>CM070025.1:25243686-25933686 GCA_036247105.1 Cirrhinus mrigala | reverse complement strand
AACGATGCTGAAAATTTTGCTTTGATTACAGGAATAAATTACATTTCAAAATGTATTTAAAAAAAAAGTTATTTTAAATATTAAAAATATTTCACAATATTACTGCTGTTGCTGTATTTTGGATCAAATAAATGCAGGCTTGGCAAGCAGAAGAGAATTCTTTAAAAAAAAAAAATACATTAAAAATTTTACTGTTCAAAAACCTTTGACTGGTGGTGTACATTTATATTTATGCCACTAAATGTAAGAATAACTTTTATATTGTTAATAATATTTCAAGATTTTTACATTTACTGGACTGAAAAAAAAAAAAAAAACTATTATCTGAAACTATCCATATCCATTATTTTTGTGACTTCCTCAAGTGTGAACTTCATGAGGTTCATAAAAACCTGGTGTGTCATGATAAGAAAAATGTCCAAACTTTTTTTTTTTTTGATTATATATATATATATATATATATATATATATATATATATATATATATATATATATATATAGTCAAACGTTTTAATAAACTGTTCCATTTCAAATATTTTTCTGACTATTATTTCATATGTTAGGTCAGGTTTTACCAGGGTAAACCAGCAAACAAATGGCTTGTGGAACCAGCTGGCGCCCAGCTAATAATCAGCTTATTCCATTTTAGACCAAAAATCACCTTCATATCCCAAACTCGCTTTAACCATCTCAAACTAAATTATCCAAGAATTTTATCCAGTTTAAAGACTTTTTTAAAGAAAAAAGTCTGACCTCTGCAGCTCCTCGTGCTTCTCTGTGCATCAGTCATCATGATTTCGGTGACATTGATCTGACTGACATTCACAAACCTACAAGCAAACATAAATTATCTCAGAAAACACGAATCCAAACTAAACTAAACCGATACAAAACTTTGAAAAGAAGCAAATGCATGATACAAAGCAGGGCGTGATGCAATTAATAACGACCAAAGACGACTAAGTTAAGTAGTTAATTAGTCATTAACAGTCATTAACAAGTAGTTAATTAAACATTAATTAATTTGCTTGTGTCTCTCCAGTCCTGTCTTTTAGACAGAGCAACGGATGATTGTTTCATGTGCTAGTATATATAAAGCTTTGGATATATTACTTACGGCTTGCATATACGAGGGCTAATAAACTTCTGTACTTACAAATGCAACTTCAACGATCTCGTTTGCTAAACCCAGACGGGATTGGAGCGTCCACATGTTGATTGGCTCTTGTTTGTTGTAGTGCGTCTGTGTTGATCGCTACATCATGATGATTGATTGACTGAACCACAGTTTGCACAACGAGATTATCCGGGTCATTTAGAAATCATACGTCATGTACGGCACGCTCAATTCTACGCGGCTACGGCAGATCCTTATTTTTAAAAATCCACGTTTAAACGTATTTAGCTTATCTTTCTGCCACAAAATTTTATACATATCTTCTTCTTCTATATATATATATATATATATATATATATATATATATATATATATATATACACATATATATATAGTTTTTCTGAACTTTCTATTCTTCAAAAAAAACGTGAAAAATCTACTCAGTTGTTTTCAACATAATAAATGTTTTTTTTTAGCAGCGAATCAGAATGATTTGTGAAGGATCATGTGGCTGGAGTAATGACGCTAAAAATGTTAAAAATCAGCTTTAAAATCACTGGAATAAATTACATTTTAAAATGTATTCAAATAGAAAGCTGTTATTTTAAAGAGTAAAATTATTTTTTATTATTGTTTTTGCTATAATTAAAGCAGAAGAAACTTCTTTAAAAAACACTAACCTTACAGTTAAAAAACGTTTATATATATGTATAATTAATTATATATAATGTAAAATTAATTAACTAATGTTTTTACTTTTTTGACAAGTTTTTTTTTTAACTAGGTAGCACACATTAACTTATTTGTAACCTCTGTAATAATACAGCATTTTACAGTGTTAACTGTACAGTAGCTCCCCCAGTTATTGTTATTGTAAATTCATATTACATACAAACGGAATCTCATTCTAACAGTGTAAGACGTCTTTGTTTGATGTTGTTAAATTTATGATGTGTTAACAGCGTAACATTTCTATTTAGGCGGAAAATTGGTTACCATGGTAACTTTTTTGAAAGTGCCGCCTTCCGGTGGTGTCAAATATCAACATGTCTGGGTGTATCCGGAAACAGCTTCAGACAGGTTCAGTACATACCTGACGCAACCACACCTGAAAAGCGATGACATATTTAATATTCGCGAAGTGAAGATACCGAGAATCAAGGTCAGTTGATTAAAGAATGCATTTTAGATCGACGAACCCCTAATATCTTCTGTGTTTGTGTAATTCTTTGTGAGTATAGATAAAACTGTCTATTGTTTGAGTGTTGACACTCGCACATAGTCTTTCTGAGCACAAAAACATTACGAACGAAAGCTGATGCAGTGGTTACTTGTACATCTGTTGGCTTCAGGATGCAGATTTTACAAATGGCCCAACAGAGAAACAAAATTTTGTAGAAAGGTAAACAGTTGTGGAGTTGGTGGAGTAGTTCATTGTTCTCAGTGTGTCAGCTTTTTATTATTTGCATTGTGCAATTGTAAATATATTTATTTTGTTAATACACTGTTAATATATTATATACTGTTAATGAATACATTAATTTATGCTACAAAAATATATTTACTATCTCTTTGTCCCCAACAGTTAAAATGGAATGTGCTGGTTTGAAACACTGCAAAGTGGCCCTGGGCTTTGCTGTTATTTTTGACATTTTTGGCTTTACGGCCCTGTTTCTGGGGCTCTTTGCGCCACTGGAAATGAAGGGGAGAGATTTCGGGGACCTTCTTGTCTACACTGGGGCTCTTTTGGTACTGATATCTCTTGGCGGTTGGGTCATGTGGTACAGCGGCAACATTGAGGGTATGCCAACACAAAAGGATCTGAGTGGATTCGGCAATGCCGTGGATCGCTTGGCCCGCAACCTCAGCAGGAAAATATATACACATCGTGTCCACAGAGAGCCCTGACTTTTTGACTGTGATGCTGTCAGCTGTTTTATTTCTACATTCCGTTTTTTACTTCAAAACGACAGTGCTTCATTTTTGTGCCTGGTGGATTTAAATATGGAGATTTTTTTAGGAAAAAATAGTATTGTTAAATTAAGTATTCTGACCTTGCTTAGGTAAACTGCCTGGTAACAGTTTGTAATAGATATTTGAATAATTCTATTGTACTTTTTTAATGTAAAGATTAGATTTAATATAATACTACTATTGTAGTTTGTTCCGTTACTGTCACAAGTCATTAAGAACTTACTAAACAAATTGTTACAATTCTACTGTACTGTACAGTACTGTTAAAAATGAAGGTTCTTTATTTGCATCGATGGTTCTGTGAAGAACCTTGAACATCCATGGAAATGCAGAAAACGTTCTTTATAGTCGAAAAAAGGTAAAAATGTTCTTCAAAATGGTTCTTTTAGGAACTGTTCACTGAAAGGTTCTTTGGGGAACCAAAAATGGTTCTTCTATGGCATCAGTGCAAAAACACCCTTTTGAAATCTTTATTTTTAAGAGTGTAGTGCAATGTATTTTAACATGTATTTTATTTACTGTTGTTTTTGGCAATTTAAGGCCAAGAGCAGTGGTTATTCTATGTAAAGTGTGTTTTAGTTATCTCTCTTTTTTGTTTAGTTATCAAAAATTGTTTAATTGAACATGTACACAAAATGTATGTGATCTTGATCGATATTTGCCAAATTGTCAGTATTGTTTTATATTAAATAAACACATTCAAGTGGCCTACTTAGAAAATTGTGATCCACCAGAGTACAACAGTACTTGCAGTACTTCATGTGATCTCTAGATGGAGACAAACTTGAATCTTTCATGTTCTGACAAGAGTTACTCGCTGTCACATTTTTACATGACTAAAAATGACACCTTTTACTAATTAGAATGTGTTTTTTTTTTTTTTAAATAAATGTTTTTAATTATTTTTTCTTTACATTGTTCTTTGCTATAGATGGTTTGACAGGTAATATTAAAACACAAATTAGCAAGAAAAATTGTACTAAAAAAGAGGAAAATTTGAAAAATGTAAGACTGCATTATTATTGTTACTTGTTACTGGAATATCTTAAACCCTGAATATTGTTGAAGTGAATACAGATCAATTTTCTTCTCTGCCTCTTCTAAAAGTGTCTCCAGTAAACAAAAAAGAAGCTTACAGTTAATCTAAGACTTTAAAAACTGTGCTTTATTTAGCTCTAGGGTATTTTCCTGTTTTACACTTTATCTCTGAGGGCTTTTCTCATTTTAAGCCGTATAATGGGATTGGGATTTATTAGCACATGTAGTCTAAAAGTGGCATATTCTGTGTGGTGCAGACTGAAGTGCGTAAGGAAGATTGGCACTTGATGTGATGAGTTGGTCTACAAATGTGGAGAAAGAACAATGTTAGATACAAATACAAATCAATGGAAGTTATGCAGTTTTCAGAGTTCTAAATCAATACATTGCCGTGATCTAGGAGAAACTGGAAAAAACAAATGGTGCAGATTAGCTAGAAATAGTTATTTATAAATACGGTGGATCCCAAAGATCAAATAACCACCTCCTTTGAAAAAGATTAAAATCTGTGATTAAACATTTTGAAAATCCTATGGATTGATAATAATGCGTTTTTATGTCTGTTTTTGATGCAAACACCTTATTAATGGAGAACCTTGCTGCATGCTATACAACTTTGGAAGGACCTCATGCCTGCTATTCTTTATTTCTATATTTGTACAGAGTGACAAATAAGGGTAAAAATATTCCATAAAGCCTCTACATTAATATGAGCTCAAGAAAATGCACCATAATTTTTTTAAGCCAACAGTTTGTCAATTCTACTGGACATTTGCATTATTTTATTTTATTTTATTTTATTTTTATGATTATTATTATTATTATTTTAAATAAGCAGACATGTTAGCTTACCACTTGCTGTAAAAAGAAAAAAAATGTAGTAAATCCTTTTTCTACAGACATTGACTACAGATTAGGCATTAGCCACAATAGATTAGTCACAATAGATTAGGATGTTGGCATTCACTGGGTTAAATCTTGGGACATGCCCACTGGGGAGCGTTTACAGTAAACTGTCATTATGTTTGGGTTTGCACTTAATCAAGCATAGGAAGATGTAATTAACTTGATACTGGTCAATTAAATGACCTGTGCACAGAAGCTTGGCTTTCCTTTCAAGCCATGTTCTTTTTCTTTCACTCTTTCCAACCATGTTTTTTCTGCTGTCTCTCATTATAGAGAAACGGTGGAGGGATTGTCTGGTATGGGGACAGTTTCGTAGGCAGGACAAGGTAGACTAGGGACAGTAAGCTGATCAGAAGAAGACTATCAGGATGTATTTATGACCCAGAGAAAATCCAACACTTAAAAAGGTGGAAAGGTCAAAAGGTGGAAATGTTAGGGAAGGATACAAATGAAAGGTAAAGACAGGTTTTTCCTAAAATTACTTTCAAAGAATGGCATATTATAGTTGTTTGGCCAGGAATTTCCAAAGTAACGTACATATTACACTTTTTACAGGACAATCCCCCCAAAGGTTAAGTGCCTTGGTCAAGGTCAGAATGGCAGTATAAATCACACCTTGCATGCTCCTTTAAAAAACTCAACAAAATAATTGAATAAAAAAGGGTGCATTCAGGCGAGCAGATATTTAACATTCAAAATTAACCTCTAAAAACTTTTTTCATTTATTTATTTTAAATAATGCTGATAAGCATGTCATTGCCTAGATAATTTCAAGTGTTTTTTTTAATCAACTACTGCAAAGTTAACAGATTTTATTTCAAAAGTCAATCTGTAAATCTGGACAGCACACTGTGAGGAGAAGACCATTACCACTTAGTTTAATGAGATTTATGAAGACCTGAGTGGAAATCCCTCTCTCTAGACACTGTTGAGATCAGTGCACCCCTTGAGGGCGATTACTATTGTTCTGGAACTATGTTTTATATTTAAAGACTTTACCATAATGTTGCTATAAAATTGAAAACTACAAAAGCTGTCTTCATTTCATCAGTTTACTTAGAAAACTAACATGAAATGTAAAAATCTGGTATTGTGGCAAACAGCTGACTGTACCATATGTTTTATCTCATCCAGGAGTGTGCACTTTATTTTTCTCATTTGTCAGAGCCATTTAGCTAAATGAGACTATGATTATAGGGTTAAAAAAGAGATCTGAACACTGCAGAACAGAACAGAACAGAATGGAAAATCCAACTGTCCAAAACATGAAATGTAAATCTTTTTCAGGCTGAGCCTTATGCAATCTTGTTTAATTGACTTAACCCAGTATGGCGAGGTAGCCGCCTCCTTTAGGACTGCCTCATTACTCTTCCACACTTTATCTTGATAACTTGCCCCTTGATTCTTCATCGTTGGTCCACAACCACAGGTAAGCATATGGCTTTGTATTCATGCATACAGTTATAAGATTTTGGAATTCTCTCTAGAGCAAAACTGCTAATTAGTTGAATGATTTTAATCCGATCTTGCATACCCAGGTGAAAGAAATATATCTGTATTAAAAACTGCATTTCAGTTGAAGCCACTAGTGTATGAAAGATGTGTTCAAGTGTACTAAAAACTTACAGAGATAGCATGTTAAAATCACATTTTAGTTTATATTCAAGGTGTCTCAAAATAGCCCATTTGAGTACACTTAGACGTTCTTGGGGATTATCTTAAGAAGTACCAAAGAATAATTTTTAGTATATTAAGTATAAAATTAGTGCGTGGAAATAGAGCACTTTAAATACATCATGGAAGTGCACTTATTTTTCACCTGGGTATTCTTTGCTGGGTTGCACTTATATTAATCATTATATCAATATAAACTGCATTAAACATTTATAAAGGCATCCCAGTCAGTGACTTTACTCAATACAGCATCTTACATACTTCTGAGTTTGTTTATTCATTAGTTTATAGTTTGTTTTTTAAACATAGGAGTAATTTATTACCCGTTAAATGGAAAAGAAGCTTTATCAGACAAAATATAGGTTGGGCAAAAACATAAACTGCTTTTAGTTTACTGCAGCTTATTAAGACCTTTAATGGCATAAAAGGCACAACGAGTGACTATTTTAACTAGAAAACCTTGATAAAAGATGGAGAAATGTAAGCTATCCACATACAACCATAGTTTGTAAGTACAATATCCTAATTGGAGCATGCAAAAGTGTTTTTTAGAGGTGTATTTTTTCTTTCTAAAGAGAGGCACTTTCAAGACACATTTCCTCTTTTTTAAGTTTTGAAGTATTTTCATATTTTTTCAGTAACACTGACACTAATTTATCAGTAGAGGGTGATAGAGAGCAACTAAAAGCCAAGGTACTGTAGGTAGTGAAAATACTAGGAGCAATAAACTTGACTAAATCAAGATTTTGGGGGATCAGGAGGAGGGGAATTATAGAAATTAATACTTTTATTTAGCAAGGATGCTTTAAAATGATCAAAAGTGGTGATAAAGACATTTATTACAGAAGATTTCTATTTCAGATAAATGCTGAAATGAACTTCTGAACTTCTTATTCATCAAAGAAACCTGAAAAAATTCTACTCAGCTGTTTTCAGAATAATAATAATAATAATAATAATAAATGTTTTGTTGAGCAGCAAATCAGAATATTAGAATGATTTCTGATGGACCATGTGACTGGAGTAATGATGCTAAAAGTTCAGCTTTAAAATCACAGGAGTAAATTACATTGAAACATATATTCAAATTTTAAATAGTAAAAATATTTTAAAATTTTACTGTTTTTGCTGTACTTTGGATCAAACAAATTCAGGCTTGGTGAGCAGAAGACACTTCATTAAAAACATTAAAATCTTACTGTTCTAAAACTTTATTTATTTATTTATTTGTACAAAAAACTATTTATTTTGACCAGAAACCCTGAGTGACTAACATACTATCCAATCCTTACTAAGCTCACAATTTGACACCTTTAGTACATCAGTTTCTTCTA
Organism: Cirrhinus mrigala; assembly: GCA_036247105.1. NCBI lineage: Eukaryota > Metazoa > Chordata > Actinopteri > Cypriniformes > Cyprinidae > Cirrhinus > Cirrhinus mrigala. The sequence goes on along the minus strand of CM070025.1, from coordinate 25,925,643 downwards.
TTCTTCTGTCGCTCAAAGGGAGGTCATGGGAAACGCACAGAGTGGAGGGATTCCCAGAGAGATCCTGGATGACCTCAAGCTGACCACCAGGTTCTCAGAATCTGAGATCACCCAGTGGTATGAGAACTTCCAAAAGCAGTGTCCAACAGGTCGAATCACACTACAGCAGTTTGAGGAGATCTACGCTAAATTCTTCCCCGAGAGCGATGCCAAGGCTTACGCCCAGCACGTTTTTAGGTCCTTTGACGCCAATGATGATGGGACATTAGACTTTAAAGAATACGTTGTTGCTCTTCACATGACCTCTTCAGGCAAGTCAAATTCGAAGCTGGAGTGGGTCTTCTCACTGTTTGATGTGGACAAGAATGGTTACGTCACGAAGCCTGAAGTGATTGAACTCAGCGAGGTAAGAAAACCTTACATTTTTCATTTTTACATTACATTTTACATAAAATGTACGTGAACAGCGGCTGAAGGAACTATTCTTCATGCTACAAGACAAACTACCATTCCAAAGATTTACTCTGTTCTCAACATATTCGTCACTGAATGTACTCTGAAAATATATTATTATGCTTTTTAGATGGTTTTATGGGTGTGGCTTCCGGTCTCATCCACGTCCAGCTAATTTTAGCTGTACAAAACAGAACGTTTTGCTGCTTGATATTGCAAATTGGTGTGTCTTATCATGTTATTTTAATGTATTATCTTAATTATAAACACACGTTTGTAGTGCAAACAGTTGTACCATTTACTGCATGTTGTTATTTTTCTCATTATTTCCCTATAGCGGTTAATGAACCGGAAGTCTCACCCCTAGGCTTACTCCAACATTGAAGAAAAAGGTGGATACCTGATAGATTTTGTTAGCTTGGAGTGTCATTTCTGTGCCACTAAAGTCACAAAATGTAATTAGATAATTCATGATTTCAAACAGGTTTCCTTGAACGCCCTCATCTGCCATTGGTCAGACAACTAGAACCACTAGAACAGTGTAGTATATTTTGCTGACTTGTCTACTTATACTATTCTAAATGTTTCCAATAATGTTTAAATCCAAAGAAATAAGCAATTTTAACTAGTGTAACGGACCGTCTCCTTGCGTCGTCCGCCAATGACGTCATACACCCTCAACCTTTTCCGGTTTTATTTTGTAGAAAACATGGAAACCCCAAAGACACTTTAATATGTTATACATTTTATTAGACAGGTGACGAACACACAGAGTAGCATTATAACAGAGCTTTCAGCACTGTTTTACCTCACATACGCATGACCGGAAGGAGTGTTAGTTTGATCTTCTTAGCATGTTCACTTTGCAAAAATTGGGTCAGTACTTCTGCAGCAATGTAAAATGATTTTGAAATGATGTTTGAAGTTGAGGAAGAAAAAACAATTGGAGTTTGAACCAGAATACACAAGAGTTCAGGTAGAGCAAGACAAGACGAGCATTTGAGATTAAAAAGTATTTAAATTGTATTTTTTAAATGAAAAAAAATCCAGACGGATTGAATCGGCTGTGGGGATGAAGACAACAACTCCCATGATTCCACACACAATCACGGTGAAAATGTACATTTTGTAACTTTAAAGGGAAAGATATGTCATTAAAAACTCACCGTCATGTCATTCCAAACCTGTTAGACCTTCGTTCATCTTCAGAACACAAATTAAGTTATTTGAGGATGACTCAAATAACTTTTTTGAGTCACTTATCTGAACCAGAATATGCAGACAATGAAGAAATTGTTGAATAAAGTTATTTTTGTTTTCTTTGTGCACCAAACGTATTCTCGTAGCTTCATAAAATTAAGGTTGAACCTGTGATGTCACATGGATTATTTTAGCGATGTCCTTACTGCCTTTCTGGGCCTTGAACGTGTCAGTTGCATTGCTGTCTATGCAGGGTCAGAAAGCTCTCAGATTTCATCAAAAATATCTTAATTTGTGTTTCAAAGATGAAAGAAGGTCTTACAGGTTTGGAACAACATGAGGGTGAGTAATTAATGACAGAATTTTCATTTCTGGGTGAACTATCCATTAAGTTTGCCTAGTGGTGAGACACCCCAACTAAGTCATTAGGGATCATGGCCACTTGAATGATTCTGAGTCAAGTCATTTTGACAATGACGATTAAAACATAAAGAGCATTTAACATAAAAGCTGACCTAAGAACAGTGATTAGAAGCATAGAGTGACATCACCATTAAGCTTGAACTCTATAAGGTCTCATTGTGGAGGGAGGCAGAATGATTGGGTGGTGGGTACTGTGAGAGAGATAAGCGCTTCTTTGTGCAATCAGGATTTAAGACCATGAGCACAGGGGGATTCAATGACATGTCAACTCTTAAGCCTTCTTCTCAGAAATGGCCGATCAGTTTCCCTGGGAGTAGTGTAGGGTGTTGGACAGAGATGTAGTAGAGATGAGTCAACAGAACAAATGATGTTCTGTACATTATATCATCTGAAAACAGTAAACATTAATTCAGAAATAAACTAGTGTAATATTACAGCAAAACACAGCTGTCTTATGGATTATAACAACTGGGAACGGTCTGTTGTGAATGCTTGTGAAGAGTTTCCTTCAAATGTCTGTGCCATTACTGTATGTGTTTAATTCAGATAATCGTCTATAAACTGCAATTTGCTCAGCAAGATTCTTTTAAAACTGTAATAGCTCCACCAAGACATAATTATTATTTTTTATTCATATAAACATATTATTATTTATAATACATAATTATAAGAGAAATTATTTTTCACGTCGTTCCACACATGACTTTCTTTCATAGAACACAGAGAGAGAATCTTAACGCTGCAATGCATACATTAAAAATGAATGGAGGATGTTGAGCTCCAAAAACAACTAGAGGTCAACTCACACATAGACAATAACCATAATGATAACTAAATACTGTCCATAGCAATGCATGATATTGTTCTGTTCATTGTAAGTTAGTGTGGCAGTTTTGGCGTCTGCCACTTTAAATGCTCAAGGTCTTTTGTCAATCAGATTCTGATTGGCTCTCAATGTTTTTTATCATCCATCAGCAAAAAAAAAAAAAAAAAAAAAATGTTCTGAAAGCAATTAGAATCTTTTCGTTTCTCTTTGTCATTATCGTAATTTTCTGGATATTGATTTTTTTTTTCTGGTTGCAGAGTGATTAATTTAATCAAAAATCTATTTTATTTAGTTTTTTTTATTTGTTATATGTTTTCACCTTGTTATAGCCCTATGTTTCGAGTTAAGAGCACTCCAGACATGGCTGTCCTCTTTATCTTGCTAAAGCTCTCAAGTAAGATTGGCAGAGCTGGCACCATTTCTTCTATTTGTATGGGCCTATTGTTAGGTAACTTCAGTTATATTAGGTTGAGCCGAATCAGCATGCAAACAAATTACCAATCAAGCAAGTTAAGCTTTAAAGAAGGAGTAAGACATTTATAGCACTGAGGTCAGACAGATAGGGAGCTAAGGGAAAGTGAGGAGAAATAAATTTAGCACATAGCCTAAACACAATCCATTAAAACTAAGCTAAGCATGGATTACAGGACAAAATAACAGATTTGGAAATAGGTTTGTGCGTCATGAGATGTTATCCAAAGAATAGGTCCATGTAATGGCCAACAACGTCACTGTACAAAATAAATAAAGAAATAAGCATGTACTACAGTACAGCAATTGTAATACGACCTGAACTATGACTGAATGGAAACATTCAAAATACTTTTTTAAATATAGCTGCAAGCAGCGATTACCAGGGTTCAAGTGCTTTAAGGCATTTAAGCACATATGAAAAAAAGACAATATTTAGCAAGTTTGTAACCACCAAAATCAATGATTTAAAATGCATTTTTGGCAAATCCAGGTATCCATAGAAATATTGTTTTTACTGGATACGACTGTTATATGACTGCACTAGCTGTGGTCCGATCTCCTTAAATCTTTGGATGCTTATTTAGAATCACCTGTCACATGTGCTCATCAGATTTTGTGAAGTTTTGAGTTTTCATTTAGGCTTTATAGGATTTTGGGTAAATTCAGACAGGCCCCTTTTCTAAACAACCCTGTTATAGCTTCCCAAAGGGTACATTTCAAAATGTTTTTTGATAATTATTGATCTAGAGAGTCCAGAGAATTGCACTACAGTGTTTTTTTCCAGATTGAGCGAAAAAACCTAGGACTGGTTCACATAAGTAGGTCTTGATCTTTTCAGTCAAATAACAAATAATTTGATTGACAGCAGTGGTTCTAGAGGCAAAGTTGTCCGAAATAAGGAGTTCTATCATATCAAATGTGATAACGCCCCCAGTGGCTGATTTCTTTCAAATTTCTCACAGACCTTGGGGGCCGTGAGACAAACATGCCCACCGAGTTTCCTCTGTTAACTTTGTCTAATAGGCGCTCAAACTTCATTGGCCAATGGCGGCCAAGACTGTGCACAGCGATCTTGGTGCTGATAGGACAAATGGTTGCTTAGGTATAGCCATTTTTATGTTTTTTTCCTCTTATAGCGCCACCAAGTGTCCAAGCTCTGCGATGTTTGTCCTGTAAACTCAGATTGAGGTCATACATAAGTGTTTTGAGTTTGGCAGAGACATCTCATTCTGTTCAGGAGTTATAGGCATGTTACTTAAATTGGCCCTGCCACTTTTGAACGTCTTGGTGTCCCTTTGCGACGGTGAGTCGAAAGTTTGATCTTTTTTTGATAATTATTGATATTTGCTCTCCAGAGAATCTCTCTGCACTGGGTTGGTTCCGATTGGGTGGAAAAACCTGGAACTTGTTCGCAAAAGTAGGTTTTCCAAAAAAATCCAACATACCAAAAAATTTCACAATTCCTACTTTTGATCACTGTAACGTCCCCGTCAGGCCGATTGTGGCGAGCCTTGGTGACATTGTTGCCGGTGTGAGTACTACCATCCCTCCAAATTTCACGTCTCTATGATTTACAGTTTGGTCTGCACAATCAGTTTTATGTGGAGATTGCTGATCCAATTAGAATAGGCTTTCAGCACTTGACAGGCTTATGCGCTTGAACCCCTAATAAAAGAATAATACACCCTAACATACAAGGTGTTGAAACTGACTTGATCTCATGGCAATTTGTACATATTTTATGAGGTGGCTCATTCAAACGACCTGGCTGATTCGAATTTATACATTTTGTGAAAAATCGTACGTATTTTACAAGGTGGCAAATTTGTAGGAATTCGGATGAATGACCACCCCTAACCCCCCTCCTAAACCTACCCCTCACAGAAAACGTACAAAATCGTATGAGGTATGATTTGTACCTCTAAAAAAAATGTAAGTCTTTTCGGGTAATATTTATTACCTGACCCATGAACAAAGACACAAGTGTGAAATATACGGATTATGTATTACGGCATTCTTGGTGGCACAGTAGCTAATTCAAAACCTGCAGTGATGCAAATGTTAATTCGGTAATCGCTTTGACGGATTTGGTGAGTTAATTAAAGCCAGTAACTCGGTCATTTGATCCATCTCTCTCTCTTCCCATCAGGCACTTTTCAAGCTCATACCAAAATCGAAGCAAGGAAGTCTTCCCAGTGATGAGAGCACGCCAGAGAAAAGAGCAGAGAAACTCTGGGCCATCTTTGACAAAAAGGACAACGGTAAGAAAAACTAACTAAACATGTTCTGTTGTTAGTCAATATTAGCATACAGAAAACACTTACAAGTAACTTCTCTCTCACTCATGCAGAACGAGTCGCGGAGGGAGAGTTCATCCAGGTCATTGAATCAAACGAGACTGCGCTACGGCTCATTCAGTACGACCATAAATGACGTAACGTAATTATGTTTATGCGAGAGGCAGTTTTGACTTTATGTGCATTTGTTGTATATTAATGTGTTCATTAAAGGATCGCCACCCTTAATTTGTTCGCCATTGTGTTCTGCTAGTTTCACATATCTTTTTATTAAAGCAACTGCATGTACGTTTTTTTGTGTTTTACCTTGAAATATAGTGGTAACACTTTAGAATACAGTTCTGTCATTAGTAAATAACTACACAGGAACAAATGACTAATGCACTATTAACATTCTAGTAACTACTACTGACTAACAAGAAATTCTGATCAATGAATCAGTAAGTAATAGTGCTCAGTTGAAAGTAGTAGTTCACTATTAGCTAATCAGTCAGGCTACATCTGTCTACTTTTATTATAACAGTGATATATTTAGGACAGTGAATTCCACTCATTTACCTGTAGGTGGCTCTAAAGTCGAAAAAATATACAAAACTACACACAGTTGCTTAAGCAATAGAGTGTTTTCACGAGGCGTCAATTGGCCATTTTGGCAGCACTGAATGTAAACAATGCCACTAAACGGAACGAAACTCGCATATTTTGCTTAATATTGCTGCTGAAAATGGTCAGTTATTTTTATGTTTTGGGGTGTACTAATCGGTCAGACTGGGGAAAACATTTGGATTACTACAGGCTGCCAAAAGTTATAACAAATCAAGAAGAAGAGTGCAAAAGTAGGAACAAAAGGAGTTTGTGTTTGGCCAAACTGAACCAGGATTTCCAGAAAAAGAATCTTGACAACATGCGCGTTTGTTCTTATCATTTCCAGTCAGGTAGGTGAAATATTAAGCTAATATCTTAATTAATACTGCTTGTACATATCTTTACTACCTATTAACTTTAGTTTGTCAAAATATTGCACCTTTTCCTGCTTACTAAGTCATTTTCTCTATGATTTAGCAGCTTCCACATGTTTTTCCCATGGTTTAGACAGCATAAATTAGCAGAACAGCCTATTCAGTTGTACATTAACCGTGCAATCCATGCCGTTGTTTACATTCGAGTATCGCCAATATGGCCACGCATCCGGATAACTGACCAAATCGTGACGTAGGTGCAAACCCTCCACAGATGCTGTTTTAAAAATAGTTGCAGTACTGTTTTCTATTCCTTTCGACTGTAATTTCTAGGTTATGGTTAGGCATGTTGGATTTCTGTCATGCATTTGTTGAATTAGAGGTTTGTATGCACAGCACTTTGCTTAATCACATACCTTATAATTCTAATAGTCTTTTTAGATTGCAGTTTGTTGGTTTGCGCTCAGTTTATGTATGCCATTTTTAGTGTCCATTTGAAATTTTGTTATTCTCTCAAATAGTGTCATTTCATTGTATGTTAATTTAAACAAGCTTAATTTTTACACTATATTACATTGCATAACAGTTGTATAAAGATGTTTTTCCAGACAGTTATTTGTTAGTTATTGACTGAATGGAACATTATAAAAATAACAGCAAATGCAATTGTGTGCATACTTTTATCATAACTTGAATAAGCTGTAACCTGACCAACACTAAGAGAACGTTGTCTTAAAATCATGCAAAAATGTATCTCTCCTCTTTTGTCCTTTATTTGTGATTTTCTTTCTTACCGTTTCTCATACTCTCCATCTCTCACTTGATATCTGTCTCTTACTGGGGAGATTACTCACATAATCTTCTGTCCAGCTTTTGAAAGCATCTGTCTAAAGCTGCTGGAATTCCTGTTTTTTGTAATCTGTCCGTCGCTCCATCTTGTTGTATATTCAGATTATGTGATATATTGTGCTTGGTGATCTTATTGAAAAATCTAAATAGAATGAAGTGAAGAATGATTGTACAGATTGACACAACCAGACTCGATTCAAACTAAATTGAAAGCGCAAATGTTCTCTGAATTCCCGGAGCTAAAACATTTTTGAAGCAAAGAGGGCTTTCTTTTTTTATTAATATTGTACAAACAGTAAAAGAAACATCAAGACCTACATTTGGAATTGCTCATGCATGTAGTACATGACTGACATTTAATGCTAAAATTACAGTCCATAATTACTCAGAATAAATGCCAAGATCACTTCTAACATGCTGGTTACATGAATACAGGGATATTCCAACACCTGCGGAGCATGTAAGCATAATTTTTAAAGGCCTAATCAAAATATGGATCTACATTTGAAAATGATACTGCTGCTGCTGATGAAGGACTTCCTGCAGGTTTTCTTCTCAGCACATTTCATCATTCCCTTCCCTCTCTAAAGCATCTTCCACCTCATCCATCTCTCTCTCACAGTCCTCACATCCCTCTCTTCCGCACGCCCCCATCAGTACCAGTCCATGAGGACTTTTTGACCCCACCATACCCCCACAAGACACTTCATCCCTGGGGCTCCACGTGGTGTCGATAAACGCACCCTTCTGGCATTGCTGAACCAGCCGGCTGACGGAGTAGAGGCTCCCACCACCGGTTGTAATGACCTCATCATAGGGCGGTGCGTGGCTGGCAGCACGAGCCTCCTCCAGACGGATCCGTGCACGGTGCTTCATCTCAATCAGAGTTTTGGTGTACGAGTTCAGGGTGAATACAGCTGCTGCCATGCAACAGCTGAAGGAGATCCACGCCATGCTGTGAAAGGAGCACAGAAATTATTTAACAGAAAACAAATCCTAAACTTTGTGTTTATAATGCAGGTTGTAATTTTATAATGAATTCCACATTTTCGATGTCGCCCTAGACTTTTGAACCATATAGTATTTTTCAGTTATGCATTAGAGGCACAATATGAGAGTTGGGTAGAATAGAAGAAAGGTAGAATTTCTACTTACGCAAATGACCAGCCATAGTCCCAAGTCTGAGGTCTCCAGTCTTTGGGCCCAATGCTGACAGTCATCTGGAATACTGTTGTATACATCATATGTGCCACCATTCCCATCATTCCTGAATTGTAGAGAAGATATTGTTCTCCTTGTTACGTACTGATTAATAACCTTATTTCCCAAACTCCCCAACCTCTCAGAAACTCACCAGATAGCACAGTGCAGATGGCAGCAAAAGCATTGATCTTGAGCGCATACATGTCCTTATTCAGACACAAGAGCAGCAATTCCACCCACATCAGCAGAAAACCCATCGCCAGGAGGCTGATGTATGCAAACTCTGATATCACTGAGAGCCACAGAACTCCTACAGAATATGAAACAGAGTCAGTAACAAGCTACAGTTGAAGTCAAAAGTTTACATACACCTTGCAGAATCTGCAAAATGTTATTTTACCAAAATAAGAGGGATCATACAAAATGCATGTTATTCATATGCAACTATTACAGAAGGTTCAAACGTTCACTGATGCTTCAAAAGGAAACACGATGCATTAAGAGCCGGGGGGTGAAAACTTTTTGAATTTGAAGATCATGGTAAATTTATTATTATTATTATTTTGTCTTCTGGGGAACATGTAAGTTTGTTCTGTAGCTTCTGAAGGGCAGTACTAAATAAAAAATATATGACATTTAGGAAATAAGAAAAATGTACACATCCTCATTCTGTTCAGTCTTAATCTATCGTTTTTTCTTTTGAAGCATCAGTGTTTGAACCTTCTGTGATAGTTGCATAAGAGTCGCTCAGTTGTCCTCAGTGTAAAAAGATGGATCTCAAAATCATACAGTCATTGTTGGAAAGGGTCAAAAAAAAAAAAATTGTAGGAGCTGAAGGATTTTTCTGTAGAACAGCGGGCAGTTTAACTGTTCAGGACAAATAAGGGACTCGTGAACAACTAACACTAAACAAAAAAAAAAAAAAAAGTTGTGGATCATTCAGGTGGCAACACAGTATTGAGAATCAAGTGTATGTAAACTTTTGAACGGGGTCATTTTTATAAATTACTTCCTCTTGTGGACTATGTGTAAACGTCTTTTATGTGAAATATCTTATTCAGGTCAGTAGTAAAATAACATGATACAGTTTGGTAAAATAATTAGCATTTTGCAGATTCTGCAAGGTGTATGTAAACTTTTGACTTCAACTACATTTCATGCCAGTTCCTAAATGTATAGCTCATAAACATCTCACCTTGTGTTTCTCCAGGGGTCAGTTCAATGAAGCTCCGACATTTCTCTCCTGTGAAGAAAAAGCACAGTCTATCTATCAATCAATCAATCTATCTATTTATCTATCAAAACAGTGTGTATTATGTAACTTAAACTTGCAGCCTTTTGAGTTGTGTAAGACAGTCTTCTTGTAGCAGATGTTGAGGACTGGGGTGACCCCATGGCAGATAAATACAAGTTAAGAAAGGCCACAACAGGAAACAGATGTTCAAAGGGACTGAATCAGGACATTAGCGTCAAGAACAGCTTTGACAGTTGGCCATATGACAGTAGTCCTTTTATGTGTAAATTGTGTGTTTTACTCATTTTCTTTGGATCTGAACTGAATTCCGTTAATTGGAATTTTATATGAAGAACATTAGAATTCCCCATTAAAAAAGATACAAAGTAATTCTATCAATTAAGATGGATTTTGATGATTTGTAGCATATTAAAGTCATTGTAAAGTCATTTGCCCTCACCAGCACCATCATTGTGTTTCTCGCAGGACAACCAGAAGCCAGTGTGAAAGTAGCGTAGCATGTATTTGTCTTCTCCCGTCTCCCAGATGTAGTGAACTGCATTTGCCAGATTTTTGGCTCTCATACGGTCCAGTTCCTCCTTCTGCTTGGGGGACATTGTCACATTGGAATCTGTTTTTTTGGGATCTGCTGTTGGGACCTCTGTGGAAAGAGAGAGAGACTTGAGTGGAGAACTGGATGAAAGAACAATGACAAATCTACTCTGTACAATTATACACACGCTATAATATTTGCTTTTGAATAGAATTGTGCAACTGACACTGATGGCTAGCTGTGTTGTCCAGGATCGCTCTTGCAATCGTGTAATTTCAGTGTTCACCTAATCTGAAGCAAAACCTTTCATTTTGAATCCTTCATAACATTCAGATTTAGTAATAATCTCCCTCAGTGTAAGAGGGGTTAAAATGATCTCTTAGATTTGTAGAGGTTTGACCTGGAAGATTACACTACAGCAAGTACTGACCTGTAAATCTCTGATCTTTACAGTTTGAAAGTGCAGTAGGTTATTTTCAGGGGATTACGGCGGTTTTTACTGGGGTTATGAATAAAGTTAGTTTTACGAAAGAACACAGCTGTATGGTGTGTAAACAGACTGCACTTTTCACACTTCTTGCCAAATGTTAGTCAAATGTGTTGCGCAATGACTAGGATTGTGAGCTTATTCAGCACAGACTTCATTAAAAGAAATACCAGAACAGAATGACTCACCAGGCTATTTTAGTGTTTTGTTACAGGCTCTCGCAAGTGCATTCCGCCGACGCGAACGCAATGTCGTACCAAAACAGCCTGACAGAGCTTCCTACACTATTTAATCAACACGAACTATTTAATAGCAAACAAACGTCGTTATCAGTACATTTAGATTCAAAAGTGAATTATTTATTGGCTTATTTAGCGATTCAAAAACTTGCTAAGCAGCCAGAGTAGTTTGATTTATGAATATATGACTCTTGAATGAATGAGTCGATTCTTTTTAATGAATCAAACACATACATCGCGAACAGGTAAGTCCCATTCCCGAACAAAAGGCTCTGATGAGTCGTTCTTTTTTGTGAATCAAATACATACTGCTTACAACTACAAATAGTCAAGTGCAGACTGTTTAAAATGCAATTAGCTACACATGGTTTTTGTCAGTAGCGTTTTATGAATAATAAATGTGACCCTGGACCACAAAAGTTATAAGGGTCAATTTTTTAAAATTGAGATTAATGCATCATCTGAAAGCTGGATAAATAAGCTTTCCGTTGATGTATGGTTTGTTAGGATAGGAAAATATTTGGGATTTGGGAAAAATCTGGAATTTGAAAAAAAAAAAAAAAAAAAAAAATATATATATATATATATATATATATATATATATATATATATATATATGAGAAAATCGCCTTTAAAGTTATCCAAATGAAGTTATTAGCAATGCATATTACTAATCAAAAATTAAGTTTAGATACATTTACGGTAGGAAATTTACAAAATATCTTAATGGAACATGATCTTTACTTCATATCCTAATGATTTTTGGCATAAAAAAAAATCAATCATTTTGACCCATACAATGTTTTGCTGGCTATTGCTACAAATATACCTGAGCTACTTATGACTGGTCCAGGGTCACAAATGAAATATCCCAATTTTAATTTGTTATAAGTAGCTACTGTTGGACATGCATATGAACTTTCCACGATCATTTCTGAAAAGAAAAGTGCTGGGGATCCTCGCAGGATTGATTTTCCTTAAAAATTTAATGCAGCATTTACATTTGAACTTGGGTTGAAATTGTTTTTATCTATGTTTTTATCTCTAAAGAAATCTTTATTCTTAAGAGTGTTACACTCTTTACCAGTTGTGTAAGGCTGGCTGTTGTTCTGTCCGCAGTTCTTCATTTTGACAGGCGACAGACAGAGAGGTTTGACCACTTTGTGTGTCCCCTCGCACCAGTATGAGGTGCAGAAGGCCAAAACAGAAAGCGCTAGGGCCAGAGAGGTCAGCGAGAGAGACAGCAAGGACCGATTCCTGCGGGACAAATGCTCCAACATGGTGGATTGATACAGACAGGACCTGATACTGCAAATAACAAAGAAAAGACAACATTCAGGTACTAGAAAAGAAGCTATAGATGAAATTAGAGTTTGCAAAGATGAAGCGAGGGAAAGGGAAGAGCGACATAAGTGTGGGCAGTTGTATATGGGAGAGTAAGATTACTAAACCTAGAAGAAATGATTGAAGTAGTAGGTCAATGTCAAAATGTCAGAAGTCAGGGAGGAGTTTATATGAGTGGAAACAAATAGAAATTGAAGATGCAAAGGCATTAAAGTTCATGAGCAGAGGATTTAAAGGAAATTAAACAGATGTGAGCATGTGAGAATACACTTGCCAGTGCCTTAGATTTCCATATAGAAATGCAGTTGGTGAGATGCAGGAAATGGCTCAGAAGGCGTTAAACATGTTCCCTTGGTCTACGACCAACAAATGTGGCCAATATGTCCTCAAAGTCAATGGAGATGAGGCTGACGATCACAAATCTTCATGCTGAATATTAGAGGTGTATCTCAAATGTATGCTCTTAAGCTCAGCACCGAGATGAAATTGGTCTGTGCAGTCAATCAAGAAAAACCTTGTTCTTCTCTTTGATTTTGCCCATCTCTCACCTGGTTTCTTTCTTGGAGAGATTAAAAATTTCTGGGAATTTTGTACTTATTCCATGTCTTAATCACCAACATCCATTTCTTCGTAATCCTTCATGATCTGGGTTAATCTCTAGGAGAAAGGTACATCTGTTTCTCCTGGTTCATCCAGAGCCTTCCAGACACATAAAGCAACAAATCATATTATCAAGAAAGATTAAGTATTATGAAGTGCATTGAAACGTAGATCTGTGTGCCTGATCTATAAATGTAATAATAATTTAAATATCCCCCTATGGTATGCATTATGTTCTAACCATGAAATATTTTTTCACAAAAGTTTTTATTACATGAAAAAATTGTGAAAAAGATTGTTTGGGGGGTATTTAGGAAAACGTTGCCATATGGCAACAGTGTACCACAATGGAAAATGGCCCAAAATTAGTTTTTCTATTAAATTATGATATTCTTTTTTAATTCAAATACACATTTCTTTTAGAAATTGATGCATCCAATCTTAATTTCAATCAAAATCTGCCACACACACACATGCAGACACATATACACATGCACACACACACTCATTATACGAGTATAATATAATACGAGTATAACTCATCCTCATTGTCATCACATGGAACAGCCAACTCTGCACTCTTCCTATTGCCCTTTCCGTGAAATATTGTTGTATTCTTTTTCTGAAAAGATTAAATAATTTTCTTATTTATACATAAATACACATATTTTACAATAAACACTTAACTGCACTCAAATTATTGATGTTACTATCTATAAAAAATCCCAAAGGGGAAATACATTACTTCAATTCCACTGTGGTACAGCGTAGCCATATGGCAACATTGATATTTTCTCATTTTACAGAAGAACTTGGTTAGATAATGTTGATTTGTGAATAAAAATACATAATTTACTAACCAAAGATGATGCAAAAAAAAAAAAAAATCCCCCTTGAGAAAAAATGTTTAGAAATTAGGTTTACAGAGCAATTTCAGAAGCACTTCAACAGGGGTCCTCCATGTTGGGGCCACGGTGGAAAAAATGTGTTTTGGAGGAACATTCAAATGTCATGTGGCTTAAAAACAGCACATCACTGACTACCTTAAGGCCGGCCCCTTTAATTACCATATTGCAATATATTGTATTTTTTTTCAGAACAACAAGAAAATAAGTAGAAAGTAACTGAGTACCATAGAGGGATATGAAATATAAAATATTTATTATTCACATTATTACAACATTACATATGTCAGAATTGTATACATATATTTTTTAATTAAATATTTACTTGGACACATGCTGATTCAATATATATTTATTTTGGAACAGAATTTTTAAAAGAATATAATAGGTATGATCACATGAGGGAAAAATGTCACTGTATTTGCAGAGATATATCTGGTGCATATTTACTAAAAAGTCTGAAGTATTTACTAATACAATGCATTTCCTGGGAAAAAAGTATGCATTATCAAAACACATTTTATAGACAGAAAAAAGAAATGCAACCCACCTGAAGAGCCGTGTAGACACTTCACCTCTGTGTTTCACTTTTATTACCTCACTGTCTCTCACTGTGCTTTCTTTTATTCATTCTCAACCTCGAGTGAATGTTTATGATAAACCCACCCAGATTTCTCTTAATCCGCCGAAGTCCATCTGTTCCTTCGATTCTGCCTCTTTCTATAGTTCCATATAAATCTCTCTCTCTCTCTTCGCCTACAACCAGGTTTCATTCATCTCCTCCATGTGAGCCTGTTGAATTAAACGTTTCTCTTGAGATGTACACATTGTCAAGTCCTCCTAAGCACATGTATTTTGTCCTTTCTATAATCTTTACAGACTAAACTGTGTTGTCCTGGGCTGCATCCAAAACTAAGCAATTTAACTACAGCAGTGCCTAGAAATGGGTTATTTTTCATCAGTTAAGGGATACAGTAGCTTAACAGTTAAAAAAAAGTGCTGTTAACCCAGTGGTTGCAGGTTTAGTACCAATAAATGACATCAATGCCTGCAGGAAATTGCTCTGAATAATTTAGCAATTACTAAAAAGAAATCACAGCCTATTAAAAAACTGAGTTTTTTTCTGAAAGCTTAGCCGCAAACCTTCGCATCTTTCTGAACACAGTGGTAAGCCTGGACATATATTCCAGCACCTACCGTATATTATAATGCAATGATCCCCCTAGTGTTTAAAACACAGTAGTGCAATGACATAACTCAGATGGGCTCTTTCTCAAGTGTTTTCAAAATTATTTTCTGTGGTAATCGACATGCTGTTGTACACTCTAAAAAATGCTGTTTTTTTTTTTTTTTTTAACCCAAATGCTGGGTTCAGCCTTTTGGGTTACTTTGTTGGTTTGTTGTGTTATTTTTAATATTTTTATCCAGGTGCTGGGTAGTTTTTGTGCATTCTAAAAATTGCTGCCATTTGGGTTATTTTGTTGTGTTATTTTTAATATTTTATCCAGGTGCTGGGTAGTTTTTGTGCACTCTTAAAAATCCTGGGTTATTTTTGAACCCAAATGCTAGGTTCAGCCTTTTGGGTCATTTTATTGGGTTATATTGTAATATTTTTACCCAGGTGCTGGGTAGTTTTTTGCACTCTAAAAATGGCTGGGTTATTTTTTTTTTTAACCCAAATGTTGGGTTCAGCCTGTTGGGTTATTTTATTGGGTTATTTTTAATATTTTTACCCAGGTGCTGGGTAGATTTTTACACTCTAAAAATGGCTGGGTTAATTTTTTTAACCCTAATGCTGGGTTCAGCCTGTTGGGTTATTTTATTGGGTTATTTTTAATATTTTTACCCAGGTGCTGGGTAGATTTTGTCCACTCTAAAAATGGCTGGGCTCTTTTTTTTAACCAAAATGTTGGGGTCAGCTTTTTGGGTCACTTTATTGGGTTATTTTTAATATTTTTACCCAGGTGCTGCGTAGTTTTTGTGCACTCAAAAAACAAACAAACAAAAAAAAAACGCTGGGTTCAGCTTGTTGGGTCACTTCATTGGGTTATATTTTAATATTTTTACCCAGGTGCTGGGTAGTTTTTCTGTAACTCGGCTGCTGGGTCATTTTTACTGTCAACACAAATGAAAAAAAAACCTTCACACACCTACCCAGCGCTGGGTCAGTTTAACCCAACGTTGGGCCATCAATGCCAAACCGGTTAAAACTGGATACATTTGTCAACGGTCATTTTGTGTTCTGTCCTGAGAGAAAACTTGACTGATGGGACACAAATTAAGGTATGTTTACATTGTATTCCTATCAAATTATTACTGTATAAATAGGAAAAAATTTGTAATCTCACATTTTTCCTTCCCTGAAATGTTTGCTTTTAACCCAGCATTTTTTGCGAGTGTAAAACTGTAAACATAAAAACTGTAAAGCTTTCCCTAATTTTTAAGCCATTTGATTTAAAATGTCTGCTAATTATATAGCAATATTTTATTGAACCTGGAACATGCCATAATGTCAATAATAAAGACACTAGAATGAAGGAAACACTTTTCAATGATCTTGTCACTTTATTCTTGAATTGTGCACTTTCACAGGTAACACCACAGGATTACCATAGCTGGTTAAATAAATAAATATATTCGTAATAAAAAATAAAACTGTAACTGAACCTATAATTATAGTCAATATGGAAAAGTATGCTTTCTTCATACATTTTTAATTTCATCTAATTATGATGATTTTGCTTATCTTCCAATACCTTCTTCACTGACAGAATGATAGAATAAATACATTTTGACAGAATGAATAAATAATTTGACAGAATAAATATCGGGACCAAAACAACTGTCTGAAATAAATAAATAAATAAACACTACACTAATAAAAATAAATTCCTGATGAAGATTAATCTTAATAAACCATTTTATACAGAAAGAACAAGAATTTTCTTTATATCAATATTCAAAGTTTTATCTTTCTCTTCATCAAACCTCTCATACTGTTAATTTACTGCAATAAACAATTCCCAACAAACATTGTGCATAATCATCACTTGCTGCCTTCCAGCCAAACAATATACTCAAACATATATGTAAAAACAATAAATAAATAAATACATTTTTTCTTAAAGTGATGTGATACTAGGAACCTCTACATTGTGATACATCCCATACCTCTTAAAATGACATATGACATTAAATTTAATTGGAATGTCTCTCATCAAAATAATCACTAGAAGCCACATTTAGATTTTCCAATATGCATAATTCTGTGATGTACACAGTGATGGAAAAACTTAATTGGTCTCTTAATTGGTGCCTTCCGGTTATTTGGGGAATTTCTGGGTAGGTTTGGGAATAAACATCAGATTTTTTACACAGATACACATCCATTCAAAGATCTGTTTGGGGTCTGTAACATTTTTTTAATGTTTTTAAGTGTCTTTAAATGCAGCATGCTCACAAATGCTGCATTTACTGATATAAGGAATTAGTTATCAGTGTTGAAAACATTTCCACAACACATTTTTCAGGGTTCTTTGATAATTAGGAAGTTTAAAAGAACAGCATTATTTTAAAATCGAATAAAATACTTTATTAACATTCATTTGAAATGGGATCTTTTGTATCACTGTAGAAGTCTTTACTGTCAGTTTTGATCAATTAAATGCATGGAAAAAGTTGACTGACCCTAATCTTTTGAGCGACACTCTACTATTCCAGTAGATATGACAGTTTTCATAAATGAGACCCTTGTGGATTCTAAAACATCACAGAGTGAGCAAACACAAAACCTGCTTCAATCTCTCAGTCCATCATCTTGAAAAGGTCGGCGTATGCATGCTTTTTTTCCCAAAACAAAAAGTATATTTTTGTATATACTTACAGTATATTGTTGCTCATTAATATTTAAATAATTGCACACACTTATACTGTACACACACATAATCAACTAGAATCGATGTAGGGGATGGGGAAAGCAGAAGGCTAGGGATGAATGGATGCTGAATGGACAACTCAAAAAATGTTATTTCCTTTCCCAGCAGCCCCAGTTCCAGTGCCCCAAACCAATGGAGGTCGCTGAAGAACTGGAGCTTGTGGGGCAACCGTTCCTGTGAGGGACAAAGGAGAAAACTCACCAATGCTGGGCTGTACCATTCTAGGGTTAGCCATGGAAAAGCCCATATTGGACATTGTCAAAGCTGAATGGCTTGTATTCTGGGTTGGAGATGCCATGTGGGCGACAGGCATCCCGAAGGCTGTTTTTAGTGGGGGCAGGCCACTGGAATAGGGTGTCATGGAGTTAAAACCAAAATAATTTGAGTTTGAAGGCTGTGCAGCAGAACCACTTGCACTGGATATGTTGCCGCCCATTGGCCTGGTCATGCCTGCGGCTGGCAAAAATCCTGGGAAGGATGACAGTTGAAAGTGCAAAAAACAAAAAGGGATGTTGGGGAGGGAGGAAGGGAGAAGGGAAGTGGATAGCATATAGAAGCAGGGATAAAGAAGGTTGAGATGGGATCTATATCAACTACGTACAGGTTATGCTCCACATGACTATATGAACTCTAGGCTTGAAAAACACTGCGTCACAAACACTCAAAAATAAACAGATAATATACAGTGCGTCTCTTTCTCTCTCTCTCAGTTGCTCTTATTGTCAATGTCTCTCTCTTTCTCTCTCAGCCCTCCTTACCCGGGGCTTTTTGGGTGGGGATGGCGTTGAGAGGGGGCTGTTTAGGTTTGGGCTTGACTGACATAAGAGAGTCCAAGTCCACCAACGAAGCAACTTCTCCAAGGAAAGACGCTTGCTTTTTGGTCTCATCGCCAGGTTTTGTAGCAGTGTCACCTATTGATGGAAAAAAGAAGTTAGGCAAAAGTCTTCATGACTTTGTTTTTCAAACAAGGGAAAAGTGCTTAAATGAGTCTTGCTTTTGGACGTTTTCACGTCAGCAACAACACACGCATGCGTTGTGGTACTCTCGTGAACGTGTGTCAAAGAAACACGGAAGAGAAAAAATTGTCAAATAAAGTCGTTATTTTGTTTTCTTTGCACACAGAAAGTATTCTCGTAGCTTCGTAGAATTACGGTTGAACCACTGATGTCAAATGGACTATTTTATCAATGTTCTTACTACCTTTCTGGTAGTACGTGCCAGTTGTGTTGCTGTCTATGCATGGATATCATTAAAAAAATCTTAATTTGTGTTCCAAAGATGAGCAAAGGTCTTACAGATTTGAAACGACATGAGGGTGAGTAATTAATGACAGAAATGTCATTTTTGGGAACTATCCCTTTAAGACTAGCTCAAAATTGACCATGAAAAATAAGATTTAAGACAAGAAAGCTGTTCCAATAGTACCATTCTCAGAGATACCACCCCAAGGATCTGATTTGCCTCCATCACCGAAAGGATCATCAGTTGTCAAAGCACTAGTTGGAGCTGATGGAGCACCCCAGGGGTCATTCGCAGTAGGTGGTGAAGATGCTGAGAGTAAGTAATACAATGATTAGTTAGCAAAAATGAGATATTTTTCCTGAAAATACATTTGTTTTGACATATGAAAATACGGTTTCATTCATGCTCTAATCTACCTTTAAACTACCATTCAAAAGTTTGTGGTCAGTAAGATTTTATAAAGTTTTTGAAAAAAGTCTCTTATGCTCACCAAGGCTGCATTATTATTATTTTTAATAAAAAAGAATCACGTAAAACCGTTATATTGGGAAATATCATTGTAAGTCAAAAGATCTGTTATTGATTTTAATGTTTTTAATGTCTCTTCTGCTCACCAAGCCTGCATTTATTTGATCCAAGATAGAGCAAAAGTAGTAATATTGTGAAATATTTAGACTATTTAAAATAACTGCTTTCTATTTGAATATATTTTACAATGTAATTTATTCTTGTGATCAAAGCAAGTTTTCAGCATCATTACTTCAGTCTTCAGTCACATGATCTATCAGAAATCATTCTAATATGCTGATCTGCTGTTCAAGAAATATTATTATTAATAATATTATTAATATTTAAAACAGTTGAGTACATTTTTTTAGGATTCTTTGATGAATAGAAAGATCCAAAGATCAGCATGTTTTGGAGTCAGTATAATTTTTGTTGGAGGTGATAGAAATTGATACTTTTATTTAGCAGGGATGCTTTAAATTGATTAAAAGTGATGAAAAAGGGTTTTATAATGTTACAAAAGATTTCTATTTCAGATAAATGCTGTTTTTCTGTATTTTATTCATCAAAGAAACCTGAAAAAAATTCTATTCAGCTGTTTTCAACACAATAATAATAATAATAATAATAATAAATGTTTTTGAGCAGCAAATCAGAATATTAGAATGATTTCTTAAGGATCATGTGATGCTAAACATTCTGCTTTGAAATCACAGGAATAAATTACATTTTAAAATATATTCAAATAGAAAGCTGTTATTTTAAAAAGTAAAAATATTTCAAATTTTTAAAGTTTTTTTTGCTGTGCTTTGGATCAAATAAATGCAGGCTTGTTGAGCAGAAGAGACTTCTTTAAAAAACATTAAAAATCTTACTGTCTAAAAACTTTTGACTGGTAGTGTGTATATTAAAAAAAAAATCTTACTTTGGGATCTTACTGATCCCAAATTTTTGCACTGTTGTTTAAGTTAGAATTAATTTTCAGTCAGTCAATAAATAGCTCATTATTAGTGGACACTGAGGTGTGTTGTACATTCCTGGTTCTTCAATCCAGTCACCCTCTTACCTGCTGTGCCCCAAGGGTCATTATCTGCTTTTGAACCATCACCAAATGGATCAGACGCAGCTGATGATGCTTCTAATGGCGCCCCCCAGGGGTCAGAGGTTGCAGGTGCTGAATCCTGTACACCATCTGCAGATGCCCCCCAAGGATCTGACGTTATTGCGTCAGAGTTTTTCGCCGTTTCAGCTGAAGCCCCCCAAGGATCGTTTGTTGATGGGGTTTTATCTTCTGAAAATCCAGAAGAGTCGCCCCATGGGTCATTGGCGGCATGTGGAGAACTTTTCTCTGCATTCGTAGATCCTCCCCAGGGATCACTAGAAGCAGGTGGAGAATCATTCTTGGTACTGGCAGATCCTCCCCATGGATCATTGGATGCAGGTGTGGATCCGTTTGTCCCATCAGCAGATCCACCCCAAGGATCATTGGTAGCTGGACTGGATTCCTTTGCCTCATCAGACGGTGCCCCCCAAGGGTCATTGGTAGCAGCAGTGGATTCATTGGATGTGTCAGATGGGGCTCCCCAGGGGTCTGAGTTGGACGGAGGCACTGCTGTCGCTGCTTTTTCCCAAAGATCTGGCTCTGTGTCACCCTCCTTTGCCTGAATCCACAAATTTCCATTTTATAAGCTTGGACAGTCTGACTATAGTCAGGTCATGTGATTTTACTCAATATTACTTCAACGAAGTTTCTCAGAGTAATTGATCAGTGCGTCTCACCCGTCTCTCTGCCTCTTTCCTCTCAGCCTCCAAACGTTTCTGCTCCTCCTTCTTCTTCGCCATAGCGGCGGTCAGGTCAGCCACAGATGGGATGTTGTCTAGGGAGGGCAGCCCTGTATATGGTGGGATTTCTGGCTTTTCTTTATCTGGTCCTGTAGCGGAGGACGCTGAGATAAAACATATGAGAGAGAAAATTAAAAAAAAAAAAAATCTGTTCAAATGCTCACTGATGGTTCAGAAGGAAAAACGATGCATTAAGAGCCAGGGGGTGAAAACTCTTTGAATTTGAAGATCAGGGTAAATTTAAAGGAGAAGTCCACTTCCAGAACAAAAATTGACAGATAATATACTCACCCCTTGTCATCCAAGATGTTCATGTCTTTCTTTCTTCAGCTGTAAAGAAATTGTTTTTTGAGGGAAACATTTCAGGATTTTTTTTCCATATAATGGACTGATATGGTGCCCCGATTTTGAACTTGCAAAATGCAGTTTAAATGCGGCTTCAAATGATCCCAAATGCAGTTGTAAACGATCCCAGCCGAGGAAGAAGGGTCTTATCTAGCGAAACGATTGATTATTTTTATAAAAATAATACAATTGATATACTTTTTAATGTCAAACGCTCGTCTTGTCTCGCTCTGCCTGAACTGTTTTTTTCCAGTTCAAGACAGTTAGGGTATGTCGAAAAACACCCATCTCATGTTCTCCCTCAACTTCAAAATCGTCTTACATCGTTGTTTTACCTTTTTTGTTAAGGGTGTTTGATCTTCTTTGCATGTTTACTTTGCAAAGACTGGGTCGGTACTTCTGCAGTGATGTAGGATGATTTTGAAATGATTTTTGAAGTTGAGGGAGAAAATACGCATTTTTCGACATACCCTAACTGTCTTGAACCATAACACACAGAGTTCAGGGAGAGCAAGACAAGACGAGCGTTTGAGATTAAAAAGTATTTAAATTTTTTAAATGAAAATAACTGATCGTTTTGCTAGATAAGACGTTCTCGGCTGGGATCGTTTACAACTGCATTTGGGATCGTTTGAAGCTGCATTTAAACTGCATTTTGGAAGTTCAAAATCAGGGCACCATAGCAGTCTATTATATGGAGAAAAATGCTGAAATGTTTCCTTCAAAAAATATAATTTCTTTACGGCTGAAGAAAGAAAGACATGAAGATCTTGGATGACAAGGGGTGAGTACATTATATGTGAATTTTTGTTCTGGAAGTGGACTTCTCCTTTAACTTATTTGTCTTCTGGGAAACATGTAAGTATCTTCTGTAGCTTCTGAAGGGCAGTACTAAATGAAAAAAATATGATATTTAGACAAAATAAGAAAATTGTACAAATCTTCATTCTGTTCAAAAGTTTACACCCCTGGCTCTTAATGCATTGTTTTTACTTTCTGGAGCATCAGTGTGACCATCAGTGAGTCTTACAGTTGTCCTCAGTGTGAAAAGATGGATCTCAAAATCATACAGTCATTGTTGGAAAGAGTTCAAATACACAAAAATGCTGAAAAAAGAATTTGTGGGACCTGAAGGATTTTTCTGAAGAACAGTGGACAGTTTAACAAGCATATGTAAACTTTTAAACAGGGTCATTTTTATTAATCCAACTATTATTTTCTCTTGTGGACTATATATACACGTCTTGTGAAATACCTTATTCAGGTCAGTACTAAATAAAAAATAACATGCATTTTGTATGATCCCTCTTATTTTGGTAAAATAATTTACATTTTCCAGATTCTGCGAGATGTATGTATACTTTCTTCTTTAAGACAAATACAACTGGAGTTATATTAAAAAATGTACTGGCTCTTCCCAGCTTTATAATGGCAGTGAATGGCTGTTGAGAGTCATCAGTCCAATAGAAGTCTAATAAAGTGTATCCATCCATCATAAAAAGTGCTCCACATGGCTCTGTGGGTTAATAAAGGCCTTCTGAAGTGAATCAATGTGTTTTGGTAATAAAATATCCATGTTTAAAACTTATAAACCATAATCTCTAGCTCCCACTAACTGTCATATGCGCATTCACAAGAGAGTGGCATTTCAGTGGATAATGTAGGAGGTAGGTGTAGCGTAAGCTCTGGTAAGAATATGCTAGTCTCTTTTTTTGTTTACAGCAATGGAAAACCAATCTCCTCTTGGCTTACATCGAAATCCTCTGCCGTTTTTCTTTGTTTTGTACTTCTAATTCATGACCAGTGTTTTGTTTTGCTTTCTCCACTGCATCTCCGCATCCATCATTGTGTTCGCTTACATCCTCCATCATCCGCTGAAACACCACTCTCTCATGAACGTACATGCAACAGTTAGCAGAAGCTTCAGATTACAATGTCTAAAGTTTTAAATATGGATATTTTTCTTACAAAAGCACATTGATTCGCATCAGAAGGCCTTCATTAAGAATGCGCTTTATTGGACTTGAAAATCTCAACAGCCATTCACTGCCATTATAAAGCTTGGAAGAGCCAGGACATTTTTAAATATATCTCCGACAGTATTAGTCTGAAAGAAGAAAGTCATATACAGCTAGGATGGCTTGAAGGTGAGTAAATCATGAGGTAATTTAAATTTTTGGGTGGATTATTCCTTTAACATGTAAAATGCGTAAAATGGACACTGAAATTCATTTTAATATTACGTGAACTTTCACTGAGAGGATCTGAAGGTCCTGTATGCAAGACATAATATGTGTAACAAGAATTAAGTTGTAAACAAATCTCCATGACTGTTTTCTGTATTGCTCTTGGTTTGTGAGTCTTACCATTGGGAGCTTTTGTCAGCTTGTCTTTTGTCTTCATAGCAAAATCTCTCTCCTCTTTCCGCTTTTCCTCATCCTCAATCAGCACCATCACTATCTTGGCCTTTTCTCTCACATTCACTCCCTACAAAGCATAAATCCATTACTGACAAGCTTTCACACCTTTATCCTCCATTATTAACGTAATGAGTGCAGAAGAATCTAATATTTTACCGTACCTGGTCCTTTCCATCCTTGTCTGTGAAGCGGTATTCGGTTAGGGCTTTGATAATGTGAATGTTCTCCACACTCTGCTGAGGGATGCGGTCAGAGCCCGTTTTCAACAGATATTCAAGAAGGGTTAAAGACTGTGGAAGAAGAAAAGACCAAACATGGTCCATCAGGTGTTTTGACAATTCTTAATACATGTAAATTGTAATGTTTTTTGGAGAAATGTCTCATCCAAAAATATTGTAAAATATTAATTCACTTTAAAAAAGTTGTTTCTATTTAAATATATTTTAAAATGTAATTTATTCCTTTGGAAAAGCTTATTTTCAGCATCATTACTCCAGTTTTCAGTGTTCCATTATTCTTCAGAAATCATTCTAATATGATGATTTGGAACTCGTGAAACATTTTTTATAACTAAAAAAAGATTTAAAATATACATTTTCATAAGTCTGTACTGTGACTTTTGATCCTTGCTGAATAAAAGCATTAATTCCTTTTTTTAAAATTTACTGGCCTGCTAATACTATTTTACCACCTATATTATTTAAGTGGTGTTTTATTATCATTTAAATAATAATATTATTAACAATAATAAATATTAAAGGGTGTTACTAGGGTGTTTTGGGCCATGTAATTCTATGTGATGAGTCACTAGCAAACACAAATACATATAAAGTGTAACTCAATCTCTCTTTCAATAATACAACAAAAGCCATAAGTAAACAACAGAGAAAGAAACATCATGGCAGTGAAGCTGAATGGAACATCCTGCCAGCACATAATCAAACACTGCAGCGGCAGCAACAACGGTCCTGCTGACAGGAAAAAGCCAGCCACTTATCAGGTAACATGAACGAGTCACAAAAACGATCACTTGCTATAAATATTCAATCAGTCTGAGCAGGCAGGTAAGCAAAGAATCTGGTTCCTTAAACCTGGAAACTGTTCTCTTCAGTTCTCTCCTTCCCTCACCTTGTATACGTGCCTCCAATTCTTGTCATCATTGAGACGCTTCCAGAGCATGGCCAGAATCTCATTACAGGCCACCACGTTGTAGGTCAGATCCGAGATGTCGGCCATCTGGGAGCTCGATGGGCCCCAGGGGTCATTG
Source organism: Cirrhinus mrigala (assembly GCA_036247105.1). NCBI lineage: Eukaryota > Metazoa > Chordata > Actinopteri > Cypriniformes > Cyprinidae > Cirrhinus > Cirrhinus mrigala. The sequence goes on along the minus strand of CM070025.1, from coordinate 25,900,039 downwards.
GAAGTCGCTTCTCGAACCTACACAACATATATGACATGTTTAAGTTCACTATATATACTCATTTCACTGGTAAGAGTTTTATGTACAAAATAACAATATTTATTTACAGTGCATTCCACAATTTAATATGCTAAGAAATGTGACATTCAACTGTAAGAAATGTTTATCTTTCCATGATGCATACTGTTCATATACTAGCACAATAGGCAGTATATGACTGAATAAATCTAATAAAAAATTAAGTGACAAAAGTTTTGTAGTTTCACCTTGAAACTTGAATGGGGTTGACTTAAGAGAAATGACAAAAGACTGAGAATAAACTGTGCGATAAAAAGGCAAGTGAAACTCACCTTGACCTCTGCCTCAGAGAAGTTCTGAACAAGATTTTTCAGTTGTCGTCTCAGCATTGAGTGAGTCATGATGGCGTTTTTGTCCTAGACCTTTTTAAGAAAGCCAGTTTTGAAAAACTTCTAAAATTCATACTATATCGTCCAACAAATATTATGATCTTCAAAAACTGCTACTTTCATATCAGATATCATAATCATTGTTTGATAACTTTGATAATTAGGAAACAGACACTTTAAAATATGGCATCAGGCATTATTGGTTCTGTTATTATTCAATTTATAATAGAAGACACACTACCAGTCAAATGTTTTTGAACATTAGGATTTTTAATATTTTTAAAAAAAGTCTCTTCTGCTCACTAAGCCTGCGTTTATTTGATCCAAAATACAGAAAAAACTGTAATATTCTGAAATATTTTTACTATTTGAAATAACTGCTCTCTATTTGAAAATATTTTAATATGTAATTTATTCCTGTGATCAAAGCTAAATTTTCAGTATCATTACTACAGTCTTCAGTGTCACATGATCCTTCAGAAATCATTCTACTACGCTGATTTATTTTCAATATTTAAAACAGTTAAGTACATTTTTTCAAGATTCTTTGATAAATAGAAAGATCCAAAGATCAGCACTTATCTGAAATAAAAAGCTTTCGTAACATTATACCATTCAAAAGCTTGGAGGGGAAAGAAATTCTACAGATTAATACTTTTATTTAGCAAGGATGCTTTAAATTGATCAAAAGTGATGATAAAGACATTTATATTGTTACAAAAGATTTCTATTTCAGATAAATGCCGTCCTTCTTACTGTTTTTGCTGTACTGTTTCTGTTTCATTTTGTTTTAATTCAAGTTTTTGTAATTTTGCAGTATGTTTTTGTCTTTTGTATTATTGTTTTTAATATGATAATTTATTTCAGTTTTAGTTTTATTTATTTTACTCTATCAAAATGAAAAAGAGAAATGCTGCCTTGGCAGCTAGATGATATAAAGTAACCTTATTTTTTTTATTTAATTTACTTCAGGAAATGTTTATTTTATTGCAAGCATTTTTAATAGTTCTAGTTGTAGTTAAATATAATAACCCTGATCTGAGCTCATAATATACACCTGCTATTATGAATAGGTTTTTAACAAAACACACAAGCAAACAAAATTAAAACAATATACAGTGTCATTTATTTATTTATTTTGCACCACTTACCTGATAAATAAAGGATGTAGGAATGGCTGTAGACTGAATTTCTCCAATCGCTGACAGGCACTTCAGTCCATGAGCTTTTCCCTAAAGTGACTTTATGGCCTATAATTAAATCATAAATATAATTACAAAATCTTTATAAGCTGCTGTTTTAAAGAAAGTTAATCCAAAAATACAAAAACAAATATATATGCAACTCACTGGTTTTGAAAACAGCATTTTTAAGATGTAATAGTTATAGAGTTCTTTTTTACAGCCAACATCTTTTCAAAGAGCAGCATCCTAGCATCAAAATGATGCTTGATTTTATGCTATTTATAGCAGCATCTCTATGCTGCGCTGTGAATATTTGCCAAATGCTCTGTGATCCAAATATTGATTGATTTATTTAGCAGTATGGCAAAGAGACTGATAAATTTTATCAATGCTGCAGACAACAAACACCTCTCAGGTAATGTGTACTTTAAAGCATCATATGATGACAATCAATATAACAGACATGGAATTACAGCATTGGTGCGCTGTCATATACGACAAACTGCGATACTGTCGCATCATACAGGTCTGATCGTGTCCTGACTGTAATCTGACACCTGCAAAAGCTGATTTTGGTTTGGTGAATGAAGAGCCATCGCCTTAAAAACAGGAGGATAATAATGCATGATCATACAATGCGCTTTAGCCAAAGGTTTACATAGAGCATCGCTTCTCACGTCAGCTCGAGGACAACATTTCTGATTGATGGACACAAATACATATATATGTGTGTGTGTGTGTGTGTTTTTAATATACTAACCTTTTGGGAGAATGAACGGGAGAGAAGATGAGAGGCTTTTCCAGAGCCTAGCGGAAATTTCCGCTTCCGTTTACGGGTACCTGTCAAAAAACGAATGCAGACCACGCCTCCTACTGAATATTCATGAGATGGGAGTGGCGTTTTGCAATGCACTAATCTGCTGGTTTGTGAATATTTATGAATGGGTGTGACTTTGTGGTTTACGTTGAAACCCGTAAGCGTAAACAAACCCGCAGGATTTTTTGTATAAAAGCCTTTAGACAATAAATAGAGGCATTAAACAAATAATATATGAATTATGAATTTAAAGCGTTGGTCGAATCTTTTATTTGGTTTATTGAAATTCCAAAGGGACATGAACAGGCGATGACAAATCCGCTAATCCCAACATCATGGTTGCAAATGCGCTAAGCACGGTTTCCATAACAATGAGTCGATCCATACATCCTTAGATCTGATGACGCGTGATGCGTGATTCTCAGGCTTGTGCCTGAGGCATCGCTGACGTCACTGACGCTCCAGTGCCTGTAGAAGCGGCTGGCCCGCAATAACAAATTGGATGAAGACAGAAATATTACTCACATCCACTGAAATCAGCTCAAGATGGCGTCCGAGGGGGAATACGAGTCGATTCTGTGCGTGAAACCAGATGTCAATGTTTACCGCATCCCGCCGCGGGCGTCGAATCGCGGATACAGGTGAATTAAAGGATGTGCGGGCCTGAGCCCATGGCTGGTGTCTGTTCTGTAAATAATGCTGGAATACCATTTTGTCTTGGCTGTATCAGCACCAAACTGCTATTATGGACGACATTTGAAAATGAATAATGCATTTATCGTAATTCATTAGTATGATGCGCATTGTCATGCCGCAGAGACAGTGCTTTGTCAATGATTTTTCATACCGATAGAAAGAAAAACACCTTGTGATGTCAGATGATTGGCGTGTTTGACTACGAGCTCACGACTCAACCTTAATAGGAAGTGGTGTAGAATAAGCAAATATAAATTGTATTATATTACATAGTTATATATGATATGTCATTGTGTTAATGTGTTGATGTGAGTTGTGTGTTTTCAGGGTCGTATATGTGGTCCAGTTTATATAGTGTATAATTAGTCCTAAAAGCTCTTGCCCACAGAGAACGTTATACTTCACTGGCACACATTTTAGAGGAGAAATCCCAGTTGTATTCCTTCATGAGGAGCTTGAAGGCTTGTAATAGTTCTGAAAATTGAAATAATACTGCTGGATTTGACATAAACTGTGGAAAGAGGTTAAATCTCTTCTGTTCCCATTGTGGTCAGGTTATTTTCACCTGTCATTTTCTGATTTTCTTCAGGTAAAAAGCCATTTAACACCTTTCCAGTTTTGACATTTTAATGAAAAAGTTTGAATAAAAAATGAAGCCTGGATGAATTGTTAATAAAATGATTAATAACATGCATTTAGAAAACAGGTAGAGTGAATATTATATAGAGGGTTTGCACTTGCGTCACGGTTTGGTCAGTTACCTGGATGCCTGGCCATATTGGCGATACTCAGATATAAACAACATCATGGATTGCGTGGTTAATGTACTACTGAATATGTTATTCTGCTAATTTATGCTGTCTAAACCATGAAAAAAAGTGTGTGAGCAAAAAGCTGCTAAATCATATAGAGAAGGACTTAGTAAGCAGGAAAGGGTGTAGATAGCTAATAGGTGATAAAGATATGAATTAGCAGTATTAATTAAGATATTAGCCTCATATTTTCACCTACTTGACTGGAAATGATAAGAACAAACACGAATGTTGTCAAGATTCTTGCCCTGGAATTCCTGGTTCAGTTTGACCTACCACAAATGCCTTTTGTACCTCAGTTTTTTGCACTCTTCTCCTTGATTTGTAATAACTTTTGGCAGTCTGTAGTACTCCAAATGTTTATCCTGGTCCGACCGATTAGTACAGCCCAAAACATGACGATAAATGACCATTTTCAGCAGCAGTAATCAGCAAAATATGCGAGTTTCGTTCAGTTTAGTGGCATTGTTTATGTTAAGTACCACCGATATGGCTGATTGATGACGTGTCATGAAAACACACTATAGGGTGGATATTTTACATTTACATTTAGAACATTTATTTTTTTTTTTACATTACATTTATTTACATTTTTTCATAGAAAAACCAGCTAGAGTTGTGAAAACCATTTAATTTGATGGATCTAAAATGACATTTCTGCTGTGATAATGGCAGGGCGGCTGACTGGAAGCTAGACACTCCTGACTGGACAGGTCGTATGCGCATTACAGCAAAGGGGAAGGTGGCTTATATCAAATTGGAGGACAAAGTCTCAGGTTAGAAAATAAAAATGACCTGAATGTTTGATTGGATGACTTTCAGAGACATCTGTGCAGCAAAAGAAGCTCCTATTTGTCCTCATTTTATAATTGTCCTCAGGTGAGCTGTTTGCTCAGGCACCGGTAAAGGAATATCCTGGCATTGCAGTGGAGACAGTCAGCGATTCCAGTCGCTATTTTGTTCTTCGAATACAGGATGACAATGGTCAGTGTATTATCTTTAACCTGACCTCAGTTTACATACCCTATCATAATGGAATGTCTTGCAAGTAAATATTTCACTTCTCTGTCAGTTTAGACATGCATTGTCCTTGCTGCCTGTATTTTAGGTCGGAGTGCATTCATTGGAGTTGGGTTTGGAGACAGAGGTGATGCTTTTGACTTTAATGTCGCCCTGCAGGATCATTTTAAGTAAGTTTCCATTAAAATTCATGTGCATGTTTATGACTGGAAATGCTTTTGTATTTGTAGTGACATCATGGATGCAGATGGATGTTTTTAGTTAATTTCTTTGAGGCATAATAAGCTGTACAGTATGTTAGTATGTACACTCTTTAAAAAGGTTCCAAAAGGGTGTTTTTGCAATGATGCCATAGAAGAACCATATTTGGCTCCTTAAAGAACCTTTTAGTAAAAATAGTTCTTAAAAGAACCATTTTTTCAGTGTGAAGAAAATTTGAAAAATCTCAAGAATATTTTTCCACTATAAATTACTTTTTTATGGAATGCAAAGTTTCCAGTGATGTTAAAGGTTCTTCATGGAACCATTAATGCCAGTAAAGAACCTATTTTTGTGTACAGTGTACAGTTTTTGATTATTTTTTTCTTAAGCTTTCCTTCTCCTTTTTTTTTTTTTTTTTTTTTTTGTAAGGTGGGTGAAACAGGAAAATGAAATTAAAAGTTCTCAGGCTGCAGACTCAGGACCCAAACTGGATCTAGGCTTCAAAGAGGGACAGACCATTACACTGAATATCGGGGTAAAACAAAACTAAAATGCACAACAAAAAACGCTTTCGGAATTGGATTTTTTTTTTTTTTTTTTTTTTTTTAAAGCTGCAGTCCGTAAGTTTTGGCACTCTAGCGGTTAATAAACAAAACTGTGTGCGTCTTGTGGAAGAACATTGTAGCCGGTGCTACTTCTCTCTGTTTATGTCTGTGACGACTCACACAGCTACTGGGCTACCCTGCAGCGGTTCCTACCACAACCAGTCTAAAATAGTCAGAATATAAAAACTTATTATAGGTGCATCGTAGTGATTCAGGATAAGCCAAAAACACGTTCGGAAAATGGTTTCATGATGTACCCGCTTATTATATAACACAAAGTTACGGACTGCAGCTTTAAACAGATTATGGCCTTAAGGCAGGGGTGGGGAACCTTGATCCTGGAGGGCCGGTGTCCCTGCAGAGTTTAGCTCCAACCCTGAAAAAAAATACCAACCTGTATCCTGAAGACCTTGATTAGCTTGTTCAGGTGTGTTTGAGTAGATTTGGAGCTAAACTCTGCAGAGACACCGGCCCTCCAGGATCAACGTTCCCCACCCTGCCTTACAGTCTTGCATAATTACATTTTCAGAAGAATACACAGTGATTTTTCATGTCCTCGTATCAAAAACAAGAGTTTGTGTTAAATTAGTGAAAGGTTTCTTTGTATTTAGCAAGGTAAAAAGAGGGACAAGCCCCGCCCACAGAGCTCAGGAGGCTTGGGGCTCCTCCCTCCTCCTCCAGGTGGAAAGATAGCCCCTCCTCCTTCGTCCAATCACAACACAGTACAGCCATCAGGAGGAGCGCAGACAGGTACATCATTTGCCCTCATTACTGCTTATATATAATCTCATTTATGCATCCTGTTTTCTTTGATGCCATGGATTAGGTATATGTTTAATATATGAAGAGTTTATTTGCAAAAACTGATAAATGCAAAAAAAAAAAGTGCCATGCATTTTTCTCCAAATATAGCTCAATCTGAACCCTAAACACATTTGGTCAAAAAAGCCGGTATTGTCCACTTTCAATGCATTTTACCTTTTACTGCAGAAGCCGACAAGCGCCCTTGTTGTTTGTGAATAGAAGCCGATAAGTCCATTTTAGCGAATCAGCGTGCTGTATTCAGGTCAGGTGACAAGGCTGCCAGTCACTTTGAAAAGACGCACTAGATGAGAGGAATTTTGTCAAAGCTGACTAAAAGTGATTGAGGATGGATAATTTTGATGAACTTGATGAACCCGTGATATCTTCTTCAGGACGTAAAAGGAAAATAAAAGCTGAAACTTTTTCACGGAACCTTGCAAAAGCAGCATGTTACAATGGTGAGGGAAAACCGCCTGTAATCACAACCATACAGTCTGATCACAACCATAGATATGTGTATGTGTATATATATCTATGATCACAACAACAACGTTTGTCAGGCATCTAAATTGTCAGCTGATAAGATTACAAAGATATAACGAGTGCTTTTTTTAACTCTGAAACATGAAATGTGGAGTTATCTGTTTTTGACAAAAAACAACTGTTGGAGTTATCTGCTTTTGCTATAAAACAAACTTTTAATATCATTTTGTAAGTTACCTGTATTTAAAAGTTATTATTTGTATTACTGATTGTTACTTAAAATAACCCAACTGCAGTTTGATTGATATTACTTGTAATGCACAATTTAAAAAAAACATGATTTCCCTCGGTGCCATTAGCCTTGTGGGTAGTGCGTCGACATATAGTGCAATTCTGCTCACGGCAACCTGAGTTCGATTCCCGTCTTGGGGTTCTTTGCCGATCCTGCTACCCTCTCTTCTCACAGTTTTTTCCTATCGTCTCTCTACTCTCCTATCTCAATAAAATACATAAAAAGCCCATAAAAACAACTAAAAACCAACAACAATTATTTATAAGTTATCTGTTTTTGCAAATAAACTCTTCATATTAATTTTATAAATGTAAAATATCAGACAATGAATTTTTATTTAGAGAATTGTTCATCCATTTACTCAAGTTATTGAGTTTGTAGATGAGTTTGTTTCTTCATCTGAACAGATATGGAAAATTCAGCTTTAACATCATTTGCTCACCAATGGTTCCTCTGCAGTGAATGGGTGCAATCAGAATGAGAATTTAAACAGCTGATAAAAACATCACAGTAATCCACAAGTAATTCTCACAACTCCAGTCCATTAATTAACATCTTGTAAAGAGAAAAGTTGAAAAACTCTTTACAAAAAAGCTAAAATATGAAACTTTTAGTACCTCACAATTCGATTCAACTGATTCTTGGGGTCACGATTCGATTAAAAATCGATTCACTATTTCATTTTCATTCATGATTCACAATTTTTCATCAATTTTTTTAATTTTAGTGCACACTAGACATCAAATGCACCAGTATTTTAATACAAAAACACACCAGTCTATAGTATGGGTAATCCTAATTCAAGAAATCAGTGTTTCCTATTAACTTCCTAATAGATCAAAAATATTTTACACTTCCCATTAAGGATGTGTCTAAATCCGATCATAGGAAATTACATATACTATGAAACCCTTGAATGCGAGATGGGAGGAAAATATACATATTTCAGTGCTTTCTTTCGCAGTTATATCATTGGGCAATTATACTGTATATAAATTGTGGGCATCAAGGAGCCATTATTAATATGCGGGGCATTGAAACCACTTTTAAATGTGCGTTTGCATTTTACTTTCACTTTCGAGATTTGTGATCACACGGAGCGGCAGTAGGCCTGCTTACCACACATTTTACAAGATTAAAGGTTTGTAAGTGGTGCTCAGGATCTGCACACCATTCACCATCCTCCGATCAGTCATCTTGCTCTGTTTATGTGGTAAGTGAAATATGTATCTAATGTAACAGGCTACCGCTAACCATGTCTCTTTAGTAGCCCCTTTAGAACGTGTTGTTCGCTTTTTCGTCCTTTCTGAATAAGGATTCACTATTTGGGCACATCCCTACTTCCCATAATAACAAAAGATCAATAATAATAACAAAAGATCTCCATTCCTGTTGCTGTTTTGTTCAGCATTATATTAACTAGAAAATTTATTTTTGAAATTTGTGAATTTCACAAATTCACAAATTTGTGAACTTCTCTGTGAACTTCTCTCCATAAAATTGCTTTGTCCAATGATAAAGCAGTCTTGTTTGAATCAGGAGCGAAATATGCACATATCAAGCACTTTTTACAAAAAAAAAACAATGTTCTCAATAAATGTTAGTGGGTTATGATATGAGAGGACAACAGGGAATAAACTTTTTCATTGCTGATTTTTTTTCCAAATCTGTTCCAATAAAGCAACAAGCTCATCTACATCTTGGATGGCCTGAGGGCGACACATTCAGCCAATTTTCTTTTTTGGCTGAACTGTTCCTTTAATATGCCAGCCCACTATAAATGCACAGACACATAGACACAGACAATTACTTATTGCTTCTATTCTTTTCTTGACCTCACTTTCTTTTTTTTACTCTTAGGATGTTTATTAGAACTGGACAGCAGTAACTCTAATACAGTGGTTCAGTCAAACCCCAGCTCTGACCTATGGGGTGACTTCTCTAGCTCTGCAAGGTAAAATGATTAGTGACCTTGATATTATTACTGACCACTAAATATTTTCATAAAACTGGTCTTTCTTGTTACCCATTGTGTAAAAGTATATATAAGCTAGAATCATGTTTTTTTTTTCTTTCTTTCTTTCTTTCCTTCTTTCTTTTAGCTCTGTTCCACCTCCAGCACCACGCCAAGAACCCTCTTCTGGGAACTGGGTCCAGTTCTGAAAAAGTTTTATCCTCCTTCGTTCTATTATTGTTCCCATTCCTCCATCAAAACTACTGCAATTAAAAGATACTGCATAATTGTATGAAAAATTATAGGCAAGCTGTATGTAAAGCTGCTAATCTTAGCAGAGCACAGAGGCGAGAAATAGGCTATTAGGAATTCTGTTACTCTTATGAAACAAATCAACCAAATGAAATTATGAAAAAGATTGTATAAAAGAGAGAGGAACATCCCATGGGTGTTATATGTAAAACTTTATGGTAACGTTTTGAAGATTGTTTCGGTATCCTTACATTTGTCCATAAGGTGTTAGTTGTGTCCATTTTGTTGTCATGACCTGTATGTGTTTGTCTTAGGTTTTGGAGGAGTGAATATATGTGTGTGTTTGAGTGTTTAAAAAAAGGCAGAGATTCTGATTGAAAGTGTAGAATTTAAATGAAGCCTGGATATGTTAAGAGCTGAACATCTTGTATATCATAAGAATATATAAAACCTGTACAGTATAAATATACAAAAATACTGATTGAATGCCACCATGTAGAAAAATTATGTCCCTCAAATAAAGGGAGTATGTCCAGATATTCATTACATATCCATATTGTCATTTACTTGACTAACAGAAAGTAATTTACGTGTTAAACAAAAATAAAATATACAAAAGAACTACAAGCACTGCTTCAAATGTGATTATTTTAAATAATATAATCTCTGTGGAATATGATTCTCGAAATATTAGCATTTGCCCTTGCTGTCTATGAAAAATATAGTGCTTCAATTCTTTATACCTAGCTTAGCATATTTGGAAACAAATGCAGTCATATTACTGTTATGGAGGACCAAAGTTATTTGCATGAGGATTTGAAATATCAAATATGATTTCTCATTTTTTCTGTTAATGGATATCAAACCCGTCGACTCCAAATACGCCAGGTATGTATGCTGCTTTACCCTTACAAAAAAAATATCATATTAAAAGTTCGTCAAAATACCACAGTTGTTACTACAGTAATACACTGTCATGAAATATTCTTAAAGGTTTTCGTGCTATTATTGGCTTACAACTGCAACAATATAAGGTTGTTCTAGCCGTAATCTATCTTCGTGGCCGATTTTTTTCTCCCTCAAATATACAGTAATTTAGCATGTCTCCTGCAGCATATCTGACTAGAATTTGCTTGGGGGAGTTTGTGGAGGGATTTGGTATCGCGTATTTAATATTAAATCACAATTATTTTGCATGGAATGACGTAATTAATTGAGGTAAGTGAACTCTCTTAGCTTTTGTGTTAACCTTAATGTGTTAAACTTAATCCATAACCGAGAATGGCTTTTTATTTACTTGGGAAATACCACTGAATTTGTGAAAGCTACTAGATTTGGTTACGGAAATGAAGGGCAAGCTCAAACCGGTGCGCAACGTTTTGCTACGGTTTTCGGGGTTGAAAAACATGTTTCCTGGAAACGGTGTGCAAAGAGGTTGGAGATAAGTTTTCTCTTGTTTGGTGGGTGTGTCAAAAATGTCAGCCCAATCAGCAGCAACATGTATATAAACCACGCGGTATTAAAAAAAGAGACACTGATTAATGTAACATAAAAATACTATACATATTTATATATTTTGCTACTGTATTGTGGAGTGACACTTTCATAAACTTTTCTATACTCCTCTGATTATATAATAGTAAATATTACAATTATCATAGCACAACAACAGTGATCAGCAATAATGATAAGCCTAATAATGTTACTCACAATAAAATAATAAGGTCATATAGATCATAACACAGTCTCTGAGGTAAGGAGTGGATTATATTTTTTCATCCTGAAATGCGAGGCAAATGTTGGATCACAATAATTAGGAACCACAGTTTCCACAAACTCCTTCACTCGATTGGGATGTTCTCTTTTTTTCTGGACGGTAAGGGCACTGACTAACATCGGCGTAATTTGCAGTATTAAACACGTATTTATACCGATTTCATCGGCCTTTGTCGGGGTTTAACGCAAGGCAGATCATCACAAATACAGATAATCTGTCTCACGTCACGTGATATTTGTGTTTATCAGTTTCTGGAAAAGCAAGTTAAAGATGGTAAATGTTGCTAGATGATCATTATGTGCTTGGACAAACAGCATACCAGCTCTCAGTTCAAGGTCGTTTTTGGACGTGGTGGCTGGTCCTCTAATGGCCAGGTTGGACCAGCTAGAAACCAGCTAAACACTGCTATCAGTGTTTCATTTCTTCACATCTCTTTCCGTTCATTAGCTTATATCTAGCGCTAGATAACATCGTGTACACTTCCTTTTTGCAGACTTCTTAGCTCAGCTGCTTTGATTTGTGCATGTTCTACTTAACAGCCTGTACTTCTCCGTTTGGCCACCAAACGTCTCTGTTACACTAGTGCTGGGCATTTTCACAAAACATGCACACCTGCTACTTGTCTGTAATCACCTGTTAATACCCTTTAGTTTCTTTAATCTTTGTGATCTAGCTAGTTTGTTCACAACATCGTTTGTTTGGCTTAGTTTGTCATTCTTACAAATGTTTGCCTGTGCCTTTGACTCTTTTCACTGGATTATGGATACATAATTAATTAGATTGCTTTTAAACTTTAAACTGGGACACATATTAATGGGTCTTGAGATGTTTATCCTTGTAATTGGATCCTGCTTCAGTTTTTGATTGTCATAAATATACTTTTTATGAGTGAAACCAAGACCTGAGGCACTCAGTAGGCATATCATTTTCCTCACTGTTGTATATACAGTTCAGGTCAAAAGTATGCATACACCTTGCAGAATCTGCAAAATGTTAATTATTTTACCAACATAAGAGGGATCATACAAAATACATGTTATTTTTTTATTTAGTACTGACCTGAATAAGATATTTCACATAAAAGACGTTTACATATAGTCCACAAGAGAAAATAATAGTGGAATTTATGAAAACATTATGAAAAATAATGTTATTATTTACAAATTATTTGTTTTGTTTTTTTTAGCATTTTTTTTGTATTTGAACCCTTTCCAACAATGACTAAGATTTTGAGATCCATATTTTCCCATTGAGGACAACTGAGGGATTTGTATGCAGCTATTACAGAAGGTTCAAATGCTCACTGATGCTCAAGTAGGAAACACAATGCATTAAGAGCTGGGGGTGAGAACTTTTTAAATTTGAAGATCAGGGTCAATTTTACTTGTTTCGTTTCTGGGAAACATGTCTTCTGTAGCTTCGGAAGGGCACTATTAAACAATAATAAAAAAAAAGATATTTAGGCAAAATAAGAAAAATGTACACATTTTTCTGTTCAAAAGTTTTCACCCCCAGCTCTCAATGCATTGTTTTTCATTCTGAAGCATCAGTGAGCGTTTGAACCTTCTGTAAAAGATGTCCTGTACATCATTTCGCATCACTTTGGACCAACCTGAGAATGAATAATGATGACAGGATCAGAAAAGCTATTTCTTTTAATGTTAATTACTGTATGTGAAGTGAGATTTTGGATCAGTGGGATTTTAAAATGGTCAGGGCTTTAGCACAGTGGTGCCGAAATAGAAACCAAGTGATGAACAAAATGTCCTCTCTCATCATGGTAGTGGCAGGTTAGAATACAGTGATAAGATTTGTTTTGAAACGTTGCGAAGAAATGTTCTTGGCTAATAAACCGGGAGCATGTTTGGGAATCAGCTGTTCACTCGTTGATGTAAGTTTGAATCGGTCCTCATTCAGAACTGAATGTGTTAGTGACGTGTCAGCATGCCACTACCCTGTCAACATCTCTCAGTGATAGATTGTGGACTTGATCTTTCTCTCTCACACACACATTTGATCTGCCAGTTCTGCTAATGTGAATAAAATGTGCTTTGGAATTAAAGGTGCAATCATTAAAGTAGCCAATCGGAGACACTCTCTGGTTGTAAATGAATTGCACTTTCAGGTTTGCTGGTGGCTGGTGCTTATCTCCCTAGTATGTTTTTATGGGAGAAAAAGTTAGAGAAGTATGCTATTCTGAATTCATCCCTTTTCTCATTTCTCATACTGCTTTTCACACTGTATAGTAGGAAAGTAAGCATGTGTGGATGCTGAAAATGTGATGTGTAATTTAAAAATTCTTAATCATTAATAATTTCATGATAAAGTGAAATACAAGGCAAATCGATTTTCAGATAATTTCTAATAAGGCACTGAAAATTAGGCCTAATCATGACATAGTTTATTATAAAGTACTTGCATTTACAGTAGGGATGTGACGAGATCCGATGTGTCTCACGAGACCATTCAGATCTCGTGAGATCTCGTGATGATATCCTCGCAAAACATTTTGTAGTGTTTACATTAGAGCTGCACGATTAATCCTTACAATCTTATTCCTTAAAATCTTATTCCTGAATGACAACGATTTACCTATGTCTATCTGTTGGGGTAAATGTGAACGCAGAAAGAGAAACACAAACAGTCTTATAATCACATTATAATCATTATTTCTGTGTTAAATAATAGAAGTACTGGGATAAAAGTTTATAGTTTGGGTATAAACACTTATTGTCTATAGTAGCGATCAAAACGAAAGTATCTTAACACTAGTATGTATTGTAACGCTTATCCTCTTCCGCCAGGAGGTGGCGACAACTGCCCGTTTAAAAAAGGTATGTCATTGAATCATTCATTCAGGAGATTTCAATAGTCAAACAAGTCTTAATGAAGTGAGACACTGACTCCTTCATTGGATGTTTTTTTTTATTATTATTTTGTTTAAATGAATATATGTTTTTAAAAGACTTAAGCAATGAACAGTTTGTCAGAACCACTAGAAAATTATGTTATTTTGTTTAGTTTTCTAATCTTTTTTCTCCAGAATCGTGAGAGAATCATGGTCTCCAGTTTATTAAAAACAACTGGGATTCTCAATTTATCCAGAATCGTGAAGATCTTGTTTAAATGTTGTTTATTACTGTATATAATTCATTAAAATGGAAGTTTAATTTCATAAAGTTCAAAATGCACCTACATATTTTTGCATTTTGTCTTTTTCAGTTGAATAAAAGACTATTTTTTCCTGTATATTTCATCACTGAAGATTTCTTAAGAAAAGTTTAAAAATCTCATCTCGTCTCATGAACCCAGTCTCGTGTCTCGTGGGATAAGTGTCTCGTCACACCCCTGGTAGTCAGCATTTGAAGTGGATCAAAAAAATTAGTCAAGGTTGTCCTAAGACAAGAACAGGTATTGTTTTGGTTTTAGGAAAAGTTTGATGAAAGGTTTTGATTCACTTAAAATGTTGACTACTCTTTTTTATTTAAGTAATCATGTTTTCAAAATGTATGTATTCCAATTCCATAGAATTGCCATAAATCTATTAAATCTAATCAAATGACAATTATGAACATGGTTTCATTATGGCTATCTTGTAAGAATGTAAGAAAAATATATAAAATAAATATGAAGAGTTCAGATGCAAAACCAGCTAAAAGCCATCTCGGTCAAAAATGAAATAATGATACTGAGTGAATGCTCCTGACACATAGTATACGTCCATCAAATACTTTTACTTCAAACTCGCTAAATTCCAGCCACAGCCCAATCAGAAGTACCAGTACTTGCATAGAAACCTATACAAAGTAGCCAGAAAGAAATGCTCATTTTAAAGAAACACATCAGATGGATTTAGCTGGTTTTGCATCTGAACTCTTCATATATAACACTGAATTCATGTTAAATGTATAAACCTGACATTTGGTTTATTAATACTATTACACCAATCTCATTCTTGATTCATTATAAACTATTCATTATGAATTGGTTGAAAATATGCCTCACATTAAATTTAGTAGTTTGTTAAAATATGCAGTTAAAATACATAAACTAATCTTAAATATTAGGCATAAATATTTCCTCTAAATTTAAAGTTGTCTCAGCCAATGAAATTTCATAGGATCTTCCACAACATGTGGCTTGCAGCAGCTTTAGGAAAATTATTTTCTGAACATTTTTTCTAAATTTCACAAATAAAAAGTTAGTATTTCTGGCATTCCAGTGCTATAAATTCATAACATTTTATAGACAGATATTTCTCTCATGCACATTTACTTACAAATTAACATATGCAAGATGACAGCATACTTTAACACTTGCATAACTGCACATAAATGTGTTTTAATTGCAGTATATCAAATGAAAGGTCATACAGACAGCGGCTGGAATAGTTAGCAGGGCTGTCAAATGATCTTCGTGGATCTTTTCCCTTCATGTAATGAGCTATTTCAGCTGTTAATCTCTTAACAAGGTGTCTAAATAACTTCAGACTGAAAGAGCAAAATCTGGCACTATAGTGTTTTTCGATGTCTTAATTTAGCAGCCTAGATTGTATTCATTCAGTTTCTTGTGCAAATATTTGTTGTTTGAAATTTTTTTTTTTTTTTAACAGTTTGGTCAGTGAGGTGGTCTTCATTTGTTTACTGTGTATTATTTATCCTCATTTAATTATCCAGACTTCATACTGACTTATTTTAATTCTGTGTATTTTGCAAAAATGGTTGTCATATTTACTCTATAATTTACAATGTTATGTTTTCGTGGATCAGTTGATGGAGTCTGAATATAAGCCAAAGACCTATCTGTTACATGTAACTTCACACTTTGTGTGTGTGTGTGTGTGTGTATGTGTGTAGAGTGTTGATAAATGGAGGGACAGATTTGAATGCAGAAGTGTGAGACACTTAAGGATAAAGATCATTGAAGAGCGTGTGTGTTTGCCCATGCATGTGTATGTGATTTCAAGTGTGCGTCTGACAGAGGTGATGATGGCTGAAAGAGTTTTATTAATGGTCTGGGGGTTATTTTTAAACCTAGGACACATAGTGTCTGAGTGTTTGTATGTGTCTGCATGTCTTCTGCTGAAACTTGAGAGATGTGCTGCTTCTTACTCTTACGCTCACAAGTGCTCCACGTGAAGATGACATTTCACGAGCATACTGTAAGTTGTTAAAAGCATAAATATGTTTTTAAGACTGGAGTGAACATTCCAGTCTTTATGACGTTACGCAAAGATAAAAGATGTATATAAACAAACAGGTAAATTTCAAAATGTTGATAAAAAAATGTTTAATGATTGAGTTTTGTGTGGTAGACCACAGAAAACTGTTAAATTTTGAATCCTTTATTTTGATTTATTTCATATTAACATTTCTATATTTCTATCACAGGTTCACTGCAGTTCCACCATGAACCCCTAGGGTGTCAGGATGAGATTCCCCAGATGAGATTGATGTCTCTGCAGTGTAAAAGTGGGTGTTTCTGACAAACTGCAGGGTGTTTCTAAATCATGCAATCAAAATGATCCCCTTTACCTAACCCCACCCCTAAACCTACCGTCACTATGACGTCAGCCAATCAGGTAACATGGTCAAAAAAATGCCCCAATCTGGCAACTCCCATTACTTTCCTGCAGAGACCTATACTTGCCCCAGATGTTAAATCCTACTTCATAATGCATGTGGGAGGTCCACATAAAATACTGTAAAATTCATTATCAATGTGCCCTCGTAATATTTAATCAAAAACATTAACTTGCTCTCACAACAACATCTTTTCTCTGATGTGTGCACCAAGACTAAGGCATAATCCATCCTGTCCAACAACCTGTTACCCACATGAGATAGCAGCAATTAGCAAACAATGATTCAAATGAATTTCCGATGAACAAAATCGTTGTTAGATTTTGATGGCATCATAGTTGTGCATGTCTGGGTTTTTTCCCCACCATAAACTATGCAGCAAACAAGTTCAACTTCTGTTCCACAGGTACAGGTACAACTGTACTGTAGAAATTCCAGATGATGGACTTTGGAAAGTGGAGATGGCAACAATATTTTTTTAGACTTATGAACACATATGTTGTTAAGATGCTTGCAGATCTTTAGCTGTCACTCTAATATTCCTGGTAAGGATTCCATAGTGTAGCCTTACACTGATCTTTGTAGGACGCACATTGTTTTGGAGTGTAGTAACGGTGCTGGACTGTGGATGAGGCCCTAGTTTTTAGAAACACTTTTTGTACCCCTTTTCAGTTACAGTATATAACCCTTAACAACTCTTCTGGGTCATGCAACACTATTTACTTAGGTTTGCGCTAGTCAGTTTACTGGTATTTGTGCTATTAAAAAAGCATGTCTCAAACTAGATGCTAATTCGTGCTGCTCTTGGTAGATTGTGTTGGTCATTATGGAAATTATCTGGTTGTGTCTGTTCTCATCTGCAGAACTTTGCACTCTGCACTTTTATGAGATTGTGCTCTCACCTTGATTTGCCCTGTTTAGTAAATCTGGCCCTTAGTGTTTACAGCTAAGATCTATAGTGGTCAGTTGGGAAAACAAACTCTCCACTAGTAATGCTTATATGTAGCATATTAAACAGCATCAAAATAACGTCTAAAGGGTGATAACCATTGTTCCCACCATGGAGTGAACCAACAACAACGTCCTTTCTTTGATGCATCACCCGCTGATATCGTTGTCTAATAACCAGGCTCCTCCCAGATACCTTTCCACCTCATCTGGCCTGCCACGAATCCTGGACTGTGGGTGGAGCAGGGACCTAAGAAGGCAAGCCGCAAGAGGGGTGAATGCTGTAAACTGCGGTGCCATGCTGTGGAAGTTTTCAGGCTGATCTGACCCTCTCTGTTGTGATGTTGAACCTTCCCAGTTGGTCCATTGTAGATAGCTTTTATATGCAGTGTTGTCTGAGACGGTCTCGGACCATGGAAGGCTCCCCATGAGCATGGCGTAGATTAGAATGCCTAATGCCCAGCTGTCTGTACTGGGATCCACAGACACCAACACCCTTTGAGTCTTTCCAGAGTTTCCTCTTTGCTTGTTCCCATTGTTGTCCACCTCTAAGTGGTCCGAATCGGTTTCTTCGCTCTTCCTTGCTATTTCAGCTTCAGGCGTGCAGTAAGGGGAGCTGTACCACACGCATGGTACCCTGGTGCCTGCAGCCTTCACCATGCCAAAATCTCCAAGCTTGACCCAACGACATTCACGATCACATAGGAAGATGTTCTCTGGTTTGACATCACGATGGACAAAGCCAAGAGAATGGAGGTGAGAGAGGGCACCACTTATCTGGGAAGCAACTCCCTGGGCACGACTCTCTTCCAGACCAACCTGCAATGAAGAAGTCAGTTTACTACTTAGGGAAGGGGTGTCTAGTCCTAGTCCTGCTCCTGGAGCACCTGGAGTTTAGGTCCGACCTGCTCCAACATATTTGCTTGAAGGTTTCTAGTAATCCTGAAGACCTGGTTCAGGTTTGGTTTATTAGAATTTAAGGTACTCTGCAAGATTTTGGCAGCCCGGGAGCAGGATTGGAGGGACACCCCTGATATAGGCACTAATCCAGGGGTGCCCAAACTCAGTCCTGGAGGGCCGGTGTCCTGCACAGTTTAGCTCAGGGGTGCCCAGTCCTGTTCCTGGAGAATAGCATGCTGCAAATTTCAGCTCCAACCCTGATCAAACACACCTGAAGCAGCTAATTAATCTCTTAGATAACACTTGATAATTACAAACAGCTGTGTTGGAGCAAGGCTGGAACTGAAGTCTGCAGGTGGGTAGATCTCCAGTAACATCCCTGGATTGGGCATCCCTGGTTTAGCTCCAACCCCAATTAGGCACACCTAAACCAACTAATCAAGCTCTTACTAGGCATGCTAAATACTTCCGGGCAGATGTATTGAGGCAAGTTGGAGCTAAACTCTGTAGGACATCAGCCCTCCAGGACTGAGTTTGGGCACCCCTGCACTAATCAATTACAGAGCTTGCATCAACCTATCATTGCAAAACAACTATTGTACCTGTTATTTACAATAAGTTTTTCTGTTCTTTCATTGTTCACTCCATCTAAACCAGTGGTTCCCAATCCTGGTACCCAACAGTACGCATTCTGGATGTGTCCATAATCTAACACAGTGGTTCTCAACTCCAGTCCTCGAGGCCCACTGCTCTGCACATTTTGTATGTCTCCCTCATTTAATGCACCTGATTCAGATCATCAGCTCATTAGGAGAAAGATCCATAAACTGAACTAAGTGTGTCAGATTCAGAAACATTCAAAATGTGCAGAGTGGTGGGCCCCGAGGACTGGAGTTGAGAACCACTGATCTAACACATGGATGGAAAACTTCCTGGAGGACCACTGTCCTGCAGAGTTTAGCTCCAGCCCTAATCAAACACACCCGTCGTAGCTTTCTAGTGATTTTGAAGACTTTGATTAGCTTGTTCAAATGTGTTTGATTGGTGTTGGAGCTGAGCTTTGCAGGACAGTGGCCCTCCAGGACCGCACCGTGTAATTCTATGAGCTCAGTTCTAGAAACTAGCCAACATGGTGGTTTCTAAATAACCAGTTTCTCCCAAGACTAGTTTTCCTGGTTGCATTCACATTGGCAGCAGGAACTCTAAAGTGACCGACAGTGACGTTTTTATTTATGCCCCTTAACACAGGAATGGACAACTTTAGTCCTGGAGGGCCACTGTCCTGCAGAGTTTAGCTCCAAGCCTAATCAAACACACCTGCCTGTAGCTTTCTAGTGATCTTGAAGACCTTGATTCGCTTGTTCAGGTGTGTTTGATTGGGTTGGAGCTAAACTCTGCAGGACTGTGGCCTTACAGGACTGAAGTTGCCCATCTCTCATCTAACAACAATTTCAGTTCTTGAAGTCTCTACAGATGATTTGAAGGAGATATCCAAAATTTGCAATATTGGGGGTAGAGCAGGGGTGCACAAACTCGGCCCTGGAGGGCCAGTGTCCTGCCGAGTTTAGTTCCAACCCCAGTTATACACACCTGAACCAATGAATCAAGCTCTTACTACACATTCTAGAAACTTCCCTGCAGGTGTGTTGAGGCAAGTTGGAGCTAAACTCTGCAGGACACCGGCCATCCAGGACTGAGTTTGGGCACCCCTGGGGTAGAGGCTCAGAAACCACTTATTCAAACCTGGGGTGTGTAATCCTGCTCCTGGAGGGCCACTGTCCTGCAGAGTTTAGCTTCAATCCCAGTTAAACTCGCCTGATCCAGCTAATCAACTTCTTCAGCATTACATGAAGCATCCAGGCAAGTGTACTGGAGCAGGTTGGAGCTAAACTCTCCAGGACATTGGTCCTCCAGGAGCAGTTATTATTAAGAGTCAAACTTTTACCAACCTCAGGAACGATGACATCATAGAGGTCGCCATAAAGGCAAGGTTGCTGAGCGAACACATAGTGAGTTGGAGTGGAGAATGCAATGCCGAAAGCTGAGGTAAGTGAGGGGTGGGTGCAGAAGGCCAAAGACAGGTTATATTCCCTCAGAAATGACAGTAGAGATGTGTCGTCTCGCAGAAAGAATTTAAGGGCCATTGGGGTTCCTAGATTCCATGCACATTTGGAGGAATAATGGAGATATTGTCAAAGGGAAAGGAAGAAGGAAGCAGTATAGAGGGTATGCATGTGACGTCACCGTCAGCTGAAGTGAGTGCGGCTCCACCTACTGAGTTGCAAAAAGACTGAGTGGCAGAATTGGTTTCAGTGTGAATGCTGCGTCAGAACTCAGAAAACACCTCTAAAACCAGAAGAAACTTTGCGATTAACTGTACAAAGAGATTTGACAAGAAACCTGAGGTATATTTTTACAGGCTGCTGAAAGCTATGGAAAAGAAAAGCAAATGGATGCTGCAGTTCAAAAAAACAAATGGACTCCAGGTGATGAAACACGGATTTGCAGTTATCATTTCATATTAATGTGTTGAATATTGTGATAAAATCTTAAAATTCTTTTAAAAAACTTAAATTCTGCATAACTGGATGATTTTAAATAAACACAAAAACTATGTAAGATTTTTGGCTGGACGATATGACCATATATGTAACACTGATATATGTGACCCTGGATCACAAACCAGTCATAATGATTTATACATCATCGGAAAGCTGAATAAATAAGCTTTCCATTGAATCTGAGGGTGCAAAAAAATCAAAATATTGAGAAAATCGCCTTTAAAGTTGTCCAAATAAAGTTCTTAACAATGTATATTACTAATCAAAAATTAAGTTTTCATATAATTACAGTAGAAATTTTACTAAATATCTTCATGGAACATGATCTTTACTTAATTTCCTAATGATTTTTCCCATAAAAGAAAAATAAATAATTTTGACCCATACAATGTATTTTTGGCTATTGCTACAAATATACCCCAGCGACTTAAGACTTAAGTTTTGTGGTCCAGGGTCACATATGTGATCACCGGGGTTTAGACCAACCTATTTAGTATTTACAAAATATGTTTACAGGCAAATCTCCTTTGTTTATTTCCCCAGCATTGAAATCAGGCATATGTAAATGTCAGGAAACACAATTCCTGGCTGCATATCAATATCCATGGACCACTGGATATTTGGTAAGTTTTAAAAAACATTATATCGAGCCCAGCAAAAATGATTATTTTGTTTCTCTCGTGTTTTCCGAGCTTCCCTAATTTAAATCCATTCATGTAGCAGCTCTTTTGCCACTCACTCCGGCTGAGGGGGCGTGTTTTGGCGGGAAAGTGGCATCAATGAATACCCTCTATACAAAATGGATAAGATCAGATGAGAGAAAGTCAAAACAACATAACTTACCTCTCTTCTTGTGCACTGCTAACTTGACTTGTCCATATGAACCCTCTCCAAGAAGTTTAATAACTTGGAAATGATCTAAAGGCTCCAGCGATTCTAGAGATTGAGCCGTTAAGTGACACAGCTCATCCAGAAGTCTTGTGGCAGTCTGTAATTGAAGCAAAACTAGGCTGTCAAGGTTGCATATGGATGTGCGAAACATTCAACGCCTAATCTAATTTGAGGGAGAATTGCATGCCTCGTTTTCCACGTTGCTTCAAAGGTTCTTTGACTATTTACTAAGCATGTGAAAAGTCCTATTTAATACCCATGGCATAGTTGCCATACATTTTTGTTTGTTTTCTACCTTTCTGGGGCATGTCAAACAAGGTTTCACTAGCTCTCAAATGCCATGTTGAAAGTGAACAGGATCCGTCTGGATCAGAGATATACTGCTGGAATCTGTCACTGCATACTATTATAAGGTTGCTACAGCGAAAGGGAGATTTGGGGCTCAGTTCTGAGGATTGTCTATTCTGTCAACACATCTTAACTGTCCCCAAACAGCTGAGCTATTCAGCTGAGCTTCATAGGATTAAGTGTTCTGCTCATTAATAGTATTGGTAACTTATCAACATTTATTCATGCAACATGATCGAATGTCATTCATAGCTTGTATTTGAACTGGAGGTTGTTTTCAGTGTTTTTTTGGTTTTGTTTTTAATCTGTGTATGCCTTGGTGTCCCTAAAGCAGCAGTTCAGGATGATGAAGGACATGTTGCATAAGAGGGATAAGGTGCACCTGTTGGGCATCAGTTGTGTGAGGACAGACAGTTCACCAGAAGTTGTGTGTGGTTAACCCCTTGACAAGAACAGCAGAATAGGCAGCACATCTGAGTTCTTCAGGATTAGATGTGAATGGTGTAAATCGCCAAATTACATAACATGTTCTACCCTTTAAGGTATGTGCTATGTTACAGTTGTATGTAGCACTT
This sequence comes from Cirrhinus mrigala, assembly GCA_036247105.1. NCBI lineage: Eukaryota > Metazoa > Chordata > Actinopteri > Cypriniformes > Cyprinidae > Cirrhinus > Cirrhinus mrigala. The sequence goes on along the minus strand of CM070025.1, from coordinate 25,876,930 downwards.
TCTATATACATCATTTCTTTCATGAATAATCATACAAAACTTTTGAACTGCATGGAACAGCACATATACCATATTTTAAATTACATGCTATATGAAAATCTTCTAAAATTTGTACATAGTCCATACAGAATAGACATTTTAAAAGAAATGAAAAGACTTACTGTCATGTTTGCTGTTGTTGAAGGCTGTAAGGGAATTCAGAGGTGCGGTTCTCTATTTATCAGTCTGTCCATAAACTCTGGTCACTGAAAGCTGCAGGTCAAACCGGCAACAGCAGGTCAACCGGTCATAAATCAACTTACAGGTTACACTTTCTTTTGCTTCAGAGTGCATATCCCGATTGCTACTGAAGCTGTTCTCTGGTTTATACAGTTCAATGGTCTCTCTGTAAGCTCTCTCTCTTTCTCTCTATCCAAATTCTCTAGTTTGCTCACTCACATGCTCTCTCACTGCCATTACCCCTCCTTTTGAATGTTACGGCATTCATTGCTGACAGTGTGTTCTGTAGAGTTTCTATAACAGGCAATATCACTACTGGTTTTTAAAACACCAACCTTTTCAGTTTGTCTCTTTGATGTATTTAATGCTCTCACATTTTGTACCTTCTATCTTTAGTAAACACATTTTGGGCTGATTAATCAGCATATCAGGTAAAAAAAATAGCCTTTTATCTGTTTTTCTGTATAATGGATCTGACAAATGTGTTATGATGCTGGCTAGCATGATTGATTTCTCTCTCGAGAGAGAGCATGACAAATCCAACAGCTGTGAGAGAGCGGTACGCAAAACGCTTATAGTGCAGATCTCTCTTTCTGCACGACGTGCCAAGTCCTGACTTTTCAGCTTTTTAAACTCTCACACACAGTCATATGACATATCCTTTATCCATATCCCATTCCCTATTCTGCAGTGTTTGGTATTAGTCATCATGACAAAGATTTTGACATTCACGCTTGATTACACTATTAGTGGCAAAAACTGTCTGGATCTACTTAAGCTCAACTATCTGTGAAAATGCTCAGCCAGACGGGGCAGGGAAATGATTTAAAACCCTACAAACAAGACGCACAAGTTTATTTTAGGAGCGAGTATTAAAATCCATATATATACAGAACATCAGAAATGGGGTGATGACGACTCGATTGTTTTATGAAAGATTCATTTGCTGCTGACGCAGTTCAACAGTAAAAAAAAAAAAAGCTGTGAGTGTGTTTGATGTAAAAACATTTTATTGAAAGACAAATGACAAAAAACGTTAAATAATAAAAAAGTATAAATAAGAAAATAAATATACAGATATGTATAAAAAGTATGAAAATAAACAACATCCAGGAAAATATTAAAGCATCTACATCCATCAAAAGGGGCTTGCAAAGGTAAATCAGAGTGAATTTCAGAGTGAATTTTTTTGTTTCCTTCACCTGATTGATTTTATCAAATCATTCTCATAATATTAACACCACTAAATGTCTTCAGCATTTGTCTGCAAAGTAGTCTGATGAATCATGAACAACGTCAGTCATCTTTGAAGTAAGGTAAGGCCTCTTTTTCAGTACATTTCTGCAATACGGTGGTATATTTTTCTTTGACTAAGCACATAATCATGGAATAAATACAATCTGAAGGCAGTGCATGCATTTCAAGCTACTGTATTTTCAATATGTTCATGGAAAAACCCATGGTGCAGCAGCAATAGCATCCATTAGCCCTAATGAAACTTCGGAATTTGTTTTGTGTTGAATGCCCAGTTTTATCATTCATTTATTATCCTACTTTTGTTACATCATTCACTGTTAAAAATACCTTACAACATAGACTTCAAACATAAAATATTTTAAACATAGGCTTAACCCCTAACCATTAAAGCAACTGCATGTAGTTTTGTGTATTTTTGCGATCTTGGAGCCCCCTACAGTTAAATGAGTGTATTTCACTGTGCTAAATATATCACTGCCGTAATTACAGTTGACTGCTGTACACATAGCGTACATTTGTTGTTGCCGTAAAGCAATCTGCCCTTTTCGCAGAATTTCGTACCTGCTCACCACTTGCATACAAGTGGAACAGACATTTGTAGAAAGTATGAGAAAGAAAAAAAAGCTATTCGCTTTGTTAAATAGTAAGTGTTAAAAAACTGCATACAGTTGCTTTAAGTGCCAAGTTTAACCTTAACCTTAACATTTGATTGGAAGATAGTTGTGTTGTTCATCAAGGATGCTGATTTAGTACTTTGCGAAATGACTAACTTTAAAATAGATATAAATAAATAAAAGAGTGGCGGTCCTGAACTGCATTTAATTATGTATCACATTAAACACAGTAAACGGTTTTTAAGCGACATCTATTGGTCATTATTAGCAACTGCCTGCAGCTGATTTTTGCATACAAACTTCCTTATTGAAAATACACATTTAATATTTTTATAAAGTGCTGTTTTTGCATTAAAAAAAAATCCTTCATTGTAAACAAAGAACTGTTCAATAAATATTAAATATATAACTTATTAATAAAATAAAAACAACAGGAAAAACTAATAGGAGAACACTGTCAAAATAGAGGATGACTTACAAAGTCTGGAACGTTCATTCCATCCTAATAAACATTAAGGCAAGTCAGGCATCATAGAGAGAAGCTGAGGGCTACTGGTGTTATATGATGCTGTATGATCACTGTTGTTTGCTTTTCAGGACTCCCAGTGCTCTAACGTACCAGTTGCAAAAGTAGTACAGTTTGTCAATGATCTCTGCATTGGCCTGGTACAAGTTCCAGGCTGTGTTCAAAGGCGACAAGGAAGGGTAGACCAGCTCAGGTGTGGTTTTCTCAATCTGTAAGAAGGTTTAGAAGATTTCTGTTTATCAAATTCACACTACCAGTTTATACACACTACCAGTCATAAGTTTGTGAACAGTAAGATTTTTAATGTTTTTAAACATTAAACATCACCAAGCCTGCATTTATTTGATCCAAGTTACAGCAAAAACAGTAAAATTGTAAAACATAATATTTTTACTATTTAATAGAACTGTTTTCTATTTGAATAAAATTTTCAGCATCATTACTCCAGTCTTCAGCGTCACATGATCATTCTAATAAGCTGATTTGCTGTGCAAGAAATATTTGTTGTTGCTATTATTATTATTATTATTAGCAATAATTAAAACAGTTGAGAATTTTTTTTCAGGATTCTTTGATGAATAGAAAGATCCAAAGTTCAGCATTTATCTGAAATAAAAAGCTTTTGTAATATTATACACTATACTATTCTAAAGCTTGGAGTCAGTAAAAAAAAATTTGGGAAAAGAAATGATAGAAATTAAAACTTTTATTCAGCCAGGATGCTTTAGATTGATCAAAAGTGATGACAAAGGCATTTATAATGTTACAAAAGATTTCTATTTCAGATAAATGCTGTTCTTCAAAACTTTTTATTCATCAAAGTAACCTACTCAGCTGTTTTCAACATCATAAAATAATAATTGAGCGGCAAATCAGAATATTCAAATGATTTCTGAAGGATCATGTGACTGGAGTAATGGTGCTTAAAATTTTTTTTTTTTTAAATCTAAAATAATTTTAATCAAAGGAATAAATTACATTATAAATTTTATTCAAATATTTTAAATAATAAAAAATATTTTCAAATTTTGTTTTTTCTGTACTATGGATCAAATAAATGCAGGCTTGCTGAGCAGAAGAGACTTTTAAAAACATTAAAAATCTTACTGTTCATATCACATCTCATATAAAGTGTTCATTCCCTCACATATTTTTGGCCATTTTTAAAAATAGTGTTAATCTAATTAATTTATATTTTAAAACTGTATATTTTCTGTGTATTTGTGTATTGTGTATTTTCTTGCTACTTGTATGTTTTGGCATTTTTTTCCCCCCCAGTAAAAAGTGGTTGTGTATTTTCAGAAATGATGATCAGAAAGTTCAAAAGAACAGCAATTATTTAAAACAGAATAAAGTTTTTGATGCAAAATAAAAGTCTTTCATAATTTTGCATGCTACTTTAAGTCTGTTTTATTTTATAAAGCATTTTGACAAACCTATTACATCCATTTTGACAGCTTTCAAGATATTTAAATATTTGATTTTCTCCTGTAGGTGAGTTTAATGGTTCTTACCTGTAAGAGCACCATGTGGCTGATAACTTGGATACGATCAGCGAGTTTCTTTGTCTTGGAATAATCACTCCCCATTTCTTCTTGTTTCTGCTGAATCCAGTCAAGATGGAACTTGAAGGATTTAAGACCAGAGTACAGCTGTTCTAATGTACTGCTCATCTGTGAAGAAGAAAAGAAGCCAGATGTTACACACAATTCACATTTCATTCTTAAAATCTATCTATCTATCTATCTATCTATCTATGTATCTATCTGTCTATCTATCTGTCTGTCTGTGTTTTTTGGATTTTGACTCTTATTCAATATAGTCTATTGAAAAAAGAAAGTCTAGATGCTTGAAACACAGACATGGAAAAAACAGGCAGAGATGTGGATGTTTTACCTTGAGTGACTTCAAATCTTGTGCTTTGTAATTCAGCGTGGGCAGAGATGTGAGTGATTGTTCAAAGTCTTTCATCTCATTCTGAAAAAAAAAATCAAGGACTTTATTACACAAACAATAAGCTTATTGAGCAAAATGTAAATATGTGTTGTTCTGCATGGTGCAGATAACGCATGTTTACTCCTAAACTGAGTTAGAAAACCATTTCCGTAAAGAACTGGTATTTACCCTGAGCCTTTCTTTAGATACCGATTCTAGCAGCATCCGCATATCTTGATGCAGAATCTGCAGACCCTTTTTTCCTTGCGGTATGTAAGTGGGACGGGCTGTGACGTAGGTGAAAAGCTCAACGCAGGTCATCAAGATGACGAGGGGAAAGGTGAAGTCAGGCGACACTGTCAGCATAAAAACAAACAGGATTTCTTATTAGTGTCATTGGAACAGCTGCTGTGAGTCACAAGTGTTTCAGCGTATGTCTCGACACCTGTTTTACTCTATTAAAATGTGTATCTAAGCAGAGGGATTTACAGTTACACCGGATGGGACGATTTAGAAAAGACAACAATTTCACCCCACAGGAATTTCCGAGGCACGTAACAGTTGCTGGGTTTGCCATGATCAATTTCGCACTGAATGCACAAAATTAGGAGAGGTGCTGTTTGGATGAAAGGATGTGAGTCAGCATTTTTTCCGGATGTAATATTTGTTGTGCATGATGACGTGCCTAAATGCACACTCGTTTAGCCTGAGCTCATGAGACAAGATCATAAAATCTCACCAAACTGGGAAAACTAGTGGAAGTGAAAGCAAAGGATTGCAAAATCCAGGAATTTCCAGTTTTTAGTTCTTTCAGTAAATTTGTATCCCTGACATCACATATTAGTGAATGAGACATGCTTATTATCTCCTTATGAATGAAACCTAATTAAGTCTAATTTTCATTGAAAATTGTCATTTTAAGAAGCATTTAAAACATTTCGTGACTATTACAGTGAGAATTAATATATTAGGCCTAATGCAATTCTTTTTTTACCCGCTAATAATTGGCCCCTTTGATGTTTGTGCCAGACTTTAGCTACAGCAAACTCAAATGAGCCATGACCGATGTCTCTGTGAAGGTCGTAGGCCTTCAAATACATGCTGCAGATATATGATAACTGTGATTTAGCCCTTTGATAAGCATTAAAGGAAATGAATGCCTATTTACGCAATTAGCATCCTTTGAAACCTTTCTAAATAGAGAAATTTTTCAGGTCACCGATAACCACTGCGTGCAGCCCCTACAGATTTGATGGCACGATGGCGATCCCCATCGAAACTGCTGTGGGCATGCAAAGATCACATTGCCTCAGTTAGCCTTGCGACCAGCTGTTGATTAACTTGCAGACATCCTCTGTCTGTGCTTGTGGAAAATGATTTTCACACTGATAGCATCTTTTCGCTTCTGTCAACACAGTTTTGAAAAAGCATCGCCGATTGTTAAAGCGTCCAGTAAATGAGCTTGTTACTGAAGTGACAAATCTATACATGCGCATATTTTTAAATTGGACGTTATGCAAAAGCAGCGTAAGAATGTTTACAGGCTGAGGTTACAAATTCTGATCTTGCAGCAAGTTTTACAAACCCTTGAAATCTTGACCCTGAATGCGCATTATTTCAGTATTATCTATGTAATATTTGAATGTCTGAATTAGATTTTTCAAATCAGTTTTTCACTTGAATTTAAAATGTAAAGTTTTTTTTATATATATATATATATATATATATATATATATTAAACATCAAATTTTCTTTTACATGTTTTATCTAATATTTAGATTGTATTTTATCTGCATTCAAATAACCTGAAAATTATTTAATTTAATTATTTATCTAAATAATTATAATTATATATATTAGTAATTAAAATAATTACAGAAATGACCAGATTTGAATAGGTAGGTTAAACATTTTCAAAAGCACAAATGGTCAGTCTGATTTGATTAGGAGAAAATAACCTTGACCCTTGACCTTAATTTGACTTGTTCAAGGTTAGCACATAACCAATTGAGGAAATTCAGTAATTTAACTAATATTTTAAGCACTGAAAACGCCAACTAATCCGAATGTTAAGTGACATGGTGGTTACAGTCCTGACTGTCATGATGATAAATATCTAAACAAATATCAAAGAAAAAAATTCAATAAATAAATATAACTTAAAGCATTTCCTTACAAGTGTTAACACATTATGCTTTACCTTTTTGTCATATAAATGGCACAATAACCATTACTAACATCAATCAAATTAGCTTGAGGTTAACAAGCCAGCGTGCTTTTTCTAGATTTTGGTTCAGAAAAAGACTTTTCACACAAAATTCATAGACAGCAAAATACCCAATTGTTTGCCCTCACTAAAACACGTCCATGCCGTAAAGCTGAATGAAAAGAATGATGAAAGTACTTACATTTCATGGTAATCCCCAAAACACAAGTAGTAAACACAGTGTACAAACTTGAGTTATCACTCTACTAACATTTGGAGTAGTGAAAGGGTTCTCCTTTATAGTATGGGCCATGACACACAACTCTGAGTCATTCACATTCAGGGGAAAAAAAAAGTACTACACACCCCCCTCTCTCACTAAACATATCTTTTTTCTGAAGAACTCCACCGTTTTTGCTATTTCTGCCAAATTGATGCCTCAAAATCCTTATGTTATGGATTTCTAGTTAAAGGGTGGTTTCTGTGCCCCGGAAACAGCTTTATGTTATGGTAATGCATCTCTGGTAATGGTATGTTATCAGACTCTAAATTCACACTGGAGTGGTACCCTAAGGTACAAAAGTGAAAAGGTACATCTTTGTACCTCACCTACCCCTAAACGGTACATATTAGTACCTTAAAGGTACATTATAGCACTTTGAAAGTACATATTGGTAACTTAAAGGTATTTGTACCTTTTCACTTTTTTACCTTATGGTACCGCCCCAGTGACAGAACTGTACCTTTTTTTCTGAGATGAGAGATTACTTTTTTTTTTTTTCATTTTTTTCAAATCTCCAAATCTGAAACTAACTACTTTATTTACACAATTTTATGTTTCATATACATGCAGCAGTATAGATATGAGACTATAGTCATATCAGATTACAGTTCGCTATGGAGAAATGCCATAGAGATGATCGGCTGAGATGAGACGCTGTTTTCCTTTTTTTAGACAAATTAGGTGCAATTCACAACAGAACACAGTCATAATACACTCACACACTAATCTAGAAGATCTGAAGCCCCCCTACCCATGTCTCCCCGTCTTCCCCACATTTGTCCGCCTGGCCTCCTGTGACACATCATGCTGTTATTTCCACTCAGACATCCAGCAATGCACAAGTGTCCTCATGCCTGAATGCACATACATGCATTCCTTCCTCATCCCTCTTTTATTTTCTCTATCACCCACTCATTCTTATGTCTTCCTTGTTTGGCCTATGACTTCAAGTCAAAGGAGGGACATATTGATAAGAGAAATGACTGTTAACACTGCGTAAGGGTTATATCCGCTACCTCTTCAGGAAGTGGTGAGTAGCCTCTTGGCTACTGGGCATGTGTTACGCATCATCTAATGTTATTTTTTGTCACACTGTACAACAATAATACTGTTTTTGTATCATAGTAAGGGCTAACTTTAGGATTGGGGTAGGTGTAGACGTTAAAAAAACACAATCTAATAGGTAGAACAATTAATTTCATTGTTAGTTTCTGGTCGGTGCCGTATCCCTTCTAGCCACAACCTAGAATCTTGTGGTCTTGTATCCACCTTATTTTTGTAGTAAGAGTGGGAGCGGCCGTTTGTAAATTTAATGTGTCTGAGAAAATTAGGTGGATACTCATGCGGTGATAACACTAGGGCTTTTCACACTTGAAATAGTTATCCCTGGGTCGTTCTAAATTTCAGGTAAACACAATCCACGTTTCACTTTTGTCATAGTTAACAATTAATCTTTAATATTCATTAAGGTTTAGCGTTTTATTTGCGGTGTCAGCATCACCGAACGGATGAACGCAGCGTGTTTACATAACGGCTTTAGCGTTGCTCATCTACGTGTCATATTGCCACTTACACTGTCAAGTTTTTCCTGAATGGGCTTTTCCAACTTAAAAGGTTGTCGCCTACAGCGATCTCTTCACTCTAACTGACACGTTTTCCGTCACCATTGGACTTTTCCCTCTCACACGTTGAAACAACCGTTTATACAACACGTGGTCGGTGTTTTCGTGACCGTCCTAACGCGTGACTACGAGGCTCCCGCTCGACCTTTGTTATAGCATCTAGTCGTAACATGCTAACATTTTTACTCGTTATTGGACATTTTCCCATGCTCTATAAATGAATCATGACTGACTGTGTGTATATCGTCAGTTTTTAAAAACATTTGGTCTTTTGCGATGATGCATCCACACCGTCAGACGCTTTAACCTGGGGTTATCAGAAGGAATTAGAACGACGGTAACTCGTGGTTACGATGTACTCGTGATTTATGTATGTAAATATTTACATGATTAATATTTTCACTGCCCTCTGGCTGTATTTTTATTTATTTATATTTTATTGCTGTGTGACGTTGACGTGTTAATGTTTCATAAATGTTTTTAGTGCAAATGTTTTAGCAACTGACGTCATTGTCGAACTAATCTATACACAGTCAGCTGTGATTCATATAGTGCATGGGAAAATGTCCAATAATGGCTAATTGTGAGTAATTGGCTAAAAGTGAGTAGTAATGGATTTGGTTGATCTCATGATGATGATCTCATCTTCCCCAGTGCAACAGGTGGAAAATCAATAGGGAAACACACCTTAGTGCCCTTCCCCAACAAAATGGGGAAAAATGTTACTCACCACAGGATATTCTAAACTGTAGTGATGCATCTCATTGAATGCTTTGTCCAGGCGAATCATTCTTCCGTTCTTCTGCAGCGTCGGAAGTTGCATCATTTTGACACAGCAGCCTTTTCATAGCGCTGGGGTGGGGAGGTGGATAGTTAATGCTCAGTACGAAGAAGTTCATTGTGTCATATTGGGATGTGTTTACACCAGAAGACAAGCCACATTTAGCCCAAATGGGCGGATTCTTTGAGGTGTTTAAATTCCTAAAAGGAATGCATGATCAAGCAGAAACAACATCCTTTCCTCTATTAATGAATTGATCATTGAATCTGATGCTGTCTGATGAACTCACCCTTTTAGTTTTTTTTAGCTTGTGCTTTTGTGATTGCAAGTTCGTGTTTTTAAGCATTTTACATTTATTTTTACAAAATAATAACTCAAGGCAGTAACAATTTAAAGAGTATATTTTATTTGTTCAGCTATTCTAGTTGACTTCTATTTAAAATTTTTCAGTTCATCAGTCATCAAAGTTGAATAAACACTGGTCACAGACAGAAATTTACTTTAAATTTCACCAGGCTGATCACTCACTAAAAGCTCCCACAGATCATGTTTTCATGTCTTTTTAAGACGTATTTTGATGTAACAAAGTTAAGTTATTTAAGTGTGAGTTGTTTACTTAAGTTTTGATATATTTACGGTAGGAAATTTAAAAAATATCTTAATGGAACATGATCTTTCCTTAATATCCTAATGACTTTTGGGATTAAAAAAATTGGTAATTTTGACCCATACAGTGTATTGTTACATATATACCCGTGCTACTTATGACTGGTTTTGTGGTCCAGGGTCACACACACACACACACACACAATACTTTTCCATGACTTATTAATTTGTTCCTCATTGTAGTTAAAACTGCAGGCACTCTGTATGTATAGAATCCATATGTATACCATGTCTCCATATGTATACAATGCAAATAATCTAAGATTTTGCTGCAAAAATATAAATATGCTCTGTACACTGCCTATTACAGTATAAAATCACTACACCAGAATATTGTGTTACAGCCATATATGTTTTTTTTTTTTTTTCTCTGTTTTGTTCTATTCTTTTAAACAAGGAAACATTATACGGAGGTAAAGGAACAGAATTCCCATCAGGATGTGTTTCTCAGGCGGTGGGCCAGGAGGAAGGGTTAAGATTACAGTCAAAAAAGTCCTAGATCTGTGAATAAAGGGGAATCCCAAAACAAATGGCAAGGCACTGGATTTCGTAACTTGCAGTCTTTTCTGACCCTAATCGCTTTTGTGGCCTACCACTGTTATGTTTGGCAATTATTTCCAGTTGAGCAAAGTCAATTCACACAGAGCAAAGAATTGCGAAAACAGTGACTGACCAAAATGTCCGGCTATATATTTTAATATTTTGAGTGATGTAGGCCAACGTGCCCGGACAGGATAGTTTTAGTCATGGCAGTCTACTATGACTGCATGTCTCACTACGGCCTCACAGACAGACCTGCTCTCACACGCACATTTTTCGAGCATGATCCAAGCGTCTGTCATCATCAGTGAGTCTGAACCAGGCTCCGGTCATCTGTGACATCATCACAGGACTTTTCCTGTAGCGTGAGCGCCATTGTTATTGTTCCATGACCCCTAACCCATTCAAACCTATCGATGCTGAGTGATGTTTTGTGTTCTAAAAGTGTTACACTTCCATTCCTTTTTTCATTTCTAACAATAGACGTTTGTGCTATAAAAAGCTGTGATTCAGAGGTGTCAGCTAGCAGCTTTTGTGAATGAATATGAAAAACTTTCCGCTCACTATGGTTAATAGTTTCCAGGTGTTTATATGCTTCCACAGCATATATGAATGCTTGATTCTGTTTGGCTGAACAATGCTATTTCAAAGAGCTGTACAGTAAGCACAGTAAAAATAAAAGGAATACTATAACAAAGCAAAGTTAATAATAAGGGATTAAGAATTTAAATGCACTCTCAACTTTTTCTTAACATGATGCAGGCGATTTCTTCTTCATCTTTCCATCCCTTTTATTTTTTAACCATATTAATCATCTATTTCAAATTATGAGTCTTACGTCTCATAGATGGAAATATACAAAGACGGTCTCTCATTTAAGTGCAATTCGCCAGTCACTGTCTGTAAAATTATGACGTTCCTCTGATGCACTAACACCGACATCATCACAAAGACCTGACAGGGGAGGGAGTGTGATTTCCGTTTTCGTCACAACTCTGATCTGCTTGCCAATGACTAACGGAATGTGAAGAATGTTGCAGACAGATGGACAGAGAGAGTGATTAAAGGAGTGAGTGAAAGTGAGAGTTAGAACAAAGTCTTTATCTTATTTATTTTCCAAAGCATTTTTGAATAGACGTCACTAATCTTCAACCCACGTAAAATACACAAGCATGCATGATACACAAACACAAGGGGTTTAATATTGTGGTAGCGAAGATGAAGATAAATGCTTCTGTACTAACCCAGGGAATTTTGTAACCCACTTTCAGTGTCTGTGTGCTATGTGTGTGCAAATGACAAATTTGTTGGAAGTGTTACAACCCTTCCTGTCTGCCCAAATCTAATCTTTTTTTTTTTTTTTAATTTTTTTAACATGTACACTTTTTTTAAAGGAGCCTTTTCTGCTGATCAAGGCTGCATTTATTTGATGAAAAACAGTAATACTATGAAATATTATTGCAATTATAATTAGTGGTTTTCTATTTTAATATACTTTTAAATAGAATTTATTCTTGTGATGCAAAGCTGAATTTTCTGCACCATTACTCCAGTCTTCAGTGTCACATGATCCTTCAGAAATGATTCTAATATGCTGATTTATTATAATGTTGGAAACAGTTGTGCTGCTTAGCATTTTTTTGGAACCTATGATATTTTTTTAGGATTCTTTGATGAATAAAATGTTAAAAAGTACAGCATTTATTTAAAATAGAAATCTTTTGTAACAATATACACTGCCGTTTAAAGTTTGGGGTCTGTACATTTTTTCTTTCTTTATTTGTTTTTTTGAAAGAAATTACTACTTTTATTCAGCAAGGATGTGCTAAATTGTTAAAAATGGACTTATATTGTTAGAAAAGATTTCTATTTTGAGTAAATGCTGTTCTTTTTTTAAATTTTTATTCATCAATGAATCCTGAAAAAAGTAACATGTTATAAAAAAAAAAAAAAAAAAAAAAATTAAACAGCACAACTGTTTCCAACATTGATAATAGATTAGCATATTAGAAAGATTTTTGAATAATCATGTGACACTGAAGACTGGAGTAATGGCTGATGAAAATTTAGCTTTGCATCACAGAAATAAATCATATTTTAGATTATATTAAAATAGAAAACTGTTATTTTAAATTGCAATAATATTTTAAAAAAAAAAAACTTTTTTTTTGTGTGTTATTGATCAAATAAATGGAATTTTAATTAGCATCAAGTCACATTTATTTTTTATACAGCACTTTTTAACAAAACAGGTTGTGTCAAAGCAGCTTTACAGTATTAAATAGGACAATAGTGTGTCAATAATGCAAAAACATAAGAGACTTTCTTTAAAAAACATTTAAAATCTTACTGATCCCATACTTTTGAACAGCAGTGTAGATTAAAAGTTTTGTGGATATTACACCTCTCTTAAGCTCAACAATGCTGCATTTATTTGATCAAAATTACAGTAAAACAGCAATATTGTGAAATATTATTACTATATTTAATAATGTAATGGTGCTCAAGTTTCTTCTTGTTATCAATTATTATCAATTTCTTATTTTTATTAGTTATTATCAATGTTGAAAAGAACAGCATTAATTTGAAATAGAAATATTTTGTAACATTATTTTGATCAGTGTAATGCAGCCTTGCTGAATAAAAGTATTAATTTCTCAGATTAAAAAAAAAAAAAAAAAAAAACTCTTTCTGCAGTTCAGATTATACCAGTTCTGTCAAAAATGCTGGGGAAAATGCCTTGAGACATGCAGGCCTCAGGACAGACTGGAACGTGCATCTTCAACCTGAGCGCCACGGTATTTTGTGTATAGCTAACTTCTAGGCCACAACTTCTACTTGGGATGAGGTTTATCAAAATGTCTGTTTTCATAGTCGTCTTCAGTTCTGCTGGCCCTTGTCTGCAGCAAAGAGAAAGATACATCATATATCACTTATTATAAAACACTCTACTTAGTGCATGTAATGCTTATACATTTTTAAAACGATAAATGTGCAGTACAAATGCAAATATGCATATAATTATGCACACACACACAAAAATCAACAAATATTTTTTGGATTAGAAAATTTATGTTTGCTGCAAGGACATTTTAGTACATATTTGAAGCGAAAGTTAATACAACATCAGGATATGTCAAATGACAGCATTCTGGAATTTTCAGTATGGTTTCTAATGAAACTGTGGTACGGCAACTTGTGTCATTGCAATTCAAATGAAATCAGGACAAATTTCTCCCCTCTATCTTGCAAGCACACACACCAAAGCAAAAGTTTTTGCACATGCAGCATGTCAGTAGAGCATCTAGTGATCAGCCTATCTGTGTTTAATATGCTTGCACAATTCCTGTTTACTGAGAAAGAATTATTATCTACTTCCTGTCTCAGGAAATTGATAACCACTCAGCCAGTTGATTTAACGGTTGATTGAATTATGTCATGGAAAAAAGCCTCATAGTATCTAAACCCAACTTACATGGAATAGAACTGCTGTTTTAAAAGTACACTTGCATGCCAAGATGCACAAGCAAGTTTAAAGGGATAGCTCACACAAAAATTAAATTATCCCATGATTTACTCACCCTCAAGCCATCCTAGATGTATATGACTTTCTTCTTACAGACAAACACCATCAGAGTTAAATAAAAAAATGTCCTGGCTCTTCCAAGCTTTATAATAACAGTGGCTAGTGGTCTAGATTTTGGAGCAAAATAAAGCCACTCTCGTATACGACAGGTAGCGAAGCAAGAGATTACGGTTTATGAAGTTGTAAATATGGATAGTTTTCTTATACAAATGCATCACTTCGCCTCAGGAGGCCTTTATTAAATCCCCTGGTTGTGTGGAGTACTTTTTATGATGGATGGGACATTTTTTTTTTTTTTTTATATAACGCCAATTGTATTTGTCTGAAAGAAGAAAGTCATACACACCTAGGATGGCTTGAGGGTGATTAAATCATGGGGTAATTTTCATTTTTAGGTGAACTATCCCTTTAAATAAAAGAATGTTGTTTTCTTTGTGTGATTTAACAAAATATCCATATATGCTAAACTTAGGAAAGGACCTAATTTCTGCATATTGACTTAATGTGAACTATGAACAGAGCAAATATGTGTATGAGAGCGCTGACCTGTATTTCATTGTACACCGAGTCACTGGTCCCATGGAGGGTGGCGTAGGTTATGGGTAATCGTGAATTTTCAAATGCCTAACAGTACAAAAGACAAATACAGAACAACGGAAGGGTTTAAAAATACAAATATCTGGGATCTGGCTAATTTGTTTCATATGATCATTTTAAATAATAAATCTTGCACACACTAGTTTGTGCTCTACTGAAAGCAAAGTTTGTACTGTGGTATGCTATTTATGTGTTATAAATATGTTAGGATAATTTATGATGGTGTCATACTTACTTGAAATCTTTTTAACAGGCTGAAAAGAGAAGAAAAAAAGGAATGCTTATAAATTAAGTAAGCAATTAAAAATAATATTAACATGTTTGTTGAAACTTAAAATTAGTGTTGTAATTTTTATAATGCACGTATGATAAGAGGTAAATGAAATGTCTACTACTAGGTCAATAAACCTGGAGAAATTACATGCTAAACAGTTCAGCCTCATTAGCCTGCTGGTCAATAATGGTAACTACACCATCAGGATACAAGTTTTTTTCTTTATTGTTGGTCATTCAAAATTAGTTGTTTATTCTGATGAAGCAACATATAAGTGACAAATTTGTGGAAAATGTACTCTCCCTCAGGCCGTACGAGATATAAATAAGGTTGTTCTTAATCCAAGCAGATTTGAAGGGTTTTAACATTACTTGCTCACCAATAGATCCTCTGCAGTGAATGGGTGCTGTCAGAATTAGAGTCCAAACAGCTGACAGTGTGTTTTTAATAAACAAATCCATCAAAACATTTTTACCTTGTGAATTATGTACTCATATTTTGCCCAGAAGCAATGGTTTAAAGTTAAAACACCTTAATGATGGATTTCTTTTACTTCACAAGATGTTAACTCATGGACTGGAGTCGTGTGAATTTCATGTGATTATTGTAAAGTTTTTATCAGATGTTTGGACTCTCATTCTGATGGCACCCATTCACTACATCTCAACGTAACACAAGTGACATAATACTAAATTGCTCCAAATCTGTTTGGATATAGAAACCTCATCCCTATGCATGTCAGGACGTGGCATCTTATGTTTAAAGGAAATAAATGTCTGTACATTACAGCTGATATTCTTACACCAAATTATGTTTAAAAACAGGCTAAACATCACGTTATGGATATCAAACTTCTTGCTATTCGTAATCACTTCTCAAAACCCACCTTTTGTATTTGACCAAATCCACTGCAGTGATGAGAATTAAGAAAAGTGTCAGAAGTCCACATATAATGTACGGTGTAATGGAGCACTGGCAACCTGAATCAAACAGAAACAGAAAAAACTGTAACTGGTTTTACATCACTACATTATGACACACAAACACATATTATGATATTTACTTGCATACCACTGAAAGAACACCCAAAGAGATACATAACTTAAGTTCACATAAAACGCATTGCTTTCCACCCTGCAGTTACAAATGGTCTGAGAATGAACATTCTGAAGGTTAGCAAGTTTACACATCAACTAATTGCCCACTGATACTCTTACGAATGTATTTTGATGTGGTTTTGATAGTTTCCGAATTTAATTGCTTGTTTACACCAGGAACTGACCGTGTGTCCAGTTACTGCCCCCTATCCAGCCACATCAACACTGCCACCAATTTTTCCAAAGAGTTTGTCTGACATGAATCACCTTCGTCATTAGTCAAGGATAGATTAGATCACGGTACTAAAGCGATTATGGGTCAATGACACATAAAGATGTCCAAGATGATGAAAAGAAGCATACATTACGCTCCTAGACATGTAAAAAGCAAACAAAAAAAGTTTTGATTTAACGTCAAGTGGCGTGAGCGAGTCAAAAGCATATTTTCTAACCCCGTGATTTGAATGCACATGAGTGTACACACAGTAATCATTTTTTCCCGTAGCTACTCACTGGAATTCTCCATTGCTCACGTTATGGTTTGATATGTTGTGTCTTGTGTTTTTTTTTTTTTGTGTGTTTTTATCTACAGCAGCTTACTAATAAAAAGCAATATAATAAAAAAATTTGTAACGCCACAAAAAAAAGAAGACGGAAAACACGCTACAAATTTTGCAATGACTCGAAAGAATCGTGAATCGTTTTCAGCGGCGTAAATGAATCGGACTTCCCATGCTTCGTATGAGAAAGAGTATACTATGTAAGTACTATGTTTAATTATTACTTCTGATCGCTAAGTTTTATCACACTACTAGCTAAAAATATAGATTGTTTGCAAATACTGAAAAATGTAGTTTCTGCTAACAGAAAGATATTTACTATTTATGTCCACAGCGACAGGCCTCGACTGGTCGGTCCCATAGTTGTTGTAGACCTTGCAGACATACAGACCCTGAATGGTACTTCTAGCTATCATTGTTAGAGTCTGTCCTTGATTTTGTAATTCTAGCTTTCCAGATCCACTGTCTTTGTACCACTCATAGCGCTGGACGGCAGGGTTGGCATCGCTATGACAGCTCAGCATCACCACACTGCCTTCAGACGCTGGATCCGATGGACTAACCAGGGCTATGGTGTTTTTGGGAGCATCTGAAAAGAGAAGTTTGACCAGTTTCATCTAACGTAACATAATACTTGCTTAGACACTTTCATATAATGGGGTCCAAAAGATTGTCTTTGGATCATTATTTTTAAATGATGCTGAACATTATCATCAGGTTTTACACAAACAAACGAGGACAAATCACTACAACATTCTGGTAATTTTCATGGTAATTTTTAAAGAGATTTTTTTTTATCCAAAAATGAAAATTTTGCCATTAATTACAAACCCAAAGCCCTCAGAAAGCCCTCAGATTTCATGAAAAATATCTTAATTTGTGTTCCAAAGATGAAAGGTCACACAGGTTTGGAACGACATGAGGGAGAGTAATTAATGACAGAATTTTAATTTTTGGGAGAACTATTCCTTTAAGCTAAACTTTTCATTCAAATTGCTATTCCGGTAATACCATTTGTAATAAAAAACCACCATATGTCAAAACGTTAAAAACACTGATTTTGGTACAGTAAAGTACTACAGTACAGTACTCATAGTAATATTCACTCATAATCGATTTTGTGCTTTATGATTGCTTGCTTTCTCTGTTTCACATACACAACACTCTAAGAGTAACGCTGGTTTCAGCTGATCTTTTGGCACCATGGGAGTACAAAAGAAAGCAGGAGATTTTCAGGCGGTCGATTAGAGGAGTCGCATTGAATGTCTGATGGGAAACCAACACTGTTTGTCCAAATTCATCCTCCTTAAGAAAAACAAAGCAAGGATTTTATTAAGTTCAAGATGCAGAACTGTGTCATTTACAAACATCATGATTTGCCTTGTGCTACTTTTTAACCTGTAGGGCTGGTGTGAGCTGTTCTCCAAGCTGTGGGTTCCAGTTCATCAGAGGTTGGATTGAGGGACATGTGATCACAGTGGAGCAGGTCAGTGTCAACCTGGCACCGTCTAAAACTTCCATCTCCTGAACATATGGGCTCAAGATAGGCGGGGGAATGTCTTTCAATTGAGAAGAGTGTAAACACTTTAGTATGTTCACCAAACCCATACAGCAAAACTTATGTATGCATATGTATGCCTATATTTTAAAAAAATAAGGATTCTAACCTTTATGGACTGTGATGTTTACTCCTTGCTGAAATGTGTACTTGAGAGGTTCAGGACCCTGAAGTCTGAAGAATAATGTGTCACTGAATCCAGCAGGAACGTTGTGAAACATAGTGGTGCAATTTTTGTCTAAGATGTTGCCAATCACATTTCCTTTTAGAGAAGACCACACTATACTTTGTGAACTAAGCACGTTTGGCCCGTCTATGCTTGTTTTTTTCCAAATTGCCTCAACAGATTCGTTTAGGGATGGTTTGAATGAGCTGGGGATCTCAAACTGACATGGAATACTAACACAGAAGCCATTTATTGCATCTATTTTCCTAGGCATCTTAATTACCCAATTGCCAATGGCAGTACCTGCATACATAGAAACACAGACGGCATGTTCTACATTAGTTTAATGAAGTACATAATGGAGGCCCGCATATGCCAAAGCATACAAGTGCTTAACTTGACTTAACGTGACGTGGCTTAACAATGCGATGAATCCCCAGCTATCATAACACCCAAAAGACACTCATATATTCAATTCATGGATTAATTTAAGACTAATGTTTCAAACCCAAAAGATCAACAAAATAAAATCCCTCACCTCTCAATATCCAGATTATGACCACCAGGACTTTTAATCCACTCATGCTGCTGAGATCTGGATAAAATACATGATAATTTATAGTCAAACAGATGTTTTTACGTACAGAAAAAAACAGATTCTAAGAAACTAAAGTTATTAAATTAACTCTACATTGCTGAATGTTTGTTTATAATCGAAAATAATCAGAAACTTTTACCTGATGTGGAGCTGTCAGATGTCAGAACTTAACAAATGAAATAAAAGAGGAACACTGGAAAAACTTTCCAGTTTCATCAGCTGTTTTGTAAAAAAAAGAAAAAAAAAAAAAGAACTTTGCTATTACAAAAACATTTCTTCTTTTTAAGGTCAAATGTGTTTAAAATAATTTTATGTACAAAATACCTAATCTGGTGTTAACTCTTTTTAAAAGAACTCTTGTAAAAAGTTAATTTTAACAAATACATTTCACCATTGACGCACAGTACTTGTAT
Source organism: Cirrhinus mrigala (assembly GCA_036247105.1). Taxonomy (NCBI): domain Eukaryota; kingdom Metazoa; phylum Chordata; class Actinopteri; order Cypriniformes; family Cyprinidae; genus Cirrhinus; species Cirrhinus mrigala. Next base: position 25,857,432 of record CM070025.1, on the reverse strand, counting down.
TCGCATGGTTTTGTATTACAAGTTTTCTAAAATGTTATGTTGAAGTATGCAGATGATCTAATTAAGTATCAAGAAATCTGATGAAGCTAGATTTAGAATTCTTGTTTCTTTTTGTTAATATTTTAGAGATATGTAAGTTTTTACATAGGGGATTTTGGATATCTCTCTCTCTTTTTATTTTTATTTTTATTTTTTTTTTATCAATCAGGTGAATGATATACAAACAACCCCCCTGCAAAACCTTCAGAATATAGATAGGAATAAAACTAGAAGTAAAAGCACATTTTCTATACACCAATACATATGCATATGCACATGTACCCATATTTACTATTAAGCTTAAACTGTGAAGACATACTGTTGGAAAAACATTTCAAAGTTTATTATTATTGTATAACTAGTCTTACCTTTCAGAACATGATTTGACATTTGGTCATTTACGTTAACATTTCGTACATTTCACTGCGTAAATCAATTCTTTTTTACCTTAAACCACATGATTGTCAGACCACAGATTGTGAATTTTTATTCTGTAATACTGTATCTCAGCAGTAGATGGCAGCACAAACCAACATGTAACAATGTCACTTTCTCAGTTTAAACGAGTTCAGAACGACCCGCTTTCACCAAAAACAAACGTGTAACAGCAACAAAATATCACAATCGTTTTTCAGTGACCTGATACTAATGGTTCTAATGCCATAACAAATTGATTCCGGTGAATGTTTTTAAGTATTAAATATAAACATAAACAGCATTCAACCATTAATATCCGATATGAGGTTGGAAACCACTTCAAACCATTTTCCTTTTAACTGATATTTGAAAACAAAAGCCATGTGGAATTTGTATCAAGATGTAGGCAAAAACACATAAAATAGGGCACATTGACAAAGACAACCAGACATGGAAATGATATGCAAATGTTGGTGTATGCTAAATAGACCACAAGATCTTAAATAGATAGGGTTGAATACAGTGACTACATGTGAAACATTCTACACACTTGTAGCAATGATTATTAGGCCTATTATTAGTAATAGAATTAGCATGATCATTTTGAAATGAATATGAATGTTTACATTCCTTGCATTCTTTATAGACAGTAATGTAATTAGATACAGTACATCATTTAAAACCGTTAAAGGTATAGTTCACCCCAAAATTAAAAATTTGCTTAAAATTTCTCACCCTCATGTAGATGAGTTGGTTTCTTCATCAGAACGGATTTGGAGTAACTTAGCAATACCTTACTTGCTCACCAATGGATCTTCTGCAGTGAATGGGTGCCACAAAACACCTGATAAAAACATCACTATAATCCACAAGTAAGTTTGTATGCCATTTTTCACTTCAAACTATTGCTTCTGGCTAAAATACGAGTCCTCTATCCATAACATTGCTTTCTCCAGTGAAAAAGTCGTCTTGTCCGAATCAGGAGAGAAATACGCACAGATCAAGGTGCATTTACATTCTAAACAAATATGTGAGAGGACAACACAGGAGGACTTTTCACTAAAGAAAACATTATTATGAAATATGGGCAGATGCATTTTTCTTCTTACAAACTCACATCTTTTCTTTTCGCAAGACATTAATTGATGGACTAGAGTCATGTTGTATATTACAGTGATGTTTTTATCAGCTGTTTGGACTCTCAATGTGACGGCACCCATTCACTGCAGAGAATCCATTTGTGGGCAAGTAATTTTAATGCTAAATTTCTCCAAATCTTTTCTGATGACGCAACAAACTCATCTACGTCTTGGATGGCCTGAGGGTGAGAGATTTTCAGCAAATTCTCATTTTTTAGTTAAGCTATCGCTTTAACTTCCCTAGAGGCATAATAGAGTAGACACACATATGTTGATGTTTCTGTGTTTGTTCATCTGTGTCTCCTCCCACTTCCTGTTTGTACTCTCTTTGTCTGTAAGAAGACACTTAATGACCACATTATGAAAAAAGAGACAAAAGGCTTCAGAGGGAAGAAGAGCGGCTGGAAGTGATGTCAATGAACCTGTCACTTATTTATATGCCTGCGCGCTGAACATGACCTAACACTTATACTTGGGTCTCTGCTGGACACATTCACAAATTACTATGCAGTGGTGTTTTCTCAAACACTGATTGTGCTAAGTAGTTCTTTAAACAAAATTTACTGAGGTAAGAACACCCACAGCAATTCATTATCAGTTGTTAAAAATTTGCTATAATCTGTTTTGATTTATTACTATCATTTTTCAATGCAGTTCACACTCTGCAATAATTTTATTGCATTTTTGTATTTTATATACTATACACTTAAAGAGATTTTTTTTTTTTTTAAGCTGTTAAATTGCCTATCTCTGCCTTAAATTTTCATGCCGTTTGCGTTTTTCTTATTCGTATGTACTACTGCTTTCTGAAAGGAGAAACACAACTAACTCTGATGCAAAACAAGAAAGTATCATTGAGTTTTATAGCATGGGATTTAGTACCTTTAATTCACAACTTTCTTGCCAGAATTACGCAACTTATCTAGTGAGTAAATGCTAAATGTAATGGGAATACTACAGTGAGATCTTGTGACCTATTGATTCAGCAGAGCAATTCAAAATATATAGCTCATATTAGCTTTGCTTTTAAACCAGTTTTATATGCTGAAACCTCTTAGTTGCCAGACGACACATATTTATGGTATCACTTAAATATGAACATGCAATAACACTTACGATAAATTGCTCACTAAATGGCAGTGTAACAGAAAGATGTTTTCTCTTAGCTAACATTAAGTGGAACACATAAAGATTGCAAGTTTTATGAAATGTGATGTTTTTTTATGAATGCATGAATTAGGTGCATGAAGATGTTTTAGACTCTGCGGCTGTGTGGTATTTAAAAACACTGATTTCCTTCCACTTCTTTATTTTGCTGAAGGTGAAAGGTTCAGTTACCCCCCCTTCTTCCAGACAGATATTTTGAAACGGACTCTGAGTAAGAGCTGGTTGGCTTTTGTCATGTGAGAGCCTAATATGGCTATATTTAAAATATATATACAGTTGAAGTTAAACGTTTACATATACATACACCTTGCAGAATCTGCAAAATGTTGATTATTTGACTAAAATAGGAGGGATTATACAAAATGCATGTTATTCTTTATTTAGTACTGACCTGAATAAGATATTTCCCGTAAAAGATGTTTACATGTAGTCCACACGAGAAAATAATAGTTGAATTTATAAAAATTACCCTGTTCAAAAGTTTACATACACTTGATTCTTAATACCGTGTTGTTAATAATAGTGAATAGTAATGTGAATAATCCACAGTTGTTTTTGTTTATTTGTTTGTTTCATTTTGTTTTGTTTTGTTTAGTGAAGTAGTTCATGAGTCCCTTGTTTGTCCTGAACAGTTAAACTGCCCACTGTTCTTCAGAAAAATCCTTCAGGTCCCACAAATTCTTTGGTTTTTCAAACAATTTGAACACAATGCATTAAGAGCCGGGGGTGTAAACTTTTGAACACAATGAAGATGTGTACATTTTTCTTATTTTGCCTAAATATTATATTTTTTTTCATTTAGTACTGCCCTTCAGAAGCTACAGAAGATATTAACATGTTTCCCAGAAGATAAAATAAGTTAAATTTACCCTGATCTTCAAATTCAAAAAGTTTTCACCCCCTCATACAGAATCATACAGTCACTGTTGGAAAGGGTTCAAATAAACAAAAATGCTGATAAGCCAAAACATTTGTAGGACCTAAAGTATTTTTCTGAAGAACAGCAGGTAGTTTAAGCATGTATATGTAAACTTTTTAACTGGGTCATTTTTATAAATTCAACTATTGTTTTCTTTTGTGGACTATATGTAAACTTCTTTAATGTCAAATATCTCATTCAGGTCAGTACTAAATAAAAAAAAACAACATGCATTTTGTATGCTCCCTCTTATTTTGGTAAAATAATGAACATTTTGCAGATTCTGCAAGGTGTGTGTAAACTTTTGACACCAACAGTACATATTTAAACTATACTTTCAACTGAAATTAAATAATATTTTAATTACCACCCCATAAATACACAAGGAGAAGGTCTTGGGTGAATAAGAGGCAATACTTGTAGTTGCTCATATTCTTTTAATCATATTTACTCACTTCTTATGTTGTAGTTCTTGGGAAATATACTCACATTACTTATTACAGATATCATTTACCGTGTACACACATTTCTTGGGAACTGAACCAGTGACTTTGGCCTTGCTAATGATTCCATCTGTGAGACAGTTAAGATGCTTAATTTGTCTTTGTCTTTCAGAATGGCTTCCAATGCAACTCTTCTCATGGGCGTCTCAAACAACCATGAAAAAACTACAGTGGACATTGATGCCATTATGGATAATATTACCATTGTCCTCTACACCATTACCATTATGTTTGGCATCACCGGGAACTCTTTGGTCGTCTGGGTGGCTGGTACGCGCCTGAAGCCCAACGTCACTAACGTTTGGCTGGTCAATCTCGCCATAGCAGACCTGATCTTCTGCTTGACTCGTGTAACTTCGCTCCTCAAAAAACTTTTCTATGACGACTGGCCTTTTGGAGTTTTTCTTTGCAAGTTCAATGGTTTCTTCAAGTATGCCAACATGTTCTGCAGTGTTTTTCTTCTGGCTGTCATCAGTGTGGATCGAGTGCTTTGCGTTTGGCGTCCAGTGTTCACCAGAGAACGACGGACGTTATGTGCTGCTCGGGTGGTCAGTGTGGGAGTTTGGATTGTGGCGGTGATCTTTAGTTCTCCATACTTTGTTTACCGGCAAGTCTACCTTAATGACAACAACTTGAGCAAGTGCTCACTGGAGGTAAGACCAACTTTGGAATTCTGTCTGAATTTAAAAATGGTTTCCAATAATTATCAAATAATTATATTTGCATAATTTATAATGTTGGATTAAACAAAAAGGTGAATAATTTAGTTATATGCACTATACATTCTAAGCAGTGTTGTATTATTAAATACACCACTGAATTACTGAAAAGTTTTTTTAAACAAATACATTTCATGTATTTTCTAAATAACTAGTAAAACTACACATTATTAACAATTATAGTTTTAAGCAGTGTATTAGTAGTAATTTAAATGCTATACTCTAAAGTCCATAAAAATAGCACAGTGTACTGTGGAATTTTCTGTATTTATTTTCCCCAGCATTTTATCTGTATTTTAAATTATTGCATTTATATTGCATTTTGATAAACAGATAGACAGATAGATAGTTACTTCTTTTTGTGTGGTTAAGAAAAAAATGCATGCCTTTTTTATCATTTGAGACACATTTTTAATACAATATAGCTAAATTTGTTGCTAGGTGCTTTTTGAAAAAAAAAATAATAGGCTAGTCTGAAAAGCTTTTAGATCTTGTTACATTTGCAGCAAGTTTGACACAAAAATAAAAACTTCAGCAAAAACATGGACCGCATTAACCCCGTTTACCAGCATAACACTGGGTGGAGCAGCCGTTTAAAGGTCATTTCTGGGAAGGATGTCACAGAATTTGTCGGTATTCTGAAAGTGATGTGTAAAAACCCTTGTTCATCTTCGGAACACAAATTAAGATATTTTTGATGAAATCCGCAAGCTTTATGACCGGTGCATAGACAGCAGCACAAGTGACACCTTTAAGGCCCAGAAAGGTAGTAAAGATATCATTAAAATAGTCCCTTTCAATTAAAAATATTACAGATATTTCAGGCATTAAAGTCCAACCAGGTGAAATCTTGAAATAATAAAAAAAACTGCTTGCCGCACATTTAAATAACAAATTTCAAATCAGCAACACAATTTGACATGAATGACATCAATTTTGACAGTCCCATTTCACTTCCCTTTATCCTAAGAATGCCAAAACTATAGACTTTTGTTCTTCTTTTCTGTTCAAAATATTCTAAACCTTTTTTATTCTCTGAACTTACTAAAATCCCTTTGTCTGTTCACTCTGCAGCTACATTTGCAATGAACGGATATTTTAGGCATTAAAACGAATCTTAAACAGGTTGCTATTTCAAATAGCAACACAATTTGACATAAACAGTCCCATTAAAGGAGTAGTTCACTTCCAGAACAAAATTTACAGATAATACTCACCCCTTGTCATCCAAGATGTTCATGTATTTCTTTTTTCAGTCGTAAAGAATTTTTTTGGCGGAAAACATCAGAGAAAACAGAAACAACAGAGAAAGCAGGATTTCCTCCATATAATTGGTGCCCCTGAGTTTGAACTTCCAAAATGCAGTTTAAATGCAGCTTCAAAAGGCTCTAAAGGATGCAGAGTCCATGTGACATCAGTGGTTCAACCGTAATTTAGTGAAGCTATGACAATACTTTTAGCAGACAAAGAAAACAAAAATAATGACTTCATTTAACTATTTCTTCTCTTATTCCTGAAGCCTCATAAAATTAAGGTTGAACCATTGATGTCACATGGACTGTTATAACACTGTCCTTACTACATTTCTGGGCCTTTAATGTGTCAGTTGCATTGCTGTCTATGCAAGGTCAGAAAGCTCTCGGATTTCATCGAAAAACTTAATTTGTGTTCCAAAGATGAACGAAGGCCTTACGGGTTTGGAACGACATAAGGGAGAGTTATTAATGACAGAATTTTAGTTTTTCGGTTATCTATCCCTTTAAGCAGCAGTTCAGTCATTTCGAGGCTCAGACCTATATAAGCAGGCTAAATGCATTTGTCAGTCCTAAGCTTTGACAGTGTGAATGTATCAGCCCAAATGAGGAAATAATGACTGTTCTAATTTTTGTGCGAACTGTCCCTTTAAACATGTACTTTCTTTTAGCATAGTAAATGTGAAATAGTTTGTCATCATTCAGAAATCTGATTTACTTTTTGCAGGTAAAAGAAGCATCAAAAAATGACAATTCGGCAAAGAACGCCTTGTACAGCATTCGCTTTTTATGTGGATTCCTGTTGCCCTTCCTGGTCATCCTTTGCTGCTACATTCTAGCTGGCATTGGGATACGCAGAACACGGTTCTCTGGTAAATCGAGGCCTCTCCGGATTCTCGCTGGCCTGGTCTGTGCCTTTTTCATTTGTTGGGGCCCCTACCACTGCCTACTGCTCGCCAAGATGGTGGACAAGAAGAGCCAAGCTGTTAAAGTGGGCCTGCCTATTGCTAAAGGCTTCGCGTATTTCAACAGCTGCGTGAATCCGGTGCTGTACTTCTGCATGGGACTGGATGTTAGGCAACGCTTCAGACAAAGCATATCAGGGATTTATCGCAGAGCGCTTATGGAAGAAGGCCACACTTCACAGTCACAGGACGGCACTGCAGAAGAAAGCTGTAATTCCATTCGAAAGACTGCAGGGATCATTCGAGACAGACCTGAGGGCATGACTAAAGTTTAAAAGAGTTTCATTGTAATCTAATTTTAGTTTTTTAGCAGTGGCGATCAGTGGGGAAGTTTTATAGGGAGGCTGATGTGAAAAATCTGTATTTTTTTGCTGACAATTATATTACCAGCCCAGCAGGCACACAACATCATAAGACGTTGATATTTGGTTAAATTTTGGTGGCAATGTCTGGTGACCAAAATTCAATGTCAATTCAAGTTTAATGTTAATGTTAATTTGATGTCCAATACCACCAGCTGATGTTAATATTTGTTGCTTTTAGGTTGTGTAACCAAAATCCAACGTTAAGTCAATGTCAAATTGGTGTCAAATACTGACGTAAACCTGATTTTCATTCTCAACCAAAATGTCCAATGTCAAACTGACGTTATAATGACATCCTGTGCCTGCTGGGAGACTGTCTCTAAAATAATCTTGATAATATTTTTTTTGGTTTAAGGCAGCTGGTTTAAGTTTAAACCACCTCAAACCAGCTGCCATGCTTTTTCAAAAGGAAAATCAACATGTATATATTTGTGAGTGTGATTTTCACATTTATGCAGAGCAAACTGATACATGCTTTTGTACATGACAAACTTTAGAACTGTAACAAGTGGTTTTTGCAAGTTTGCTTCGGTGACCTCTTAGTATTAACATGTAAACCACTGTTTAGCAGCTACTACATTTCCTTTCTCCAAAGCCAATAAACTGTGGTCAGGTTTCCAGAGAAAGTCTCTCGATTTAATGTAGAGTAATTCACTTCATTCTAAGAGTGCCAAAACCATAGACTTTTGTTCCTCTTTTCTGATCAAGATATTCTAAACCTTTTTTTATTCTCTGAACTTACTAAAGTCCCTTTCAAGGAAAGTCTGTTCCCTCTGTGGCTATATTTGCAATGCTTCTGAGCAGACATTTCGGGCATTAAAGTCCTACCAGGGAAAATCCTGTGTTCTTAAAAACTGCTTGCCACACATTTAAATAACACATTTTAAATAGCAACACAATTTGACAGGAAGAATCCCATTAAAGAAGTAGTTCACTTCCAGAACAAAATTTACAGATAATGTACTCACCCCCTTGTCATCCAAGATGTTTATGTCTTTCTTTCTTCAGTTGTAAATAGATTATGTTTTTTGAAGAAAATGCTTCAGGATTTCTCTCCATATAGTGGACTTCTATGGTGCCCCCGAGTTTGAACTTCCAAAATGCAGTTTAAATGCAGCTTCAAAGGGCTCTAAACGATTCCAGCCGAGGAAGAAGGGTCTTACGTAGCAAAATGATTGGTTATTTTCTAAAAACAAATTTACAATTTATATAATTCTTAACCTCAAATGCTTATCTTGTCTAGTGCTGTGTGAACTCTGTGTATTAGGGGTGTAAAAAATATCGATACATGTGAGTATTGCTTCTGCTGTGGGGAGGGGTGGCGGCCGCGCAGAGGTTCCGCTGCTTGCCGCGTCCTGTGTGAAAGGGTCTTCGCGGTGTGCGTTGTGGTAGCTTTCTTTCGCTTTCTCGTGGTGGGGGCGTTTTGTGCAGCTGAAGATTCCACGCGGAACATAAATACAAACCAAATCTTGTGAAATACAAAACTTGTGAAATTCTCAGAACAAAAAGGTTCTAAGAATATGCAATACATTTATTTATTTTATTGTTTTACAATTATTTTGTTTTCTTTAAGATTCCTGCAAGCACTTTTTCTTATTGATATTAAGCAGATGTTCAGATGATATTAAGAATTCTTAAGTTCAGATCAAAATGTTATGACATTGTCCCCTGGTTTCACAGACCAGGCTTAAGCCTAATCCCAGACTAAAATGCGAGTCTGAGCAGTTTCAAATGAAAGAAACTTGCACTGCTTGATCTTAAAAACATGCCAGTGCCTTTGTATGTTACAACTGTAAACTTAAAATGTGAACCTTTAAAGCAAAGTCTAAAAATATATATACGCTCCATTTATAAAAGCTTACATTTTATACATTTAATAACTAAAGAATCCCGCAGGCATTTTATTTTCCCCCTTTACTCGTACTGCACAAAACGTAATTAAATAAGAATGTTACAGAAACTGATCTTTTGAACTTTTTTTAACTGAACTTTTTGCTAAGGTTTGCATATGGTGGTGTGCACAGCTTTCCTTAAATTATATCCTATTCTTCAAATAAGAAAATCCCAATATATCGCCTTGTTTACAGTATGGCAGTGTATCGCAACATATCGTATCGCAACCCCTGTATCATGATTCGTATCGTATTGCCAGATTCTTGGCAATACTCAGCCCTACTGTGTATTCTGGTTTATGACAGTTAGGGAAAAACTCCCATCTCATTTTTTCCCTCCAACTTCAAAATCATCCTACATTGCTGTTTTACCCTTTTTGTAAGGGCATGCAAGTTCACTTTGTAAATACCGGGTCGGTACTTCTACAGCAATGTAGGATAATCACTGTAGATAGGCTGTATCTGAATACCCATTCTGGGTGCGTTTCTCAAAAGCATCGTTAGCCAACTATGGTCGCAAGTTCTGTCATTACCATCATTACCAACATTACCAACGTTCAACGATTCAGTGATTCCCGAAACCATAGTTCAAACGAACATTCGCAAACAGTGTCACAAACTTACGTGGTTAGAATTACAGCTCTTACCTGTGGTTAGAAACATAGTTCCTTCTTAGTAAGACATATAGGTCCAGTAAATTATGCTCTTGGGTGCAGTAAGCAAGCTAGCATGTAGTGCAATCTGTATCTTCCATTCTATCTAAATATAAATGCATTTTAATCTATGTATTTTTGCACATCCTCTGTAAGCGCCATTTTTGAATAGTGTGCATGCGCATAAATGCCTAAGGGAATCCCGCAGTATGACGTAAGAGGGAACCCGCGATGAATCAAGCATCAAATAAAGCAAAATGACAGGGAACAAAAAAATAGTAAATTAGTCATCAGATGCCATGTTCAATATAGCTGCATTTTAGAGATCTCTAATCAGTTAAATAGCAGAAGCAGACGTCATTAACAATGCCCTACATTGTTGAACTAATGTGGTTCAAACGACGGTGCAGAACAACTGAGCGTCTGTGACGGCAGAATTTGTAGTTGTAGAGAATAGCCATACATGTGCAATAGTAAATTTGAAGTCAGAGACAAAAGTTGCAAACTTGTAGATTTTTTTTCTCTCCCACTAACACAATTACACATTCTCGAATCCTTCACTGCAGGTACACAAATCCTATTCTATGAATCGCGAATCAAGAAACTTGTACGCTCGCATGTTTTGCTACTATTGCTGCAGTGAATATAGTGCAAAACACATTCGCACACCTGCATGAAAAATGTGAAGTCACGGACGAAGTTTGTACATCCCCAAATCAGTATGCAAATTCTTGTAATGAGATTTGCACTTGTAGAATGTTTTCTTGCATATATATACACTACCATTCAAAAGTTTGGGGTCAGTAAGACTTGTAATAGTCTTTAAAGTAGTCTCTTATGCTCATCAAGGCTGCATTTATTTGATCAAAAATATAGAAAAAAACAGTAATATTGCAAAATGTTTTTACAATATAAAATAATGTTTTTTATTTTAACATACTTTAAAATAGAATTTATTCCTGTGATGAAAAGCTGAATTTTTATCAGCTGTTACTCCAGTCTTAAGTGTCACATGATCCTTCAGAAATCATTCTAATATGCAGATTTTTTATTAGAATGATCAGTGTTGGATAATATCAACAGTTGTGCTGCCAAATATTTTTTGGAACCTGTAATTATTTTTTCAGGATTCTTTCATGAATAACAAGTTTAAAAAGTACAGTGTTTATTCAAAATATAAATATTTTATAACAATGTAAATTATTTATTATTAACTTTTAATAAACTTTTAATTATTAACTTAATACATCCTTGGTGAATAAAAGTATGAATTTCTTAAAAAAAATAAATAAATAAACAATAAAAATGTACTGACCCCAAACTTTTGAACGGTAGTGTGTGTGTATATATATATATATATATATTTTATTTTTTTTTTTTTCTTGGATGCCTTTTCTAGCACAAACACAAGTGCATTATGACAACGGCACGTATCTGCTGCTACGAGTCTCAAACGCTGTTTTTCTCTTGCAAATGACAAGTTTCGTGTACTTGACTTTTGCACCACATATTATTTGTTTGAAATATGAAGCAAAAGTGATTTGTGCATCTGTAGAGGCAAAGGCGGTCACTCTTCAGAGATCAGAGAAGTTTGGCCAATCAGAAAAGCTACACTGTATCCGGTTTTTGTTGTTCTTTATAGTTCTTCGGTTTTGTTATGACCAAGTTAGTGGATCTTATCGCCTGCAACATTGGGGGTGCACTGTAAAAAAAAAATTCCGTAAAAAAACGGAAAAAGTACTGGCAGCTCATTACCTGGACTTTGTACCGTAAATTTACAGTCTGTTAATTTACAGTCTGCCACCAGTAAAACTTTTTCTGTTTTAATGGTGCATTTATATATTTATATATATATATAAAGCAAATAAATCCAGCACAATATACAAATTGAACATAGTTTATTTTTACTTCATGTAAACATTCTTAAAAGTACATTCAATGGCTTTTGTTTGCCTTAAGTGGGTTAGGACTAAACAATATCAAATACTCAATTCATTTAACAATGTGTCAAACTTTGAAAAATGCCTGTATTGTAAAAGACAGTTTAGCTTTAAACAGTAACAGACAGAATTAAAAAAAAAAACAAAAAAAAAAAAAAACGAGCATCTGTACAATACAGGTGTTGCACTAAAAAGTGGTCACAAAATTTAAACTTCAAACTGTAAAACAGTCAAGATTCAAAACTTTTTTCTTATAAGAGAAAACAATATTGTTTAGAGGGATAGTTCACACAAAAATGTTAATTCAGTCAATTACTCAGCCTCATACCATTCCAAACCCATAAGACTTTCATTCATTTTTAGAACACAAATTAAGAGTATTTTTAGTTAAATCTGGGTACTTTCTGTCCCTCTATTGATTGTCTATGCAACTACCATTTTCAAGGTCCAGAAAGGTATAAAGTATGTGACTCCAGTGGCTTGACAACAGAATTTTGAAGTTCATTGTAACAGAAATTTCACTGAAGTGATGCAATTCATTATAGGGGATGTATTATTTCCCATTTAACTTCATGTTTAATGAATGTGACATTTTTTTCAATTTAAAAACTCAAGTATTACATGGATTTTCAAAATTGTTAATGCAAGAGTCTTGGAGGAATGCATAGCCACTTGGTTGCCTTCATCTCAAACCACGTTCAGGATTTCTTCACAGGAAAATTCTAAAAGAAATGGATATGACAAAAAATGAAATAAATTAAACTGAACTACAGAGTAATATGCAGGTTGGAGTGGAAAAGTAGTCACAGTATTTTAAGTTCATTAAAATCAACTGCAATCCATAATACTTTCCAGTTGTTTACACATTGCTTAACTTACATTTCCAATAGTCTCCATTTGCATCGGTCATATGAGCTTGTCAAATCAACTATGTCTTAAAATATTGAACTGCCCATCACCTTAAACAAAAAAGACATTACAAAATGACCATATACATAACGACAAGCATCTTTGAACACCTTTGAAGGCGTGTTCAGCAAACAACTTCACATTGTTGTAAAAGTCAACAGAATAAATGACTCAAAGACTCAATTTCTTTTTAATATTGAACACTAATGTTAAATGAAGCAGAATACAAACCCTCTTGGTTGCCTTCATCTCAACGTCATTTAGGATTTCTTCACAGGAAAACTCTAAAAGAAATGGATAATGATAAAAATGAAATGAATGAAATTGAACTACAGAGTAACATGCAGGTTGGAGATGGATCAATCAATCATACAGTATTTTAAGTTCATTAAATGAACTGCTAACCCTAATACTTGCCAATTAAAATATTTGTTTATAAATTGCTTAGATTTCCAATAGTCTCCATTTACATCTGTCATACGAGCTTGTCAGATCATCTGTGTCTTACAATATACTTCATTATTTTCAGTTAATAAACAAATACACATTTCATAACATACGTGTTGCTTACTTCTGTATGAATTCCAATGCAAGTGCCGCCCCTTCTGGGTATTTGTAGCTCACAACTGCAACAGTGGTCAATAACTTCTTGAACGACAGCAATCTTGACTGCCCATCACCTTAAACACAAAAGACATTAAAAATTACCATATACATAATGACAAGCAGTTCAAACACACCTTATACACACAAGGATGATAACATGCAAAAGTAATCAATCCAATCATTTTGGTAACGTTAGCACGTTGTCTGTGACGTGGCTTCTGACGCGCCAGACAGCAAACAACTTCACATTGTTGTGAAAGTCAACAGAATAAATGACTCAATAACTATTTTCTTTCTGATACTTAACACTAATGTTAAATAAAACTGTTAATAAAACAGAATACAAACCCATGATAAGAATGCAGGTGTGCTTATTGAGATTCGCAGTACAGCAGCAATCACGTCCTGTCCTTAGAAAAGAAAACGAAAGAAACACAACGGTCATTTTCACATAATGTCGTATGCTTTTGTCCATTAGAGTGAGAAAGAGGAGCTAACGTTACTGGCACGCTGACCTGAAGCGGCATTCTGGCGCGGCTACCGCGCGTTGGACGCCTCTGTTTACACAGTCGCTTCACAGACAGCTTGCTAGTAACGTTACCGAATTAGTTTCTGTTTTGCATTTTATCTTCCGTGTGTGTGTAAAACAGACAATAAAAGGTCAAAACTTACCTCATTTGGCAGAAAACTCCCCGAGGAAGATGTGTGACGATATGCAGAGAAATGTTGAGTGCGATGGCTCCGACGTTCATTTGCCAAACAAGCCAGACAGCAACTAAGTTAACCTTATGTAAACAATTTATGTGACATATAACTCGTTTACCACGAAGAGTACATGAAAAACATGTTTCCCAAATTCGAAAACCAACATTAAAATGAAACTTTGACCGAGAAACTCTCCGCGTCTTCTCCTCGCTGTTTTCGCGCCTATATAAGCCACCAACGTTCTTGTTCCCACAATGCAAAGCGTAATTCAAAAATACGGAAAAACACCTGTAAAAGCCAAAAACGGAAAATTTCCTTTAATTATTAGGGTATATTGTACTGTATTTTTACGGATTTTTTTTACAGTGTGTATTTTGGAGCCATCGTAATGGTCACTGCATCAGCTGGTAAGTTAATTTCTAACGTACACTACCGTTCAAAAGTTTGGGGTCAGTACATTTTTATTGTTTCTTTTTTTTTTTTTTTTTTTTAAGAAATTAATACTTTTATTCACCAAGGATGTATTAAGTTAATAATTAAAAGTTTATTAAAAGTTAATAATAAATAATTTACATTGTTATAAAATATTTATATTTTGAATAAACACTGTACTTTTATTCATGAAAGAATCCTGAAAAAAAAATTACAGGTTCCAAAAAATATTTGGCAGCACAACTGTTGATATTATCCAACATTGATCATTCTAATAATAAATCCGCATATTAGAATGATTTCTGAAGGATCATGTGACACTTAAGACTGGAGTAACAGCTGATAAAAATTCAGCTTTTCATCACAGGAATAAATTCTATTTTAAAGTATGTTAAAATAAAAAACATTATTTTATATTGTAAAAACATTTTGCAATATTACTGTTTTTTTTCTATATTTTTAATCAAATAAATGCAGCCTTGATGAGCATAAGAGACTACTTTAAAGACTATTACAAGTCTTACTGACCCCAAACTTTTGAACGGTAGTGTAAGTTATCCGAATGAATCAGGGAATTAATCAGGGAAGTATAATAATTCTACACTGCCTTTTTATGTCAGACTTTACATAACATCGAACAGGTTGTAGTCTATTGGTCGTCATCTGGAATGGAGGTGTATTGGAGTCTTTTCTTGTGATTGCATTATGGAGGTGGTAACAACAGTTGAGTAGCTCCCATCAACTACTATATTAGCCAAATTAGCCATTGGCTGCTGCTCTCCACTAACCCACGGGTTGTGGAGGAACCGACTTGGCTAACAAATATCATGAATGGTTGTTATTTTAAGTTTTGTTCGTTTTTTTTTTTTTTTCTACCATGAAGTATAATAACACTAACAGGATGTTGCGACTCTGTTACATAACGGGAGATTTCTCCAAGCAAAAACACATATGCTTACTATACGGGGCAGAATCATCACATGGCCAGCTGTCAATTTTATTGAAATTGGGTAACTCAAAATACATTTGATTTTACATTATATTTACATTAATGAATTTGCCACATGCATTAATCCAAAGCAACTTGTGCTGCATTAAGTACATTTTTTTATCATCTCAAACTGTATTTTCAAGTACTTCTTCTGTTTTTGTTTTATTTTTTATTTATTTATTTTCTAGTTTGTGGTCTGGCTCATGTAATCTGTCATACATTCCAGTTGGAGCATTTTCTTGATAACATCAACTGGTAAGTTAGCCAAAAACCCTAGTTAAAGGATGTTTTTTTTTTTTTAATCGTTATCCATTGCCTGGGAACCAACCCCATTATTTCAGCAATATAACACTAAGCTCTCAATGGCAAATGCAAAAACATTAATTCATGCGTTCATGACCTTAAAGTTGGATTACTGTAATGCTTTACTGGGTCGTTGCTCTGCGGGCTTAATAAACAAGCTCCAGCTGGTCCAAAATGCAGCAGCTAGAGTTCTTACTAGAACCAGGAAGTATGACCATATTAGTCCCGGTTCTGTCTCCCCATTAAACATCGTATAGATTTTAAAATCTTGCTAATTATTTATAAAGCCCTGAATGGTTTAGCATTTCAGTACTTGAATGAGCTCTTATTTTGTTATAGTCCTCCACGTCCGCTGTTCTCAAGACTCAAGGCAATTTGATAATACCTAGAATATCAAAATCAACTGCAGGTAGCAGATCCTTTTCATATTTAGTTCCAAATCTCTTAAAGAATTAAACTGCTGGTTTGTCTGGCCAGAGGAGAACAACAAACTTTTTCCCTGTTTAATATTGTAAAGCTGCTTTGACACAATCTGCATTGAAGAAACGATATATAAATAATAGTGACTTTAATTGACTTGACTTGGCTCTACTGTTTGATCTAAAAGAATGCACTATAAGGAAAGGAGCTTAAAGTGCCCCTATTATGGATCATAAAAGGTTCATATTTTGGTTTTGAGAGTCCCCAACAACAAGTTGACATGAATGCAAGGTCAAAAAAACACATTTATTGTCTTATAATATGCATTTATTTTTACCTTGTTTGCTCAACGACTCCCAAACGGTTCGTTAAAACGAATCATTTGTCCAAACCACTTCTTTGCGTGACACTAATCTGCGGTGATTGGTTCGCAGATTAGTGTCAGGATCCTTTAAATAATGCTTTTAAAAGAGCAGCATTTATTTGAAATAGGATTTTTGTGCAACAATGTAAAAGTTTTTATCAACTTAACGCATCCTTGCTGAATAAAAATAATTTCTTAAACATTTCAAACGTAAAAATGTATTTCTTAGATTTAAAAAAAATAATAATAATAAAATACTGACCCCAAACTATTGAACAGTTGAATGTATTAAATAATTTTATAGGACAGAGCAATGATCAATTATTACTAAATCAGAACGTTAAGTAGATCATAAATCAGTTCCCTAAGGGGCAACAGTAGAACTCTGCCTGATCGCTGTTCTTCTGCACCTTCCGCCATTCCAAGTGTCTTACACTGCAGAGGCATTTCAATAGATGTTTCCATTTCAGATGCTGTGACCAGCCTACTTTTTGCTCCATCAACTAAGTGAGAAAAAAAAGAACAATTAAAATGTAAATATATATATAAAAACCCCTAAATAATACAACATTGTCTCAGTGTTTTTTGTCAATACTACGAAAGTCAATGGCATCCAATGTTGTTTTCGTTGTACAGACAAAAACAGTTGAAATGTTCTTCTAAATCTCTCTTTCTTTTTTTTTTTTTTTTTTTAAACAACAGTAAATGATGACAGAACTTTAATTTTTGGAGGAAGGTGCACTGTAAGAAATTACTAATGACTTTAACTTGATGCATGAATGTGCAGCTTTAAATAAACTTAAATGCACTTACATTACAAAAGATGCAGCGACCTGGTGGCTCTTTGTTTAGCTGAAGTTGACAAGCCAAAGGGAGAAAAAGACAGAGAGAGAAAAAAAAAATATTAGTGAAATATAACAATACAACTTAAAAAGTATTTAGGTTTTGACTAATCACCGTTGAGAAGAGATGCAGGATCACTTCCTGAACCAACATCTGACAGAGTTCGGCTCCAACCCGTCCACACGCCTCCTTGGAAGTCTGTGGTTCTCCTGAAGACCCTGATCAGCTGGTTCAGCTGTACATGATTGGGGCTGGAGCTAAACTTTGCACTCAAGACTAGATGGAAATCAGTACTCAAAAGACAAAGAAGACAAACATTATATTAATGGTATAAAACAAACAAACAAACAAATAAATAAATAAATAACACTATGTAACATTAAAATAACAAAATAACACTAATATATGAGAATGTAAAAGGAAGAAAAAATAAATAAAAATAAGTCAAACATTACACAGGTTACAGTTAAACAGCCAGGAGAAATCATTATACATAAATATGCTACCTTAATATTATTTTCTGGGCTATATATATATATACACACACACACACACACACATATATATATATATATATATATATATATATATATATATTTTTTTTTTTTTTTTACTATTTTTTATTAAATTACTATTCCAGATGGCTGATTATATATGACAGTGATAATCTTTATGGCTACATACTGATTCACGAGTTTTGTTTGAGACGCACCCGAACTGTACTCTAACCAGTCTCTCTCTCTCTCTCTCTCCCTCTCTCTCGGTGGACGCCACAGCTTAAGACGCAACTCCTACAAAGATAGTTTTGATATAATCGTATGATATGTCATGTATGATAGTAACAATAACATGACAGTAATATGGCTGTATCTTTGTAATAATCTTTAAGCAAATGTACATTGTTTGCGAAACTGTCCTAACGTTAACAGTTTCCGGTCAGCGCGGAGAATTTACCGATGTCTATCAGTTATAAACAGATACATTAATGATATGTAACCAGATTTTATAAGCGTGTAGCCGAGGTATTGTATTGTGCTATATATAAATCCCTGTTTGTGTTGCTATTTAAGACTTTAAAACACAGATTAGCTCCTTCTTGCTCGGCTATTATTAATTCATCGCGTAAACAGCAACGGAAAACGACAATAATCCAAATGAACACCAAAATGGACGTAAACTAACTTAATTCAGTGAATTCAAGTGCAATTTTGAAGGATATATTACCTCAGAGATTAACGTTACCTCAGAAAACGGCTTTTCGACCGTTATGACCGTTCGTCGTTTGAACAAGTGACAACAATACACTCGTAATCAAATTTACCACTAAAACGGGTGTAATTTAATTCCTATTAATTAAATCACAACCATTTTGACGAATTTTAATAGAAAATTCAGAAAGTAACCAAGAAATTTAAAATCTTACCTGATTGAGTAGAGTCTGGGCGGTACCAGTCATAGCCTGAATGACCCTCATTAACGATGCAGAGTTCCAGCAGGTCGAGTTCTCATTGGCTAGAATGAATCACGTGCTGAAGAGCTGACGCGCCATTTAACGTATTATATCATTAAATATTTATTTTTCCTTTTAGAAATATTTAATAAATGATTATGTCACTAATCAATACCAGCAGTAACAATGAATAAATTAACAAATCAATGATCTGATTAGTCACATGATTTAATTGTCTTAAATACATTAATTTCATTTAATGATAGCCTACAATGTATTTATTTACAAATATAAATACATTATTACAACAAAAACTCTCTCTCTCTCTCTCTCTCTCTCTCTCTCTCTCTCTCTATATATATATATATATACATATATACAGTTTTTGTAATTTTGTTGGATTTTTGAACTTCAAAATATTAATAATTTTAACAAAATAAGAGGGATCATGGAAACTTCATGTTATATAGCTGTTTATATATACTCCACAAGACAAAATAATAATTGAATTCATAAAAATGACTCCATTCAAAAGTTTACATACTCTTGAATCTTAATTCTGTGTGTTTTTTCCTGGATAATCCACAACTGTTTTTTATGTTTTGTGATAGTTTTTTTATGAGTCCTTTGTTTGTCCTGAGCAGTTTAGCTGCCTGCTGGTCTTCAGAAAAATCCTTCAGCTCCTGCACATTATTTGGTTTTCCAGCAGCATCTGCATATTTGAACCCTGTACAGAAGTAAATGTAAGATTTTGAAATCCATCTTTTCAATTGGACAATTGAACTCATACATACAGTAACTTTTATAACAGATGGAAACATTCACTGATTCTCAAGAAAGAAACACAATGCATTAAGAGCCAGGGGCTGTAAACGTTTTGAAGTGGATGATCAGGGTAAATTGCACTAATATTGTCTTCTGCGAGACATGTAAATATTTCTGTAGTCTGAAGTGCAATACTAAATGGAAAAACAAAATCTGTAAATAAAATATACTTAATAAATATAATTTACACATCATCATTCTGTTCAAAAGTTTATACCCCCTGCCTCTTAATGCATTGTGTTGCCTTCTTAAACATCAGTAAATGTTTTCACATTTTGTAATAGTTATGTATGAGTTCCTCTGTTGTTCTCAGTGTGGAAAGATGGATCTCAAAATCATACAGTCAATTTTGGAAAGTGTTCAAAAAAGCAGAAGATGCTGGAAAAACCAAATAATGTGCAGGAGCTGGAGGATTTTTCTGAAGAACAGCAGGCCAGGACAAACAAGGGACTCATGAACAACCAACTTTTTTTTTAAACTTTTGAATGGGCTCATTTATATAATTTCAGTTATTATTTTGTCTTGTGGAGTATATATAAACATCTGTCATGTTAAATAGTTTATTCAGGACAGTACTAAATAAAAAATAACACACAGTTTTCATAATCCCTCTTATTTTGTTAAAATTATTAACATTTAGTATGTTTTGCAAGGGGTATGTAAATTCATGAGTACAACTGTATTACATTTTTGTTATGGACAACTTATTGTTTACATTTTACTGCCATTGTCACAGAAATACAATTTTAATTAACATTTGCATGTAGATATAAAAATAATTTTAAAAACAACAATTTTGATTAGAATCCAATCCTAAAACATTTTTTAAAAGTTTAGTTTTAGCTGCCCTTTGCTGTTAACAAGATGGACTGCCCACAGTGGGCTGCCCACAGAAAATCCCCACTGGGCCCCAATTGAGCAAACTGGTATGGGCCCCGCATGGGCTAACCCACAGGGGGCCCACAGCGGGTTTAGTGTGGGTAAGCCCACTGTGGGCTTGCCCACAGAAAACTATCATGAGGGCCCAAAAGGGCAAACCCGCTGTGGGCCCCCTGTGGGTTAGCCCATGCGGGGCCCACAGCGGGTTTAGTGTGGGCTTGCTCTGCCCGCACTGTCCCACAGTAAACCCGCAGCGGGCCCGCGCGGGCATGTTTGCTGGGAAGCTGTCAGCTGGTTAGCCAGAGACCCACCAGCTAAACACGTATTTAGCATGATACAGAGTAACGTTACATGACAGCAACAAGTTTTAAAGGATTACTCCACTTTCATAATAAAAATGAGCCATATAGGACGATTTTGAACGATCGCTAGAAATCATTAATTATTATGCACACTTACAGTTAGAGGTTCAAAGGAGCAAGCCGGTCCAAATAAACTGGGCACTGATCCATATTTTAAGAGCAAGCCTTTGGTGAATCCCGCATTGTACTTAGAATACAGCGTCTTCTCGACATGACGTAAAATGTGCGGGCTAGTTGTTCGCGACACAGAACGTGGGCGGACATTATGCAAATGTGTTACTTCGTGACGTATGGCCTTAACAGAAAAAAGATTCGAATTCATGACGACTCGTTCAGGCAATTGTGAACCGACTCTATTTGATAGACAATAACTTTATTTATTGCGCACTGTCGGCTTCACAACTTTGTAGATAGTTTATGTTCACATACAGCTACATGACACACTGCATGAAAGGTCATATTTGAAAAGTGATAATAGGAGCACTTTAAATGATTTGTGATGGATTATCAACTAATTATTTACCTTCCTTGTAGGTGTGTTTAGAGTAGGGGTGTAACGATACGTGTATTTGTATCGAACATAACGGTTGCAAATAAACGTACATTTTGAATTTAAAAAAATTATATAAAATGTATGTTTATTTGCAACCGTTATGTTAAAGGTGAAGTCCACTTCCAGAACAACAATTCACAAATAATTTACTCACCCCCTTGTCATCCAAGATGTTCATGGCTTTCTGTCTTCAGTCGTAAAGAAATTACGGTTTTTGAGGAAAGCATTTTAGGATTTTTCTTCATATAATGGACTTCAATGGTGCCCCTGATTTTGAACTTCTAAAAAGTCGTTTAAATGCAGCTTCAATGGGCTCTAAACGATCACAGCCGAGGAAAAAGGGTCTAGCGAACAATCGGTTATTTTTTTCGAAAAATAAAAATTTGTATACTTTTTAGGCACAAAATCTCGTGTAGCACAGGTTCTGGCATGGGCGTTCACGACATTACCTACTACTGAATCATGTTGAAAGGTCACGCTGAATGTAGGCTGAACTACAGACCCAGTGTTTACAAAGCAAAGACTAAGTAAGTGCAAGTAAGTGAAACGCTTATTACAAACGAAAAGGTACAACGTGTCGGACGATTCTGAAGTTGTAGGAGAAAATAAGATGGAGTTTTTCACCATACTCTACCTTTTTAGCCGGAGTACACAGACGATGAACTCAGACGTGATTAGTAGTAGTGATGGGGAGTTCAGGATCATTTTACAGACTCGGCATTTTAAGTCTGGTTCAGCAAAATGAACTAATCTTTTTTTGTCTAAGTCATTTTGTTAATTTTAGCAAAATCAGCATTACGTGACAGCCCCATAAGATCAACGAACGACTCGAAAAACATGAAGACTAGAAACACCTGAACTAATTCCAGTACAGAACCTAATAGGATGTTTCTTCGCGAGTCACATTAAAGATTCCTTTAAAATGAACTAATCATTCAAGAACGACCCGTGGACGCGCATCCGAGAGCCTGTGCTGCGCGAGCTTTTGTGCTTAAAAATTATACAAATTTTTATTTTTCGAAAAAAAAATGACCCTTCTTCCTCAGCTTTAGAGCCCTCTGAAGCTGCATTTAAACTGCTTTTTTGAAGTTCAAAATCGGGGGCACAATTGAAGTCCATTATATGAAGAAAAATGTTTTCCTCAAAAACCATAATTTCTTTACGACTTAAGACAGAAAGACATGGACATCTTGGATGACAAGGCGGTGAGTAAATTATTTGTGAATTGTTGTTATGGAAGTGGACTTCTTTAACAAGAATAAAAAAACATTTATGTCATTAACATAGCGGCATCTGCTGACGGACACCTTGCTGCGTTGTCTGGCAGTTGGGCAAATTCTGTAAACACTATTTAAACAAACACTGTAAACAATTTTTCTTGTGCTTGCAGGTTCATTCCAAGAATTAACTTTGGTGGCACCAAATGCCATTGAGATTCACAGATCAGATGGAATTCTGGAAAGAGGGGGCAAAGAAAAAGCATCAACCTGAGTCCCCTCATGGTGTTTATCATCAGAGAGCTTACCAAAATTACTGAAATTTAACACAACAACACAAACTAATTGTTACTGTATTTTATTTTTGTAAAGCCTGTTTTGCCATGCTACAGATACAAAGTCCCCAGGTGACTTTGGTGATGCACTTTTTTAGCTAGTGCATGCTAGACATGAAGATTTGTGATTTGTATTTTAAAAAAGAAAATGTTCAACAATTAAAAAGAATATTATAAAGACAAATGCCAATGAGTTATTGTGATTTTTATGGGGTTGGTATACAGTATTATACCACAATTGGATTGTTTTATAAAAAATGAAAATAAACTGAACAGTCCCAATACTGACAATGCAGTAATAATACTTTAAATTAAAATACAGTAAATACATCCAGCTACTGTAAAACTTACAGCAATCTCTTTACAGTGTAGTTTAGATACCGGTCAGCTGGCACCCAAACAAAAATCAAAATAATAATAATATAAAAATGTGAGCATCTTCCGGAGCTGACAGCAGCAAATACCAATAAAAGTAAATTTTCTTTCTTTTTCTGAAATCACTCACTGTTATACTGTACATTTGTTCATAATTTAAATATATTAACAGATCTGTTAGACATTTATGTAATTTCTACAGTTATTAACTGTATATCACCCATTATAATACTGCAGATTCCCTTTGCAGTAAATAACTGTAATAACCATTGCATTATGGGAATTTTCTGTGACATCAGATCCCACATACAGAGACTTACTGTATTTTTTAAAAATGCTGTATACTACTGTATTTGCTGTAATGGCCTCATTGGCGGCGTTCTGTTGAGGTCGTTTTATTTTCCTCATTTATTATATTTTGAATTCTACACCGTGTCTACAACGCCGCAACAGCTTGGGACGGACTACACTGGATGTGTTGCATCGCTTGTAATGATTGGAAAATCCGTTTGTCCTTCATGTCAGACATAGTCTGTAAGTCAGAAATATACCAGGGCATTACTTTACTGTAAGCATCCACTGTAGATAGTATATTTAATGGGTTCTATATTGTCTTCTTTTGTCGAGTCGCGCCGCGCCACTCGTGTCCGACGAAGACGAAAAAGAAGAAAAAACAGACAGATGATGGACGCCAGGACAGAGAAGGAAGGCACTCCTGCCAAAAAACCAAAACCTTCATGTAAATACCGCGATCAATGGGACAACGAATTTATATTTCTGAAGAAGAGCAGGGTGGGGGACAGTCACGCGTTCTGTAAAATTTGTAACTGCGACTTTAGCATCGCACACGGGGGAAGGAATGATGTATGCCAGCACGAGAAATCCGCCAAGCACAAGCACGGGCTAGAGGCACAAAAACATGCCTATATAACGTATCCTTCCAAAACAGTCTTAAAGAATGCAAAGTTTGCAACAAATGAGTACAATAAGTCACTAAAAGAGTAGAGAAAAGTTATGTGAAATGAAAAGAAAAACTGTACAAAAAAGCAATATGAAATGAATGAGTGTGTGAATGTGAAAAGAATGTGGAATGAAAATGAAATGTAAATGTAAAGACAAGCAATGTTAAATGAACAGAAAATATGCAAATAAGCCTTTAAATAAATGCTCTTCATATATACCCTTTTGTGTTTTCATTTAGGCTATGAATGTTCACAGCATGTCAGTGTCAACAAAGGTAGGCCTATCATTGGCTTTATGCACAGCTGCACTACTTCCTGAACTTCAGCCAGCTCCTTTGTTTCCTGTCTGCCATTATTGGACAAACTGATCACCTGGATTAATCAGTTTGTCCAATAATGGCAGACAGGAAACAAAGGAGCTGCCTGAAGTTCAGGAAGTAGTGCAGCTGTGCATAAAGCCGATTGTAGTTTATAAGTGGTTGACAAGTGGTGATTTTAGCTTTCTTGTCACCTGTCTTAAAATGTAAGGGATACTGGAGCTTGGTTGGGGTGGTGGGACTGCTCGCAGCGGGCGCCGGAAAATTTCCCTTATTTTCAAATCCAAAACTTGACAGGTATGCGCTGAAGCAGCGGGGCGTTTGCCCCGGGATGAACCCGCAAGAGCGGAAGAGTTCCGGAGAACATCTACGCTGTGTGTCGATGCAATTTACGAGAGATTAAGACCAGCAAAAAAGGTAAAAAAAAAAAATAAGTACATTTGTCTGAGTGTTTGTCAGATTTTTGCACACCAGTTTAACCTAGTAACATTTACCTGTGAACATGGCGGTTACAAACTTTACTACAGTAAACTGCGCTGTCCTTTCAAACGGCTTTTGTCAGCTTATTGAAATAGGTTACCGAATTAAAATAATTGTAATAATTTTAAACGCTTATCTTATATTAACATTAGGTTAACTAATGTGAAATTTTGTTCAGGTGTTAGTATAATGTTGGCTAGTTGCCTATTGAGAAATAAAATTGTATTTTAGCTAGGTTAGACAAGTTATATGGCTAACTGTTAGCGGCCTTTCTAGTTTTAGAATTTGTTTATTATAATTATTAATGGAATTTAAGATTTACTGCATTTTGTTGTGTTTATTTTTTAAAGGCAACTGCAATGAAGCATCAAGAGACATGTTCATGCCAACCACCCTGAGACTGATAGTTAATGATAAGATAACAACTATGGTTTTGAAATGTTTGTGTATTCTATGTGGGGTTTTCCTTTTAAAAGTGTGGCATTTCTACTTCTTGTTTTTCAGAGAAGACATTTCTGTCACTAACAAAGTGAATGGTGAGCACAGGTGGTGGCCATGTTTTGGAGCAGCACCTGGGTTTTGCAGATGGCTGTGTATTCTTTGGCTGCATGTCTTTTTCTCCATTATGTTTCTGTTGCCTATAGATTTTTTGTGAGGATAAATCCAGAGGATACAACATAATGCACTGCAAAATGTCCTAAGACAGGAGAAATGGTGAAGATGCACTGTTCCAGCAGTGGAAGACTGTATTTTTTAAGTGTTATACATGCATTGTTTTAAATAAAGTATTTGATATTTTGTAATTATTGTGTCTGTTTTAATTGAATGCCAGTAGTACCTATGTAAAGTAAAAATAACATAAAGTTAAATGAATCTACTGAAATCTATATTGAAATGAATGAATTACAGTAGTATACTGATGAATTTGACCTTTTTTTATAGTATTTGGCTGTAAAACATCTACAGTTTGCAACTGTAAATTACAGTTCACAACAATGCATCGTACTATGGAGGTTAATGAGCGAGTTACGTCGTTGTACGGGAAACCTACCCCTGGTCGGTTTAGAAATTAAATGTGCTTCGTAAGGCATTTTGTGCTAAATAAAAACACATAACCGCACATAAAAAAAAAAAAAAAAAAAAACCTGTTGTGCCCATTTTCGACCCCTGCCAAATTATTACCCCCTCTCGTTGAAATCGCTACCTGATTTGCCTAATCCTAACCCCACCCTAATCCTAACCCCTCCCCCACATCTAACCCTAAACCTACCAATACTAGGGGGGTAGTAATCTGGCGGGGGTCAGAATTCGGCATAACACCGGCCTGTGTTATTGGTAATATAATGTTTCCCAGCTTTAACCTCCTGCTTCTTCTGTGCGTTATTTATTTATTTATATTTATGGAGAAGATTACTATGGGTTTTGAAACCTTGTAGGGTTTATATTCTTGAGTGTTTTTACTTGAAAATTTTTCTGTATTGTTTTCCTTTCCCTTCCTGCCTTAATGACCTGGGTGCAGTCTGATAGTCCATGTTAGTCCATTTGTCTTGTAAGTACCAGAAAGTTCTGCTTTTTGGGTGGCAGAACCATTTTAAAGATGTCAGGCAGTTTCCAGTTGACTTGGTGGCTCAAAAAAAGTTAATCAGCATAGTCTTTCCAAAGAGTTTCATACTGACTTTAACACGTGCAGTAGTGATAGTGTTATAAAAATAGGGTAGGGGAATGTTTTTTATAGTTTAACAAGCAGAAATGGATTCTGAGAAAATGAAAGATGAAAGATGTGGTCATATGTAAAATAAAAATAATATACATTTAAATGAATTCAATATAAAAATTATAAAATCTACTGAAATCTATATTAAAATGAATGAATTACAGTAGTATACTGATGAATTTGACCCTTTTTTTTTATAGTGTTTGGCTGTAAAACATCTACAGTTTGCAACTGTAAATTAAATACGGTTTGCTACTGTAAATTCTAATTACAGTAACTTACTGGCAACAGCGTTGCTAGTTAATTTCCACAACAATGCATCGTACTATGGAGGTTAATGAGCGAGTTACGTCGTTGTATGGGAAACCCACCCCTGGTCGGTTTAGAAATTAAATGTGCTTCGTAAGGCATTTTGTGCAAAATAAAAACACATAACCGCACATAAAAAAAAAAAAAAAAAACCTGTTGTGCCCATTTTCGACCCCTGCCAAATTATTACCCCCTGTCGTTGAAATCGCTACCTGATTTGCCTAATCCTAACCCCACCCCTAATCCTAACCCCTCCCCCACATCTAACCCTAAACCTACCAATACTAAGGGGGTAGTAATCTGGCGGGGGTCAGAATTCGCCATAACACCGGCCTGTGTTATTGGTAATATAATGTTTCCCACCTTTAACCTCCTGCTTCTTCTGGGCGTTATTTATTTATTTATATTTATGGAGAAGATTACTATGGGTTTTGAAACCTTGTAGGGTTTATATTCTTGAGTGTTTTTACTTGAAAATTTTTCTGTACTATTTTCCTTTCCCTTCCTGCCTTAATGACCTGGGTGCAGTCTGATAGTCCATGTTAGTCCATTTGTCTTGTAAATACCAGAAAGTTCTGCTTTTTGGGTGGCAGAACCATTTTAAAGATGTCAGGCAATTTCCAGGTGACTTGGTGGCTCAGAAAAAGTTAATCAGCATAGTCTTTCCAAAGAGTTTCATACTGACTTTAACACATGCAGTAGTGATAGTGTTATAAAAATAGGGTAGGGGAATGTTTTTTATAGTTTAACAAGCAGAAATGGATTCTGAGAAAATGAAAGATGAAAGATGTGGTCATAGTTTTGTTTTTGTCTTTGTGGTGAAGAGGAAGTGTAGAAGTAAAAAGTCGTTGGTCAAAGTATATGTTGGTCAAAGTGATCACGTTGGTCAAAGTATATGTTATGTTTACATGAATCCATTTTCCCAATTTCTTCTAAAGCGCCTGTATTCACTATATAGGCCTGTTGATGTTGTTGATAGTGATATGTTGATAGTCTTACCATTGTTTTGTGGTATGATGGGTAGGTTTTCAGCTGGTGGGTAGGGCCCGAAAATAGGTCACTGGCCTGTTTAGCAACCAGGGAAATTGAAGCTATAAAGAATGAAATAAAATGTGGCTTAATATATTAAGAAGATAGCAACATGGACAGTGTGCATGAGATATATTAGTCTCAAAAAGCATGAACCAATTATGTGAGGTTGAAGAAAATACGACCCGAACTGTTAAAAAGGTATATCAAATGTCTGTTCTTTATGGACCTTGATTTCGGGACTACTGGTTTTCAGTAACATTGGCTTTTGTGTGTTAAATATAGCATTTAGTATTTCGTGTTAATTACTCTCTGGAGCTTTTGCATGTTATTGAGGAGCAGCAGTTATATTAATTGGCTTGATTACACAAGTTTGACTAAATTCGTTCATTTCACACTTCTTCAGAAGCATTTTAGTCTGAAACAGCACTGCTTTGTGAGACTGAAATACAACCATCATCAGAAATTCCCTGACAGAAAGTCAAACCTTCCTGACAAATGCAGACAGGAAGCAAGAACTTCTGTTTATGCTTTTTTTCTTTCTGCTGTTCCTTGCGTAATATTTCCCTTTATCCTTCCTTATCTATATTCTTTTTTGTAATTTTACAACTTTTTTTTATAATTGGTGACCTTTAATATCCTCATTCAAATCTCAAAAATCATACATTTAAAATAACTACTTATAAACCTGATTTAAAAAAAAAAAAAGTTTGAATTACTGCTATAAAGACTTCACCTTCAATTCTTCTATGGATGCAAAAATAAGTTGCAGAAAATAAAAAGACCCTGGTGCATGGCAACAAGGTTTTGCTGTTATATATTAATGCCAGTTTATTCCTGGCTGTCTTTTATGCACATTGAGTACAGGCTTATTTGAAAGTCTGAAGGGGAAGTGAATTTTCACAACAATGTTGTGTGTGTGTGTTTTTTTTTTTTGTTTTGTCTTTGCACTTGCATTTGGTGAACTACACCACAAAAAAAAAAAAAAAAAAAAAAAAAAATACAAATACAAATGATAAACATTGAACAAAAAATAAAGAAACTATTTTGAAAAGAAGAGATTTCAGTGCATTTCAAGCATTTCAGTGCAATAATATCTAATTAAAAAAAAAAAAACCTAAACTGACCTGCTACTCAGCAGCTGCTAGCTAGTTTGCTGGTTAGTAGTCATAATAAATAAAAAAAAAAATATTTTATTTATTTATTTATTTTTAAAGTAAAACATTTGTTTGTTATTTTTTCTTAAAATAACCTTGGTAACATGACAGAATGGTTGACTTTTTTGAATCTAGTCAACAGTATAAAGTATCCAACAGTATCCAGTATAAATTTATAAGTAAATGCAGGGTACATTTTATGTTCTGATAGTTTTGTTAATTAACATGTAATCTAAAATCATTGCTTCTTTCTGAAGAACATGGGATTTATGTATTTAAGTTGAAAAATGGCACATATTTTTTTAGACTTTTTTTTTCCAGAAATCTCTACCATCTCTACCACACCCGATAAGCATGAAGAACTGAAAGATGAGGTTCGATTTCGCAACAGACAACAAGCACACTATAACACACGTACACTTCCACAAACACTGGCTATTTCTGTTCTTTACGTCCTGGAATAAATTAACCCTGGAAAGTATCGCTTGCTGCATTAGTCATTCTTCTCACTTGGACAAAGACATAAACATGCCCACACGCAGGGGCGTCGTAGTTGGGTGAAAAGTGGGACTAAATTACCAGGGCCCCAAGTGGGGGGAGGGCCCCTGAGGAGTGAAATTTTATTTTCTTGCAGGCCTATAATGTTAGGCTACCTTTGGTGGCATCTACTGTTAGCTTTTAAGGATTCTGCAAATAAAACAGAAATTCCGAGAAGTTGTGTAATAAGGCTTTTTTTGTTATACATATAAGAGTTCTTAGATTAGTAGTAAGGTTAGTTGTAGGTAGTTGTGAACCTCGAGCTTACGGGGGCCCATGGACACTGCTTGTGCATAGGGCCCAGAATTTGGTGCTACGCCCCTGCCCACACAAGGACATTCACATACAACATTTAGGTTCCCACGGGGTGTATTACACTTAATCACAACCTTGCATTTATCCTCATACAAAAAGGCATGTAAAGCTAGAACCATGTTAGATAAATAAATAAACAAAGCAAGCAAGCTGTAAACTATGAGGTCAGGCGAACTAGCCAAACCTTGATAAAACGGGTCATCTAATGCAATACGCAAAATCATCATAGTTTCCGTGACCTTAGGAATTTGATGATACACCACTATAAAACAGCGGAGAAACAGGTGTTCGTTTAAATAAATGGCACAACACAAAATGTTGTGCAGCTCCACCACTAGAGGGCCACCTCTACTAAATACTGACTGACATGTCACTCATTATTTTGTCTCATCCACCTTATTTTACCTGTAAGACTGGGCGCAGCCATTTGTAAATTTAATGTCTGGCTTCCGGTCTCATCCGCTTTCAGCTGTTCTTAGCTGTACAAAACAGCTCGTTTTGCTGCTTGATATTGCAAACTGGTGTGTTTTATCATATAATTTTAATGTATTATCTTAATTATTAACACAACCCTTACGAAAATTAACCATGGTTTTATTATAGTTAATCTGTAGTAACCATGACTGTAGCAACCATGGTTTTTTGGTCCATACCATGATTTTTAAACCGTGGTTTTGATACTATGGTTCTGCTTTAGTAACATTGTAGTATTAGTACTAGAGTAAAGTTGTAGCAACCAAGACTGTAGTAACCACAGTTCAACTAAAGTAGGTTGTATTACATTTAACAAAAGTTGTGCCATGACCTTCTACCAAATAAAAAACAGAATAACAAGTTACTATTCTATGATACAGACTCTGTTAAAGCACTTACATCGTATGTCTTGATCAGTCTTTTCCATACAATGGCATTCAATCATTTTCAAGCTTCAAGCTTTCAAGATCATGACAGCAAATCTGTAAAACACACTCAAGTACCTGCACAAAGACTACATTTTCAAATTACACTTGAGTGAGCGAGAATATTTTAATTTAAAAATACAATTACTGTCTTTGTTTCCTTTTTCTGCATCCTAAGAGGGAGGAGCTAGGATGCAAGAAAGGGAAACGAGAATGCACAGCACATATAATAAGGAACTGCAGCACCCATACAGATAAAGAAGCATAGGTTTTTCTCACCTAAGGCTATCATGCTTTTTCAAAAGGCCTGGAATATAGCGGAAGAGTCATATGGACTAATTGTCGTTCCTTTTAAAGCTTGAAATTTATTGGGCTTTATTGAATGCCATTACATGGAAAGAACAAACTGGAACATTCTTCCAAAGTTTACCTTTTGTGTTCCACGGAAAACAAGTAATACAGGTTTGAAATAATATGTGAGTAAAGATGACAGAATTATCATCTCTATAGATGTTTATCTATATTTAATTTAGTAAGTTACACTGAAATTTGTTTGACAAAAGTGAATTGTTTTATAAATTTACTTATTACTAATGCACTTGAATTAAACAGAACAGGACAGGTCCTGATGGTAGGCCGCAAAATAAAATTTTAGAATTAAAAAAATGATGCTGAAATGAAGTGACTTTACACATGATATTTCTTTTGCTTGTGTACTAAAAAATCATGAATTGATAATAGTGCCGGCCTGTAGGTTTGTGGGGCCCTAGGCAAGATAACGAAAATGGGCCCCACTAGTGTAAAAAACTGTCACAGAAATTTGACTATTTGAAATTTGAAGAGAAAGCACATAAAATGACTATTTCAATATGTAAGCATGAATGTGTATTAATTGTAACGCATTCAACAAACATATGTAATACACACACACACACACACACACACACACATATATATATATATATACTCAAGTGAGATTGAGTAAATAGGTACACATGAAACAAATAAATAAAATATAAATGAAGTATGCACAAAAACTAAACAGAATAAACAGAGCATAAACAAAATAAACATAGCCCTTAATATTCATAAATGATAAGAAATGCAGGCTATTCTGCTTGTTTTTAAGGATTGATTGATGATCACATGGAAAAAAAAAACAAAAAAAAAACAACATAAAAAAATTTTATTGCATTACATTGGACCCAGGTCTGTAATTATTTAACATAACATGCTAAATGTGGCTCAATTTTTTTATATGACAGGTCTGTCTGTGATCATGGCCATCATTGAATGTACAAAAAAAAAAAAAAAAAAAAAAAAAAAAAAAAAGCAATAAGTATTATGTATATAGCAGTCTTTCCAGCCCCGGAAAGACATTGTTTGCATTCCATTTCTACCACAACTTCACTTTAATCTCTCTATCATTCTATCAAGGTTTTCAGACTTTATTTACCAAAAATCGTGCCTGTGTGTAGGATTGCGCAATTTGGCCAAAATGTTGTTTTTATCAATATGACTAATTCTGATTATTGTTATTAAATAAAAAAAATTAAACAAAACAATAATTATTGTTAATCATTATCAATATATTTTACAGAAAACTGCAGCATGACCTGTTATCATATAGGAGGCAGAAAGGTAAAAATTATAAAATTAATTAT
Organism: Cirrhinus mrigala; assembly: GCA_036247105.1. Classification (NCBI taxonomy): domain Eukaryota; kingdom Metazoa; phylum Chordata; class Actinopteri; order Cypriniformes; family Cyprinidae; genus Cirrhinus; species Cirrhinus mrigala. Next base: position 25,824,509 of record CM070025.1, on the reverse strand, counting down.
GATTTAAAAATCTTAAAAAAAAAAAAAAAAATCTTAACTTCTTGTCAGAAAATCTTATGTATTTACTCTGAGAGAGTTAAAAAAAATCTCTACACTGATGGAGAAAAAAAAAAACTTAGAGAGAAGCATTATGATTCCTATTTTATCCAAAATAAGGTGTTAATAATAATGCAATGCTAATCAACAGCCTTTATCACTTTATAGAATATGATATAAAATAATGATTTTGCCTCATTCTGTGATGTGAAACCACATCAGATCAAAAAAGGAACTTAATTCAAAAACTCGCATGGGTTTATTAAATGAATTTGGAGCAAAGTCATCTCATTAAAATGTTCTCAATAGACAACAGGTTTGTAAACAGACTCAAACCCATGCAAAATCCATGCACGCGTTCTACTGAGGTAAATTTGAACGCACAAGACTGATTTTTTTTCCATACGTTCGACACATATGCCGCACTGTACAGCACTGATGCGCGTTACGTTATGTAAGGTGCATGCGGCTTTAAGTTGTGCTGCGCACACCGATCGGTGGATGGCATTAAAGTACCGCAAGAGCGAGTAGAAAGCACGCAGCGCTGTCTGCGCTCTATAGTTTTTGCGGAACTTTGATTTTATCTGCGCAGCGCCGCTTCAAATCGAACGCACCTAAAAATCCAATTGACAACCTCGCGGTCGCGGGGCCCTCCCCTTAATGCGGGGCCCTAGGCGACCGCCTGTATCGCCTGTTGGACGGGCCGGCACTGATTGATAATAGCCAAAAGTAGTATATATTTTTGAAAATTTGCTCAAAACATAAAGTGCATTTTTGTCTCAACTGTATCCATTTGGTGTTAAGTTGAAACCGTACCATGGTACAGTTGAGACACCCAATCTTAATGCTCTGGCTAACCATTTATAGCAAATGTAACAAATTACAAAATTACAGTTGAGCAACTTTTTAAAATTCTGATTTATTTATTTGCTTTATTTAATTCAGATTCAGTTAAACAAAACAGGAACAAATAGTTAACACTAAAGATATGGCAAACAGTACAAATGTAAACATAACAGTAAAAACAGCAAAATACATACCTATATATTCTATACCCCTAAACCTATGCATCACTTGAAACTTCCTGCATTTTTATATTTCGATCATTCTGTATGAATAATAAGCTTGTTTCCTCATGGGGACCTAAAAAAAGTTCCCATAAGGTTAGAATTTACTGGTATTACTATACTGGTGGGGACATTTGGTCCCCATAAGGTAGGTATTACCAGTACACAAACACACACATGCATTTTATTTCCTGTGACTGAACTGTGTATACACTTAGTGACCTATAAAGAATGTATCAACTGTTACCACTTTACCACCTTTAATGGTTTGTTGTGCAAACAGTTTTACAGTTTACTGCACTTCGTTATTCTTCTCATTATTTCAAAAAGTCAGCTTATGAACCGGAAGTCTAACACATTACCAGAAAACATTTTAGTTCCACATTGAAAAATAAGGTGAACAAACGCAATTTTCAGGGAAACACAATTATTTTCAGGGAAACGCACGGCTAAAGTAGTTCCAGCCAGGCAGGTCTTGACCGCCTTACATGTCCAGATCACTTTGCCAAAGGATTTCCGTTATTTCAAAGGCTCGACAGCTTACGACAACAAAAGAACCAACTCCACAAAGACAAATGTAGTAAACAAATATGCAAATATAGTAAACAACGAAATAAAAACAACAAATTATTTCCATGTTTCTGACAGAGATCACTCATTATTTTGTCATGATCACTGTGAAATCTCGTCTATCTATAGTTCTGAATGATTTACATTCCGTTATTACGTAGGCCTACTTAGATTATGTATTATTATATAGATTTATTTATTTATTATTATGTTATGTATTTCTTTACTTAGGGTGACCGTACGTACTCTTTTTCCTTGACATGTCCTGGCCAAGATTTCTAAATTGCCTAAAATGTCCGGACTTTGGCTTTGTTTTCCTATTAACGAGTTTATACATTATGTATGAGTATTTGCATTGCATTGACCATTCTCTGTAGATCCCACCTTCTTGCATACCATGATTTGTCAATTCAACGCTATTGGTTAAACTACTTTTCAGTCATTATAAAAACGGTTTTGCGAGTTTGGAAGTTCAAACTCACAGGCACCATAGAAGTCCACTATTTGAAGAATGTTTTCCTCAAAAAAAAAAAAAACATACTTTCTTTACAACTGAAGAAAGACATGAACATCTTGGATGACAACAGGGTGAGTCTGGAAGTGAACTACTAGTTTAGGTGTGTTTATTTGGGGTTGGAGCTGAACTCTGCAGGACAGTGGCCCTCCAGGACCAAGTTTTAACGTCCCTATTTTAGGCAATTTAGATAAGTAAGATAAATAAGATGTATGATCACGCTTGTTAACTAAATTTGCGTTGGCTTGCTATTTTTCTACATCTTTATTAAATCTACAAGCTTAAAACTGTGGCAGCATCCTTAAACAGTGTTAGTACTTTTAATTAACATATTAGTACCTAAAGTGTACATAGACAAGCTCATTTTGAAAGTGTTATAAATATACTGAATTCTGCTATTAAATATAGTTTATTATTAAATTCCTAACATACATATTGTGCCAAAGAGATACACTGTTCATGCTGTTAAATATATAGCACACACTTCAACTATTTAAATGGCACTGTGAATTATCTATACTCAGAAATCTGCAGAATTTGATGAGTTTGCAGACAAAACTTGCATGCCACCTCCCTCTTCCTGCCTGTCTAACCTTGTTGCTAAAGAACATACAATAGAATGACTAGGCAAAAGATACAGTAAAAAAAAAAAAAAACAGCTGCAAGTAACGTCAATGACGCTTGTATATTTATTAGCACACTGGTGGTACAGTGCCTATTTAACACTCAAACATAGTCTATGCTGAACATACTGACAAAGGATTTTGCAATGCTGTTTATCCTGAGAGTGATAGTTTGGGCTGATATTTGCAAAAACGCTTACTGACACTGTGCACAGGTAGGAACACAGCAATTCCTCACTGGATTTAGTTCATTGTTTTAAAAGATAATTTACAATAAGATAAGGATATTTTTTAGAATACATTTCATTTTAAATAAAATATGAATAAAATGCATTGATTAAAGTGTGAATGAATTCCTAAATTTAATGGGAACAGAAATGTCAACCAAGCTGGGAAATTCAAAATCTATTGCTGAAATCAGTGTTCCTATTATGACTTCCAAGTAAACCCTGTCAGTTTAATACCCTGTACTCTCTTGGTTGCCAAACAACTCTCATCACGCCTATCTAACTGTGAGCTGAAGCTTGTGAGACTATGGTAACCACATATTTATAATGTACAGATTGTGTGGACAGATTAAATTCGAGTGCGTAAGCATATGAAACTTGCTGCAGACCTACAGAAGAAAAACCAAAAAACCTTTTAAGGATTTATCTGTTTTGCTTGTAGAATGACTTCAAATACAACCCATTCTCTTCAGTCCAACTCCAAAATCTCAATGTCCTATGACAGAACAACACTGGACCTTGTCTTCTACGCAATCTTAGTTGTCCTCGGCACCACCGGGAACTCTTTGGTCATCTGGGTGGCCGGCTTCCGCATGAAACCCACTGTCACAAACGTTTGGCTGGTCAATCTCGCTGTAGCAGACCTGATCTTCTGTCTGACACGAATCACTTCTGTCATCAAAAACATTTTCTATTACGATTGGGCTTTTGGACTTTTTCTCTGCAAGTTCAATGGTTTCTTTAAGTACGCCAACATGTTCTGCAGTGTTTTTCTTCTGGCTGTCATCAGTGTGGATCGAGCGCTCTGCATTTGCTGTCCAGTGTTGACCAGAAAACGACGGACGTTATGTGCCGCTCGTGTGGTCAGTGTGGGAATTTGGATTGTGGCGGTGATGTTCAGTACACCATACTTTGTGCACCGTCAAATCTACTTTGACAAGAAAAATTTGAGGCATTGCTCATTCAAGGTCAGAACAGCTTTACAAATTCCTGCATTTGCTACCTTTCATTAGATTGCATAAAGATTATATTTAATATCATGTATTCATAATTTAATTTCCATTAGGAAGAAGCAGGTGGCAATTCATCAAAGTACGTCTACTACTGCACTCGTTTCATCTGTGGATTTTTGCTGCCCTTCCTGGTCATCCTCATCTGTTACATACTAGCTGCTGCTGGGATACGCAGAACGCGATTCTCTGGAAAATCAAGGCCTCTTCGGGTTCTTGCTGTATTGGTCTGTGCCTTTTTCTTATGTTGGGCTCCCTACCACTTTCTAGGACTGGTCAAGTTGGTGAATAAAGACAGCAAAGCAGTAAAAGAAGGATGGGCTAAGGTTTCAATCTTAGCCTATTTCAACAGCTGCATGAACCCGGTGCTGTATTTCTGCATGGGTCTGGATTTAAGTCGGCACTGCAACCAAAGTTTGTCTGGGATTTTTCGCAGAGCACTTACGGAGGAAGGCCAAAGTCTCTCACATCAAGGCACCGGTGAAGAAAGCTCTAATTCCAGTCCAAAAACTGTAGATACTGCAGATTCTGAGCTTGTTACTAAAGTTTAAGATAGTAATATCTAACATCTAGATAAATATCTAACAGAATGAAAAGTTAATGAACCTCAGTGTCAGGTTTTTTGGCTAACTTGAATCAGTGGGAGCCTTTTAAGCTTTTCTTTTTTATGCAGTTGTACATTTTTATGATTGGTTATGTTTGTTATGTTATGTTGGTTATTATCACATGTTCATTTGTTACTTAACAGGATGACATAGGCAGGAAGAGAAAGCAGAAATTATTTGTGGCCTAGTATGGAGGCCTAACCAGAATTGCGACTGTGATTAATCCAAGTTATTATTATTCATTTTATTCCTGTAATATTTGCCTTTTGCAATAAATACACAGTGTATGAAAAAGGTGTCTGGTGCAATTACTGTCCATTAGAAAATTTCTGATAAAGAATTCCAGTTGTTAAGTAGTTCAAATTCTGATGCCTTCTGTGATAAAATGGTGAATCGTAATGTCATCACTGAGCACACTTAAATTAGCTAACAACTGCAATGACACTGCAAGGTTGAGCAGTATTGCAAAATAACAAACTGAACAAAAAATTCCCCTTTAAAAGACATTTGAGTCATAAATACTATATTTCCCAGAAGTGAAGTTTAGAATAATTATCCATTTTTCACAAACGTACATATTACAGGTGCATCACAAAAAGAGTATTTGTTTAAAAAGTGTTTTCAGGACATCATCAATTGGCCATATACAACTGAACATAAACAATGTCACTGAACGGAAAGAAACTTGCACATTTTACTGATTATTGCTGCAGAAAACACTGTTAAAAAAAAACAACTTAAAAAAAGTTGTTTCAATTTTTAAAAAGTAAGTGTTTGTGCTGCCTTAAAATTAAGTTTACTCAGCTCAGATATCCATGTTTTCATGTAGTACAACTTAACATTTAATGTTGACTAAACTTAAAATTGTAAGGCAGCACAAAGACTTACTTTTTGAAGTTGAAACAACTTTTTTTTTAAGTTGTTTTTATGTTTTCAGCACCAATTTAACTAAAATATTCCAGTTGTCACTTAAATTAGAGCCCTGCGCAGAACTGTTTTCCTAAACCTGCACCCGCCGCTCCCGCTGAATTTCTGACCAGGGGTGCGTTTCCCAAAAGCATCGTTAGCTAACTATGGTGGTTAGGTCCATTAAACTCTATTAGTAACGACGGAACTTGCGACCATAGTTGGTTTTGGGAAACGCAGCCCAGGACCGCCCGCTCCCGCAATCTGCGTGTTCCTTTCCCGCCCGCGCCCGCAATGTTTGCGCCCACTCCCGCCCGCTCCCGCCGACTTTATCTCAGAGCTTGTGAAAAATGCACACAAATACTCAGACTAAATATTCGTTCAAGTTAACGTCTAGAATAACAGCCTTTAAACATGAGTGAGTTTAAATAAGATTAAGTAATGCTAAACCAAAGCACCACAGGTGACAAAAACATTGGATAGTTTAGCGTTATAAAACATTAACCTTTAAAACAAAACCACAACTAGCGGCAACTCAGTTTTTAAACATAGGCTAGCCTACTGCATGATACACAGGCAACTAAACAAACAGTTTATCTTTAACAAACAGTTTAAGTAAATAAGCCAAAGCACAATATGAAATAACTTTAACTTATTAAATAAACAAACACATAGAACTTAAACAGGCTACATATAATTTAAACAAATTAAATACAAAACGAAAAAAAATAAATAAATAAATAAAATAATTAGAACGTCTCAAAAAAAAAAAAAAAATCAGATTTCACATTTACAATAGCTTGCTTAAATGGCTGTTGCAAAAAAATATAATAAAATAATAATAATAATAATAATAATAATAAAATAAAAATAAATAAATAAATAAATAAATAAATAATACTTACTAACTAACTAACTAACTAAATAAATTCCAGACCAGTGCGCCTTTCTTCCAAGATCCGCGAACATACACTGAATGTCCTCTCTGGAGAATTAAAGCGAAAGTGTTGAAGACGGGTAAGTAAATGAACAAGTAAATGAAGGCGGCACAAGCAGAAGACTGCTCTATGAGATCTTACCCAAGCATTTCATTATGCGAATATTATCATAACAACATGAGCGCTTAAAATGAAGAAAGTGATCAACTTAACTGATATTCAAAATGTTAAGCAAGCGCTGGTTTGTTTACATCTCATATATCTGCGTTCATCTCACATTTCTTTGTTTCAATTTCTCATGACGAATATATACAATTAATAGTTGCTGACGGGCCCGGCTCCACAGGGGGGGCCAGGGTGGGCCTGGCACACCCAATCAGAAGCTTGGCCCACCCTGGCTCCACAGCCAATCACAAAACTGGAGCGATATTGGGTTGAGCTAGATTTTAATTTGTCCCTTTTTCGCAGGGCATCGAAATCGCTTTTGTGCTGAATACTTTCACTTTTGCTTTCATGATTAAAGCGCACTCTTTGTAAGGGATGTTTGTCATTAAGCACAAGATTGAGCAGCAAATCCTCCAGCCTGGTCTGTCAGTCATTTCTCCTTTTTTTTATTTTACCAATGAGCGATTTAGATTTTTAGACTCCTTAATCTACTCCCAAACCTAAACCTAAAAAGATTTGGACTGGAGTACAGCGCACAAATAAAATCACTTAATTGTGTAATTATGTTACATTTTGGTGTATTGTATGGTTCTATTGTTAGTCACAGCATGTCGGAGAAAACGCCTGTTGTGTCCCACCACGGCAAAAAAAGTAAATATTACATGAATGGTTAAACGATTGCGGAAATGTTATTTATTTTAAGGGTTTAAAGTGTAGTCTTGTTTAACATCTTGCATCTTGGAAACGAGCTGGCAGCAGAAATCACATACAACAGAACAAAATGTTATCATGTCATCATGTCATATTGAGTAACGATTGAACAATTTAATAATGCAATTGAAACCATAAGGCCATTGATATGACAACTAAAAACAATAATAATGAAATTAATACCGTGATTTTAACATTCATAAGGATTCGTTTTTAGGTGTTGTCAATATGTCAGTATTGTACGTTTAAATGTTGAAAATACGCAAGTATTTGTACGTTTTTGCATGCTGTAAATCAGTATTGTACGTTTTAGTGTCTGGAAAAACGTAAGTAAATGTACGTTTTATAGAACCATTTTTTTTTACGTAAAATACATATGAATTATCATGAGATCACGTTGGTACAGATGCTTTCAGTTTAGAATTGTAGCGTACGTTTTCCAGCTGAACTAAATGATTTTTATTTCTATAAAAATACTGAACGTCAGTGAAGGCAGTGCAGTGGTGGGCAAGTAATGTAGTCAGTTTATGACCATACCCTGTGTAACACCAACTACCCCAGGTGAAAAAAGTGCAGTTTCATAATGTATAGTGTTCTATTTTCACACACTAATTTTGTACTTTATATACTAAAAAGTATTCTTTAGTAAGATAATCTTAAGAACATCTATAGTGTACTCAGCTGTGCTATTTTGAGACACTATTAATAGGCCCTATATACTAAAATGTGCTTTTAACACACTATGTATTAAAATAATGTATGTATTTACCACTATCCACCTACCCCCCAAATCCCCACCCCGGGCCCACCTTGAATATCACTTGGCCCACCCTTCATCTCATTTCTGGAGCCGGGCCTGGTTGCTGATTTAGACAGCTAACGCTAAATCTTTTCACGTAGCCGCAGAACGCATGTTAGTTTGCAGTCGGCTGTAGTCTGTGCAGTGTGTTTAAGCACAGCTTTTTATCGAGACGCTAAACAACACTGGACATTGTCTTCAAAGCAATCTTAGTTGTCCTCGGCACCACTGTCACAAACGTTTGGCTGGTCAATCTCGCTGTAGCAGACCTGATCTTCTGTCTGACACGAGTCACTTCTGTCATCAAAAACATTTTCTATTACGATTGGGCTTTTGGACCTTTTCTCTGCAAGTTCAGTGGTTTCTTTAAGTACGCCAACATGTTCTGCAGTGTTTTTCTTCTGGTTGTCATCAGTGTGGATCGAGCGCTCTGCATTTGCTGTCCAGTGTTTACCAGAAAACGACGGACGTTATGTGCCACTCGTGCGGTCAGTGTGGGAGATTGGATTTTGGCGGTGATGTTCAGTACACCATACTTTGTGCACCGACAAATCTACTTTGACAAGAACAATTTGAGCCATTGCTCATTCAAGGTCAGAACAGCTTTACAAATTCCTGCATTTGCTACCTTTCATTAAATTGCATAAAGATTATATTTAATATCATGTATTCATAATTTAATTTCCAGGAGGAAGAAGCAGGTGGCAATTCATCAAAGTACGTCTACTACTGCACTCGTTTCATCTGTGGATTTTTGCTGCCCTTCCTGGTCATCCTCATCTGTTACATACTAGCTGCTGCTGGGATTTGCAGAACGCGATTCTCTGGAAAATCGAGGCCTCTTCGGGTTCTTGCTGTATTGGTCTGTGCCTTTTTCTTATGTCGGGCTCCCTACCACTTTCTAGGACTGGTCAAGTTGGCGAATAAAAACAACAAAGCAGTAAAAGAAGGATGGGCTAAGGTTTCAATCTTGGCCTATTTCAACAGCTGCATGAACCCAGTGCTGTATTTCTGCATGGGTCTGGATTTAAGTCGACACTGCAACCAAAGGTTTTCTGGGATTTTTCACAGAGCGCTTACGGAGGAAGGCCAAAGTCTCTCACTTCAAGGCACCGGAGAAGAACGCTCTAATTCCAGTCCAAAAACTGCAGATACTGAGTTTGTCACTAAAGTTTAAGATAGTAATCTCTAACATCTAGATAAATATCTAACAGAATGAAAAGTTAATGCACCTCAGTGTCAGGTCTTTTGGCTAACTTGAATCAGTGGGAGCCTTTTAAGGTTTTCTTTTTTATGCAGTAATTGTACATTTTTATGATTGGTTATGTCATCACTGAGCACACTTAAATTAGCTAACAACTGCAATGACACTGCAACTTTAAAGGTTGAGCAGTATTGCAAAATAACAAACTGAACAAAAAACTCCATTTTAAAAGACATTTGAGTCATAAAAACTATATTTCCCAGAAGTGAAGTTGAGAATAATTATCCATTTTTTTTTTTACAAATGTACATATTACAGGTGCATCACAAAAAGAGTATTTGTTTAAAAAATGTTTTCAGGACATTATCAATTGGCCATATACAACTGAACATAAACAATGTCACTGAACGGAAAGAAACTTGCACATTTCACTGATTATTGCTGCTGAAAACACTGAAAAAAAAAAAAAAAAAGTTTGGAAAAAAAAGTTGTTTCAACTTAAAATAATTTATTATCCTGCTGATTTATATTTTTTTGTTTAGTTAACTAAAATATTCCAGTTGTCACTTAAATTAGAGCCCTGCGCGGAACTGTTTTCTTAAACCCGCACCCACCCACTCCCGCTGTAGCGGCAATAATGTCTCATAAACAATGCAGGTGTTTTGTAGTTGGATGTAAAAGTGAGTCTTCATTTTCTCTCAAAATCAGAGCCACTGAGGATGCAGTGGATTAGTTTTGTTTTTGATGAAAATGTGGCACCAAATACACAAAAAATTAAAGAGAGGGGCGGGGACGGAAAATCTCATTATCATTTAAAGAGGCATGCACCAAAACGGGTTGCTGTGAACAGAGCTGTTTTTGACAAGGCAAAAATTGTGTCGTTTTACACTACCATTGAGGAATGTTAACCAAAGTATGTTGCAGGCATTTCATGAAGACCCTAAAGAATCATACCAACTTGTGGAAAATGGGCATCTGATGTCCATCTTAAAAGGCTGTATTTTTATGAACCGTTTAGCTGAACATTACCTTTTAAACATAAAGGACACCCATTATACCCCCTTTTACAAGATGTAATATTGTTCTTGGGTGTCCCCAGAATATTTCTGTGAAGTTTCAGCTCAAACTACCCCGCAGATTAATTATAACATCTGGAAAATGTCATTTTTGGGGCGTCTAAAAAAGATCCACTTTGGTGTGTATCACTTTAAATGCAAATGAGCTGCATATTCCGGCCCGATCTTCGGAGAAGTGTGTTATAGTGTACATCTCTGCTTTGCACACCTACAGCAAGTTAGCTAAGTAAGCACTGTAATGACAGTCTGGAGTGAACGATTTGCGCAGACATAAATGTACAGTATTTAGGTAGATTTTGAGGCACATTACCTTGAAAAATGAAAGTAATCCACTGCATCCTCAGTGGCTCAGATGTTGAAAGAAAATGAAGACTTATGTGCAGTCTTACATCCAAGCACAGAACATCAGGACTGCTTATGATACGTTGTTGACCTTATAGCTGCTCGAGCGCAGAGAAAATGGAGGACAGCGTACAACCAAAATCAATTCGCTGAGGGCGGAAACTATGGCAATGCTAGACTGTTAGTTTGCGGCCATGGGTGGGGCCTAAACAATGTGATGTCACATTGCTTAGAAAATCAAAACGGCATGCCAAACGAGACTGATTTGGTTTAATGGGGATTAAAAAATAAGGAGTAGGTGGGTTTTTATCATTGCAGGGTGGTTGTGTTCACACACTGCCAACACACATTTATATCCAATACCATGTAAAAGTTGATTTTGCATAATAGTTGCCCTTTAAAATAACTGTATTTATAACCCATTTTTAGTTTTTGTCTGTACAGGTCCTACAGGCCTGTTAAATCACAAAACTATTCCAGAGTCCACTTTGTGTTTACATTTTGGTTGTATGTTACATGGTATAAGTACCATACTTGCACATATAATATAAATACATGAATAATATATGAACGTGCCAAAGCCACACTTCACATACATTTGTGTTTACGTAAACAAGCAAAGATGTATCTTCCCTCTTCCTGCTTTTCTCCTCTTTGTGTGCAGCGAAGATGATTATAAACTACACTAAAAAGGGGAGAAGAGAGCTACAACAATTGACGTCAGTGAACAAGACACTTATTTACTAATCAGCAAAGGAAAATTTTATTAGTCATACTCAGCTCCTGTTAACTGATTTTATATAGGATCATCCACTGTTGTTTACTCTTAAGACTGATGGTCTGATTTGTGAAAACGCTGATTTGTGTAGGTAAGAACATTTATCACCTGATTATCAATAATGCTTTCTGAAATGTTGATCATTTTGAAAAAGTTCATTTTGTATTTTTATTTTACTCCACAACTTCTACTTTTTTAATACGGAAAACATCTGAACCAAGGCGACGAAATATGCCTTGGGATAATGTAATTATGATTTATGAAATGCTACTTGTTTGTATCTGTGCATTCATAGAGTCATTTTTAACTTTTAAGTAACCATGATATGAATACATTTGTGGAATAACGAGTGCTCTTAAAACACATTAGAGTGCAACATGATTTTCTACTGTCTGATGCAAACTGTGATTGCATCATCTTGCAAAATGATAAAAAGTTTTTCTGAGAATTTTCTGAGAAAACCCCTGAAGTTAGCTTAGGAATTGACACCAGTACATTATCTGTTGTTGATTTATCTGTCTTGATTGTAGAATGACGTCCAATACAACTCTGCTCCTTCACACCCACTCTGTGGTCTCATACCACCATGCAAACACTACAGTGGAAATTGAAGCCATTAAGGATAAGCTCAGCATTGTCTTCCTCACCATCATTGTTCTCCTTGGCACCGCTGGGAACTCTGTGGTCATTTGGGTGGTCGGCTTCTGCTTGAAACCCACCGTCACAAACGTTTGGCTGGTCAATCTCGCTGTAGCAGACTTGATTTTCTGTCTGACACGAATCACATCTCTCATCAAAACCATTTTCTATGACCACTGGACTTTGGGACTTTTTCTCTGCAAGTTCAATGGTTTCTTTAACTATGCCAAAATTTCTGCAGTCTTTTTCTTCTGGCTGTCATCAGTGTGGATCGAACGCTCTGTGTCTGGTGTCCAGTGTTGACTAGAGAAAGACAAACGTGTTTGAGTTTGGATCGTGGCGGTGATCTTTAGCTCACCATACTTTATTTACTGGCAGGTCTATTTTGGTGACAACAGATTGAGCCAATGCTCATTCAAGGTCAGAATGACTGCACAAATATATAACTATTCACATATATGCATGATTATATAACAATGTCATCATTTTGAATGACAAACTTTATCATTTCATTTGCAGCACAAAGGAGCAGTAGAAACAGGTGGCAATTCAGGAAAGTACGTCTACTACTGCATTTGTTTTGTCTGTAGATTCTTGTTGCCCTTCCTGGTCATCCTTATCTGTTACATACTAGCCGCTGTTGGGATACCACAGAATTTAAATGCATTTTATAAATATTTAACAATGAAAAAGGAATGTAACTATGTGTCTGGCTAGCTTTGATCTGTATTTCTTCTGTAATATTTACCAGTGCAATAAATGCATGGCTATGCAAAAACTTTTGTTGCAATTTATCCTTTGTTAGCAAAAACATTTTTTTCCAATTCATATGTCTTTTAAAATAGTGGATTGAAAAACCTACAAAAAGATGATTTTATGATATTTGAATAACAGATACAATGGAAGGGAAGATCAGTATCATTTCATAGAATATGAATGTAGAATATTTTGATGTGAAATATTTTTTAAAAACTACTTTGTGTATTTGTTTAACCACTCACATCAGTAAAAAATAATATGTCCAGAACAGATGAAATATTATTTTTCTGCAATTCCACACCTCACCACTCAGTGTCAGTACAATGAAATGTGAACACCCTAGAATTCCAATCTCAGGTTGTGGTTTTGGCCACTTGAGAACAGGAAGTAAGTGTGCAAGGCTGTCCCAGGCCTTGAAAAAAACACCAAAGCGCAGTGCCTTTAACGCACACTAAATCCACTCTTGATCTCGAAAGTAGATGGTATGGAAGATGGTATGATGGTGAGACGGTAAGACGGTAGATGATATGAAAATTTGGTGCACATTTTATTGGTGCAAAGATGAGTATGTTTATTTTGTACAACATTTGAAACTGCATTTTATCACTTAATTTGAGGCACAAATACAGTGTTTTAACAACGCGTTATCAGTTGGCCATATTGGCAGCTCTGAACATAAACAATGCCACTGAACTGAACAAAACTCACGTTTTTACTGATTATTGCTGCTGAAAATGGTTAATTATTATCATGTTTTGGACCACGATCAGGAAAAACATTTGGAGTACTACAGACTGCCAAAAGTTATAACAAATCAAGGAGAAGAGTGCAAAGGAACAAAAGGCATTTGTGGTGGCCAAATTGAACTAGGATTTCCAGGGCAAGAAACATGACAACATTGTGTTTGTTTTTATCATTTCTGGTCAGGTAGGTGAAATATTAGGCTAACATCTTAAAGGGGTCATCGGATGCTAAGTTGACTTTTTCATGTTGTTTGAACATTAATGTGTGTTGGCAGTGTATGTACAAATCTAGCCTATAATGATAAAAATCCATGCAGTGGTTTTTAATTAATCTGTAAAAATAATATCCCCTTTTTCAAATCGAGCCGTTCTCAGATGCCTGTCGGTGTGGCGTCACACCAACAGATGCCGCTCCCACAATAGTTGATTGACATGAGCTCTCACCTCAGACCAGCTGTCACAGTCCAGTAACTTAACATGTTTTGATGCTGGAGCAGGGATGTAAGTTAGACAAGAATATCTCCGATTGAGCAATTGAGGTGTTGTGTTGCCGGATGTAATAATAAATATAGTGGTCGTCATTTACTCCTGACATCTGAGCCGCTGAAGATGCAGTGGATTACGTTTGTTTGTGAAGGGAATGCGCCTCCCGATCTACATATATCCATCTGTGTTCGCGTGAATCATTCATGATCCAGCTTCACTTAAAGCAGAAGTGAGTATAAGCGTTTTTTAATGAATCTTTGCGATCGCCTTTCCTTATAACGTGGTAGTTAGCAAGTTTAGCGGCTAAACGCGCTAAATGCGGCTAATGTAAACAAGACCTTCTTTCCACAGAGAGAAGAGAGGGGCGGGGCGAGCAGAGCTCATTTGCATTTAAAGGAACAACCCCTTAGAATGAGATGATTTTTGCAGAGCTCATTTTGACAAGGTAAAAAGGGTGTTGTTTTACCAAACCATTGAGAATTTTTAATCGAAGTATATTAGAGACTTTTCATTCAGACCCTAAAGAATCATATCAACTTGTGGAAAATGGGCATCCGATGACCCCTTTAATACTGCTTGTACGTATCTTTTCCACCTTTCAGCTTTAGTTTGTCAAAACATTGCACTCTTTCCTGCTTATTTTAAGTCCTTCTCTATATGATTTAGCATCTTCCACACATTTTTCCCCATGGTTTGGACAGCATAAATTAGCAGAATAACATATTCAATAGTACATTTACGGTGCAATCCATGCTGTTGTTTATATCCAAGTATTGCCAATATGGCATGCATTCAGGTAACTGACCAAATCGTGACAGTGCAAACACTCTATTACTTGCGTAATCATGTTGGAAAGGTCACATGCGGTTAGTTATTCATCTGTGTACTCTGGTTCTAAAAGATAGGGTATAGGATGAAAAACTTTATCTCATTTTCTCCTCTAACTTTAAAATTGTCAGTTGTAGCTGTTTAACCTTTTTTTATAAAGGGTGTTTGACTTTCTCTGCACGTTCGTATGACCTTTCCAACGTGCGTAAAGTCGATCTAGTGCAGTGGTCGCCAACCCGTCGATCGCGATCGACTGGTAGATCTTTATCACTGTCCCGGTAGCTCCCGAAAATAAAAACGTTTTCAGTTTTGCAAGCATCTGTATTTCTTAATCCAACTGCTTTATTTTCAATGAAGTGACCAATCAGATAAAAGAAGAGCACCCGTAAATTAACTGTCGCAAACGTCAATATGGATCTCCATGGTGATAGCCCGCGCGAGGTAAAAGAGAAGTGTGTATGTATGTTGTGCCACCAAAAACAAGCATTATGTAAAAGAGGGAATCTGGAGCGGCATCACAATACCAACCACCCGAAATTTAAAGACCGCTACCCGCAAAAGAGCGCGATTCGTGCACGGAAAGTTGACGAGCTGAGATCTGAGTTGAAGGCCCAGCAATCACTTTTTACAAAATCTGCTGATCAAAATAAGGCTGCTACTGAAGCATCGTTTCGTGTAAGTCACTTTCTGGCTAAAAACAAAAAACCTTTTACGGATGGCGAATTATTCAAGGAAGCCATGGCCATTACTGCAGAGATTATTTTCAAGGATTTCAAAAACAAAGACGACATAAAAGCCTCACTCCGTGCTGTGCCTCTCGGCCCTGCATCAGTGGCAAGGAGGGTCGAGTCACTGTCAGAGGACGTGGATCGACAGGTGTTAAAGGACTTGTCACTCTGTGAATATTTTTCACTGCAGTTCGACGAATCTCTGGATGCAGTGGACACAGCTCAGCTTGTTGTTTTTGTCAGAATGGCTTTCCAGGATTCTACAACAAAAGAGGACTTCCTTACTCTTTTGCACTTAAAGGAGAGAACGCGAGGTGAGGATATTTACACTGAGTTTAAAAAATATGTAAGCGAAAATGATATCCCCATTCATAAACTGGTAGCAATTACCACCGACGGAGCACCGGTGATGCGTGGCGTGCGCCTGGGTTTTATAGCACTGTGCCGTAATGACCCTGATTTTCCCGAGTTCAAGAATTATCATTGTGTCATTCATCAGCAGGCCTTAGCAGGTAAAGTCGTAGATTTTTCACACGTAATGTCATTGGTGGTCAAACTGATAAACTCGATACGAGCAAAAGCACTTCAGCGTCGCTTATTCAAGGCGTTACTGGATGAGCTCGATGCCGCGTATGGAGACCTACTACTTCATGCTGATGTGCGGTGGTTGAGCCGCGGGAAAGTGCTCCAGCGGTTTGTTGACTTACTGCCTGAGATAAAGACATTTCTATCTGCAAGAAACGAGGAGCACAAGGAACTGTCAGATGATGCGTGGCTGTGTGACCTGGGGTTTCTGACAGACTTGACTGCAAAGCTGAATACACTCAGTAACGAGCTCCAGGGAAAAGACCGACACCTGCCACACATGATCAGCGCAGTGAATGCTTTTAAGTCTAAGCTTGGTGTTTGGATCACACATCTTAAAAACGGGAGGCTAACACACTTTCCCAACCTGGAAAAAATGTCACAGAGCATTAAAGACAAGGACGTTTTTCACCCTGAGAAATACTGTGCTCACCTAGACAAAGTTGCAACAGAGTTCAATATGCGTTTTGGTGAGTTAAGCGAAATGGAATGCATTGCTGCATTTGTCTCAAACCCATTCATGCTCATTGATATAGAACAGGTTGCAGCCAAATTCCAGCAAGTATTTTCTTTGTCAAGTGGAGTTGACATGGAGATGGTTGATTTGCAAAATGACATTGAGCTGAAAGCCAGATCAAGGGACAGTGACTTTTGGGGACTTGTCAACAGAGAAAAGTTTCCGCTCCTCACTGCACCGCATGTGCACTAAAAGTGAGTGCCTATTTTGGATCAACTTACCTCTGTGAAATGGCATTTTCACAGATGAAAATAATCAAATCAAAATACAGGAGCCGCCTTACTGACAGACACCTCACAGACTGCCTCAAACTGGCTGTCTCTAGCTATGAGCCAGACTTCAGAGGACTCACAGAGAGTATTCAGTCACAGCCATCACACTGACTTGAGTGAATAACATTACTTCAGCAGTTTTGCCTTCCGGTGGTATTGAGAAAAGTGATGTTGCATATGATGGGACATAACTGCACTTAGCTTAATTTGAGATTGTTGATAATTTTGTTGATAAAACAGTTCATTTATAAAATGTTAAGGGTAGGTAGTACCGTCAGAAACTTCAGTGAATAAGCACTTTACTGCTGACAATGGCATTTTTCTTGAGTTCAGTGCCACTTCATATGATCTGATTATATGATGGTTGCTTCCGAGTTAAGTAAAAAAAGAAAAAGAAAAGAACATTTAATGTATATTAAATTCAAATACAATTCAAATACTAAATAACAGGCCTCAAATCTGGGCTGTCTTTTTCTATCTATTCTTCGATAGGTAGATCTTGCCTTTCATTAAGGCTGAGGTCAGGGATCTTCGGCTTGAAAAGGTTGGTGACCACTGATCTAGTGCAAGACCAGTGTGGCGCGACGAGCAAACAACAGACACAGTGGGCGTGACGTCAGGCCTCGGAGAGGCTTTTATTGAACATAAAATAATCAAGTGTCCAAAAAGGGGGAAATAAAAGTGTCCAAAATAAACAGGAGATCTGGTGTCCTGAGTGAAAGTGTTCGGAAGGGAAGGGTCCAAGTAAGGGTCGGAGTCCGGGGGCCGCACGCGCTCCCCTCTGAGGTCCGCGGTGCAAGGGGCGGCGGCTTCTTCTAGTGACGTCGTCCACTTTGCACCACTGCGCTTCCTGGCCCGCAGCCGTCTCACAGGCGGTGGTGAAGTCTCAGCGGCGATAATGAGGCGTCATTCACGTCAGGTGTGCCTCATCACACGCCGCCAGACCTGGCTGTTTTGGCGCCCCTCCTCTCCCACACGCCTACTCCCGTCGGGGGCCTGGTGAAGGGCCGGTGAAGGGACGGGATGACGAAGATAATTAGGGGGGAGGCAGCCGACTCGTCACAACCAGCATTTGTGGTTAAAAAGTATATACATTTTTATTTTATTTTTTTTTTTTTAGAAAATTACCTATCGTTTCACTTGACAAGACCCCTATTTCTTTGACTGGGATCGTGTAGAGCCCTTTGAAGCTGCACTGAAACTGCAATTTGGACCTTCAACCCGTTGATCCCCATTGAAGTCCTCTACATAGAGAAAAATCCTGGAATTTCTTCCTCAAAAACCTTAATTTCTTTTCGACTGGAGAAAAAGACATGAACAACTTGGATGACATGGGGGTGAGTAAATTATCAGGAATCATGATGTCATGATCATAAATCCTAAACAGTTGAAGCACCAAGACGAACTTCAACATCTGCCTTGGCAGTTCAATCAGCTGTCTTGAACATTATCAAACCACAGTTAGTTTTGAAGAGAAGAGTGAAAAGTTGATTAACCTTCTCCAACATCCCTAAAGCAACTACTATATGTTTTTTAAAGACATATTGACAACATTTAACTAGACATCATTTGCCTTTAATACATCTTCCAACCTTTGAATACTTCATAAAGGGATTCTTGTCTCCTCCCCCTTCTGGTTTGGCCCTTCTTTGTCAGCCAATGAACCAGCCACTGGTTTATTTATCAGCATAGCGAAATGACATTTTAGTCATACAAAGCTACAGTTAACTCATTTACAAAGGATTACAGCAGCAGTCTTTCTATTTTGCGAAACCAGGTAAGAACACCCACATCAACTGATCACCTGATTGTTAATACTATACATTGCAATTAAAGATATTTCTGCAATGATTTCTGAAAAACTTGTATCCATGAATTATTCAAGAATAATTCAAAACTTATAACTATAAACCATACCAGTTGTGTTTATCTTGCATTTTTGAGAGATCAGCAAACCACATTCTGAATACACTTATTGTGTAACAGTCACGATGGGAGTTTTCTCTTGTCTGATTTGAAATTGTAGTGCAACCTCTACATGCAAAATGATAAAAAATGTATCTTTTTTCGCATGTTAGAAATTCCTGTGGGAACCCAAGGCAAATTAGTCATCCTTGTTGTGAACAAACAGATCTATTGTTAACAGAAAAAAAAAAAAAAAAACTGAAGGAAGATTAATACATTTATGTTTATTAAGTTTTGGCTGTAGAATGAACTCCAACACAACTTTGAGCGAAGACATCGTGAATAAGGCCAGCATTGTCTTGCTCTCCTTCATTGTTTTCTTTGGGACCACCGGGAACTCTTTGGTCATCTGGGTGGCCGGCTTCCGCATGAAACCCACAGTCACAAACGTTTGGCTGGTCAATCTCGCTGTAGCAGACCTGATCTTCTGCCTGACACGAATCACTTCTCTCATCAAACACATCTATGACTTCTGGACTTTTGGAGACTTTCTGTGCAAGTTCAATGGTTTCATCAAGTATGCCAACATGTTCTGCAGTGTTTTTCTTCTGGCTGTCATCAGTGTGGATCGAGTGCTCTGTGTTTGCCGGCCAGTGTTGACCAGAAAACGGCGAACGTTATGTGCCGCTCGTGTGGTCAGTGTGGGAGTTTGGATTGCGGCGGTGATGTTCAGCTCACCGTACCTTGTGTACCGACAAGTTTTTCTTGACAAGGACAACTTGAGCCAATGCTCAGTAAAGGTTACTGCATGAATCACTTTGCATGTTATAATGTAATTAATTATATAGCAAATATGTAAATGTGTATTTATAATTGCATTTTTAGGATAATGAAGCAGCAGAAGCAGGTGACAGTTCAGCAAAGTACGTCTACTACTGCATTCGTTTCATCTGTGGATTTTTGCTGCCCTTCCTGGTCATCCTCATCTGTTACATACTAGCTGCTGCTGGGATACGCAGAACGCGGATCTCTGGAAAATCGAGGCCTCTTCGGGTTCTTGCTGTATTGGTCTGTGCCTTTTTCTTATGTTGGGCCCCGTACCATTTTCTAGGGCTGGTCAAGTTGGTGAATGAAGACAACAAGGTTGTAAAAGAAGGAATGGCTATGGCTTCAAACTTGGCCTATTTCAACAGCTGTGTGAACCCGGTGCTGTATTTCTGCATGGGACTGGATGTTAACCAACGCTGCAACCAAAGTTTGTCTGTGATTTTTCGCAGGGCACTAATGGAGGAAGGCCAAAGTCTCTCACAGCAAGTCACTAGAGAAGAAAGCTCTAATTCTATTCCAAAATATCCTGAGTGTGAGACTAATATTTAAGATAACTTTTTATAAGCAAGTTTTAGATGAAACTGATAGCATGAAAATGTGTCTTTCCTGTGTGCATTGTATTCTCTGCAGTTTCAATTCAAAAGACATCACATTTACAAGATGAAGCCAGAGCCACATAAACATATTTAATGTACTTAACCATTATTGTCAGTTTATTCTGGGTTGAAATATGTCATTAAAATGTAATATTGTCAGACAACTTTGAAAACATCAGCCTTTCCTGATACAAATAGATAGGAGCTGTACTTGTTTGCCTAAGAACTGATAAAAATGAATGAAGAAAAGTAAAAAATTCATTGAAATATATAGCATTTTCTCAACTATAGTCTTATCAAATTAAATTTGTTTGATCATGAAACTATTTAAAGACTGTACGTATAGACCTCAATATTTACCATGAAAACCAGTGGCAATCAACAACTGTAAAAAGCTCTTCATATTACAAAACAACTAGTATTAATAATGACAAAACAGGAACATAACTTTAAGTATACAAAAAAAATCAATAATCTCATAACAGTAACTATATAATATGCTGCAGTGTATGAGGGGAGCTCATGAACCCTTAAAATGAATATTACCCCATGATTTACTCACCCTCAAGTCATCCTAGGTGTTTATGATTTTTTTTTTTTTTTTTTTTTTTAGATCAATACAATCTGAGTTATAATAAAAAATGCCCTGGCTTTTACATTACAGATAAAACAACAAACTACAACCAGACAAACAACAGTAACACCAATCACAAAAAAGGATTTCCACAGCTAATATATAGGGGGAAAATATATATATATATATATATATATATATATATATATATATATATATATATATATATATATATATATATAAATAATAAATAAAATTATAATAGTAATAATAACAGCAAGAATAATAGCAATATTATTAATGTGCAATTCTATTATAAATGATAACAATGGAACACCTTGATATCTTATTTGAAGGGGGTAGGTTATTGGAGGCCGTAGGGTTATTGGTACTAATAATTAAACAGTGAATAATGGATTGAGGAGAAAAACAAAAACAAAACAAAACAAAAAGCATAAATATAGAGAAAACGTTTCTCCTTTAAATAAATAAATAAAAAAAAAGTAATGGCAATGATATTATTAATATGTTATTGTAGTCGAATATGTAAAGACATTTTTTTTAAATATAATTTATTTAACACTTACATTACACATGATAAGTGCCGTCATTACATGGGTATATAAAGTTCAACTGCTATTTAGTTTTTCAAGTTTATTATATTTATTAACTTATTCAATTACTCCTTTATTTATTTATTCATTCATTCCTTTGATACTGCTGTCGATTACAGTGTTATCCTCTGTAAAAAAAAAAAAATAAATAAATAAATAAATAAAATAAAAATAAAATAATAATAATAAATAGACGAGAGAAAAAAAAATAAATAAAAAAATAAATAAATAAAATAAATAAATAAATAAATAAAGAGGATGTAACGAACAGACAAAAAAAAAAACAAAATAATAATAAATAAATATAATAAATATAAAATAAATATAAGCAAATAATTTTAGAGGATCTGAAATGTGAACGATGTTGAATAAAGAGAAAAGATGAGGAAGAAAGGCTTTTTCAAGCTTTAATGGCAGTAAAAGGGGTTTAAGATTTTGAAGACTGATAAAAGTGCATCCATCCATCATCAAAAGTACTCCACATGGCTCTGAGGGGTGAATAAAGGCCTTTGGAAAGTAAATCAATGCATTTTTTATTGGAATTCAAAATCTCAACAGCTATTCATTGCCATTATAAAGCTTGGAAGAGGACATTTTTTTGTATAGCTCCAACTGTATTTGTCAAAATTTTTCGAAAGAAGAAAATCATAATACACCTAGGGTGGCTTGTCAGCAGTATTGTTTAATATGAAATTCTTTGTGGCTAGTTGGGACAACATTTGGAGGAAATCCATTAGTTTGTTGGATATTGGGTTTCTATGTAGGTTTGTAATAGAATATATTGCCTTCTTCAAAAAAGAGGAAGAGAACTGCATTTTTAGAAAAGACTACTTCTACTTTTTGCACCTTACTTGGTAAAAAGTTTTAAAGAATTGTTCAGATGAGGAACAACCATTTCTATGAATAAAAGGGGGAAAGCAAACATTCTGAAATGAACTTTAGAAAAAACTGATAAAACTGAATAACTGCAAAAAAGAAATAAAAAAGTGACCAGGATCCCAAACAATACGCCCATTTGCTGATGTAAATGTAAGCCCTTGTTAGATCTCACAACTTTTGTTTCACAACTGTTTTACACAGGATGTGCGTGACTTGCTGACTGTTTTCGAGCTGGTGTAAAACTGTGAGACAAGTCTGATACTGATGGCCCTGTGGTGAAATAAATGCTTCTGAGCAGTTGCAAAGAGGCTGCAACACTAAAGGTGAAATTATATTTAGCAAACATACATAAACAACATAGAAAGACGCTCTAAAAAAAGTGTTTATGTGAAGTCATAATATATTGCAATGCTACAATTTATCAAGAGAGAAATTTCACAGAAAATGATTTGATGTGGAATTTTATTGAAAAAAAATTATGAAAAGTGAAATAAACATTTGTGAAGACTGGTATATTTATCTGTGCAGAATTATACAAATATATGTGCATGTGTAAAAAAAAGTCCTTTAAGCTATTAATTTGTCAGTTTACTTTTGCAGTTTAGAATTTGAAGGTCTAACATTAAGGTCCGATAAAGGTCCTGATGATTTCTGAGTCCAAACTTTCTGCTGCTTATAGTTTATTCTTCTTCAAGTTAGCGACTTCCAACCACTCTCCTGGATTCATACATTCTGTGGGCACACATGTAGAATATACCTGCAAAAGACAATTATCAAATCATAAATATTTAAACAAGTGATAATATTTCTTAGAATATCAACTAAAAATAAAATAAAATAATGAAAGTAAATAAATAATAAATAATGCTCCTTTTGTTTGTCCATATAGTTAATAATGAGAACAGGAGAATTGATATTTTTTTGTGCTTGTCAGAAATATGACTGTAAAAGTGATGCATTTTTTAAATATGAGTTTGGTTATGCACATCCTGGTTTCATTTTTTTTGTGTGTTAAGTTTATCATTAGGTCAATCAAAGTCCTTTCAACCACCTCCTTAGGCATATTACTTTCATTCTGCACCACGAAAACATTTCATAGCTTTTAACACTAAAAACTCCCTTTATTATATTCTACCATCTGAACTACTGCGAGTCATTGCAATCCAAAAGCAACTGTGTGTTCGTTTTCTACCTTGAATATCAGTTTAAAAATCATTCTGATGCTACACTGACTTCTAAAAAGGCAAAATGGCTTCTGTTCCTTTTTCACGCTCCTTACAAACGTTCTGGGAGTACGTAAGTTTGGTGAGCGGGTAAAACATTTCGCGAAAAAGGCAGATTGCTTTACATTGGCAGCGGCAAATCCACGTGTATAACTATCCACTGTAATTATGACAGAGTATTTCACTCACTTAACTGTAGGGGGCTCTAAAGTCGCAAAATACACAAAACTATCCACCTTATTTTTCCCGTAAGAGTGGGCGTGGCCATTTGTAAATTTTACGGGTCTGGCTTCTGGTCCCTTTGGCGTCCAGCTGTACAAAACAGCTAGTTTTTCTGCTTGATATTGCAAATTGGTGTGTCTTACCATATTACTTTAATGTATTATCTTAATTATAAACACGCTGGTTTGTAGTGCAGTTTTACCATTTACGTCACGTTCTTCTCATTATTTTCCTATAGTGGCTAATGAACCGGAAGTCTCGGACATAGGCTTACTTCCGCGTTGAACAATAAGGTGGATATAACAGTTGCTTTAAATAGCAGTCTGTGAGGTTTTCAATAACCTGCAAAGAAGGTCATGAGCATGGCCACCCATCCCAATATGTAGGACCAGGAGAAGCGCCAGTCTCCGAAACGCTTGCCCAGGAAGCTTAAGGTTACGCCAGTGTAGATCGCCATGGCCAGCAGCACAAAAAGAGCTGGGTGAGAAAAAAAAAAAAGAGATGGATTAATTATATTTGTGACTTTGAGAACAGTTTTTATTTATACTTAATTATGCTAAAATTTCACATTTTACAGCTCTTTGTATATGTGTTTGTGACTCACTAGAGATGAAAAACATGATTCCTGCTGCAAAGGAACGACTGAATCTCTCAAAGGCAGAAAAATGGGCAAATGAGAGAATGCCAGCCATGATGCCCGCAAAGCACGCCATTCCCGACAGGATCATGAATGCCCGTGTGGCATTCCAGTATGCTGGGGAAACAGACAAGAAACAATCATAAAACAACAGTTGAGACGGGTATTTTCATTCTCTTCTCATCCCAGCCAATTCTTATCACTGTTTTTTCTATTCACTGATTTTTCTCATTTGATCTTTGAAGAACTGTCCCTGCAGAATCACCTTGAACGAACCAGAGTACAGCTCCTGTAATCTCAGATGCCATCTTATTAGACCAGGGGTACAACTTTGGAGCACCTGTTCAGAATACGACTGTGCAAGGCTCAGACAACACAAACCAGAGTATGGAGCTCTGCATGGCAAAAAGAATAAAGCACTGCCATCTACAGGCTAAAATGGTCTAGAAGCTCAAATGCAGGTGCTAGATTTCTTGTATAATGTTGTTAGGGACTCTACATCTGACTTGTAACTTCACATTGATTTAAAATAGCCATGAAAATTCACATTATATTTGCTTACCTATACTTGCTGTCTGCATGTAGCACTTGTTGGCCATGCAGTACCTCCACAGGCCCTGGTGGGCATAGCTGCCTGAGAGGCGATACTGCATCCAATAATCTGTCGCTGTGGAAACCACTATTAGGATGTTCCCAATAATGGCACAGAACAGGCCGCCGCCCATAAAGCTGTACATCCTGACACACGCTGCAACTAAGCAGGAAGGAGATATACACTAAACAAATAGGAGAGATGTTTTAATTTTACACATACAGATGCTTATATGTGCACACATTTAGAAATGCCACAAAAAATAAATGAATCAATAAAATAAATAAAAAAAAAATAATATATATATTAATAAAATAAATAATATATAAAATTAAATAATTTTTCCTTTTCAAACCAACATTTGGCTAAATTGCCCACACATCTTTCAACACAAATTTTGTAAATCAATAATTTAAACATATTATATTAAATATTTACATGCAGTAATATTAGTGTATCAAAATAACTGTTACTCAATTTAAACACAAAAGCATGCACGTTTTAAAACTAAATTTGCAAAATAGCATTACGAATTTGGTATTATCCAAATATCCTTTAAGCTTTACAATTATTTAATTACACTTGCATAAATCATTTATCATGTTTCGTCAAACAGGGAATTTAAAAATACAGACGTTACAGTCTTTCTGCAACTATGCAGGAAGGTAAAAACTTGTAAAACTAATAAATAAACTATATATGGGTAAATAAATTTGGCTAAATAAGCATGCCTACATCTTTTAACACAAATTTTGTAATTCAGTACATTAAATGTATTATATTAAAATTAATATTAACATGTATAAATATTAATATATCAAAATAACGCAGTTACTCGATTTAAAAAAACAAGCATTTGAGAATTCTTTTTACAAATTTGGTATTATAAGCAATGTCTACTCGGTAAAAACATTCCTCAAGCTTCATAATAATAGATTTCTTTACAGTTGCATAATTCATTTCGTTCATCAAATTTCTTCACACAAGGAGCTTAAAAATACAGATGTTATTTTTTTCCCAGTACACTTCCATATATTGGAATTTAGAAACATGTCTCACTGAAACATCAGAAATATTCATGATATTCCAGGATAGCCATTAAGAGAGAAAACATTTCTGTAATGTGTGTAATGGACTAAATTAACTACCAGTTCTATTCACACTGCATCGATGGTTCAATCAATGAATCGAATATTTAGAATTATAGATATTTACAAAGACCATACAAGTTTTCTCATCGCTTACCTTGTTGCTGCTGAGGCAAATCCCTCTTTGCTTATCCTCAGGGGAAAGAGGGAGTGAGAGAGTGGAAAGGGAAAGAGAGATGTTAAGAGGCAAAAGAGAAATAGACCTCTGTTGCCCTTTTTTTGTTGATGGTGGCAAAATCTTTTAAACGCTACCTCCTCTGTCCCTGAAACAAATACACTTGAACTGGTTAGGGCAGGGGCCCTGGTGTGTCCGACTTTTCACTATGTGTATGTATGATGTCAATGGTCCTCCTTTTGTTTAAAGGGTAGACTGTTCTGTAGCTGCACATATTCAAAGGATTGCTTTGGTGCAGCTGTCAATGCAAAACGCTGAGTTGCATGCTTGCTTTGACAGGGGCCACAGTGTGGATACCCAGGCATACCTATAGATTAGTTTAAAGTGCAATAAACTCAATGTTTGCCATTCCCAAATCAAATTACTGAATCAATATAGTTCAAACACAAGGGAAAATTCCATTCGGATAAAATTATAATCTGTAAAAATGTGAATGAACCAAGTCGATGCTTACGAACAAGCTTTTACAGAGAACCCATAGGAATGCATGTGACTCATTTGATGTGTTAAAAACAAACTTACTTTATTCCTACAAATTACATTACTGTATATACATAAAGTTGAGGTCAAAAGTTTACATACATCTGCTAAATGTCAATTATTTTACCAAAATAAGAAGGATCATACAAAATGCATGTTATATTTTATTTAGTACTGACCTGAATAAGATATTTCACATAAAAGACATTTACATATAGTCCACAAGAGATATAAATAATAGCTGAATAATAATAGTAATAATAATAATAATAGCTGAGATAGAAAATAATAGCTGAATTTATAAATATTTTGTGTATTTGAACCTTTTCCAACAATGACTATGATTTTGAGATCCTTCTTTTCACACTGAAGACAACTTAGCGGCTCATATGCAAGGACAGAGGCGTGGGCGGAAACCTTTTGAATTTGAAGGTCAGGGTAAATTTAACTTATTTCATTCTCTGGGAAGCATATAAGTATGTTCTGTAGCTTCTGAAGGGCAGTACTAAATGAAAAAATATATATTTAAACAAAATTTTAAAAAAAAAATACACATCTTCATTTCATTTAAATGTAATGCATTGCGTTTTCTTGAGCATCAGTGAGTGTTTGAACCTTCTGTAATAGTTGCATACGAGTCCCTCAGTTATCCTCAGTGTGAATAGATGGATACAGTCATTGTTGGGAAGGGTTCAAACTACACAAAAATGCTTAACTATATGTAAAAGTCTTTTATGTGAAATATCTTATTGAGGTCACTACTAAATAAAAAATAACATGCATTTTGTATGATCCCTCTTATTTTGGTAAAATAATTAACATTTTGCAGATTCTGCAAGGAGTATGTAAACTTTTGACTTCAACTGTATATACAAATGTTACGTTCAGTGAATTTCTTGGGCATTTGCTTTACAACAAAGCAATAACACCTCAACAATGCTGCAAAAATACCCATCCATTTTCTACACCAGGGGTTTTCAATCTTTTAGATGTCATGGAATTTTTGGATAATTCATTTCTTTTATTCTTACTGTATTAATTCATATTTAATTAATTCATGAATTTGTTTATAATTATTATATAATTATATATAAATGTAATATAATTAATAATGATAATTAATAATAATATATTCAATAATAATATCCTAGTTTTTTACTTTTTTTTTTTTTAATGCTTTTTCTCCAAACATTTCCAAGGGCCCCCTAGCACGTCCTTGTGGCCCTATAGGGGTCCCCAGATATATAAAGAACATGTATATACAATATGTCCAAAAGTACTTGGATTTTTTTCTTTCAGGGATTTGTCTTAACACATACATCAGATTTACATTAAGCAGCTGCTGGCTACATCACAACATTTTAATTCAGGAAATATGGAACCCTAAAAAAATCCATCTTTCCATTTTGTCAAATGTCTTGGCTTTAGCTGTTCATTTAATATTATGGTATTTTTTTCACTTGTATATTACCTGTATATTAAATGTACTGCGTAATTATGATAAGACTCAAATTCAAATAGGACATTTGCTGTTGAACTCAATTTGCCATACAGCACAGCCTCGCGGCTACAGCAGTGCAAGTTCAGGAAACCATAGTAGGCTACTATCGGGAAAACAACGCTTTTACTGCTGACAAAATCTCCTATGTTTATTTATGAAAACATGTTAAACATGTATATCGAGTAAATAATTCCGAGCATTTATGCAAATATTATCCAGCCTATTCACGTTAGAGATTAACAAATGTCTATTTCCTATCCACCGCTCTTGCATTCGTGTCATGTGGTTTGTCCAAAAACCCGGATTGGATCACGAGGGTCACCTGAGAAAAATCACCACTCGTCATATTCGTGATTCCTTGTGCTGATGTGACCAAAGAAAAATCGTATATTTTGTGCACGTTATACGTTTTGAATTTACACACGAACAGGTTCTAAATCGTGGCGTAAACACAAGGTAAGTTTTTAAGTTCACTCATTTATTAATTGCAATTTCAAAACAACATGTCATTCATTATGAAACTCGTGAGGTTGTAATAGCAATAGGCTAGTTAGATCTCACTTGAACTTCAATATTCAGTTTTAGCGTTCAAAGTCTATCGCAATAATTTAGACCCCCTATTTGTTCCGTTTCTTCCCCGTAACGTTACCTGCGAAATACGAGCTGTTTCAGAATACGTACACACATTTAAGGGTGTTGTTATATTCGTCTACCAAAGATGTTTTATTGCTCCTTTATTTTAACCTTAACCGCACTTTGTTTAAAATAAGCACTCCACTCCATATCTTATTAACGGCAGCGCTAAAATGTGGTCGCTAATAGAACGCTTGCGGATGGATACGTGAAGATCGATAGCAAAGCAACACAGCGCAGTTCTGAAATAAGCCGAAAACGAGGTTTAAAAGTACCAAACGCCTAAAAATAAATTGATTAATAAGCCCAGTGTTGACAAATTAGCAAAAAGTCCGAAAATAAGCGACTACGCGACTCAACAGGTCGAGAACTCGTCTAGGCAGTAGGGCGGGAGTGAGTAACATACGCAACAACAACCGGTACACCTTCCGTCTTCCTCCACAGCGGTCTCCATTTTAACTCCTCGCCCAGCCTGCACCTCACGTGTCCTGGACTGTCTTTCTCACATGACCCGTGTGTTTGTCCCCGTGATCAGCGCTTCCATCTCCCGTATTTCAAGTGTCGCTGAATATCGCATTTTAAAATCCGTTCGCCTTCATGGATATGCTCGATCAGAGCTTGGACACCTCGACGAGGTGAGAGCGCGTCCTTTATGTACGGCCACCCTCAAGGCCCCAGTCAACCATTTTCTGCTCTGTTTTTATAGGAGGGCAGTTAGCAATCATCTTTTAACTTTATTTTCTGACTTTTATTAAGTTTTATGCATGCCATTATTATAGTAAGGTAAACATAAGATACGTGTAGCACGAAGAAAAACAACAGATCGCAGGCTTTTTAACATCGTCGGTCGACATATTTATATCACTATTAGCCCGATTGCTAATTTGGTGATTTTTGTTTATACTTGGTATTTGAAAATAGCACAACTCCAAGCCGGTGTGCATATTAATGTAACAGTAGTCTTCAATGTTTATGTTTTCTGAAATATAAAATACATTTTAATGGATGTTTTCAGTAGAAATGTCGTGTTTGGTGCTATCGGAACAAAAGCTCTTCAGCAGTTTAATGCATTAAATTCCCTTCAACCTGCAACCAACCTCTATCGTTTCATGCCAGAGGCCTTATAAGCATCCAGAAGCTTTTGTTTATTCAACCCCGTGGTGTTTATTTGGCTATATATATACATTTATCTAAGTCAGAGAAGAGGTTGTTATTGGTGTTTTTGAATTTTGCAGGCCACTTTAAAAACTGTGAACAGTTTTTAGTGATGAGAAGGGGGGCGTTCACCGTTTGTTCACCAAGTTAAGAAGACAGGTTTTGATGATCTGGGTCAGATTTATATCTAGAACATGTTTTTTCAGTCATTTTGAGTTTTTAATTGATTTTAAATTAGTTCAAACGCCTCTTTATTTAATTGCATCAGGACCGAATGTAGTAGTTATGTCCGATTCGCTAACGAATCGTTCTTTGATTCGGATCTTTTTTAATGAATCGGTTCGCGATTCGCGAGCTGTTCTTGAATAAAAAGTATAAAAAGGGATTTTAATAGCATGTGACAAAAAGAAATCGTCGTTTTGAAACAATCATATCTAAGTTTAAGACACGCAAAATGCGTTTTCAAAACTGAAACGCAAATTTTATTGTTACTTATTATATATATGCAAAGTATATGTGACCCTGGACCACAAAACCAAAACTCAAAAAGGTTTGGTATATTTACGGTGGGAAATTTACAAAATATATTTATGGAACATGATCCTTAATATCCTAATGATTTTTTTGCGTAGAAGAAAAATCGATCATTTTGACCCATACAGTGTATTGTTGGCTATTGCTACAAAAATATCCCCATACTACCTTTGACTGGTTTTGTGGTCCAGGGTCACATATTCAGGGACTAAATTACTAAAACATAACTGCATTAAACACTGTTATTGTAAACAGCATTATTATTTTTGAACCACTGTTTTAATTTAACCATTTGGCAGAAATTACTGCCACATTTCTATATCTCTAGAGTTTCCTTTGAATAGTTTCATAAGATGACCCGAAACATGTGCTTTTTCGCTTTGCAGTCACGAGAAACAGGAAACTGAGGAGGTTGTTCAGCTGCAGGAGGGTAAGTAAAAAACATGCAGCTCTAAATAATGTGCACATGCGATTAATGGTGCATATATCAATATACCACTGTTTGCTTATGGTGCATTTCTCAGGAGAGGGGGTGGGGGCGGAGGAGCAGGCAGCGGTTACCATAGCGAGTGTCCAGCAAGCAGCAGCCTTTGCAGACCACAATGTTCAGTACCAGTTCCGGACAGAGAACACTGGTGGACAGGTCAGTGTGACCTTTGACCTTTCCAGGGTTCAAACTGCGGTCACTCTGTAATAAAACATGGCCTGAAGTACTGTGTGTCAGTAACGACTCTTATGAGAATGCTTTTATGTCTGGATAATGTCTTTTATGTCTGTGAGTGATATTTTAGTATTGTTTGTTATTGCATTATTATACTGTTGCGTTTAGTATTATTTATTATTATTAAATGAAACTTTTTTTTTATTTTATTTTATTATTTGTATTATTTTGATATTATATACATTATACATTACCAATCAAAAGTTTTTGAACCTTTTTTTTTTTTTTTTTTTTTTTTTTTTTAAAGAAGTCTCTTTTGCTCACCAAGCCTGGTTTTATTTGATCCAAAATACAGCAAAAGCAGTAATATTGTGAAATATTTTACTATTTAAAATAACTGCTTCCAATATGAATATATTTTTAAATGTAATTTATTCCTGTGATCAAAGCTACATTTTCAGCATCATTACTCCGGTCTTCAGTGTCGCATGATCCTTCAGAAATCATTCTAATACGCTGATTTGCTGTTCAAGAATTTTTTTTTTTTTTCAGTTATTATCAAAATAATGAAAAGTGATGATAAAGACATTTATAATGTTACAAAAGATTTCTGTTTCAGCTGTTTTTAACTTGGTAATAATAATAAATGTTTTTTGAGCAGCAAATCAAAATGATTTCTGAAGGATCATGTGACTGGAGTAATGCTCAAATTCAGCTTTGAAATCACAAGAATAAATTTATTTTTAAAATGTATTCAAATACAAAGCAGCTTTTTTTAAATAGTAAAAATATTTCAACATTTCACAGTTTTTGCTGTACTTTGGATCAAATAAATGCAGACTTGGTGAACGGAAGAGACTTCTTTAAAAAAAATCATTAAAATATTACTGTCTAAAAACTTTTGACTGGTAGTGTATCTAAGTATTATTTTACCTATATTCTGTGTAATGTCCACTGTTTATTATAATTTGACTTCTGATAGATAAAATCCAGTCAAATCATTTTGCTGACTATCCTGTCAAATGTCAAATTATTTACTTAAAGAAAATATACAGAACATTCTTACAAAGTTCACCCTTTTGTTCTGTCCTGATACAGGTGACATATCGCGTGGTCCAGGTAACAGAGGACCATTTGGAAGCAGCAGGAGATGGAGGAGCGGCAGTCAGTGTAGTGTCCACAGCCGCCTTTGCAGGCGCACAGCAAGCGGTTGCACAGGTGTGTAGGAAACCTACTGGAAGGAACCATGGAGAAAAGCAATAAATAAATGCGGTGTCAAATTTACCTGCATGCCTCTTAATTTCTATATCTATCTCTCTGTAGGCTGTCATCCAGAACCCTTTCAGTAATGGAGGCAGTCCAGCAGGGGAAACAGTGGGGGGAGAGACACGCTTCGCCTACTTCCCAGCAGCAACTGTCAGTGACGGTACTGCTACAGCTGTCTCGGTGCAAGCCACGTCTGATCCGACCCTCACACAGGCTGGAGGTCAGTGTCGCATGCCAAAGTCCAAAAACAGTGTTTGCCATTGACACTGAGCATGTTTACATGCACACCAAAATGCTGATAACTACCACAAAAATCATTTTATTGAAATAACCTGTTTGAATGCAAATTGGTAACTTGGCAATGCATTTAGAACAATTGTATGTGTGTTGCGATGGTGAATTAAAGAAATAGTTCACCCAAAAAAGAAAATTTGGTCATTAATTACTCACCCTCATGTTGTTCCAAACCGTAACATGTTTGTTTATCTTTAGAACAAAAAGTAAGATTTTTGATGAAATCCAAGAACTTTCTGACCCTGCATAGACAGCAACACAACTGACACATTTAAGGCCTGGAAAGGTAGTAAGGACATCGTTAAAATAGTCCATGTGACATCAGTGGTTCAACTGTAATGCTATGAAGCTATGAGAATACTATTTGTGTGAAAAGAAAAGAAAAACTTTATTCAACTTCAGGGCTCAACGCTACGGATTTTTCTACTGGCCCCATGGTTTAAACTTTTACTTGCCCGGTCAAAATTTTCACTGGCCCTGCCACACAAAAAAAAAGAAAAAAAAAAAACAATAGTTGCTGTTATCATTGTTTTGACCCAAGCTATCTTTTATTTTAAAAAATAAGCTTATATTACATCAAAATTTTACATACCAATTAAATTGTACAATTCTCGATTCCAGTTTCTACTAGCCTAACAAATATAAAGTTCAAACATTATTTGTTTGTTCAAAAATTATTTTATTCTCATTTTATTACAAATGAAAACAATGCTTTGGGAAAAACAGCAGACGGACTGAATGAATGCAAATTCAGTCTCTGCCAGCAGGTGGCGCTTATGGACTAATGATACAGCGTTTTCCTGGTTACCGCTGTAAACAATGCAGCATGATTATGAATGCAACTTTAAATGCATTATACAGAGGCAAATGAAAAGAAAACGCCTCTGTCTGTCAGAGACGCATCTCTCTGTGACCGTTTGACATTTCAAATTAACAAGACCTTAAAAAACACGAGCAAATGATAAACTTTTGTGACAAGGCAGCAGTGGCCCGATCGGGCCAGTGACAGATTCATCAACTGTCCCGAGCATCCTACACGCTGGCTCTGGGCTATCAGGCACTCCTTTTTGTCGAGCCCTGAACTTTATTCATCAATCTCTTCTGTGCATGTTCACGAGAGTATCACAAAACACCCATGTGGTGCTGCATACGCAGGAGCTGATGTTCTAATGTGGAAACTGGATATGCTACGCCTTGTTTACAAGCAGAAGGCGCATGCTATACGTGAAATATAGACATGTCTGAAGACTTTGACAGAGAGGATAACTTGCAATTTTTTGCCCAGCCTTACCTATTTGAACCAGAATATGTAAATGATGAACTAAGAGAGACGACCGTTGATGTCACAGTGTTGACTCCTCTGTCAACAACAGCACACGCGTGTGTCGTGATACTCTTGTGAATGCACATCGAAGGCTGACATGGAAGAAAAGATAATGGTTGAATAAAGTTGTTATTTTTTTGTTTTCTTAGTGTGCAAAAAATATTTTTGTAGCTTCATAACATTACGGTTGAACCACTGATGTCACATGGACTATTTTAACGATGTGCTTACTACCTTTCTGGGCCTTCAAGATGGTAGTTGCATATCTAACCCTATACAGGGTCAGAAAGCTTTCAGATATCATCAAAAATATCTTAATTTGTGTTCCAAAAATGAACAAGGTCTTATGGGTTTAGAAAGACATGAAGGTAAGTAATTAATGACAATTTTCATTTTTGGGTGAACTATACCTTTAAGCATTTACACCCCACAATATTCCAAAAATCCATAATTGGTTGTACTCAGTGTTAGTAAGTAATGTTGGTTCTAGTATGTCAGTGGCCCAAAAATGCACCATATCACATGAATATAGTGTGTCTAGCATCTGGCATTCCATTTAATGCACAACAAGATAATTATTGTGTAATAGCTGCTAAAAGCATTAGTATGTTCATCTGTTTTCTTGCACATGCATATGTTGATAACAGATGCTGCAGGTGCAGGTTCATTCTTATTGTTTTTCAACCATTATTTTAACATTTTCTTTTTGTTTGCCCTAGGTCAGTTTTACGTGATGATGAGTCCACCAGATGTTTTACAGACTGGAACACCACGGACCATCGCCCCTCGCACGCACACTTACTCTACGTAAGTATGATCATGGGTTAACATACCTTACTTTTCCCAGTCTGCACGGCCCAGTCCTTTAAACCCAGTGCTTTGTACATAATGATTTGATCCCTTCACGTTCCCCTAAATTAATTTCAGAATTCAGAATAACAAAAATGGAATTACAAATCAAATCCTGATGAATTGTCCAGCAAAACACCTCAAATTGAGAGTGTGGAATTAATTTAAAAATGCAATGATTTCACATATAAATATGCAAAGTATTATCCAATCAGTTTAAGTGCAGTCAGAAAAACAACCGAAAAAATTTGTCCCACTTGCCTGCCATCCCCAGAGACCTTGGTGAACGTGAGACTCTTCAACACAGCAGATCAGACTGGTGAGGAAGAACTTTTACATCCCCACCCCCTTTCAGCTGCCTGTCCTTCTCTAGATACCGCCACTATTGAGCAGCTGGCTTTTAAAGGAATGGTTCACCCAA
The DNA here is from genome assembly GCA_036247105.1 of Cirrhinus mrigala. Taxonomy (NCBI): domain Eukaryota; kingdom Metazoa; phylum Chordata; class Actinopteri; order Cypriniformes; family Cyprinidae; genus Cirrhinus; species Cirrhinus mrigala. The sequence goes on along the minus strand of CM070025.1, from coordinate 25,788,870 downwards.
AAATGAAAATTTGCTGAAAATCTACTCGCCCTCAGGCCATTCAAGATGTAGATGAGTTTCTGAGATATTTAACATTATATCGCTTGCTTACCAATAAATCCTCTGCAGCAAATGGGTGCCATCAGAATGAGAGTCCAATTAGCTGATAAAAGCATCACAATAATCCACAAGTAATGCACACAACTTCAGTCCATCACTTAACGCCTTGTGGATTGTTGTAATGTTTTTATCAGCTGAACTCATTCTGACGGGACCCGTTCATTGCAGGGGATCCATTGGTGAGCAATTGATGTAATGCTAAATTTCTTCAAATTTGTTCCTCATATAACTCATACACCTTGGATGGCCTGAGGGCGAGTACATTTTCAGCAAATTTTCTCTTTTTTTTTTTTGGATGAGCTATTCCTTTATTTCCATACTGTATAAATACTATAGTTGTGTTTGTTGGTGTTTGAGTTTTCTTCATGTTCGGAAGACACCAGTTGGATCAATTCTAGCCTCTAAAAACCGAAATGAGGAAAAATCAAAGGGTTACGTGTTACTTTTAGGCTTATTACCAATTTGTCCAGACTTAAGCAAATCTTTGGGTAGAATCGAATTAACCTGACTAAAATTTTTGACTCAATAATGAACTGCTATATCAGTAAACATGCTGGAGAAATGTTTGTCTTCAAATAGGCTTCAGCTGTTTTGTGTCTTGCAAGATTAATTTGGAGCTTTTGCTAGTTTAATAGTGCAATAGAGCAAGCTAACACAAGTCTCCTCTTTTTCTTTTCTCTCTCTTGCTTGCGCAGGAAGATTGATGGCCCCCGGGCACCTCGTGATGAGAGAAGGAGAGCACAGCACAATGAAGGTGAACTAATGCATGTCTTAGAGCTCAGAATGTGTACAGTTTCAAAGAAAGCAAGAACATCGGTACAAAATAGTTACATGATCAACCACAAATTTAACCAACGTAAAAAGTAATGATGAACTTTAAGCATTTCTGAATATTTCTTATTCATGTTTTAGTATTTTTTATTTTTTTTTAATTATTTCTATTTAATTGCATTTTAGTCAATATGAAACTAGAAAACTAGGGGGAAATTTTAGTCATCAGGGTTTGATTGAATTATAATGTGGAGTTATGAAAGAAATGGTTACACATTAATAAAGACAAAGTTTTTTTATTTATTTATTTTTTAAGTAACACACAGATAACTCATTCACAGTTAAAACCAGGAACATGCATTAGAAAGAGAAAATGGGGTCAAGTAGGATTTCATATTGACTTTTAAGTAACTCAGTGTATAGAATAAAAGTAAATCATTTTGGACTGTTGCTAAATGGTTTTATTGGTGTTTCTGCAGTGGAAAGGAGAAGACGAGACAAAATCAACAACTGGATTGTCACACTGTCTAAAATCATCCCAGACTGCAATATGGACAATACTAAAACAGGAGCAGTAAGTAACTTGCATAGTGCCAGATCTCTTCCTTTTGGATCTGTTGTACCTGTCTTCACCAGCTAATGTTAATGAACCGCTTGTTGTCATCTCTAGAGTAAAGGAGGCATCCTGTCTAAAGCATGTGACTACATTAGAGAACTCCGACAGACTAACCAGAGGCTGCAGGAGAGCTACAAGGAGGTGGAGAGAATACAAGTGGATAATGAGCTACTAAGACAACAGGTATTTTTGTTGGTGACTTTAAATAAGTAGGATGTACAGTGGGGTCTCTAAGTCAGATTACTAGTTAAGATGCTTCTTTTTACCTCAAATTAATTCTTTAATTGCAGATAGCATACATAATACAAATGCTAGTTGAACTGAAAAATGTAGTTGTATTTCGTTTGTCGCCCTTTTTGCTTTAATAGCAGCAACATTGGAGCTGGCCCTATGACATCGGGTATATGTTTTTTTTTTTTTTGTTTGTTTTTTAATTTGGTTTTATTTATTTATTTTTCCCCAAATTCTGTATTTCCGAATTTTTCATTTTTAACAGTCGAATTAAATGTTAATTATCAAAAAGGATGTTTAATGAGTTATTTATAAAACTATAAAATTATAACAATTTAAAACTTTATTAAAATGCATCAATAGGACCTTATGAATACTGTTATTTTTCCTCAAACTCTTTCAGTTTTTATGTTTTTTTTTTTTTGTTTGTTTGTTTGTTTTTGGTTTTTTTGGGCAAAGTGCTACACAGAAGGTATAAGAGGTTTACAGTTTCAATTAAAACACGGATGACAAATTGTGATAATGTCTGATATTCTTAAAATATGTATAATTATTGTTACGCATTATTAATGTTTATTACTTTGAGAAGTGCATTCTACCATAAAGTATTCATATTTATGTCTGATAGATTTTTCCAACTTCTGTGACATTCCGCTTTGTGAAAATCATAGATCTTGTTGCATCTTGTGCTTTGATGGAAGAAAATAGTAACGTAAATATAATGCTGAATCTTAAATAGCTTACAGGACTAACATTTGAGAGCAGTGGCATAAGTGCCACCAAGTTCTACTGATAGTGGCACCAGGAGCAGAATTGGTAGTGATGTGTGGGATTATTACAAATATAGATCTTAGTATCAGAAACTTTTCTTAAATATGTAGATTTTCTTACTTCATACACAAAAGTGTAAAACTCTGACAAAATATGATTTCTTGATGATTTGATATTTTATAATAGTGATTTTATAATTTCAAAATGCAAGACAAAAAGTTGAAATAAATAACTAATAAGCCAATAAGTGCTCCTCTACTGCTATCTACTGGTTATAATTGTGTTTTAATGTATTTTTAAATTTTACATAAGCATTTGTTTATCACAGAGTATATTTTGGTTATCCCATTAAAAATAACATTCAAATCATTTTAGAGGTTTAAAGTGCTGGAAATAGTTGTGAAATGCTTGAAAGTCATTTAAAACTGCTTGAATTTCTCTCTCAAAAGGTTATACAAACCCTAAAGTAAATAATGTAATAACATTCAATTATTTCTGCCACAACACCATGGTTATAGTTAGCGATAATACTTCTGGTTTTCTGATGCAAGTCAGTGCTATTTATAACAGTATTCTGTGCAGAATTTGAATGATTCTCACTAGATCTCGCAGCACTGCAGTAACAGAGTCACAAATGTTGGTTCCCTTGTAAGGCTGTTCTGGGGTCAGACAAGTTTATTTTTGTTGTGGTCCACACACGTTTTGCTACACTTTAGTTTCATTTGCTCTTTGATGTTTCACATATGCAACAGAAATGGTAGCACTTACGAGTTGAACAATGTGGTGGTCACACCAGTGCGGCCGCTTACAAAATGTAGCCGCAATGGCAGAAAAAATGGTCACAGTCTGGAGCTTTGGTTTATTATTATTTGATGTTTATATTTCTTTGTCTTATTATATTATTATTTATTATATACTGTGATATTATTATTATTATTATTATTATTATTATTATTATTATTATTATTATTATTATTGTCTATAAAAGATAGATTATGTGAGGTTTATTAAATCCTAAGAGGTAAATTTATGAGATCTGTGGTTTTGCTGACCAAGTCCGTTTGGGTACATAGTAATATGTTTAATGTCCATTGTCCTGCAGATTGAAGACCTGAAGAATGACAATGCACTGCTCAGAGCTCAACTACAACAGCATGGCCTGGAAATCAGTGAAACTGCATCACAGTGACACAAAAAAAAAAAACGTTCTCATGAATAAACAGTCTCAAGTGGAGAAATAACCCCTCAGTGACTCACTTGCTCACACCTCATCACAGACTTAAGATGTTCTGCAACTCATGTAGGGTATGAATGCTTATTTGATACACAGACACACATCCTCCTGACAAGAGACTCTCTGACCGTTGTGAAAATAATATCTGCTGTACAAGCACATTTTGTTTTCTCCTTTACTCCCCGCGAGAACTCAACAACCTGGACTCAGTCGATACGGAGTAACCCTCCTCTTCCAGAAGTATCCTCCTTTAGTTTGAATCTTGGATTTGTGAACCAGTTATATGCCTGCTCATGCCTAATGCTCATCTTTTGTGTTTTGTTTAAAACATATTGTGGAGTTTTTTTTTATTTTTTTTTTTTGCTACATCGTGCAAATGTTACTCCTGTCTCTGACATGACAGAAGGTCTTTTTCTTTTCCGAGGGTTCTTCGGTATTGTATTTATTAGCTTTCAAGAAATTGCGCAGCAGCGGGTATACAAAACCTTCGCATTTGGCTGATGTTTTGAATTTGATTTTGTTTTTCTGTCCTGCATTCTTTCCATATATCAGACTTTGTGAAATCCGTTCATCAGGCTGATCAGACTTGACATCGTGGCACATCAAAACTAATTTGCAGCATAAATTTGCTTAGAATGTAAAGTGCATAGAGTATGTTTTCATTTAAAATAGAGACCTATGATATCTAAAACTGCATTGCCTATAAAATTTTCAGTTTTCAGAGTCCATTATATTTAATGCACTGTGATTTTTAGTGAAGGATGAACGAGTAGCTCAGGGTTTTGAGGTGCAGGAAAATAGCAGAGGCTCTGGAACTCCCCACTAACTTTGTAACCCTGCACTTTTTGCCCTTTGGCTTTAACATGCTAGATTCTAAACATGTACTGTATATATCATGTATTTCAACCAGTTGTTCTTACGTCATGAGTTAATTCAAAGAAATGTCCTTTATAAGCCCTAATTCCCAGGCTCATTTGTCTACAGCAAATAAAATGGAAGATGCACAATAGAAAGAGATAGAAATGCTACTGCTAGTAGTGTTCTGACTTATTTTGGTTGTAGCTTATCTTCCATCTTATTTTGTAACAGGCCTAATTTAGGTTAAAACATTGATCTACAACATTTTGAACAATAAAATCAGAGATGAGCTTTAATTGTTCAAATGCCATTCAATTAAGAGTATGCGCATCAATATCTGATGGGAATGGTTGAGTTATTTTTAATGAGCTATGCATAAGGAAACAGTTTAAAAGCAAACAGATTTATTTTCTTAAACCTTCTTGATGGTTTTAGTGTTTACCAGTTTAACGTCTAGGTTTTAAAGCCAGTAAACTTTAGTCAGGGTAGGGATATATTTCATTTTTGACAGAAATGAAAACAGCTGCACTGTAAAAAACTATTTGTTGAGTCAACTTAAAATAATTTGTTAGCTGGCTGCCTTTAAAAAATTAAGTTTAGTCAACTTGAAATGTTAAGTTGTACTAAGTGACAACTTATATATTTAAATTGATTTAACTTAAATTTTTAAGGCAGCTGGGTAACAAGCCTAGCTTTTAAGTTTAACAAACCAAATTTTTAGCTTAGTCAACTCAAATATCTAAGTTGTGACTTAGTACAACTTAACATTTCGAGTTGACTAAACTTATTTGAGTTGACTGAACTTAAGTGGGGGAACAAATTATTTTAAGTTGACTCAACAAATTGTTTTTTTGTTTTTTTTTGTTTTTTACAGTGTGAGGATAGAAGTATAGTATATTCAATAGATTGTACTGTTCTTTAACAACATACCGATTATTCAGCTGACAAAAACAGGTTCAGCTGGCTTCTGACAAAGACAGGTTTAAAAGTTGTAAAAAATATGTTATCGAAGACCTTTATACAGTGCCATTACAAAGACTGTAAGTCTCATCTCTCACAGCCTTGTTTTCATTCATGTTCAATTCAGTATGGTGTCTAACCTGATTAAGGTCTACTCAGGCTTGTGTTTTTCCCTTCCTAGTCAGTATTGAATAATACTGGATAATGCATAATGCTGGATTATAAAAAAAAAAATATATATATATATATATGCTTTTGTCTGTTAACTAGGACCCATTTTTTTTTTTATTTCCGCTTCTCTTTGGTTTTGTTTAAAAAGCATCAGGTTTTAATATGAACCCCAAGTTAAACCTCAAACAATCTGTGGTCAAAGCAAACCAAGTGTTGAACCAGTGAAACATCAAAATATGTTTAAAATATTCTACATAGCAATACAGAGAGTGCACAGATAACCCTTAAACGCTCTGTCCTCTTCACAGTATTAATGCTGTACTTCATGCAAGGACAAACTTGGTCCTGGAGGGCCGGGGTCTCTAGTTTAGCTCCAACTCTGATCAAACACAGCTGAACAAGCTAATCAAGATCTTCTGGATTTCTAGAAGGCTAGTTTTATCAGGGTTGGAGCTTGGTCCCTCCAGGACCAAGTTTGCCCATGCCTGCTGTACTTGAATGACTGTTGATTTACGGAGTCCAGAACTGTAGTCTCATGCACTGCTGCTTTTAAATCAAAGTTTAGAAAGAGTATTTTTAGTCATGTATGTCTGGTTGAATTGAGGAACCCTTAGCATGGCATTCTTACCACTGGTTTGATATCAATAAGCTATACAACGCAGTTTCTTTGTTTATACCTAATGACTGTTGATGTTTTTGTCTGTACTTATATAAAAGAGAAACAGATTTACAATATGTAGTTGTTTTTTTTTTTTTTTTTCTTGGACAGAAACAAAAGTGCTGAAATAAATTTCAAAGAACTCCTATGCATTTAAACATTTGTTACCACTCCTGTACAATTGCATGAAAAGACATGTATGTGTGTACATTGTGCCAGCCTTACTGTGTTTCACTGGTTCTCACTGCTAGATGTTCTAGAAGAAATCTATTCACTGATCACATAGGCAGATCTCTTACAGTTGCTCCATTTATCGTAACATGCTATGAAGTAAGATCATAACTTAAAGATCATAACTGAACAGTGGAAAGTTGGAGAAAATAAAACTGCATGTAAAACTGCATGCACTTTCTGGGCTTCCATGCAAAGCAGGGCAATTATGTTCTTCTGCTCAGAAGGTGGGTTAAGTTTCATTTCCCAAGAAAGAGAAACCTAAAGTGGCATGTTAGTTTTAAAGCAGGGTTTGAGTCCACCATTTCACATCACTAAGTTTCGCTTCAGTAGAAATCTTCTGGACAGGCTCCATATGTGGTCTGTTTAAGGTGGGGGTTATGACTATATATAAGCATGAAAGTAGAAGCAACACAGCCAGAAAACAAAAGGGAGAGACTGGGTAAGAATAATCTTGTGTTTATAGCAGATTTTTAATGAAAAATGCATTGTAAATGATATCGGTATGAGTTCAGTGTAGATTTTGTGAATACTGTGAAGTGGCTTTCTTAATCTAACATTAACTTAATCAAATTATGTATATATATATATATATATATTTTTTTTTTTTTTACATTAGTAAAATAGCATAGGCTACTTTAAAAATAATGTAAATGACATTATCAAAAAGTGTTCCATCTGTACTTATCTTTCATTTTAGATCATTCATTTTTATATTTACTACATATTATATTTCATATTTTAATGTTTAGGGGTGAGACGGTACATGTCCTATTTGTACTGAAAATTTTCACTACGGGTCTTTCGGTTCAGTACCCAGTGTGCAAATACAGCATGTTTTAACTGCATGTGTGAAACTTAATTTAAAACTTCAATTTTTTGTCTTCATTTAAACAAATAGATATCGATTCTTAAATCCCAAGATCAATCTTGGTGATGCGTGAAATGAAAGACATTACAGCAAGTCTCCCGTCTGTTATTGCAAAGAGCTTTTTGTTTTGTTACTCCCAATTAGAAACAATGCCGTTTTGATGCTCTTTGATGTGGTGATAGGCTATTTCTTTAAAACAAGAAATCTTGTAACTGTTACATCACAAAGTATTACATTTATCTCAGACTAGTCATTTGTGTCTACATCTCTGATACAGAATTTTATTAATAGGAAAAATGTAAGCATAACTGAAGAAATGTAAGTATAACTGAAAACAGACCCACAATATGTTTACTAAACCACACTGTAAAAAAGCTTTTTTTATAGTGCATTGTTTAATTAAAAGTAGGGCTGTCAGTTGCTTAAACTCCAAAAGATTATTAAAAGCTATTTTTGTGTTAAATGAGAAAGTATTAAGTTTACATTACAAATTGGAGCTTTAGAAAGAAATATTTTATTTGATTCATCATAAAATTTTATTAATAATTTATATAATGAAAGTCACTGGTAACCAAAACAGCTGTTACCAACAGTCTTCAAAGTACCTTTTTTTACAGTACGTTCCACAAAAGAAAGCAAGTCATTCAGGTTCGAATAAATGATGACATAATTAATTTTTTTGGGTGAATTATCCCTAAAACGTTTTTTCCCCATTTTATTTTTATATTAAATGAAATAATATAATATTCTAAATAAGAAACTGAAGCTGCCAGCAGGTGGCGGTAAATGTATTTATGAATCATTCATTCATTTGATTCATTCAAATGGCCAATTTATTCAGGAATTCAGTAAACGGCTCACTTTATGATTGGGCCTGTGAATGATTTAATTCACCTGATTCGTTTAAAATGTGGATTCATTCAGAAACTAAATGCGGCTGTGTTGCTCAGAGACGCACAGCAATTCTGCTGTGGCTTTAGGTAATGACCATGACAGACAGAAACAGACAATAATGTGTTTAAAATACAACACGCTATTAACTTCTTATTGACTGAAGTGTTGTATAAAATCACATTTGCACTTGTAATAAAAAATTAGTGCTGTCAGCCGATTACATTTTTTTTAAAATCTAATTAACTGCATTATGTGTCGATTAATAATCTAATTAATCGCAAATTACATTTGGCTGTGAAAATACCCCCCCCCCCCCCCCCACCCAAAAGATTATTTAAAGCTATTTTTGTGTTAAATGAGAAAGTATTAAGTATACATTACAAATAGTAGCTTTAGAAAGAAATGTTTTATTTGATTCATCATAAAACGTATTAATCATTTATGTAATGAAAGTCACTGGTAACCAAAACAGCTTTGTTACCAGCAGTCTTCAAAATACCTTTTTTTTACAGTACGTTCCACAAAAGAAAGCAAGTCATTCAGGTTTGAGAAAATGATGACATAATTACATTTTTTGGGTGAATTATCCCTAAAAAGTTTTTTTCCCCCTTTTTTATTTATTCTATTTTATTTTTATTTTAAATGAAATAATACAATAATACTCTAAATAAGAAACTGAAGCTGCCAGCAGGTGGCAGTAAATGTCTTTATGAATAATTTATTCATTTGATTCATTTAAACGGCTGATTCATTCAGGTATTCAGTAAACAGCTCACTTTATGAATGGGCCTGTGAATCATTTGATTCACCCGATTCATTTAAAACGTGGATTCATTCAGAAACTAAACGCGACTGTTGCTCGCAGACGCACAACAATTCTGCTGTGTCTTTAGGTAATATTTTTGTTGGCAAAACTGAGCGAAAACAGACAATAATGTGTTTAAAATACAACACACTATTAACTTCTTATTGACTGAACTGTTACATAAAATCACATTTGCTCTTGTGGTATTCGGACATAAGCAGCGCTTGTGTGATATTGCACTTGCTGCTTGTGTGATGTCACTGATCATATGACAACAACTCATACAGGAGCATTTTTGCCCAAATATCCTGAGTTTTAGGGCATAAATGAATTTATGGAGTTGTTGCTCTGCCTGGGGGCAGGGCCAGTGCATTAACTGCATTAAAATATTTTAATCATGTTATTTTTTCATTACTAATTAATTAAGTTAATGTGTTAAACTGACAGCTCTAATAAAAAGAAAGAAATTTAGCTGCTTTATGTTTAGTAGCATATTCCCCTGAAAACTCACCAAACAGTGACTTCAAGACCGAGGAATGGCCTACTGAACCTTTACACCCCTAGTGAATCAGTTTTTACCAGGTCCAACAAGATACAGATCTCATTTATGTGTTTTTTTTTTTTGTTTTTTCCAGTTTTGTGACTTCACAACAAATATCGCTGTTGACCTGCAATTAGCTGCAATGACTTCCCGAAAACACAGGCAGTTCTGTTTGGAGCCAATGGGAAATAAACCTGTACACGATCTTCCAGGAATTGGTCGTGCGCTGGGTGGGCGACTGCAGAGCAGCGGTATAAGTCATGCACGGGACATCGAGGGCCGTTTCCTGGTCTTCAACCAGAACCAGGAAAAGTTTGGAAACTGGCTTAAAGATACCTGTGGGGCAAATGCCAAGCAGCAAAGGGACTGCTACAACGGTCTGAGAGAATGGACAAGAAATAATTTGTAAAGAGAAGGGATTGGTTGCATCTAAATCAGCTGTAATGATATTCATCTAGGTGCCTGTTCCACTTTTGAATATACTACCTAATTCTGAAACTTATTTCAAATTTTGGTTGAATGGCAAATAATCACTTTTCAATCCTGGGAAACTTTAGAAACTATGTTTGTATGTTATTTTTATCATTTCTATTCATGCTTAGCAAGTGTTTTCTGTTGAAGTTTGCTTTTTATATATAGGCTATAAATGTCTTTATTGTCTGTTTAATATGAAATGTATAATTATTGTTTTTCATGACCACACCCTAATTTTCTTGTGACCCATAATAATAATAAAAATGTTTCACTTGATCTTGACTTGTTTTTCATACAAGAAAAAAAAAAAAAAACTTAAGTCTCTCACCTTCTCTCTGTTCACTGAGAATTGAATTAGCATCTGTCAAACATTATCCTGTAACATAGAAATTAGACATTTTGAACTCATGTCATCAGGTTCTTTGAGGGAGACGTGCAGACCCAAAGCATGGCAATGAGATTTTATATAAATTATAAAATACTAACAATAACTATAAACTATAAAATGTAATAGGACCTCATGAATAGTGTTTTATTTATCCAGAAATTCTGTTTCAGTTTTTCTGGGTTATGTTTTATTTATTTATTTATTTATTTATTTATTTTTATTTATTTTTTTTTTTTTGTCAAATACAGCAGTAATCAAATGGCGGCTTGCATTTCAAGACTAATTTACAGTATAAAATTTGCTTAGATTAAATTCACTTGTAAATGAAAGTGCATAGAGTATGCTTTCATTTCAAATGGAGACCTATAATATCTAAAACTGCATTACCTAAAAAAGTTCGGTTTTCAGAGTCCATTCTATTTCATTTTTGACAGGAATTAAAATGGCTGAGAATAGAAATACAGTGCATTCATAAGATAGTAGAGTTCCTTAACAGCATAGCAATGGCTCAGCTGACAAATCCATAAAACAGGTTTGAAAGTTGTGAAAATTATGTGAAAGGACCTTATACAAAGCCATTACAAAGTCTAGCCTGGTTTTCGTTCATGTAAATTTCAATATGGCATCTAAACTGATTAAGGTCTTTTCAGTCCTGTGCTTTTCCCTTCGTAGTTAGACAGGCTTGAAAGCTTGAAAAATATAATGCTGGATTACAAAAATATTAATTTGAACTGTTTTCTAGCACCCATTAGGTTATCTCCACCTCTCTTTGTTTTTGGTATAAACGCATCAGATTTTAAACCACCTCAAGTTAAACCTCAAACAATCTGTGATTATAGCAAACCAAGTGCTGGACCAGTAAAACATCAAAATACAGTTGAGGTCAGAAGTTTACAAATACCTTACAAAGAAAATAGGAGGGATAATACAAAATGCATTATATTTTTTTAGTACTGACCTGAATAAAATATTTCACATAAAAGACGTCTACATATAGCTAACATGAGAAAATAATAGCTGAATTTATAAAAATGAGCCGGTTCGAAAGTTTACATACACTTGATTATTAATACTGTTGTTACCTGAATGATCCACAGCTGTGTTTTTTTGTTTGTTTGTTTAGTGATAGTTGTTCATAAGTGTGTTGTTTGTTCTGAACAGTTAAACTGCCCGCTGTTATTCAGAAAAATCCTTCTGGTCCTATGACATTCTTTGGTTTCTCAGCATTTTTGTGTATTTGAACCCTTCCCAACAATGACTGTATGATTTTGAGATCCATCTTTTTACACTGAGGACAACTGAGGGACTCTCATGCAACTATTACAGAAGGTTCAAACACTCACTGATGCGTCAGAAGGAAACACGTTGCATTAAGAGCCAGGTGTGTAAACTTTTGAACAGAATGAAGATAAGTTTTCCTTATTTTGCCTAAATATAATATTTTTTCATTTAGCACTGCTCTTCAGAAGCTACAGAAGATACTTACATGTTTCCCAGAAGACAAAAGAATCAAGCGTATGTAAACTTTTGAACAGGGTCATTTATATAAATTCTCAACTATTATTTTCTCTTGTGGACTATATGTAAATGTCTTTTATGTGAAATATCTTATTCAGGTCAGTGCTAAATAAAAAATAACATGCATTTTGTATGATCCCACTTATATTGGTAATTAACATTTTGCAGATTCTGCAAGGTGTATGTAAACTTTTGACCTCAACTGTATGTTAAAAATATTCCACAAAGCAATACAGAGAGTACAAAAATAAGCCTTAAAAATTCACAGGATTAATGCTGTATTTAAATGACTGTTGATTTACAGAGTCCAGAACCATTGTCGAATGCACTGTTGCTTTTAAATCAAAGTTTAGACAGAATATTTTTATTCATGTACATCTTGATGAATTGAGGATGGACTGGATGAACACTTAGCATGGCATTCTTCCACTGGTTTGATATCTAGAAGCTATACAATGCAGTTGCTTTGTTTTTACCTAATGACTCTTGATGTTTATGTATGTACTTATATAAAGAAGAAACCCAGAGTTACAATAAGTAGGTTTTTCTTTGCTTTGAAAGAAACAAAAGTGGAGAAATAAATCTGAAAAAAACTTGTGCATTTAAATGTCTTATCTTGCACGTCACCATTTCAGTCACAAGAAGAGACATGTATGTAAATTCATTGTGAAAGCCTTACTGTGTTTCACTGGTTCTCACTGCTAGGTCATACAGATCTTCTAGAGGAACTCTAGAAGATCTTGAGCATGGGCAGGAAACACCTTTGTACAGGAGTGGGCTTTCATTTTTTGTGCTGAGTATACAGGGGAAAAGACTGGGTGAGTGCGTAACCGAATTATTAAGCAGTAGATTTTTGAAGACAAAACTTTTGGTTTCATTTTACTAAAATTTTGCTTTAAATGCATCCCCCATTAACATGGGAATGTATTTTATACAATAATGTATATGACAAATCAGAAAGTCTTTAATCTTTAATCTTTACAACATTAATCTATGTATTTGTCTTTTTTACTCATGAATCTTTACAGGTCTAACAAGCTCAAGGTCTGCATGCTACAAGCTACAGTTTTCTCTCGGACTTTACAACTAATGTCACTGTCGACCCACTGCAATGACAACGTCCCAAAAACACAGACATTTCTGTTCTGAGCCAATGGGGGATAAACTTGTCACAAAATATATACCTATTATACCTACAAAACAGACTTGTGTTTAATGGTATGATGATAAAAGTTAATTTGTTAATTTTTTTAATCTCTTCTATGCCTTTATCTGTCAAAATAAGGTATTTGAATTATATTCATTAGAATGTTCATTATTCAGCAAGTGTTAATTTGTCAATTGTGACTAATTGTGACTAAAAACACACATATCATTCTATTACCATGCTGACTCCCCTAATCATAACACCAACCTACAGATCTAAGCCTACCAGCTTACTGGAAACTATGGGATTTCTAAAGCTGAGCTCCTTCTCATTCCTAGGAGTTCCTTAAGTTTTGTTTCTAAATAAAGAAATTTAAGCATCACATATTGTTCTAAAGCATACTACTAACAATTCTGTTTTCAGTATATTCCATGCAAGCCCCAACTTTCGCCATCAGTGTTGCCAACTAATTTTCAAGCAAGTTGCTAAAGAAGGTTAATTTGTTGCTAAAAGTTGCTAAATTATATTGTGATGCCATTCAGATTTATTCATAAAGGAAACTGAAAATTGATTCTTATTTGTAAAAGTAATATAAACACAAAGTTTAAATGATCAGATATTTTTAATATTAAATACAATATTAAATTATAAAACACATTTTTGAACGATGACATTTTATGTACCTGTTAGTTAGTTAATATGGTACACTCTAAAAAAAGCCTGTTAAAATATGCAGTGCCTTGCAAAAGTATTTAAACCCTTTCATTTTTTTCACGTTTTATGCTGCCTTAGGCTAAACTGCTTTAAATCTTTGCAAATTTATTAAAAATAAAAAACTTAAATGATCACATTGCGTAAGTAATCATACCCTTTATGTGGGACACTTGAAATTTAGCTCAGGAGCTTTAATTTTGCATGTAGATGTTTCTACACTTCGAGTAAAGTTAACCTGTGGCAAATTCATTTGAATGGTTATGATTTGGAAAGGACACATGTTTTAATAAAAGGTCTAAATGCTGAAAAAAAAAGGCTGAAAATGCATATCAGAGCAAAAACCAAGCCCTGAGGTAAAAAAAAAAAAAAAAAAACTGCCTGTAGAGCTCAGAAACAGGATTGCATCAAGTCACACATCTGTTCAGTTCAGAAAAAAAATCTGCTGCACTGAAGGTTCACAAAAGCATGTAGTCTCCATTACCCTTAATGGAAGAGGTTTGAATCAACCAGGACTTTTCCTGCAACCGATGGAGAAGGGCCTTTGTTAGAGTAGTGACCAAAAAGCTGATGGTTACTCTAGTTGAGCTCCATGATTATATGTGGATATAGGAGAAACCTACAGAAGAGCAACCATCACAGCAACCAACACTCCACTGATCTGGGCTTTATTGTGGTGTGGCAAGGCTCAATCCTTTCCTCAATGAAGACACATGAAAACACATTCGGAATTTGCAAAAAAGCACCTAAAGGACTCTCAGATTGTGAGAAACAGGATTCTCTTGTCTGATGAACCTCAATTTCAAGCATCATGTTTGAAGGAAACCAAGCACTGCTCATCACCTGCAGAGTACCATCTCATAAGTAAAGTGTGCTGTTAGCAGCCTCATGACTAAGGACTAAGGGGACTAAGGGGCTTATCGGAGTAGAAGAAAAGCTCAATGCACCAAAATTTTGAGATAGCCTTAATGAAAACCCAGTCCAGAGCATTTAGAACCTCAGACTGGGCAGAAAGTTCACCTTCCAACAGGACAATGACCCTAAGCAAACCGCAAGAGTGGCTTATAGACAACTCTATGAATGTCCTTGAATGGCCCAACCAGAACCTGGGCTTGAACCCAACCAAATATTTCTGGAGAAACCTTAAAATGTGTGCTGCCCCCATCCAAGCTGGCAGAGCTTAAGAGGTGAAGAGGGGAGGAGAAAAATGGTAGATAATTGCCAAATGCGGATGTGCAAATCTTATCACATCATACCCAAAAATACTTGAGGCTGTAAAGGTGCTTCAGCTAAGTACTAAGTACTGAATACTTATGCTATGTACTTATTTAATTTTTGTATTTTCAATACATTTACGAAGTTGTGACAATTCTGTGTTTGCTTTGTCATTATGGTGTATGGAGTGTAGATTGATGCGGGAAAATAATTAAAGCAGTTTAAGGCAGCAACATAACAAAACATGTATAAAACAAAGGGGTATAAATACATTCGCAAGGCACTGTAGCACAAGGTATTGGGTTAATATGAGAAAATTTAGTGTATTGATTTTTAACAGGTGGTTTATCTGTATTTTTACTGAAGCACTGCATTTTGTTGCGTTTCAGGGTTACGGGAAATGTCCATAAACATAATGTCCTGGCAGAAAATTACCAGTAGATTACCTTTTCTAAATATTTCTTTTTTATATAGTGTGGACCTATTATAAGCTAATAACAAGGTGTATTATAAATGAACAGTTGCAACGAGAAACTTAATTTACATGTGATGTATGTACTGCCAGGCACCTCTCTGGTTTCCTGTTTTGAGTCATTTAGAGGGAAAATGTTTGCAAATGCTCACAAAAAAAATTGCTAGCAAATAAATAAATAAATGAATACTATGAAATTAATATTTTGCCAACTTTCTTTGTAATGAATCCCAACAAAAGTTCAGGATGTGATTTAAAATGCATTATTCATTATGCAGTACACTTCTGGATAGGCGATACAATGTGTAAATCATGCGTGACAGTAAAGACTTGATAAGAGATGGGGTTTCCTGATTTCACACTCACATTACAATACATTTGATGAGAAAGTAAGTCATACAAAACTACTGGCTTTATTACCAGATTTATTATTGGATTGTATTATTTGGATTTAAAATATTACTCTTTTTTTTTTAAAGAGATGTGTTTAAGGTTGCCATGCATTGTAAAATAGATGTGCAAACAGGAATTTAAATGTTTTAACTAATTGTCAGCATATAAATTTTGTCTCTTGAGGGAATTTATATGAAGTTAAGGAATTTTAACATGTAATTTGAAGTTGTTGTTGTTTTAGACAAACTAAGCACTCTGAAAGTTTCAGCTCTGTGTGGACTTTAGTTTGGACTCAGGTTCGTTGAACCCTTTAAAAAATTAATAATTAGCAGAAGATTAATATTTAGCAGGGATTAGATGTAGAAAATCTGTTCAGAAAACAATCATTTTTATGTCCAGTATATACTCAGACAACTATTAGATACGTCTTATAAAAATAGGGAACAGAGAGAAAAGTTTATGACAGGAAGTTTCTTTCCCTCAGAGGAAATGATGACGCTTCTAGCAAGTCATGTGATTTAGGGTTTTGATATTATGCCTGTGATGTTTCTGCATTTGCTCATATAAAAGAGAAACCTAGAGTAACAATATGTAGGTCTCCCCCCCCCCCTCTTTAAAGAAACAAAAGTGCTGAAATAAATTTGAAAAACGTTTTCTGCATTTAAATGGTCTTATCTTTCACGTCATCATTTCAGTCCAATGAATGACATGTCAATGTGACATGTCTATTGTGTTTTAGTGGTTCTCACCGCTATACAGATCTTCTAGAGGAACTCTATATATGGCCGGTACATGTAGGCAGGCCGGAATCATATCAGAATTATCCTGGATTATTTGTGGGGTCAGGTGTCAGGTGTTTCCTAAGAAAGTTTGCTGTTTTTATTTTTAATCTAAGACGATCAAACCAGATTGGTTTGGCTCCATCATATACATATTTTACCTGTTTTTATTGCTAGAAATCTTCTAGAGGAACTCCATATATGGTGTGATCAGCAGACATGATTACGTCAGTGCAAACGTAATGAAAAGCAACAGAAAAGGTATAAAAGGGATGTGCAGTATTTTTGTGCTACGTGTACCAGGAAACAGTTGAGTAAGTACCATCTTGTCTAACAGAATTTTAAAGTAAGAGGTTTTTAAAGATAAAACTTTGATTTCATTATGAATCTAGTTAATCTAATATAACTAAATACATTTAAATAAATAAATAAATAAATGAAGTTACATTTTGTAAAGTCTAATTCATACTTTCATCTGTAATAATACAATGTCTTTGAATTATACCTACATTTGTTTAGGAGCCTTACTTTGGTTTTGGCTTTTTTTTTTTTTTTAAATAATGTGAAGTCAGTGTCTGTAATGTCTAATACATATCTATCTCTGTATAATGTCTTCGAATTGTGCTGATTTTACTTCAGTTGAAATAATGTAAAGTTCTTCGGTTGACTTCGGCCGTAATTAAAAGTTATTTCTGGTGGAAATAAAGTTGCTTTTTAAAAACAATATTAAATAAATCTCATAATAATCCTGGATTATTTGTTTTCTTAAGTGTGTCGGCTGTTTTCTGTGACAGTTGGCTGTTTTCATTTTTGATTCTTTACCCATTTACCACGATCCAAACAGGCAAGGTTGTCGGGAGGCCTTGACTCCATCGAATGTTTTCACTGCTAGAGATACTCCATATATGGTGTGATCAGTAGGCACCTCATGATTACATCAGTGCAAATGTAGGGAAAAGCAACAAGGCCCGGAAATGCTTTTTGTAATGTTTAATCCATGTAATAATATAATGTATTTGAATTATGCTCATTTGGGAGCCTTTCTCAGCAAATGTGTGATTATTAAAGATTAATTAGACTATATTTTATTCTGGTTGACAGCCCTAATGTAAAGCTATTTCTGGTGTAATGACAACTACATTGCTTTTTTAAACCATATTACCATCCTGGAATATTTGTGGTCTTATGTGTGTCAGTTGGCTGTTTCAATTTTTAATTCTTCACCCTTGATGATCCGAACAGCGCAAATTTCTCAGCAGTGTTTGGCTCCATCAAGTGTTTTCACTGCTAGAGATCTTCTAGAGGAACTCCATATATGGTGTGATCAGTAGGTAGGTCATGATTAAGTCAATGCAAATGTAATGAACAGGAGCAGGGACAAAGATATAAAGGTGTGATGTGGTATTTTTTTGCTACAAAATGATTCATATGTACAATCTTGTGTAACACAATTGTTACATTTTTAAAAATAAAGCTGATTTCATTACATTTCAATAATCTGGAATATATATATTGTAAAAAAAAAAAAAAAACATGTATTAGAGGTATAGGCCTCCTTTTACTGGGTTTACATGTATCTGCTGTATACTAAGTGAATACAGGTAAAGTGGGACCACAAATGTTTTTGTGATTCATGAGATCTTGACTTGTCAATACCCCACATGTCAAACCTCCCCACAAAAATTATATTTTCCCACCTCAGGCATTAACAACCTTTTATTATTGTTAGGTTTTTTTTTTTTTTTTTTTTTTTTTTTTTTTTTTTTTAGATTGAGATGTCTCAACCCCGTAACAGACAAAATGGGATTGGTTTACACAGAACTTGTTATAAAACAATCATCTGAATACATTACAATAAATATAACATTTATCATATTTTTTACATTTTTACAGGACTGAAGCTAAAATCACACAAATTGTGTCTGTGGTCACTTTATGTTTAACTAAAGCCACAATTTTATTGTTTTAGTCCTTAACATGTCAGATAGTAATCAACAAGAAATGCTTTCATTCTTAATTGTATTCCCTATATTTTTCCAAACATATTAATGTGACAAGGTGTGGCAGGGTTGAAGTCTGTACACATTTGAAAGGTTATATTGGGTTTTGGGTTTTAATTTTTGGTTTTGTTTTTCCCTCAAAGTTTAAGTGGACATGTTACAAAATATTGTCAATACATCTATCAAAATCAAAAAATCTATTTATAACAAAAATATGAGTTGTCATGATTTTGATTTTGATTTTAAGTATATATTTGCTGAAACCATAACTATTTTATTATTATTATTATTATTTTTTTTTTTTCATAAATTAAGTAAATAACTTAACCCTGTCAAAAATTTACAACCCCATAACAATGAGAAATACATATATTTGTGATGGGGGTTAAGGTTTTTCTCTCAAAATGGCCACTGATAGACCATTTATGGCAGCAATAAAACAAGTACATTGTATATACTTATGGATTAAAATAAAATGTTGAAAAATAATCATTTTCCATCTTAATGTTATGTAACGGGGTTGAGTTTAACAGTGCCCTCCCTGACTATAATATGCCTCACAAATATGAATAAATAGTATGATACTACTAATCATTTTCTGCAACACTATTAAAGAGACCTGAATGATGTCATTTCTGGTAAATAATGCCACATATGAGCAGAGTCTAAATTATTAGTCTAAATTATTATGGGTGTAGAATGGTTAGTGTGACGGAGTTGAGTTGAGACTGACGGACATAACTTTAAAGTCTGTTTTTTATAAAATATCTTCCAGTTTTGTAGAAAAATATTCTTCACGAGAAAGGAACACAAATAAATGCTTACATTATTGCCAAATCATAGACACATATGCACATTTTGTACAAACTCAGTAAAGTGCCTCAAGGACATGACAAAATGTTTGTTTAAGATTGATACAAGACATTATTTTATGCTAAAAACAAATATTAAAATGCAACAATTATTTTTATTCATTATAATGGGCATACCAAAGTATTGTGAAAAGCTTTGAACAATTAATTTTGGTAAATGACCACTTTAGAAATTCTGGGGGACTGAAATATTACAGAATCCCATGACCACTATAACAATTTTGTCTGCCCTTTTAAATTGGATTTTTTTTTTTTTTTCTTAAAAAAAATCTTGTTCTTTATTTTTTTATTAGGAATCAATTTTTGCATATGACAGTGACATGCAGGACATGATATAAATTCCAGCCTAAAAATGAACAGCCTAAGCAGTTTTGCAGGTTTTCTCCCCATCAAGCAGGTCTTATTTTAGAGGGGTTTGACACATTTTCATGTGGTCAGCAAATCAAATTTTGTTTTTTAATGTAAATGTATTAATCTAGCTAAATAATTATTTATAAATGATAAATTAACTAATAGTATAACAAAACTAAATTAAAACTTACTAAAAACGTACTAAATTGTTTTCAGTTCACTTATCTTTTGAGGCTGGTTATTTGTCACCTATGGTATCGATTTTGTATCGATACCGAGGTATTAGATTCTGGTATGGTACAGAAGCCAGAGTTATGGTATCGAGCCATCCCTATACTTTGGGCCAGGTTTAATCCAGTAATCAAGCATGGCAGCTGCAAGTGGAACATGTATTTATATTGTGCAATCAAAAAGAATATAATTGTTTGTTTTCAGTGATATCATATGTTCAGATTCTACCAGACACATCATGATGTGTGCATTCCAACTCATTTTGCCAGCACAGGTCACAATTGTATATGATGTTCTGACACAGTCTGACATCTATTTCATAGATACAATAAAGGACGTGTCTTCAGACATGGCTGAAAAAATGGTATTATTTTAAACAATATTTTTGAATATTTTTATATAGCATGCTAATGACTTGTCGAATGTTTGTGTAGTGGCAGTTATTTGTATAATGATGTTATAATGGATTTAATTGATTGTTTCAGTTTGTTTATTTTTAATTACACTAAATAAACATAAATAACACCATTTTGAACACTGAGGGCCCTATCATATACATGGCGCAATGCGGCGCCAGGCGCGATGCAATTGATTTTTGCTTTCAGTCCAACGCAGTTTTACATTTTCACGTCCTGCGCCACGTTGTTTAAATAGCAAATGCATTTGCGCCCATTTGTGCGTCAGTGGGCGTGCTGATCTGAAAACCAGGTTTGTTCAGGGGCATTGTTGGCGCGTTGCTATTTTTAGGCAGCTAATAGAGACTGCGCCATTGACTAACTAAAACCTGGGGCCGGTTGCATAAAAGGTTTAGACTAGTCTTAAAAAGTTAGACGGCTAATTTTATCTTTAAAACTGTTCATAATTGTTTTAATTTAGTTACAAGAAAATGTAGATTAGTCTAAGTTGAATCCAAAAAATAAGACTGGTTACTCTTTGGTTAACTGCTAGCTGGTCAGACTAGGACTTAAGACACTGTCTTAACACAGAGGCTAAGTTTATGCAACTGGCCCCTGGTCTAAAGTCAATGGCGCAATATTTTTGTTGTTATTTAAAGAACACTTTAGCAATATGCGCCTATAGGCAGGTGCACAATGCACATACACTCTGCTTATTACACACAGGGACGCGCATCAGCACACAAACATGCCAAATATTAAAAATGAAAGGATTACAATCTAAAAGATGTATTTTTATTGTGTAAATGCATATAAAAACGCCTACATGTTATAATGGATAGTCAATCGCTTTGCTATGCGAGCTGTTTTTTCGCTTTAGAAAACGATCACTTTCCTCAAGGAGGGGAGAGTTTTGAAAGGGGGTGCACAGTAACCCATTAGAGTGGGCTCGGCCCATTAAATGCCCCTCTTTGCGGCGGTCCTGCTCTCTGGAGAAGCGTTCAGCCTTTGTTCTTGCAAAGTGCCGGCGTGTAACTCGCGAATCCGCCATGGCGCGAGCGTAACTGACTCTTTAAGGGAATGGGAGATGAGACTCTCATGAGATGAGACTAATTGGTTTAATGCAGGTTACGCCCAAAACACAACCACGACTCATTAAGAGAATAGGGACAACCCTTTTAAACCATGCGCCGGGCGCTACGACTGTTTTTCCCGTCTTTAAAATAGCAAAAGTGGATTCGGACACGCCCCAAGTGCACCTGCGCCGTGCGCTTTAGACTATGCGCTTAGAGCGATAATAGATACTTAACAATCCTTCAGTCCGATATGTGCATTGTGTTTTTTTTTTTTTTTTTTGCTTATTCTGTTCTTTGCATATAGCATTTAATATCATGCCATCATGACTCAATCCTGTGCTGGACTTACAGGGACGAAGAGAAAGGAGGGCAGCCATCAAAGATAAAGGGAGGAGCAAGGAGTGCAGGACCGCCACTGAAACAATAACACCATTACTAGGTAAAAAAAAAATTCACACAGTGATAGGCAGTTTAACAAAAGCTACAGTAGGTAAGCAAGACATTAACATTTTTAGGTACAGTACATTAAAAGTGCAACTTGTATAATGTTTTTTTTAAACAGAAAAACACAGCTGGATGAGATGTGCCATCACTTTTAATCACGTTCTCACTCCCAAGCCGTCACATATTGAGGATTGGTCAGGACCCCTTGGCGTCGCTTTTTGACGCCCAGGGTATCCCTTCAGCGTCAATCTTCGACGCGCAGGCTCCTCCACTGTTTTCAGTTGTTTGTCTTAATTTAATGGTTTGCATGCATTTGTAAAAATAGACATTATTTAATATAAATATATACGTTCATTGGAGCACCTTACCCCACCCCTACCCTATACCTACCCACTTCTGAACAATACAAAACACGCAACAGGCAAATATAAGTACAGTCACAGGTATTAGTTGCAAAAACTGACCATTAATAAGCAGTATAAAAGCATTACAAAGTCTTCTGAAGCCTTACGATATCCTTATGCGAATAACAGAAGGTTTTATAAAATCGCTGAAAATGATCCCGCTCCGTTAACGCGCTCACATCTCATTCAAGAAGATACACCCGAGCATTAGCATGACGCAATCGGTCACGAGACACATACGAGCCAATGGCATTTCACAACAGCATGACACAATCGGTCACGAGACACCCAAGAGCCAACAGCATTTCACAACCAAGGCTTGCGTCTTCTGGCGGCATTTTTTGAATTCAAGCACGGAGGTTCTTCTCACAAATCAATCGTTTTGCTTCGGAACCATTGGAACATTAATACTTTTTGAATAAATTATGAATATAGTTGTAATTGCCTGTTATATCTTGTGTTTTGTTGAAAAATGGTTAGGTATAGGGGCAGAGGTTGGGTTCAATGTGTAAATAGTGTAATATAAATTAAACTGTTTTGACTGTTCGCATTGAAAAAAAAAAAAATACACCCCAACATATATGCAATAATAGCAATATTATTACCCAATATATAATTTAATCATGACGATAAAATTCCCTGTGCCTTTCGCGTCAGCGCATTGATGCCAAGGGTTTCTTGCACGTTGAAAAATGACGTTAAAGGGGTACCCTGAGCGTCCAGAAGTGACGCCAAAGGGGCCCTGCCCAATCGTCAATATGTGACGAGTTAGGAGTGAGAACGTGTTGATCCAGAAGTGCACAGAGCAAATCAGCTGGTTTGTTTCATCTTGTCAATGATTTAAATGTTAATTTTTTGTAACGTATGTTTTATACTGTGTAAAACATTTCAAGGGTGGTTCCACATTTGCTCTCCAGAAATGGTGGGTTGAATTTCCAATTCATAACACTTTAGATCCAAAGATTGGTATAATTTTAAAAACAACAACAACAAAAAAAGTGATGTGAGACTAGAATTCTAGAAATCTAAGGTTTTTCTAGAAAGTAATATCCACAAATGAATTTATAAATTCACTGTAGAATAAATAAATTAATAAATTAATAAATAAAAACAGGTTGTTTTTGCCAAATAAAAATGGCAGGCGCTTGATTAGCCCCAAATAACACCAATGGGTTAACAAATTAAACCAGGCCATTTCTTGAAAGTTTTGGCTCTTTTTTATAAAGAAGTATGTTTGAATGGAGACCATGCACTTCTGGCTGCTAAATGTGAAACTTGATATTTGCGAGCAAGTGTTTTTAGAAAACGTACTGAAATTTTGGCAGCCAGATGTAGTGGAAGAAGTACCTTAAGAGAGCCATCATTCTTTCAAACACAATTATGATATATTGAATTGCAAAGTTTACAATTGATGGAATTTCAAATAACTAATTCATCAATATATTCATATAAAAAATTAGAATAAAGATCTCCGATTCTGGTAGCAAAGAAGAAAATTAAATACAAACCGAAATGGCTTGATAAGTATTCAACTCCAGATGAAACCGGACAAAATTCCTGAAACAAAGTCAAGTCTCCTGTGTTCAATTGAGAACTCCCTCCACACTTGAAAACTTAGGCTGCAATGACTGGAGAACTTTCTTTGGAGGTCACTAACAGCTTTGATGTATGTCCATGGACGTCTGGCTACAGAAACATGCGAGGACAGAAGCAAAAAACAACAAAAAAAAACAAAAACAAAAACAAAAAGCATTCTAAGCAATCTTTCTGCTCCCTTGTTTTGGAGGAATTTCTTCAGGATTCCTTCTTAGGATTTTGTGATGAGCACTGGCCTTTTTTTCATGGCATTACGGCTAAGCTGATGAGCACTGACTTAGTCTGCAAGCTGCAGGACCAATGGTGATGATGCACGCGGATCCTCAACAGTTTGCTGAGGAAGAATTGCTAAGTTCAATGAGTGCCGATGGTCTTCACCAACTTTCACCAAGGGGTTTAAGAATACTTATCAAACCATATTAGATCTACAGCGCTTGAAGTGGGACGGTACTCACCAGTATGCAGTACCGTCAGTTCTATGCTGTTCTGTTCAGAGTACCAGACATTTTTCTGTCGTGCTTTGTACTCTCTTCTGTCCTGCTTGAGAAATCCAGTTTCACTGTCTGGCACATGGATGCGGACATGCTGGGTCTCTCTCACGCGAGCGTGGACACTCTGGGTCTCTTTTCACTTCAAGCACTGGATATATCGATACGAAAAGAGTGAAAGCTTTCTGAAGGTACTCTGTTCAAGCTGTATACTTCTGTCTTTGTGGCCAATAATTCAAATGGAACCACCTTTTAAACTACAAATCAATAAAAAGCTACAACAAACTGACTGAGTACATTATTAAAAAAAAAAAAAAAAAATTTCACAATGCATTTTCTATGTGGACTGGAATTGGACTTCAGTAGAAGGCGCAGAACCGCAGCGCAATCGGAAAAAGCGGTCCAAAGACGTGTCTACACGCAGGAAGAAGACTGGGATACAGTAAGTGTACAACACTAAAAAGGACAATACTCCTGTATGTTAACGTGTCAGTAGCCCATGCTGTAATGGATTTGGGGTGGATGAAGATGGACTCATGGTTAGATCTTCGAAATAATATATTTGTTATTTCATGTGGAGTGCAGAAATCATGAATATTGGAGAACTTCTAGCAACTTGCAAGCTACATTGCACAAGTAAATACCCCTCAGTATGCTTTATATTGGGACGCATCCTCCTCATCCCAAACTGTCAGATGGTTTCTGATACAGTAGATGAAGAATTCCAAATGGGAAGGGACTAGATGTTTGATTGCTTTCTGATAAAGCCTTAAATCAAGGATAAGATGGCACACCTGCAAGCACTTTGACCCCCACTATGATGCTTAATGTTATTCAATGTGTTGTGTGATATGGGAAGTGAGTGGATATATCAGTGTCGTGTCCTCAAGTACAATAATGCAAAAGAAGCTGGTAGAATAGAGGAAGAAATCACAGAAGACTTTTGGAGGGAAGTTTTCTTATATTAACAGATCGAGAATTGATGTCAGTGGAAGGATCACTAATAGACATGGTCTGTTAGAAATAACCAGAAGAAACCTTCATTTTGATGCAAATGCCTGAAATGGTCACAGCACATGGCATTTTCTTCAGGATTTGTCTCAAAGGGATGTTTTTTAACCAGCTTGGCAATGGTGCTCAGATGGTTACATGTATCCGAAAGCTTCCATCCAAAAATATTTGGGATACCTCTCCTGTTTTGAAGAAAGTTAACTGCAGCTTTTTTGGAGTCCATAAATTATGCACTTCATAATTCATTTGAAGATATGTTCCACTTCTGTTCTCATGGATTTCTATTTCTACATCATTAACTTGAAAAACAAAAGTGGACATTGTGGCAGCATGGGCTCTGAGCATGTTCTCTCCTTTCTGTTCTCAAGAACATTCAATGGATTGGACACGTCGAGAAGCACACCTGCCCAACCATCCACACCGCCTTCAGCGCTCCGTGTATCAAACAAAAAACACCAAACAAAGAAGACCATTACTAGGTAAGTATTGTGTGCGAATGTGATCGCGGGTAATTGTTTTTTCAAATGAATATGGATATCATCAGTAAACACCAAAACCTTGTTAGCATCAGCAAGGATGCGAAGACCTCTTCTGAAAATGCAGTCCCAGCTGGAAACTCTTCTGCCAAAAGCCTGAAAGTAAGTTATTATTATTTTTTTCACAAAATATGTATATCTACACATGACCTCATGACATTGTTCTCATCTCTGCTTCAGTGTGATTCAGAAGTGTGTTTTCCTGAAACCAACCAGAACTCTGAGCCTTCTTCTGTGAAGGATGATGCAACCCAACAGAACACAAGAGGTCTGATGTTATTCAGATGAAGCTATAAATGTTCATATTGTCAACGCGTGTGTAGTGTTAGACTAGTACCTTTGGAGAGATATTTGCTAAATCATAAAGACAGATGGGCATTTAAATGAGCATGCATGCAATATGAATTTTAACTGAATTTTAATTGCTTGTTCTTTTCCTGTAAAACAGATGATCACAAGATCGCCTTACTCTCCTGTAAAGAGGAGCCAAATTTGTCATCTCTCAAGTCATCAGAGTAGGTTCTTTACCTCTCTTAGTTTGTTAAAGACAGTTATCAGTTACATCCTATTTTTAAGTCTACATTAAAATATGATTTTGCGTTTACATTTGTCTCCAAAGGAATGACTTGTGTAGCCTTTATTTCAAGCACAATAAATTCACACATTATTGTACCTCAATTTAGTTCTACTGTAATGCATTTGCCAAGTACATAAATTTATACTGTAAATGTAGCTGATATATGCTGTAACTGTGTATATTCATTGCAGTCTGCTTCTACTGATTTTTTTTTTTCAATCAGGCGACCTAACTGCCAACCTGAAGATGAAACTTTTACTGAGGGGAATGGCAAAAGAAAAAGAAAAAGGTCTAAATCAAGTTCTAAATCAGTTTCTCAACTACTTTATTTCCAGTCAACACTCACTTTCCTTTGACTCCAAAAGCAGTACCACATATCAAAATAACAATACAATTTAATTTGTTACCCAAATACACAATAAATCACTTCCATATTTGAGACTTTTTTATTGATTATCATTTAATACACAACATCAGTGTTGAACAAGATCATTCTCATGTTGGATTTTATAGGCCACTATTACTACACAACCTCACTAGTGTTCATTTGCATTTTAGTGACTACAGTCAGTCTGAGGATTACAAAGGGTCTGAGATCGGCTCAGGTTTGGAGGACAGAGGGAACACCGTAAGTTATATCTGTTGTACAATTATTGTTTAACTGTCAACATCAGTAGTTATTATGCAGCTCATTTTTGTGTTTGAATTTTCTAGCAGTCCAGTTGTGAGGAGAACGAAAACAAGAGAACAAATACAGGCCATATCCTTCTGTCATTCAAGCTAGAGCAAATGAGATACAAGAGGTTTTTGTATGATGTTCCTGATACATCTGATCACAGTTCAGAAGATCAAAACTGCACCACAAAAATGCCCGATCAACCGTTTGAAATGCATACGTCCTGGGAAGTTTCTGCTACTTCAGAAATTAAAAAAATTGCTGGTAAAAGAATCAAAGACTTAGATTTAAACACTGATAACAGTGCACCAGTCAAGATAATAGATTTTTTCCACTATGCCCAAGTAATTTATTATCTCATCAGAGTTTGGTGGGAACAGGAAAAGCATGACAGGCAGGATGTCACCTTTTTAGTTGGTAAATTCTCAGTACGGTTGCAAGCAAGCGATCTGTACTGTTGTCCAATCAAAAAAGATGAGGAAGAGATACAACTTCACGACAAAAATCTTAATTACGCAAAATTGAAACCATCAAAAGAAATCGCTAAAAACTATTCTGAGACAATTTGGAACTATATGGTTGGGAACCACGACAGAGTTGAATCTTCTGTACTGACATCTCAAGACGCCACTGCAGTGTGTGCTGTTTTGTTCTCAGAAGTTATCAGGTATCCTAGCATGTTTTTCCACAACATTCTTCTGATGCAACATTATAAGTCATGGGGCGAGTTTTGTGACTATCATCCCATGGTAACAGGAGGATCGTGGAAACATCAGAGCAAAAACCCTTCAAAAAAAGTTTTATATAGGGAACAAGTAAACCTTGTCTTTTGTGCTAAGAAAATAATAAGCGATATGGGTAAAAGAGGCAGTCTATTCAAAATTACCTACCCAGTTTGAAGAACCAGAACCTTGGAGAATACTCTCATGGACTTATGCGGATTACAAAATGTGTTAATATAAATTGGGAGCTCTTTTTGAGAGAGGCTTTTGGGGTATGGGAGCTGAACACGCAGCGACCCCTAAAGTTTCAACCAAAGAGAGGCCTCCAAAACTATCTATCTATCTATCTATCTGTCTGTCTATTTATTTATTTATTATTTTATACAGTATTTATAATTTTATACAATATTTATGTATTTATAATATATAATTTTATATTAAATATGTTAATAAATATGATTTATTGACTTCATTGTGTCTTTGTCTTTTTGTGAGTGGTCACTGAAATGCATTACATGAGAAGGGTGATAACATTTTGATATGAAAATGAAATGAAATGAAATGAAAACAAGACAATAGGAAAATAAAATTAAACAGCCTGTATTATTGATTAGACATTTTATATGAAATTAATGGTTTGATTAATGGTTTGATTATTAAAGAAGAATCTAATGGCTGAATACACTCAAGGCTGTGTAAACTGTGGTTATAAGTTGCTCTTTTAACGTCAGATGTACTGTGCTTACAGCTTTTATCATAGAGAAAAAAATACTGACAGAAAAAAAATACATAGTCTGTTAGGGCTTCCATAGTTTCTACAGCAGGGCTTGTTCTCATTCTTTTGCTCAAGGAAGGAGTTCCTTAAGTTTCATTTCTCGAGAAAAGGAAACTTAAGCATTACATGATGTTCAAGCATCCTTTTGAGAAATCCCATTTTTAGTATTTATCTTGCAAGTCTTGACTCATCAGTTTTGTCATGAATCTCAGCAACAAGTCAGGATGTGATATAAAATGCATGACTGATCATGCAGTACACTTCTGGAAAGGCTATTAAATTGTGTAAATGATTCAGTCGCTGCCCACGCCACACATGTTTTTTAGTGGAAAACATGTTGGAATGATTGAGTTCTTGCAAAAATGCAGATGTCTGAAGACGAAACCTCATTTTCTTGTAGGCTATTTAACCCTTTAACTGTCACTCCCTATCTTGAACATCGACATGAAAATGCACTATCCAGAGTTAAATTTTTATAATTCATGAATGAAAACATTTTGTAATATGATTTTGATGTACAATTTCCGTGGTAATGCAATGTCTAATTTTAAAATGGTTTTCAGAGTGGACGGTGACAGTTAAAGGGTTAAAAGAACTGTGACAGTAAAACAAAGAGGTGGGGTTTTCTATAATCACACTCCCTCATTACAATTCCGGGTAGGTCATACAAAAGTACTTGGTTTATCACTGAAATATTATTTGTATTTAAAAGATATTCTTTAAAAGAAATGTGTTTTAAGGTAGGAGAGTATTGTAAAATAAATGTGCTAACAGGAATTTAATTGTTTAACATTCAGTTAAATCTACCTGTTCTTTCTTTAGGGAATATATAGAAAGTCAAGAAACTTTAACATTAGACTTTTATGACAAAATAAGTACTGTAAAAGTGCTTCTGAAAGTAATTTCTGTGTCATTCCTATAGTTTGGTGGATTATTAAGCAGGTTTGATGATTTTTCTTTTTTTTTTTTTTAATCATAAGCTTTAGATTTTAAATGGCAAGCACCAATGTAATGGTGGACTAGAGACTGTGAGACAAAATAATTGTAATTGTGTGATTTTGATATAAAATGTATATGTATATTTATTCCTAAATGAAGTTGAGAAAACATGCTTGGGGACTTGGGGTGTGAAGGAATGTGTATACACTGTCATTCATAATTGTAGATGATGTTCTGAAACAATCTGACAATCACAATCTTTTCACAGATACAATAAAGGACTGTCTTCAGATATGGCTGAAAGAACGGTATTATTTTAAACAATATTTTTTTATAATATAGCATGCTAATGTCCTGTTGCATGTTTTGTGTAGTGGCAATTATTTGTATAATGATGTTATAATGCATTGTTGTTTCAGTTTCAGTTTAATTATGCTAAATAAAAATAATAAATAACCCATTTTGAATACTGAGAGTATTAATAGTGTGCATTGTGGTTTGCAGTTTAACAAACTGGGTGTAAATATTTAAACACACACCAGAGAACCAACAAAATAACAATTAAAACAAGAATTGAAATCTAATAGTAACTGAAATCTATTAAAACATTTTATATTAACTCTTGTTTTATTATTATTATTATTATTATTATTATTTTTTTTTTTTTTTTTCTGGCTTATTCTGTTCTTTGCATATGGCTTTTAATGTCATGCCATCATGACTCAATCATGTGCTGGAATTACAGAGGAAAAGAAAAAGGAGTGCGGGCATCAAAGATGAAGGGAGAAGCAAGAAGTGCAGGACGGCCACTGAAACACCATTAGGTAACAAAAAAGATTCACACAGTGATAGGCAGTTTAACAGCAAGAAAGACATTAGCATTCTTTAGGTACTTGTGTAATGTTTTGTATTATTATTATTATTATTATTATTAATTAATTAATTAATTAAAATCAGAGAAAATCTGTTGGTTTGTTTAGTCTTGTCAATGTTTTAAATGTTTTTTTTTTTTTAAATGTATGTTTTATACTGTGTAAAAAGGTTCAAGAGTGGTTCCACAACTGCTCTCTAGAAATGGTGGGTTTAATATCCAATTCAAAACACTTTAGATTCAAAGATGAGTATAATATTAAACACAAAAAGTGATGTAAGACTAGATTTCTAGAAATTTAGGAAAGTAATATCCACAAATTAATTTATAAATACAATAATTTAACTCTTTAACTGTCACTCCCATTTTTGAACACAGACATAAAAATGCACTATCCAGACTTAAATTTTAGAATGAAACCATTTTGTAATATGATTTTGATGTACATTTTCCGTGGTAATGCAATGTTTGATTTTAAAATGCCTTTCAAAGGATGAATTTTGAGATTTTAAGTTTTGAACTGATATATAATATATATGATATTCTAATGATATCTAATGCATGAAATGGAAAAAGGAAACGAAGAAAGTCTTTTGTGACAAAGGTCAGAACTCATGTTATGATGTAGATTTTTTTAAGTTGCACTCTTGACATATATTAATCTATTACTTTTCCTACATAATTTGTAACACAAGAATATGGTCGAATATCTATTTGGGAGTCTTAGACCTTTCCAACGATGTATAGTTTGTCATGATTAGATTAGGATTTATTTGTAATATGGTGAAGTAAACTTAGGCATCCCACAGGGTGGACGGTGACAGTTAAAGGGTTAATTATAAACATAGATTCATCCATAATTAATACATTTGATTAGCCCAAAATAACGCATGGGTTAACTAATTAAACCAGTCTATTTCTAGAGAGTTTTGGGTTTTTTTTATTTTTTTTTTTTTATAAAGAGGTATATTTGAATAGAGATTATGTATTTCTGGCTGGTAAATGTGAATGTAAATAAGGGTTTTTTAAAAAACATACTAAGATTTTGGTGGCCAGATGTACATAGTGAAAAATTGCCTACAAAGAGCCATCGTTCTTTCAAAACTTATTACAATATATGATTTAATTACTAAGTTATCAGTATATTCATATTAAAAACAGGTTCTCTGAATCTGGTAGTAAAGAAAAAAAAAAAAAAAACACAAACTGAAATGGTTTGATAAGTATTCAACCCACACCTACAGCTAAACCTGATAGAGTTCCTGGAACAAAGTCAAGGCTCCTATATGTTCAGTTAAGCTCCCTCCAAACTTGACAACTGAGGCTGCAATGACTGGAGAACTTCCTTGGAGGTCATTGTCAGCTTTGATGTATGTCTATGAAAGTCTGGCTACAGAAAAAAACAAAAGCATTCTTGTCTTGGAAAAACTTTCTCACGATACCGTCTTAGGAACTTGTAATGGACACTGTCCTTCTTTCATGACATGATGGCAAAGCTGATAAGCGCTGACTTAACCTGAACATTATCATGTGCTGCCAGATGATGTTGCAAGCAAAATAAACAGTTTTCTGAGGAAGAACTGCCAAGTTGAATGAGTAATAGGGGTTTAAGAATACTTATCAAACCATCTTACATGTACACTCTTAAAAATAAAGGTGCTTCATGATGCCATAGAATAACCTTTTTGTCTAAATGGTTCCATAAAGATCCTTTAACATCTGAAGAACCTTTCTGTTTCACAAAAGGTTCTTTGTGGCTAAAGAAGGTTCTTCAGATTATAAATGGGTAAGAAAGAGATGGTTCTTTAAAGAACCTTTGACTGAATGGTTCTTTGTGGAACCAAAATAAGTTCTTCTATGGCATCGCTGTGAAGAACCTTTTAAAGCACCTTTATTTTTAAGAGTGTACAGTGCTTGAAGTGGGATGATACTCACTGGTATGTAGTACCGGCTATGCTGTTCACAGTACCAGACATTTTTCTGTTGTACCAGCAGCTCAGTACACAGACATACTGTAGATATGCTGGCTCTCTCTGGGTCTCTTTTCACTTCAAGCACTGGATATATTGATATAAAAAGGGTGAAAACTTTCTGAAGGTACGCTGTTCAAGCTGTAAACTTCTGTCTTTGTGGCCAATAATTTAAATGGAACCACCTTTTAAACTACAAATCAATAAAAATCTACAACAAACAGACCAGAATATATTTAAATTTCACAATGCATTTTCTTTGCGGACTTGGACTTCAGTGGACACGGCGGTTATGCATCTTGATAGGAAAAGGCGCTCCAGAGACGTGTCTACATCTAAGAAAAAGATCACTGTCTACTAGAAAGTTAGATCTTCGAAAGAAGGCCATTGTTCGTTATTTCATGTGGAGTGGTAACCCTTGCAGAAATCGTGAATATTGGAGAACTTCTAGCAACTTGCAAGTTACATTTTGTCAGTGAATACCCCTTAGTATGCTTTATATTGGGACGCACCTTCCTCATCCCAGTTTGTCAAAAGGTGTCTGATACAGTAGATGAAGAATTCCAAGTGACAAGGACTAGATGATTGATTGCTTTCTGTTAAAGCCTTAAATCAAGGATAAGATGGCACACCTGCAAGCACTTTGACCTCAACTATGGTGCTTGATGTTATACAATGTGTGAAATGGAAAGTGGGTGGATATATCAGTATCATGTCTTCAGCCATGCATTGCAATTTCCAATAATGCAAAAGAAGCTGGCAGAATGGAGGAAGAATGGACATCATTAACCTGAAAAGTGGACACTCTAGCAACATGGGCACTGAACATGTTCTCCTCTACCTCCTCTGAAGAACATGCAATGGAGAAGACACATCAAGAAGCACACCTGCCCAACCATCCACACTGCAACTTTGTCACCAGAAACAAAGGTCCAAAGATCTCTTCTGAAAATGCAGTCCCCAAAAAGTTATTTTGTATTCTTTTTTTATTTTAAGACACAAGACAACTCTTCTTCACTAAATACGCATCTACACATGACAGCTACATTGTTCTCATGTCTACTTCAATATTAAGGTCTGTGACAAATGTCCTGATTCAGAAGAAGACAGAACAAAAGTAGTCTTATATTATTTAGATGTAGCGAAATGTTTCGTATCATTGAATGGGCAGTCCCACTGTCAAAACATGTGTTAGACTAGTATCTTTGGAGGGATATTTGCTAAATCATATAAAGACAGTTGCTCTGGACATTGATATGAACGTGCATGCTATATGAATTTGAATTGTATTTGAATTGCTTTTTTTTTTTTTTTTCTGTAAAACAGATGATCATGAGTCAAATTTGTCATCTCTCAAGTCACTAAAGTAGGTTTTTTACCTCTCTCAGTTTATTTTTGAATGTTCATTATACTGTATATGTACACTATAAAGGTGCTTCACGATGCCATAGAAGAACCTTTTTTGTCTAAATGGTTCCATAAAGAACCTTTAACATCTGAAGAACTTTCTGTATCACAAAAGGTTCTTTGTGGCGAAAGAAGGTTTTTCAGATTATAAAAAGGTAAGAAAGACATGTTTTTTTAAAGAACCTTTGACTGAATGGGTCTTTGTGGAACCAAAAATGGTTCTTCTATGACATCGCTGTGAAGAACCTTTTAAGCACCTTTATTTTTAAGAGTGTAGCTGATAGATGTTGTAACCAATAAGATATTCATTGCAGTCTGCTTCTACTGAACTTTTTTTTTTTTCAATCAGGCGACCTAACTGCCCACCTGAAGATGAAACTTTTTATGGAAAAAGACAAAGAAACAGGTCTAAATCAAAGAGTTACTCAGCAACTTTATTTCCAGTCAACACTCACTATCCTTCGACTCCAAAAACAGTACCACATATCAAAATAATAATACAATTTAATGTTACCCAAATGCACAATAAATCACTTCCATATTTGAGAAATTCAAAATTATTTACTGATCATAAATAACTTTTTAATTGATTATTATTTAATAGATAACATCAGTGTTGAACAAAGTCATTCTCATGTTGGATTTTATAGGGCATTATTACTACACAACGTCACTAGTGTTATATTACTTTTTTAGTGACTACAGTCAGCCCAGGAATTACAAAGGGTCTGAGATCGGCTCAGGTTTGGAGGACAGAGGGAACACTGTAAGTTTTATCTGTTGTACAATTATTGTTTAACTGTCAACATCAATAGTTATCATACAGCTCAATTTTGTATTTGAATTTTCTAGCAGTCCAGCTGTGAGGAGAACGAAAACAAGAGAACGAAAACAGGCCATGTCCTTCTGTCATTCAAGCTAGAGCAAATGAGAAACAAGAGGTTTTTGTATGATGTTCCTGATACATCTGATCACAGTTCAGAAGATCAAAACTGCACCACAAAAATGCCTGATCAACCGTTTGAAGTGCATACGTCCTGGAAAGTTTCTGCTACTTCAGAAATTAAAAACATTGCTGGTGAAAGAATCGAAGACTTAGATTTAAACACTGACAACAGTGCACCAATCAAGATAATGGATTTTTTCCACTATGCCCAAGTAATTGATTATCTCATCGGAGTTTGGTGGAAACGGGAAAAGCATGACAGGCAGGATGTCACCTTTTTAGTTGGTAGTTTCTCAGTACGGTTGCAAGCAAGCAATCTGTACTGTTGCCCAATCAAAAAAGATGAGGAAGAGATAAAACTTCCCGACAAATATCTTAATTACGCAAAATTGAAACCATCAGAAGAAATGGATAAAAACTATTCTGAGACAATTTGGAACTATATGGTTGGGAACCACGACAGAGTTGAATCTTCTGTACTGACACCTCAAGACGCCACTGCAGTGTGTGCTGTTTTATTCTCAGAAGTTATCAGGTATCCTAGCATGTTTTTCCACAATATTCTTTTTATGCAGTATTACAAATCATGGACGGAGTTTTGTGACTATCATCCCATGGTAAGAGGAGGATCATGGAAGAGGCAAAGCAATGACAAAAAAGTTCCAGAAAAAGTTTTACAGAAAGAGCAAGAAAACCTTGTATTTTGTGCTAAGCAAATAATGAGTGGTAAGGGAAAAAGAAGCACCTTATTCCAAGTTACCTGAAGAACCAGAACCTTGGAGAACACTCTCATGGACTTATGCTGATCACAAAATGTGTTAATATAAATTGGGTGCTCTTTTTGTGAGAGGCTTTTGGGGTATGGAAGCTGAACACGCAGCGACCCCTAAAGTTTCAACCAAAGAAAGGCCTCTAAAGCAATTAATTAAAAATGTAATTCATTTTTGTATTATTTGTTTTTATATGAATGTATTTATGACCCTTTATAATATTTTTGTATTTAAAATGTTATAGTAAATAAGTTAATAAATAGGATTTATTAACATATGTGTCTGTCTTTTTGTGAATGATCATGCATTACATGAGAGGGGTGATAACATTTTGATATTAAAAAATAATAAAGACTGCACTAATGGCAAGAAAATCAAATTAAACAGCCTGTATTATCAGTATTATTGATTACACATTTGTTATCAGCAAATTTATGGCCTCTACATACAAAATATTGTGTGTTCATTAAAGAAAGAATACACTGAAGTCTGTGTAAACTGTCATTATCAGCTGCTCTTTTAATGTCACGGATTGAGTTCTGGTTCCTTGTCGCCTCTGGCTTGCTTAGTTGGGGACACTTAATTTCCAGCGATATCGTATACTATTTGAATTGAACTGAGCTGGATGATGACATCAATGAATTCAATGATGAACGGCCTTTAACTGAAAATTGAATGTTGTCCTTTTGCATTATTGACACACTATTTCCTATTTAATACTGTACAGCTGCTTTGTCACAATCTGTATTGTTAAAAGCGCTATATAAATAAAGGTGACTTGACTTGACTTGACTAATAACATAATGTGATAATCATTACATTTTACAGTATGTACTTCTCTTTGTATATCTAGACTGTGTAAACACTTCCAGGAAATCAACACAGGCGTGATTTATTAATTATACATCTTTATTTCTCATGAATAAATATATTTTTAAAGCCAAGTTTCATCCAAATGATTGTTAAAAATGCTAAACCTTTCAGGATAAAATGTGCATTCTCACATTTCGAATTTTATTTATTTTTCCTCTCAGAATGTAAACTTTACAGTACATCAGAGGTCGCGTTAACCGGAAATTCTCCGTCATTGACAGAATTTTTTTTTTATCAGTGATGGAAAAATCTGAAGGCCGTCCGTCATTTTGACAGATTACACCTAGGGTGATCTATTGTAAAATTGTAGCTGTAATTCCCACCCCTGTCCAGTTGGTGGTGAGTGCGCTCCAGTCTGGCAGCAGAGCAGGGGATCCAGAACAAAAACGAAACTGTCACGAATGTTTTCCTATGCGTTTGATTACGCACAGGCGATTGCACAGAAGCAACAACGATCTATCACGCCACATTAAAGAGTGCCAAAATGGTATTTCATGCTTGAATTTCCTAATGAAATGGACAGAATTTGAAATCTGAGACTTTGTTTCATATCAAAAGTAACATTTATTGCTATTAATTGGAAGGAAGACGGGCTATGCACTGTTCATTCATCAGCTGAAAACAGCATAGACCAAAAGATTGGTTGTGATTTAAGAATAGATCTGTTCAAAAATAAAATTAAAACCAAAAATTAAATGTGTTATTCTAATTCAAATATGAAAATTAAAATGATGGGTAATAATAGATTATGACGGAATTTTTACGACCCTGTTCGTCAAAATGACGAACAAAGTTAAAGTCTAGCGCAACCTCTGCAGTACATGCAAACAACACTTCTTTCTGTAGGCCTAAATGAACTAAAATACTCTCTGTAGCTCGATTCTCACCCCAGGTCAATAGATGGGTTTCTCTCCTTGTAGGCCTCAGTTTTGCAAGGACCAGCAGAACAGCAGCATTCTACGATATGAATTTTCTCCTTTAGACCGTTAACACCTGTGCGTATGGCACTGCGAACTGCAGCTGAGGAAAAGTAAAAGATGATGGGGTCCAAACAGGCGTTCAGAGTGCTGGAGATTAAAGCAAAATGACGCCACCATTCGTTATTACCGCGGATGAAACCCACCACGTGCGAGATGTTATATGGGCTAAAACAGATGGTGAAAACCAACAGCGTCCCCACCGCCAACCCAATGGCCCTGAGTCTACGCCGTCGTCCGAGATGAGGCAGATTGGAGAGGATTCGTATGAAGTTTATGTAGCAGAAGCAGCAGATGAGGAGGGGTATACAGAAAAGCACTAGAAAAAGCTCCAGACGAGCAGGAAGTAGAATGTTCAGCTGCTCTATGGTGAAGTTATCGTAGCAAATTGTCACGTGAGGATTGGAGTGTAGGTTGCTGTAGCTCGAATTATCACTTGAGGGTATGTATGGCACAATGTACACGATGCTGAGGTTTAGAGATCCCAAAAGCCAGAGGAAGAGGCTTGCAATCACAGCGTTGCGTGGTCGGCGGCCTAGAGCGTATCGGATCGGGAACGCGACACCTAGGTAGCGCTCTATGCTAATCGCGGTCAGAAATAACGTGCTGGTGTAGATGGTGGAGAAGAAAAGGAAACTGCTAATGGGGCACAGGTAATATGGCAGGCTCCATTTGAAGTTGTCAGAGGCTTCCTTCATTTTGAATGGCAGGACTGCGAGGAAGATGAGGTCAGATATTGTCAGGTTTAGCAAGAGAATGTCAATGGGGGTGGGCTTGCGGTAAACTTTTCGACAGAAGGTAATAAACGCTAGGATGTTGGCGGGAAGGCCGATTAGGAAGGTGAGGATGTAGACTGACAAGAGAAGCTGGTGGTCAAACTTGGCCATTAGTCCGTACCTCACAGATGGTCAACAGGTGGAAGAAACACTGCGCAGAGAACAGAAACAGCAATAAGGTTAAAAAAAATGTAGGAATGGTGATAACGGAAATAATAATATTCTCAGCTTTGCTGTTGCCATTGTCAGAGATTTTGACATATTATAAGAATGTCTAATCTGTAATTTGATGCCTTTTGGAGATTTTTCCATCTTTCCTTGGCTTCTTTATGCACATTAATACAAATTTTTACCTGGGGTGCCCAAACTTTCGATCCCCACTGTACATAATACTAATAAATGTTTGTTTGTTTGTTTGTTTTTAAATCAGTATATTAATCAGAATACTAAAATGATTTCTGAAGGATCATGTGACTGGAGTAATGACGTTAAAAATTTAGCTTTGAAATCACAGGAAAAAGTTACATTTTAAAATATATTTTAAAATATATAATTGTATGTATTATAGCGAAAATATTTTTAAATGTTACTGTTTTTGCTGTACTCTGGATAAAATAAATGCAGGGTTGGTTCACTTCTTTAAAAAACATTAAAAATCTTACTGTTCAAAAACGTTTGACTGGAAGTGTGCTTTGACAATATTATAGCTTAATTATAATTTATATATACTGTGTACTGTGTATGATTGTAAAATAAAATTGATAAACTAATATTTGCAAAGATTAATTAATATTTATTATATTAATATTGTTCGTTCATGTTATAATTAATACATTAACTAACATTAACTAATGGAACCTTATTGTAAAGTGTTACTAATTTTTGTTGTTGTTGTTTATTTCAGTCTTTAGATTATAATAGTTTTATTAATTCATTTTATAATGGATTTTCATATTTTAAGACTGGACATCTGGCTTTGGGACAAGTGTAAAACAATAAAATCAATACATAAAGGCCATCTGAAAATAAATGTTAAAAGCATTGGATAAGTTTCCAATGTAGTTTTAATTTGATCTTTATAAGTTTAAATTTGTTCATTAAAAAAAAAAAAATAATATCAAATTCAAGCCATTAAACACAGTGAGAAAGGTTAGAGAAATATTCTCTGTTTAAAAAGTGTAATTAAATTAAACAAAAATTCTGACCTTCACAATGTAGAAAAATAAGGATCCTCAGCATTTTCTCTCCCCAATTTCACACAAATTATCAGCGAGCTTCCTTCACCTCCATCCTAGACATTCTGAATGTGTGATTAGACTACGTGATGGGTGCAGTGTCTCAAAACAGCGGAAATTTAATCAATTCGGAGGACAATCTGCAACACAGAGGCTCGTTAAACAATGTCTCTTGGCAACCCTGGGAATGGTCAGTGAGAAGAACACAGGAAGTTGTCATAACTGTTGCATATGGGGTATATGAGGCCTACCAAGAACACTGTCTTGTCCTATGGAACATACTGGCAAGATAAGAAGCAAGTGTTTTTTTTTGTTTGTTTTTTTGTGCGTGTGTGTGTGTGTGTGTGTACATGGAAATTAATTTAGTAAAACATATTAATTAGAAAGGATTTAGCTGCTAGGCCATAGTACAGACTGGAGTATAAAAATATTTTCATTTTTTAGTAAAATGTATTTGTCTGCTGAATCCTTTTCAGCAAGACAAATGGAAGACAGCAAGACAGAATATAATTTAATTTACAATATATTGCTTCTAAAGTTAAAGCATCAATGTGTGCTGTTTATAAAATGATTAGGTTTATGAGTCTAATTAAAATGTCAGTCTGTTTCCTGTAGGGGCCTGACCAAGCCTCAATATGTGGCTTGTATATTGGGAGTGATAGAACAGCCACAGGTATTTATTGCAAAAACTGACCATAAAATGGCAGAATACAATTATTCCAAACACGTCATGTTGCATACCAAGTCTTCTAAAACCATATGATATTTTTATGCTAAGAACAGAGAAAATCATATGATTTTAATCACTGAACATGATCCCGCTCCCTTACAGCCCTCACATCTTATTAATATAGTTTAATCATGACGATAAAATTCCCAATGGCTTTTGCGACTGCATATTGACACCAAATGTTTCTTATTTAAAACAATGGAGGAATAAATGACGCTGGATACCCTGTGCGTCAAAAAGTGACGGCAAAGGGTCCTGACCAAGCGTCAATATGTGACGAGTTAGAAGTGAGAATGCGTTGCATGGTAACTTATTCCTCCTCCTGAAGAGTAAACTTCCTGCAGAGTTAGTTTCACACCTGGCTGTAATTTTCAGGTAAGCTTAGTGACCTTGGTAAGTTGATTTAGCTGCATTTAATTACAGTCGGAACTAAACTCTGCAGGAAATAGGCTCTATAGGAGCAGGACGGATTGCTTTATTGCTATCTTAAAGGGATAGTTCAACTCAAAATGAAAATTCTTTCATAATTTACTTAGGCTGCCCTCATGTTGTTATAAACGTGTAGCCTATAACTTATTCTCTCTTCTGCATAGCTCAGCTATTTTTAAGAATAATAACCTAGCCGTTTTTGTACAAACAAACAAATAAAAAACAAACAAACTACTGAGCCATTTCTAAAAGTAAGGTATTTTATGTTTCACAGAAGAAATAAAGTCATACAGGATTAGAATGAGAGTGGAGTAGAACATCATAAGTCAAAAGAACAGTCATATTTAATTTTTAATTACACTTCCATGAAAACATTTGCAATTGCTTTGTAAAAGGTGAGTTGTGACCAGCCTGTAATATTTGTGATTTATTTGTCAATCAGGCAGTCAATTGATTCAGATGATTCAGAATTCAAAAAGCTTCGGAAACATCGACAATCTCTGACATCGATACATCACTTCACAGGAAGTGGAGCGGGAAATTTACCCCCCAGTCATTGCGCGTCACTCCAGCGATTGTATAAGTTAAGAAGGTGAGAAAAAGGTTGGGGGTGTTTTTAAGTTTATTTAGTCTCAGTTGTGTGGTTTTGTACGCGGCTATAAAGTGAACGAGACGTGAGCTACAGTATAAATCTTATGATTATAATTAAATAAGATTAAATAGACATTTAATCCAAACAAATTGCGTTTATTTTCATATTAAACATCAAAACAGACATTTCGCACTTTTAATATTACAAAATGCACACTTAATATTACACTTGGATGTTTTACATACACTTTTACATTAAATGGAAGCATGATACAAAAGAGACATTGCATTATATTGTCATATTCCAGAAACCATTAATACATGTGCTACTGTTGTCTATATGACCATGCAGGGCATTTTGTGAAGTGGTGAATTTCAACAGATATCCTGGAACAAGCAGAAGTGAACACTCTGTGGGGACCCTGTCAATCTGAACACAGTTTAGGGCTGTCACAAGGATCGGCATGATGCTCTCAGGTCAGTTATTTCAGTGATATTTCTTCAAGGTGTAGGATTTTTTTTTTTTGCTTGTAGCCTACCATAAAAACGTATACACCTTAAGTAAAGTGTAGGTTACAATATGATGTCTTTGTACATTTGGTTTGCACAATTTAATTCTAAGACATTTTGGTGATAGCGTTCTTAAATTTACAACAACAACAGCAACCAATTGCTTTAAATAGGCAGAAAAAATTGCATAAGGTTTTCGCACATAATTTAATGGCTTTTCTCATATCCTTAGAGATACAGAAAAATATAATAGGATCAAAACATGCGTTTAAAGTGCTCAGCATTAAAGTTTTAATGCGCCAGTTTGGATTTTCTTTTTTGATGAAGCCCGCTATGTGTGATGCATTGTAGGGTGCAAAACTAATGGCAAACACAAGGAGAGTCCCCACAACCAATCCAATCACCCTGAGTTTACGCTGTCGCTTGAAGAGAGGACACTTTATCAAAATCCGAATTAAACCGATGTAACAGAAGCAGCAGATAAGGAGGGGTAGAAGGAAAAACACCACTACTATACTCAGACGCGCTGGAAGCAGTTCTCTCAGCTGTTTTGCTGTAAAGTTAGTATAACATCTCTGAGGTTCGGCCACCAGATGGTGCTTATTAGTGGTGTTGTCTGCTTTATTGGAATCTAAATATGCTGCCTTGTAAGGAAATATTGAAGTTACTACAACAAGCACCCAGATGATAACACATATAAGTATCGTACAAATTAACCTTTTTGTACTTTTATACTTGACTGGAAATGCTACACACACATAGCGTTCAGCGCTGATTGCTGTCAAGAACAGGCCACTGGAATAAAAAGGAAGAAAGAACATGAACATATTGATGTGGCACAAGATAAAGGGCATGTTCCAAACCATGTTATCTGCAGCCTCTTTCATCTTGACAGGCAGGAAGGTGAGAAAGATGAGGTCAGAAACAGTGAGGTTCAACATGAATATGTCAATAGGGATAGGTTTACGATGAATCTTGCGAATACATGAGCAGAATGCCAGCACAGCGTTAGGAAAACCAATCATGAATGTGATGATATAAATGGCGAGAAACGCTGTTGACTCTTCTGACATTGTTGTCGGTCTGTGGTAAAGTTCTTCAGTTTACTGTAGGAAAACAACCCTGCAA
Source organism: Cirrhinus mrigala (assembly GCA_036247105.1). Taxonomy (NCBI): domain Eukaryota; kingdom Metazoa; phylum Chordata; class Actinopteri; order Cypriniformes; family Cyprinidae; genus Cirrhinus; species Cirrhinus mrigala. The sequence continues at coordinate 25,745,756 of CM070025.1, read as the reverse complement.
GTTCCTAAAACAGCACCTGTAATATATAAACACACACGGCTTAAGATGTACAGTGGGGATCGAAAGTTTGGGCACCCCAGGTAAAAATTTGTATTAATGTGCATAAAGAAGCCAAGGAAAGATGGAAAAATCTCCAAAAGGCATCAAATTACAGATTAGACATTCTTATAATATGTCAAAAAAAGTTATATTTCATTTCCATCATTTACACTTTCAAAATAACAGAAAACAAAAAAAGGCATCTGCAAAAGTTTGGGCACCCTGCAGAGTTTGTAGCATTCACTGCCCCCTTTGGAAAGCTGAGACCTGACAGGGTCATGGATTGTTCTCAATCATCGTCTGGAAAGACCAGGTGATGTCAATCTCAAAGGTTTTAAATGCCCAGACTCATCTGACCTTGCCCCAACAATCAGCACCATGGGTTCTTCTAAGCAGTTGTCTAGACACAGATTATCTCACAAAGCAGGAGAAGGCTATAAGAAGATAGCAAAGCGTTTTCAGATGCCAATATCCTCTGTTCGGAATGTAATTAAGAAATGGCAGTCATCAGGAACAGTGGAAGTTAAAGCAAGATCTGGAAGACCAAGAAAAATATATGATTTGAAGAGATTTGAAGATTGTGAGAAAAGCAAGTCAAAACCCACGTTTGACTGCACGATCCCTCCAGAAAGATCTGGCAGACACTGGAGTTGTGGTACACTATTCCACTATGAAGAGATACTTGTACAAATATGGTCTTCATGGAAGAGTCATCAGAAGAAAACCTCTTCTACGTCCTCACCACAAAAATCAGCGTTTGAACTTTGCAAATGAACATATAGACAAGCCTGATGCAGTTCTGTGGACCGATGAGGTTAAAATAGAACTTTTTGGCCAGAATGAGCAAAGGTACGTTTGGAGAAGAAAGGGCACAGAATTTAATGAAAAGAACCTCTGTCCAACTGTTAAGCATGGGGGTGGATCAATCATGCTTTGGGGTTGTATTGCAGCCAGTGGCACAGGGAACATTTCACGAGTAGAAGGAAAAATGGATTCAATAAAATTTCAGCAAATTTTGGACGGTAACTTGATGCCATCTGTGAAAAAGCTGAAGTTAAAGAGAGGATGGCTTCTACAAATGGATAATGATCCTAAACACACCTCAAAATCCACGGTGGATTACATCAAGAGGCGTAAACTGAAGGTTTTGCCATGGCCTTCACAATCTCCTGACCTCAACATAATTGAAAATCTATGGATAGACCTTAAAAGAGCAGTGCGTGACAGACAGCCCAGAAATCTCAAAGAACTGGAAGACTTTTGTAAGGAAGAATGGGCAAAGATACCTCAAACAAGAATTGAAAGACTCTTGGCTGGCTACAAAAAGCGTTTACAAGCTGTGATACTTGCCAAAGGGGGCAGTACAAGATATTAACTCTGCAGGGTTCCCAAACTTTTGCAGACACCATTTTTTTGTTTTCTGTTATTTTGAAAGTGTAACTGATGGAAATAAAATCTAACTTTTTTTGACATATTATAAGAATGTCTAATCTGTAATTTGATGCCTTTTGGAGATTTTTCCATCTTTCCTTGGCTTCTTTATGCACATTAATACAAATTTTTACCTGGGGTGCCCAAACTTTCGATCCCCACTGTATACTCTATTATGAAAAAGTGAGTTTAATAAAACTTCTTGAAGATAATAAAAGCATAAGCAGTTTTATTTGGAACTTACCAAAAGGTATTTCTCTCTATTATTAGTAGTCTTGATGAAATCATTGGACTCTTTTGAAATATGCTTCCGTGACACACTGGCATAGATACAGTAAACACGTCATGCATTCTGTAATATTTGCATTCTGTAATATTTGGAAAACATGTTTAGAATTGAGTCATTGTTTTCCCCTCATTAAAAATACAAATCATCAGATTGCTCAATGTTACATCCTTGATCAGCGAAAAGCACAATTATTTAAAGTGTGGAGGCTGAAATAAAGGGATAGTTATTATTATTCAGACTTGTATCCATTTTTCAAATTTTTAAGCGTTGTTGTGCAAGTCTTTTCAAGTTTGATCGTCTTAGTGATCAAGTCTGTCTAGCTCCAAAATGACACAAAAAAACCATGAAGTTACTTAACATTAGTCTGTATTCCTAGTATAGAAAAATATAATTTTTCTTTCCTTTTTACAGTTGCACAGATGTGATCATTATACCATTAGCATGCTAAGAGCAGCATAAAAATTCTTTGGAATACTTTTTTCTTTCTTTCTTTCTTTCTTTCTTTCTTTCTTTCTTTCTTTCTTTCTTTCTTTCTTTTCCCAGTGATCAAACTGCTAAGAGCATAGAGCTTTTTAAAAAATGTTGTATTGGTAATACAAAACAAATGACTGTGCCTACCAAAAACATAATGGAATGAGATGCATTGAAGGATTTTAAATGTATATTACATCAGAACCTTGAAACAATGTTATCATTTCAAGAAAACTTTGTATATTTTGGTAGATACTTTGGAGATGTTTTGTAAAAGTGACAGTTACCACTTCTGTGTTTTTAGTTTTTCACCACAATAAACAAGTAAAACAAGTGTATTCTATTCCAACATGTTTTCAAAAACATCTAAATAGATTTTAAGATTTTGAAATACTCACCACAACTCTTTATGTTATGGCTTTGGCTTCCCTCTCACTTTTAACAGTAACTTTTAACATGTATGTTTATCAGTTCTCTGATCTTTCCTGGGTAGTGCCTTTTGCAAACCACAAACTATCACATGGGTATTTGTCTGTGAAAGTGAAAGTAAAGGACTGTTGGGTTTTTTGTTTGTTTGTTTGGTACCTGGTATGGATATGAGGCCCAAAATTAGTGTAAAGCATATATTTTTAAAAGATATTAAGGATATCAACAATTTCTGGACATTATTGTGGTCCTGGAGTGACTTCTGTGTGAGCATTTAGCGGCGTACGCATTAAAAATAAATAAATAAATAAAGATATTATATTATTAATTTAATTTGTATTTACAATACAGTGCCCATGTTAAACATTTTACACATTCACACTACACAGTACAAATAACAATAATTACACAATAACCGTGTCACAGAATAGTTAAGCACTTGGGTCATCAATACTACTTCTGTTGTCCAGATTTTGATGAAATAAAAGAATATACATGAAGTCTCCATATGACCACTTCAGATCTACTCTAGATCTTCCCACATGTTCAAAGATCCACTAGATGTTGCTATTTTACTGTTTTTAGTCATTACAATAACTTACTATTGTTTATATTTTTGGTTAAAACCACTAAAAAGCACTCTCATCCAAATTTTGAATAAACACCAAAAGATTATCTGACACCACGTATCCTTCCCCTAAATATGATTGGGTGACTCACAATCACAAGTTAAAAAAATTCCATGTTCAAAGTGAACATCTCATTTATTTCCATGAGAGTCTTACCGTAGCCTAATCAGGTCACTTTTATGAACGAGTCTGCTTTGGTTGCTTTTGCTTTGTTATCTTTAGATTCATCATGGCTTACAAACAAACAAATTAAAAACAACAAAACAAAACAAAAAACCTGTTAAGGCATTTTTTCAAAATATGTTATTTTATGTTCCACGGAAGAAAGAAAGTCATACAGGATTTGAATGGCGAATGAGTAAATGACGGAATGCATTTTGTGTGAACATCAAAAGTCAAACGAACAAACCATCGTATTTAACATTATTTTATTATTTGTAGACTACATTTAGATGATTACATTTAGATTTCATGGAAGTGTAATAACTTACTGTTCCATGAAACATTTGCAGTTGGTTTGTAAAAGCTGAGTTGAGTTTAGTTTTTGTTGCATTACACTGTTGTGACCAGCAGGTGCCGCAAGCCTGTAATGTTTGTGATTATTTATGAATCAGTCAGTCAAATGTTTCAGATGATTCAGAATTGAAAAAGCTTCGGGAACATCGACACATCACTTCACAGGAAGTGGAGCAGAAAACGGGGAACGAGGTGAGATCTTGTTGAGTACTAAATGTACTAAATGAAAAATTATGATATTTAAGCAAAATAAGAAAAATGTACACGTCTTCATTCTGTTCAAAAGTTTACACCCCTGGCTCTTAATGCATTTTTTTTTCCTTCTAGAGCATCAGGAAGCGTTTGAACCCTCTGTAATAGTTGCATATGGGTCCCTCAGTTGTCCTCAGTGTAAAAGATGGATCTCAGAATCAAACAGTCATTGTTGGAAAGGGTTCAAATACACAAAAATGCTGAAAAACCAAAGAATTTGTGGAACCTGAAGGATTTTTCTGAAGAACAGTGTGCAGTTTAACTGTTTAAGACAAAAAAGGGACTCATTGACAGCTAAAACTACACACACAAATAACAAAAGCAAAAAATAAAACAGCTGTGGATCATTCAGGTAACAACACAGTATGAAGGATCAAGTATAAACTTTTAAACAAGGTCATTTTTTATAAATTCAACTATTATTTTCTCTTGTGGACTATATGTAAACATCTTTTATGTAAAATATCTTATTCAAGTCAGTACTAAATAAAAAATAACAACATGCCTTAGTATGATCCCTCTTATTTTGGTAAAATAATTAACATTTTGCAGATTCTGCAATGTGTATGTAAACTTGTGGCCTCAACTCTTTACACATTTATATTAAATGAAAGCATCTTGGTATATTATGTCATCATACCAGAAACATGTCTAACAAGTGCTAATGTTGTCTGTATGACCTTCCAGGGAGTTCTGAATGAACACATGAAGTGAATTTCAACAGCTATCCTGGAACAAGGAGAAGTAAACACTTTGTAGGGACCCTGTCAATCTGAACACAGTTTAGGGCTGTCACAAAGATCGGCATGATGCTTTCAGGTCAGTTATTTCAGTGATATTTTTTCCAAGATGTAGGATCGTTTTCTGCTTGTAGTCTATACCCTAAAAACATGTACACGCTAAGTGAAGTGTTGGTTACAATATGATGTCTTTCTACATTTGTTTTGTGTAATTTAATTACAAGACAAGCTTATTACAACACCAACAAAAAACTGCCTTAAAAAAGCATAAAACTGCACAAGGCCTTTGCACATACTTTGATGGACTTTCTCATATCCTTAGAGATACAGAAATATATAATAGTATCAAAACATACATTCAAAGTGCTCAGCATTAAAGCTTTCATGCGCCAATGTGAATCTTCGTTTTTGATGAAGCCCGCTATGTGTGATGCATTGTAGGGTGCAAAACTAATGGCAAACACAAGGAGGGTCCCCACAATCAGTCCAATCACCCTGAGTTTACGCTGTCGCTTGAAGAGAGGACACTTTATCAAAATCCGAATTAAACTGATGTAACAAAAGCAGCAGATAAGGAAGGGTAGAAGGAAAAACACCACTGCTAAACTCAGACTGCACTGGAAGCAGTTCTCCGAGCTGTTTTGCTGTGAAGTTATTATAACACACCTGATGGTGCTTATTAGTGGTGTTGTCTGCTACATAAGAATGTATGAATACAGCCTTGTAAGCAACCATTGATAATCCTGAAACAATCACCCAGGTGACAACACATATAAGTGTTGTATAAATTATTCTTTTTGGACTTTTATACTTGACTGGAAATGCTACACACACGTAGCGCTCAGCACTAATTGCTGCCAAGAACAGGCCGCTGGAATAAAGGGGAAGAAAGAACATGAACACACTGAAGTAGCACAGGATGTGGGGCATGTTCCAAACCATGTTATCTGCAGCCTCTTTCATCTTAACAGGCAGGAAGGTGAGGAAGACGAGGTCAGAAACAGCGAGGTTCAACATGAATATGTCAACAGGGAGAGGTTTACGATGAATCTTGAGAATACATGAACAGAACGCCAACACAGTATTAGGAAAACCAATAAGGAATGTGATGATATAAATGATGAGAAACGCTGTCGAATCTTCTGACATTGTTGTCGGCCTGTGGTAAAGTTCTTGACTTTACTGTAGAAAACAACCCTGCAAGTTTTTAAAACAGCACCTGTAATATTTAAACACGCTTTTAGATGTATTCTCTAAATTTATATTATGAATAGAATAATATAGTATGTATTTATATCATGAAAAAATTAGTGAAATAAAACTTTTTAAAGATATTAAAAACATAAGTAGTTTTGTTTGGAACTTACCAAAAGATATTTCTCTCTATAGTTCTTGATAAAATCAATGGATGCTGTTAAAATGTACTTCGTAACACACTCCAGACACCTTGGTGGCAATGATACAGTAAACCATATTATGATTTGCATTCTGTCACACCATGAAAATATGTTTAGAAATGAGCTACTGTTTGCCAGGCCTATAAGCCTAGCTTATGCTTAATAAAAAAAACTAATAATCAGACTGCTTTATATTTCATATGTGATCAGCGAAAAGCGCAATTATTTAAAGTGTGGAAGCTGAAATAAAGGGTTAGTTATTATTTTTCCATTTTTTCACATTTTTAAGCATTGTTGTGCAGTTCTTTCCAAGTTTGATCGTCTTAGTGATCAAGTCTGTCTAGCTCCAAAATGACACAAAAAAACCATGAAGTTACTTAACATTAGTCTGTATTCCAAGTCTAGAAAAACAACATTTTTTCTTTCTTTTTTACATTTACACAGATGTGATGATTATGAAGTGTTAGTATTGAAAGAGCAGCATTTACAGTTCTTTAGAATATATTTTTTCTTTATTTATTTTGGCTAAACCTTAAATGGCTGTTGTATTAAATGATTTAACCCTTTAACTGTCACCATCCACCCTGTGGGACGCCTAAGTTTACTTCACCATATTACAAATAAAACCTAGTCTAATCATACATCGTTGGAAAGGTCTAAGACTCCTAAACAGATATTTTACCATATTTTTGTGTTAGAAATTATGTAGGAAAAGTAATAGATTAATATATGTCAAGAGTGCCACTTAAAAAATCTACATCATAACATGACCTTTGTCACAAAAGACTTTCTTCGTTGCCTTTTTCCATATCACACTTTAGATATCATAAGAAATTATATATCAGCTCAAAACTTAAAATCTCAAAATTCATCCTTTGAAAGGCATTTTAAAATCAGACATTGCATTACTGCGGAAAATGTACACCAAAATCTTATTACAAAATGTTTTCATTCATTAATTATAAAGATTTAAGTCTGGATAGCGCATTTTTATGTATCTGTTCAAAAATGGGAGTGACAGTTAAAGGGTTAATATTAATTCCATCATCTAAGTACCGTGATCAGAATGCAGAGAGCTTTTTGTAAAAATCCTGTATTGGTGATACAAAACAATTGACTGTCCCAATCAAAAACATCAGTTAAATCAGATGATTCAAAATTTTTATTTTGATCTTCATGCAATCAGGTTTAGGTATTTTATAATAATAATTAAATGTAAAAAAATGATGCATATATAAGCAAAATGTGAGAATCTGAATCATAAAAGCTTTTTATATTTTAGTACGTACAATAAACAAGTATAACAGGTGTATTCCAGTATAACATATTCAAAAACGTCTAAATAGATTTTAAGACTTTTAAATACTCACCACAACTCTTCAGGTTACAGCTTACGCTTCCGGCTCATTTTTCACAGTAGCTTTTAACATGTATGTTTATCAGCTTTCTGATCTCTCCTGGGTAGTGTCTTATTGCAAACCTACTATCACGTGGGTATTTGTCCACACTTACTCAATATGAAAATAAAGGACTTTTTTTTTTTTTTTTTTGCATAGATATGAGGCCAAAAAATTGGTGCAAAGGCCTGTTCACACCAAGAACGATAACTATGAAGATAAGAATAAAGACATCAATAAAGATATAGTTCTAAAAATCTTTCTCAGTATTAAAGAATAGCACCACAGCTATAATCAATCCATCTATCCACCTTCTTCCTGAACGCAGAAGTCTCACTGACTGGAACGGTGCTTTACATGTACTGTTTTATCATGGATATTTGTAGAGACCGGAACATGAGTGCACACAAACAGAAGTTAGAATCCATCTTGCCATGCTCATAGGTTACTCAGGAAAAGGTAGACAACAAGTTTGAGAATTTAAAGCATGAATAAACATACGGTATTGTCTGCTGGTGTGGACGCTAATATAGTTATCTTTATAGTTATCGTTCCTTAAATGGTTAGGTCACACAAAATTAAAAATCTGTCATTAATTACTCACCCTCATTTTTTTCCAAACCCGTAAGTTTTCTGTTCAACTTCTGAACACAAATTAAGACATTTTTGATGAAATCCAAGAGCTCTCTGACCCTGCATACACAGCAAGGGTCATACCACGTTTAAGGCACACCAGCAGAGGCATGATTATGAATGTGTCAGGGAAAAACAGTAAGGAGGCCACATTAACATTTTAATAATCTATTGATAAAATAGTGCTTTCTTTGCTTTCAGCTTGAGATGAAGTCGGCGACATTGACTTATCATCTCCGTAGTAGTGAATGTGCCCGTATCCATTGATTGGATCTTAACCTCATGTAAATTCACCCATTTATCCCAAAATACATAAAAGTAACTCACAAACATCAGTGTGTGTTATTTATTTATTTATTTATTTATTTATTTATTTATTTATTTATTTATTTATTTATTTTTTTTTATTTTGCAAGTAGTGAATGTGACAATGTTTACATGTAACAAATACAGAACCCTTTAGACATATAACACATATAACAAAAAATAAAAAATAAAAATAAATAAATAATAATAATAATAATAAGTAAAGAATGTGGAAATATTTAAATGTGCCAGATATATATGATCAATTAGACAAACAAACATATATACTAACAACCAACATTACAAGTCCATTCAGATAACTCCTGTGTATATATTTATGCGTCTGTGATCCTGTGTGTGTATGGGGGGATTAGGGGGGAGGGCATACAAATCAAATAGTATCTAACAGATTAACAAGAGAAATATTATCAGCAATAATAATGACAATAATAACTATAACAACAAAAACAACAACAACAACAACAACAACAATAATAATAATAATAATAATAATAATAATAATATTGTTTTTATTTAGATTTGGAGAGGGTGGAGGACAATGAAGAAGGCAAGTAATAATAGTCATTTTAATAATAGTATTACATTATGTAATAAAAATAATAATAATAAAAAAATCAATCAATAAATAAATAAATAAATACAAATAAAAATAAAAAATAAATAAATCAATAATTATTAGGGTTGCCTGTGATCCCTCCGTGGCTACCACATATTTAGCGCCTGACACATTTCATCAGAAGTGCCAGGAAAAGGTGCTGTGGGGCAATGGGGGGAAGAAGAAAAAAAAAAACCTTAAGCATATAAATAAGTTAACATTTTGTTTTACCCTCCTTTACTTAAACCTTATCTTAAGTGTTTTCTTTATCGGTGTTATCCTCCACTCTTCCCAAAAACTTCTCAAATATTATTCAAATGAATACATATAGTAGTTTAGGTGCAGATGCGTTGTTGTGGTTGGTCTCAGACAAAGAAGGTCAATAGATTATGACTGCTGGAAGGTTATTAGAGATGACCAGAAGGGGTGTGATTCTACTGTAATACTATTAAATGAACAGGATAGACTTTCCATTGTGATATAATCAATTAGTAGATTCTTCCAGGATGCAATATGTATGGAATTTCTTTTTTTCCAGTTCATGAGGACAGTTTTCTTGGCGATAGCCAGCGCCACTAGAAGTAACTGACTGTTTATATTGTCTAAGTTGATTATGGATTTATCTCCCAGCAAACAAAGTGATGGAGAAATTGGGATGTGACGGATAGTGAATCAATGACATTTTCCCACAAATTTTTAATTGGAGTGCAATACCAAAGCTCGTGTATGTGTCTGGGTTATTTTGGGTGCAATGTGAACATGTTTCTGAAGTGAATCCCATTTTAAACAATTTCTGCCCGGTTAGGTGAAATCTGTGAAGTACCTTATACTGTATAAGTTGTAGGTTGGCATCTTTTGTCTTGAAATAGATATTTTTGCAGATTTGTGTCCAGAAATTGGCATCTGGGGCAATAGATAGGTCTGATTCCCATTTAGCATATGGAAAAAGAAGTTTTTTTGAGGATGATATATTAATAAACTCTGAAATCGATGGTGAAAGGTCAAGATTAACGGTCCAAATGTTGATTTTTGATTGGATAGATGATTTGAGTTATAGATATTCCAGAAAACTATTACTCCTGATGCCGTATTTCTGGACCAAGTATGAAAATGAGGCCAGATTATTACTATGAAAGATGTGTTGAAGTTGTGTAATGCCCTTTTCAGCCCATGTGTGTAAGTTAAGTGGTTTCTTATTAATTGTAAAATCTGGGTTATTCCAAATGGGGGTGTATTTAGACGGTGCAAGAGGAGTGTTTGTGATCTGGTGAAGTTTCCACCAGGCTGTTAGAGCTGCTGCTATAGTTGGTGCTTTAAAACAGGAGTGTTTTTTGACTGTCTGACTACAAAACAGTAAATCTGAAGTTAGAATGTCCTTACAAATTGTTTGATTAATGTCTAGCCATATGTTTACTGATGGGTTTGGGTGAATCCAGTTGTATATATATTGAAGCTGATTAGCCAGAAACTAGTGGTAGAAGTGTGGTGCTTCCAATCCTCCTTGTGTTTTTTGTTTCTGTAGGGTAGTCAGTTTTATCCTTGGGGTCTTATTTTTCCAGTAAAATTTGGTGATGATTGAGTCTACGGATTTAAACCAGGCAAGGGTGGGTTGTATTGGAATCATTGAGAATAAGTAGTTTAGTTTAGGGAGTATAGTCATTTTAATTACTGATATTCTGCCCATAATGGATAGTGGTAAATTCATCCAACGCTGAAGATCGTCACTTATTTTTTTGAGTAATGGAGTGAAATTAAGACTAACTAGCTCTGACAGCCTGGGGGAAACATTAATGCCTAAATATGTGATGTGATTGGTGCATAAAGGGATAGGTGATGTCTGGGGTGTCACATCCAAGCTAATATGATTTAATGAAAGAATAGATGATTTACTTCAGTTGACGGAGTATTCAGAAATATGAGAGAATGAATCAATAAGTTTAACTGTTTCCTCTAATGATGACTGAGGATCTTGTGAAAACAGTAGTATGTCATCTGCTGTATGAATTAAAACATAATTGAATTCCTTTAATGTATGTGTTTTGGTGGATGGCTGCTGCTAATGGTTCAATAAAAATGGTGAATAATGAGGGGGAGAGTGGGCATCCTTGTCTAGTACCCCAGTGCAGTGTGAAGCTACGTGATGTTAGTCCATTGGTAATGACAGTTGCTGAAGGTGATGTATATAATCCAATTAATAAATGACTCCCCAAAACCAAACCTCTCTAATGTGGAAAACAGGAATTTCCACTTAACCCAATCAAATGCTTTCTCTGCGTGTAGAGTGACTATAATGGTTTTTGCCTTTTGAATTGAAGTATGATACATTAGGTTGAATAGTCTGCGTGTATTGGTGGATGCTAGTCTTCCTTTAATGGAACCGGTTTGATCTGGGTGTTTTATAGGTGGTGTGACCTTTTCTATTCTGTTGGCTAGTGATTTGACAATGATTTTAATGTCAGCATTGATCAGAGAAATGTGACGATAGCTTGATTTTAATTCGCGATCTTTATTGGGTTTGAGGTGAAGTAAAATTGTAGCTGTGTTCATGCTAGTTGGGAATTAATTTTTTTTGCTGTGATTCGCTTAACATTCTGATAAAGAGTGGTGATAAATTGGACCAAAACTGTCTGTAAAACTCAGCCGGGAATCCATCAGGACCTGGTGCTTTATTATTTGGAATGAGTTGTAGTGCTGTATAAAGTTCATGTTGTGTTATGGGTGATTCTAGGCTGTTTGTTTGGTGTTCATTTAGTTGTGGCAAATTGATACTATTGAGAAAAGAGTTGATGTCATTCTGATTCAGGTCTCTTTCTGCTGTATATAATTTGCTGTAGAAATTTTGAAAAAATTAATTCATTTCTTCTGGTGAGTTAATTTCCCTGCTGAATCTGTTATAACTGAAATTGTTCCATGTTTTGTTGAATTTGATTTGCCAAGTATTTACCAGATTTGTTAATATGATGAAATTCTTCTTGTCTGAGCCTATGAATCAGGAATTGAGTATTTTTGTTAATCATTTTATTTAGTTTTAATTTGTATTCTCTTAATTTGTTTTGTCTTTCTTCTGTTGGATTATTTATATTGATGTCTTGAAGTTGTTTGATTTTTTTGTTCCAATTCTGCTTCTTGTTCTTTTTTTTTTGTAAACGGAATATGAAATTATTTTCCCTCTAAGTACTGCTTTTCCTGTTTCCCACAGAAGAGAGGGGGATGATTCTGGGGTGTCATTCATTTCTAAAAAGAATGCCCACCCTCTTTTAAAACAGCTGTCAAAATCTGGATCTTTTAAAAGAGAAATGTTAAAACGTCATCTGGTAGTAGGTTTATGAGGTTCCATTATATTCCATTTTAATGTTACTGGAGCGTGGTCACTAATGACAATAGGATGGATTTTTGATTCTGAAATATTTGATATGATAGAATTACTAGTGAGAAAGAAATCAATGCGGGAATATGAGTGATGGACTGGTGAGAAAAACGAGTATTCTTTAGCATTTGGATGTTGTAATCGCCAACTATCGCCAAGGCCAAAATCACTCATGAACTGTTTTATGGTTTCTGCAGATTGCCAAATGCGTCTATTACTTGAACTATTAGATCTATCTATAGCTGGGTTGAGAACTCTATTGAAATCACCTGCTGTTATGACCAGACAGTTAGAAAAATTTGAAATGGAGGAAAAGAATTTTTGAACAAAGAATGGGTCGTCTGTGTTTGTTCAGTATAGATTACCAATTGTAACTGGGCTGTTTTTAAGTGAAATGTTTATGATAATAAAACATCCCTAGGGGTCTATAATGGTAGTATTATGAACAAATGGGATTTTTTTTTTAATTATTAAAATGCATACTCCTCTTTGTTTTGTATTGTATTGAGCTAAGAATAAATGATTGTACTCTGATTATTTAAATTTATCTTGATCTGAGTCTAATAGATGTGTTTCTTGCAAAAGGCATATGTCAGCTTGTAGTTTATTTAAATGATTCAAAACTTTGACCTTCTTTGCATGAGAACCAATTCCACGAACATTCCAGGTTAGAAAATTGATAGAAGACATGAAAGTAAAATGTAGGTGTGTGTGCACATATCTATGGAGTACTGACCATGTGTACATGTGTGTGCATAACATTTTGATGTTGTTGGCAGACTAACATAACTGAAGAAGCCCAAATAACAGTGTGTACGTATGAAAACAACAACAACAAAAACAACAATACAAGGATCATTAAGTCTGGACATAGTGTGAAGCAAGGTTAATAGGTTGGGGGGCGTGAGATCTAGGTGCAACATAAGAGCTTATTTCATGACTTAAAATGTAGAAAGACAGAGAAAGGTGGAGAGAGAAAGAGGGCGAAGGAGGGAGAGAGAGGGGTACTGGGGAGCGAGATGAGGATTGTCTTTTTATAAATTCAACTTACTGATTGAAGAATGGGGGTGAAAAGATCAGAAAAGCCAGGGGATAATGTCTCTATCATGAAATAACAGAGTTTGTCCACAGAGATGGTTGCCTTTTTTCCTTCATTTATCATTTGCTTTCGGATTGGGAAGAGATGTTTTCTACGCTCCAGAATGTCCTTTGGGTATTGATCCATTGAGTCCGTAGTTTGTGCCTTTGAGTTGTCTGCCTTGCCACATCAGTGTGTATTTAACAAATGTCTTTTTTTGCTTGTAATTAATTTTAAATGTCTGAAACCTAAAATAAAAATGTGATGCTATGAAAAACAAAGAGCACATCTATCTCTGGCTCAGTGCCAGACAAAGCGATTGAATTTAGCGGTGAATCTTCTAAATACACCAGTGACTGTCAAATCAAGTTCGGTTCAGTTTGCTTTCCATGTCTAAAATCCTGTTTTGTGGGTGGGCCCCTCAGACTATTGCAGGACCTAAATAGCACACATTTTTCTAGGTTAGCATTAGATTGAGCGGCCATGTAAAGTTGCAGCTACTTACATATTTCAGATGGCAAACCATATTTGAGGTGAATTTCAGCGGATATCCTGGAACAAGAAGCAGCGATCATTTATAGAGACCCTGTCAATCTGAACGCAGTTTGGGGCTGTCACAAAAATCGGCGTGATGCTCTCAGGTCAGTTATTTCAGTGATTTTTTTTAAGATGTAGGATCCTTTTGTGCTTATACAATAAAAAAAAAAAAAAACATGTACAGTACAGTGCATGTAAGTCAAGTGTAGGTTAATCAAGTGTAGATAAATATCAATAAATAAATAGGCGAAATAATAAAAAAAGCTTCAAATAGGCATAAAACTGAACAAGGTCTTTGCACATACTTTGATGGACCTTCTCATATCCTTAGAGATACAGAAAAATATAATAGGATCAAAACAGACATTTAAAGTGTTCAGCATAAAAGTTTTCATGTGCCAATTTGGAATTTCGTTTTTGATAAAGCCCACTATCTGTGATGCATTGTAAGGTGCAAAACTTATGGCAAACACAAGGAGAGTCCCCACAATCAGTCCAATCACCCTGAGTTTACGTTGTCGCTTAAATAGTGGACACTTTATCAAAATACAAATTAAACTGATGTAACAAAAGCAGCAGATAAGGAAGGGTAGAAGGAAAAACACCACTGCTAAACTCAGCTGCACTGGAAGCAGTTCTCTCAGCTGTTTTGCTGTGTAGTTAGTAGTAATATAACACCCCTGAGGTTTGGCATCTAGGGAGAGCAGATTAGTGTTGTTGTCTGCTTCACCAGAATGTAAAAATGATTCCTTGTATGGAAATATTGAAAATGCTGAAAACATCACCCAGGTGACAACACATAGAAGTGTTGAATAAATGATTCTTTTTGGACTTTTATACTGAACTGGAAATGCTACACACATGTAACGCTCAGCACTAATTGCTGTCAAGAACAGGCTGCTTAAATAAAGAGGAAGAAAGAACATGATCACACTGAAGCGGCACAGGTTAGGGGGCATGTTCCAAACCATGTTATCTGCAGCCTCTTTCATCTTTAAAGGCAAGAAGGTGAGGAAGATGAGATCGGAAACAGCGAGGTTCAACATGAATATGTCAATAGGGAGAGGTTTACGATGAATCTTGCGAATACATAAGCAGAACGCCAGCACAGCGTTAGGAAAACCAATCAGGAATGTGATGATATAAATGGTCAGAAACGCTGTTGACTCTTCTGACATTGTTGTCGGACTGTGGTAAAGTTCTTCACTTTACTGTAGAAAACAAAACAGCACCTGCAATATTTAAACACACTCACTTTAGAATGTATTCTCTATTGTGAAAAAATAGTAGAATAAAACTTCTTAAAACATAAGCGGTTTTATTTGGAACTTACCGAAAGATGTTTTTCTCTAGTTTTGATAAAATCAATGGAATTTTTTGAAATGTGCTTCTGTAATGCACTCCAGACACCTGGATGGCATAGATACAGTAAACCATATTATGATTTGCATTCTGTCACATTATGAAAATATGTTTACATTTGAGCCATTGGATGCTGAAATAAAGGGATAGTTATTATTATTATATAGTCTAGTATTCTTTTTTTTTTCCACATTCTTAAGCATTGTTGGAGAGTTCTTTCCAATTTTGATCATCTTAGTGATCAAGTCTGTCTAGCTCTAAAATTACACAAAATCACCATGAAGTTACTTAACATTAATCTGTATTCCTAGTCTAGAAAAATTGCATTTTTTCTTTCCTTTTTACAGTTACACAGATATGATAATTAGAAACCGTTAGTATGACAAGAGCAGCATTTAAAAAAATTTACGATACTTTTTTTCTGCATTCTTTCTTTTGGTTAAACCTTCAATGGCTGTTGCAATAAATTATTTAATATTGATTCCATCATCTGTTTCATCATGTGATCAAACTGCTAAGTGCAGCGAGCTTTTTGAAAAAAACGCTGTATTGGTAATACAAAACAATTGACAGTGCCAATCAAAAACATGAGATCATTCAAAATAATCAGGTTTCATGCAGTCAGGTTTAGGTATTTTTAATTAATAATTACATTTAAAATTCTGGTGCATTATAATAAATGAAATTATTGGAGAAGAAAATATATAATATGCATATTGCATCAGAATCTTAACAATCTATGTCTTAAGCGAACAATGTTATTTCAAGAAATCTTTGTATGTCTTTGTGGAGATCTTTTGTAAAAGTGACAGTTACCACTTCTGTTTTTATAGATTTTCACCACAGTAAATAAGTAAAACAGGTGTATTCCAATATAAGATATGTTCAAAAATGTCTAAATAGATTTTAAGACTTTTAAATACTCACCACAACATGTTACAGCTTAGGCTTCCCTCTCATTTTTAACAGTAACTTTTGATATGCGTTTATCAGTTTTCAGATCTTTCCTGGGTAGTGCCTTTTTGCAAACCACAAACTATCACATGGGTTTTTGTCCACTCTTATTTAATATAAAACTATTGGACTATTGATTTGTTTACGTTTTCTGGTATAGAAAATGAGGCCCAATAGTGTAAGTATTATTTTTTGAAAAGATATTAAGGATTTAAACAACTTCTGATCCTGCAGTGGCTTTTTTTTTTTTGTGAACATTTAGCAGTGTACGCATACATACAAAATAAATATTTATAATATTTCATGCTGCATCAATTCATAATTTTCATACAAAAAACTACACCAGGAAATAGGGGTGTAAGAAAATATCGATACACGTGTATCGCGATATTTTGTTTGGCGATGCCGATTCTCAGAAACGGAATATCGATATTAAAAAAATAAATAAATAAATAAATAAATCATACAAGATTCATGACAGCTGCTTCGTTTTGAGCTTATCGCGATATTTTGTTTGGCGATACCGATTCTCAAAAACGGAATATCGATATTAAAATAAATAAATAAATAAATCATACAAGATTCATGACAGTTGCTTCATTTTGAGCTTATATCCTGACCGCTAGATTGCAGTCTTCTTATCTCTGAATTTAAACAGTGACAGGAAATACTAGCATAAGGGCACGCCACTAATGTTAGCGTTAATGGAGGATGAAAGAATAGTTCCTGCTCCCGCCTCGGTGTAAGTGGCGTCGTGTCGGCTTTTGAGGTAACGTTCGCTCGAGGACGCGGCAAGCAGCAGAAACCGCCGCTTTCTCTTGTGGTGGGGCCGTTTTGTGCAGTTGAGGCGGTGTTCACGTCGCGGTCTCGGCAATTCCACGCGGAGCATAATTACAAACTGAAAAACTTGCGAAATCCAGAACTTTTGAAATTCTCAGAACAAAAAGGTTCTCAGAATGTCCAATATCTGTATTTATTTTATTATTTTACAATTCTTTTGTTTTCTTTAGGAATCCTGTAAGCACTTTACTTTTTATTGATATTAAGCAGATGTAAGTAGTTCTTAAGTTCAGATCAAAATGATCTGACATGGTTACAATTGTAAACTTAAATTGTAAAGCAGGGTCTAAAAATATATATGGTCTGTTTACAAAAGCTTACATTTTATACATTTAATAACTAAAGAATTTTGCAAGCACTTTATTTTTCCCTTTTACTCGTACTGCACAAAAAGTGATTCAGTAACACTGAATGATTTGCATATGGTGGTGTGTTCTTAATTACAGCTTTCCTAAAATGATGTCCTGTTCATAAAATAAGAAATATCCCTATCACCTTGTTTACAATATCACAATGTATCGCAACATATCGTATCGCAACCCCTGTATCGTGATACATAACGTATCGCCAGATTCTTGGCAATACACAGCCCTACCAGGAAAACAAAACAGTCCCAGACAATGTAAGAGCAACTTAATTTATATTTACAATACAGTGCCCATGTTAAATACACATTACATTACACATTTTATAGTATGAATAACAATAATTACAGAATAACTATATCACAGAATAGTTAAGCACTTGGGTCATCAATACTACTCTGTTGTCCAGATTTTGATGAAATGAAAGAATATACATGGAGTCTCCATAGGACCACTTCAATCTTTCCTCATGTTCAAAATATCCACTAGAAGTTGCTATTTTACCATTTTTAGTTATATAATAACTTACTATTGTTTATATTTTTGGGTAAAACCACTAAATAGCACTGTCATCCAGTATCTTTAATAAACACCAAAACATTATTTCACAGCTAACATCCTTCCCCTGAATGACTCACTATCAAAAGTAAAAAAAAAAAAAAAATAATAATGTTCAAAGTCAACATCTCATTTATTTCCATGAGTGTCTTGCCGTAGCCTAATCGGGTCACTTTCATGGACGAGTCTGCTTTGTTTGCTTTTGCTTTGTCGTCTTTAGATTCTCCATGGCTTACTATTGACACAGCCTGTGTCATTGTTTGTTTGAGGGTTCCTGGAAGCCTTGTTACAATGATTCTAAAGCCATGACTTGCATGATGCATTCCTTTGTTTATGGCACAATCTGTCCAACTCTCGGCGTCCACGGTGAAAGCATTAACATGACCACGGGCTCAAGAAATACACTGCAGGAGCAGGAAAGCATGGCTTCACTTCTCCACATTAGTGTAAAAGGCAAAGCCCACCATGTGGGAAACATTGTAGTGTCCAACAACTTGACTGGTATCCATGACATGTTTTAGAGCATTACAGATGTACCCGAAAAGAACAAGAAGGTTGCCGTGAAGTCCAAGCAAGAAGGTCAAGATGTAGACGAACAAAGATGAAGCTGGACGTGGTCAACTTAACAATGTCAGATCAGTTTTGTAGCTCACCTAGATCAGTTAAGAAGTCTTAGAAGTCCTAGGTCTCAATGCCCAATATATTTCTATTTCTTTCTAATGATTAGCAAATTCAAGCATTTTTGTTGCTCTTAACTTGATGGACTTAAACTTGTATTTTTATATAATTCGAGTAGCTTATGTGCTAATATTAAGAAAACAAATCTCTATGTAGTAGTGATAGACCTACTCTTATGAGCTTAGAGACAATTAGAATCTGTTGATGTTTAATAGATTGTGTCTTGGTGCCCTGGAAATTGATATATTTCACTGTTTGTAAAAAGTGTAGATGATTACTTTGTAATAATCCAATAGTTTTTTGCATGTTTGTGGACACAAATGTCTATGGCAAGCCACAATCTCTTCTAAATACTTGAAATATTTAAGTCCACAACAACATAATCCTCTTTGAATAGGCATATAACTGATAGAAAGCATTTGCACAAACACCGATTGCCTCTCTCATCTCCTTTGAGATACAGAAAAATATAATAAAATCAAAACATACATTTAAAGTAGTCAGCATTAAAGCTTTTGTACGCCAGTGTGGGCTTTCTTGTTTGATGTAGCCAACTAAGTATGATACACTGATAGGAGCGTAACAAACTGTCCACAAAAGGAATGTCCCCAAAGCCAGTCCAATCGCCCTGAGCCTGCGACAGCGGTTAATGAGAGGAAGCTTCAACAAAATACGGATGACATTAATGTAACAGAAGCAGTAAATAATGAAAGGTGTACAGCTAAATAGCACAAGAACAGCAAGACGTATTTTAACTAGTTCTTTCAGCTGTGTTGGAGTGAACTTACTGTAACATGTCAGAGGTTCTGTCAACAGAGGGTGGTGATCAGTAGTGTTGTGTATTTCAGAATCTGTGTATGCGGCCGTGTAAGCAAATACTATTAGTATTATAACAAGCACCCAAATGGTGATACATATTATTATTGCATAGAGGTTTCTTCTTTGACTTTTATACTTAATTGGAAATTGTACACAAACATAGCGCTCAGCACTTATTGCAGCCAAGAACAGGCTGGTGGTATGCAAAGGAACAAAGAACATGAACATATTGATATGGCACAGGATATAGGGCATATTCCAAACCATGTTATCTGCAGCCTCTTTCATCTTGACAGGCAAGAAAGTGAGAAAGATGAGGTCAGAAACAGCAAGGTTCAACATGATTATATCAATAGGGATAGGTTTACGGCGAATCTTGCGAATACATGAGCAGAACGCCAGCACAGCATTAGGAAAACCAATCAGGAATGTGATGATATTAATGACGAGAACAGCTGTCGAATCTTCTGACATTGTTGTCGGCCTGTGGTAAAGTTCTTCGCTTTAGAAAACAGCCCTGCAGGTTCTTCTTAAGACACCACCTGTAATACATACGCACACCTATTTCAGATGTATTCTTGTAGTTTTTGTCAGTATTATTTAAAGAACCGGCTGTCGTGGTTTTATCCAAGACTTACCAATAACTATTTCTTTGTTATTTGTCTTGTTAAAATCAATGGGCTCCTACGCAGTTCCGTAACACACTCTAGCCCACCTGGACAGCATGGATACAGAAAACTGTAGTATGATTTGCGTTCTGTTATGAAAACATATTTAGAATTGAGTCACTGTTGCAATACTTCTTAAGTGTAACTGAGTCTGTGTAGCTCCAAAATAGCAAAAAAAAAAAAAAAAAAACAGCCTGTAGTTACCTAAAGGGGTCATTGGATGCCCATTTTCCACAAGTTAATATGATTCTTTAGGGTCTTAATGAAAAGTCTATAATATACTTTGGTTAAAAATTTTCAATGGTTGTGTATTTTAGCTTTAATGTACGTTTTTTTAAACAAAGCAGCTGATATTTGCCATAGCGACAGCAAGAAGCTAGTGGACTGCCGAGTCGCGTTCACTCCCAATAGGTTGTTTGCAATCACGTGATTCTGAGGAGGCGCGAAATGCAGATGGAGGGCAGGAAGTGATTTTTCTCTATAGGAATCAATAGCAGAATCTCAAAATGACTGTTTTCAGTTGTTTATGGAAATCGGTCAAACCGAGAAATTTCATTTCGTATCGTGTATGAAAATTTGCTGTTCTTAAGGAGGAAAAGGCAAGGATTGACTGAAAAAAAGCAGGGAAAAGTGGCTTGTAAACCTGCGTCTGCGGTCAGGAGGACAGTCAGATAACGCCTGTGTGCGCGAATGGTTAATAAAAGATATAATAATATTAAGATATATGTAAATAGATACAGGGTGAGATGCTGAGAATTCACTCAATGCTAAATGCCACACGTAGATCCAATGTAAATAAGATATTATATTTGCAGTTGATTACAATGGGACCTTGTGAGATCGCGATAAATTGAAGTGAGTGACAGCTTTTTGACAGACGTCATTTCCTTTTCCTTTCCTTTTTAGTGACTATATGAAAGCGCTATTTGCTCGGTTTTGTGGCTATTGGTCCTGTTAGCAGCACGCAAAGCGAAACTTTTATTAAAATTCCGAACTGTTTATAGAAAGCGAGCAAATAGCGCTTCCGCATAGTCACTAAAAAGCTGTCACTCACTTCAATTTATTGAAATCTCACAATGTTCTGTTATAATCAATGACGCTCTCGAAACTACAAATATAATATCTTATATTGTGTCTACGTGTGGCGTTTAGCATTAAGTGAATTCTCACTGTCTCACGCTGTATCTATTTATATATTTCTTTATTAATATCTTAACGTATTATTATATCTTTTCTTAACCATTTGCACACACAAGCATTATCCGACACTCCTCCTGACCACAGACGGAGATTTACAAGCCAATTTTTCCTGCGGTTTTCAGTCAATTTCTTGCCTTTCCCCCCTTATGAACAACACATTTTCATACATGATAAATGCTCTTTTGTGGATTCTCGGTTTGACCGATTTGAGCATCCATAAACAACGCAAAACATAGGCATTTTGAGTTTCTGCTAGTGATTCCTATGGAGAAAAATCACTTCCTGCCCTCCAGCTGCATTTCGCGCCACAGTAATGACGTCATGTGCAAACAACAGGGATGGGCGATACCTCGTATTTTATTTTCGATCCGATACCGATATTTTCAAGCCAAGTATCGTCGATATCAATACCGATACCGATACCTCTAAACTAAACTGATCTTTTAAATTATTTATTTATATTTATAATTATTATTTATAAATTAACATTATATTTGAAAGTCATGTGTTTTAAACATTTCATACGCATGTTTTTTTTTTTTTTGTTTTTTTTTATAACACTGTCAGAAATAAAATGTACTAAAATTTAGTATTTTAGCTCTTTACTGGGCAGTAACCTCAAAGGTGCAACTTTCTTCACCCCTAAAAGCCAGGGAGCATACTAGTACCATACAAGTGCACACGCATTAAGGGTAGATAAGGTATAGAGGTGTACCTTGGAGGGTACCTGATGAAAAACAACCATGGTGTTACATAAGTACTAAAATGTATAATAATAATAATAATAGTAGTAGTATTAGTATTAGTATTATTAATTATTATTACCATGGTTTCTGCTACAAATATTATGGTTGAAATAATGTTCCTGTAGTGTTAACCATGGTAAAAGGAAGCAAGCCAAAAGAGAGAGTGTTAACCATGGTAAATTTGTTGTTACTGCAGTTTTACTACAAAAACTGTGCAAACTGTGTTTTGTGTGTGTGTGTGTGTGTGTGTGTGTGTGTGTGTGTGAAAAGCTGCCAGGCTGTTGGCCTAACTTTAGCACAAATTGTTTCTTACAGACAGCAATTACAGGATATAACAACCAATTTGAACTTTTAACAACCAGTTTAAATAAATTTACTTACACAAACTAGCCTAATCAAAATAAATATTTCAGTACGATTTTGTAATGTGTCTTTAACCATGCTAAACAAAGGCTGCACTTATTTGAAAAAAAAAAAAAAAAAAAAAAAAACAGTAAAAACAGCAAGATTGGGAAAATGAACAATTAAAATAACTATTTTCTATTTTAATATATTTTGAAAAATGTAATTTAAAAAGCATCTGTGATCAAAGCTGAATTTTTTTAACATCATTACTCCAGTCTTGAGTGTCACTTGATCCTTCAGAAATCGTTCTAATATACTTTGCTACTCAATAAACATTTTTTTAAATAATGCTTTATTATTTCAATGCCATGAGAACAAGAGGAAGAAACATCATTTCTGATTATTATCAATGTTGAATGAAGCGTCAGCAGCGAACGCTATCTATCTGTGATCGATTGGTTCCGTCTTACAGCATTCGCGTGTGTTCCGATGAGCAGGAGAAATAGTTCTATCCGACTCAATAATGCGTTAATAGTCTATTGTTCCTCTTAGAGGCTTATTTTATGCACCAAACTTCTTGTAAAATAAATAAAATTAATGGTTAAAATGCACTTTAGAATCGATATTTTTACGTGAGGATCGATCCTTTCGATACAACGTCAGTATCGAAAGTATCGATATTTCAGAATCGATCCGCCCATCCCTAGCAAACAACCTATTGGCGGAAGCGTAGGGCTGCTGCTGGACGCCGCTGTTGCAGTGGAACGTTCTATTGGCTATCACTTCTTGTCAATATAAGTTCTTTGGTTTAGTTCCAACCCTAATCAAACACACCTGAACAAGCTAATCAAGGTCTTCAGAATCAATAGGGCTAAAAACAGGTGAGTTATTTATTTTTATTTATTTTTATTTTTTTCAGGGTTAGAGCTAAACTCTGAAGGACATCGGCACTCCAGGACCGACGTTGCCTATCCCTGGTTTACGCCCTTGAAAAATGCAATATCGCCCCCCAGTGGCCAGTTTCTTTCAAATTTCTTACAGACCTTAGGGCAATAAGACAGTACGATGCAGGCTGTTTAGAGGAGAAGGGTGTTCCTGCACAACCGGAGATTGCAGTTTCAGGACGCATTTTTAGGACCCTGTTGTTTTTTGTATTGTTTTATTTTATTTATTTATTGTATATATGCATGTATTAGCATCTCATACTATTTAATAGCGCTTGCTATTCAAATCTGTATATTATAATTTTTTTTTAATAAATATGTAGTTGTTTAATTGTATACACTTAATTATTGTCCTAACCAGCTACTACCCCTTAACATGACTCACTGGTAACCCGTTTGAATTATTTAACCTAATTTCAATATATTCTATATATGAAGAGTTCAGATGCAAAAGCCTCTAAATCCATCTGACGTTTTTCTTTAAAATTAGCATTTCTTTCTGGCTACTTTGTATAGGTTCCTATGTAAGTACTGGTACTTCTGATTGGCCTGAGGCTGGAATTTAGCAAGTTTGAAAAGTATTTAAAAGTATTTGACGGACGTATAATATGTGTCAGGAGCATTCACTCAGTATCTTCTCATTTTTGACCAAGATGGCTTTTAGCTGGTTTTGCATCTGAACTCTTCATATATTCTGGTTTTAAATTCAGTTTTCTTGTGAAGAAAGACTTGTATCTTTGCGAGACTTCAGTTCATTAGCCACAGCACAGCGATTCAGGTCTGATGTGTGACACACATAAAGTCCAGTAAACGGTAAAACAATTGCGCTACAAATTAGTGTGTTTATTAGTACATTAATAAACGTAAGATCATTTGAATACAAGTGCTAATTTATAACATTCAGCAGAGCAATGAACTGTTTTGCACAGCTAAATAGGCTAAATTGAGATTGCTGACACCGCCTCGAACACAAGTTCACACCAGCTCTTACATTAAAAATAAGATGGAAAGATAAAAAATGAATAGCTTTTGTTTTATGCTTAAATCAGGTCACCTCTAGATGGCGCTGTCACAAAAAAATAGGGTCCTAGAAATGTGGTCCTAGAACTGTATGTGCAGGAACATACTATTGGGGGTTTAAAGAGACTGTAAGTAAAAGATGATGCCCTGCTGAGTCTGATAGAGTGGATCCAACATGTCACGACACATACGTTTGAGTAAAGGTGTCTTTACCACTACTGCATTGATGTTCCAGTCCGTTTGATATATACTGAGTATCTGTTTGGTTTAATGGGTCATGTTATTTTCATAGTCGTCACAGCAGCGTCTGTCTGCTATTTTAGTAAGCAAAACTGTTAGCCAATTTTAGCAGTGGGTGTTTACTTGTGAGTCTTTAATGCACCCTGCCTATGAAAACACTGTTCTATCGAATAGTGTAAATTATTTTTAAAATATTCAGTTTTTTTTATGTATAATCACACTAATATAATAATTGAACATCAGAGAACATTATAAAATCATAAGAAAATGCAGTTCATGACCCATTTACTGTTAGTCCATATCAAGAACAGAAAATATAGTGTCTTTGTTGCTTTTTGGTTTTGTATGACACAGGCAGCATAACAATTCTTTAAAAGTTGTCCTTCATTTTTAACTGCATATATATATATATATATAAATCAGGAATATCAGTCTGGTTTAGGTAGGATATTTTGGATTAAGGTGAAAGCAAAATGAGAGAAAATCGTGTGAATCACGTGAAGCAGGGCAACACTATTCTGTAACAAAAAAATATATGTATACTATATGTATATTACACAAGAACCTCGCAACATTTTTTTTTTTTTTTTTACTAAGTTTAGTTTGAAGATGTTTTGCAAAAGTTACTATCACTATTATTACTATTTTACTATTGTTATTCCTATTATTACTATTACTATTATTCAACAACTTATCCAACTTATCACTGTTATTAATTTTTCATATCAATAAAACAAAGTAAAACAGGTGCATTCTAATACAACATTCTAATACTCACCGAAACTCTTCAGTGGCTGTTGTTCGTATAAACTACTTAGACTAGTCCATAAAGTTTGGCCAAATTCAGTTACATTAAAAGGTAGATTAGTATAATTTGAATCTGAAAAATAAGTTACTCATTCCTAAGACACAGTCTTAAAATAGTGACTGTATTTAAGCAAGTGGCCCGTTTTTATGGTTTATGCTTCCTTCTCATTTTAAATGGAAACTTTTAACATGCAAATGATTTTTTTTTTTCACAGCATTATAGGGAAGTACACAAACTATCACATGTTATATTGTTCGCAGTTAGTACTGTATATAATGTGAAAACAGGAGACCATTGTTTTGCATTATTTTTTTCCTAAATATGAGGATGGGAATTTGTAAAATGTAAAAGGAAGGATTAAGGATATCAACAATTTCTGTACATCATTGTGGTTCTGGAATGGCTATTGTGTGAACTTGTAAATGCAGTGATGTACACATAAAATAAATATTTATAGTAACAAATTCTGCAACAATTCATAATTTCCAATTACACCAAAAACTGCACCTGGAAAATGAAATCATTCAAGAGAAAGGAAGAGCAGTTTAATTCATTGTTACAATGCAGTGTCCATGTTAAACATTTTACACATTCACATTATTTATTACAGTATAAAATAACAATAACAACAATTACAGAATAAGTATATCAGAAAATAACTAGATGAGTAAAGTTTGAGAACAAACATTAAGTTGGCTTGAGAAAGCCTAGCCTGAAAGTTTGAAGCAGTTGTAAAAGTATGAAAGCAGCTAGCATGATTTAACACATTGCTTACATGATTTAATATGTTTTAGCATGATTAGCCTGTTGCTTGTATTTTTATAGGCTGATTACAATGTTGTTAGCATGACTGACATGTTGTTAGCATGATTAGCAAGTTACTAGCATGTTTCCAGCCTGATTAGCATGTTGATAGCATGTTTCTAACATGGCTAAAATGTTACTAGCTTGTTGTTAACATGTTTCTAGCCTGATTAGCATATTACTAGCATGCTGTTAACATGATTGGCATGTTGCTAGCATGATTAGCATGTTACTAGAATGTAGTTAGCATTTTTCTAGCATGTTGTTAGTATGTTTCTAACATGATTAGTATGTTACTAGCATGTTGCTAACATGATTAGCATGTTACTAGCAAGTTACTAGCATGTTGCTAACATGATTAGCATGTTACTAGCATGTTGTTAACATGTTTCCAGTATGATTAGCTTGTAACTAGCATGTTGCTACCATGATTACCAAGTTACTAGCATGTTGTTAGCATGATTAGCATGTTACTAGCATGTTGCTAGCATTTTTCTGTCATGATTAGCATGTTACTAACATGATTAGCAAGTTACTAGCATGTTGTTAACATGATTAGCAAGTTACTGGTATGTTTGTAGCATGATTAGCATGTTACTAGCATGTTGCTAGCATGATTTAAATAGCTAGATAGATTAGAAATATTAGAGTGGAAACTTAAATGAGTCTAAATTGATTAGAAATAGTAAATAGAAGGGAAGCTTGATTGAGCCTCAAGGGATTCTGGGAAGTGTTGAAGAGTGTTGGCTCATTTGAACATTACGTCAATGTAAGTCTATGGGATTTTTGGTTGTTTTGATAGTCTGGTTTATGAAAACTGCAAGCCGGATCAGTCTGAAAAGATATAGCCCACCGAGTCAGACCAGTCTGAAGGTCTGGGCTGAGTTTGGTGGTTCAAGCTTGAAAGCTCTAGGAGGAGATAGATACCAAAATTTGGCTCAGAAGAAGAATAATAATAATCTTAAAAATAGTAGATCAGTAAGTTGGCTTTCTCAAGCCAACTTAATTACAAATTTAGCACGGTTTATTAGTACTACTCTAACGAACAGATTTGGATGAGACAAAAGTATATACGTGGAGTTTCACAGCCTACTTTAAATCTTATTGCATGTTAAAAGGTACTATAAAAATAACACTAAAAATAAATTACTTACAGCAACATGTCAGTATCTAAACTTAACAACTACTGTACTAACTCCTTAATAAGCAGCAAATTAGGAGTTGAGGCAGTTAATAGACAGTTAATGGTGAGAACTGGTTCCCAAACTGAAGTGTGAGCCATTCTTACTACAGTTTAGATTTTTGGTTAAAATAACTAAACAATACTGAGACAAACATTGTAAAAAGGGAACTGTTGTGAAGACTGTTGGCAACCAAACATTTGATGCTAGCAACTGACTTCCATAATTTATTTTTCCATAGCAGTCAACTGTTTGGTTGCCAACATTCTTCAAAATATCTTCTTTTGTGCTCAACCAAAGAAAAGAAACTCATACAGGTTTGAACTGACTTGAAGTTGAGTAAACGATGACAGAACTAACATTTTTTAGTGAACTATTCCGTTAAAAGAATGTGCAATTTCTCATTTGATATCATTAATATCCACCAAAACATGATCTCACAAAATACGTCTATTTGGGTGACTCACATTTAAAGGTAAAAAAAAAAAAATCCATGTTCAAAGTCAACATCTCATTTATTTCCATGAGTTTCTTGCTGTTGACTAATCAGGTCACTTTTATGGACGAGTCTGTTCTGTTTGCGTTTGCTTTGTCGTCTTTAGATTCACCATGGCTTACTATCGACGTACTTTGTGTCGTTATTGTTTGAGGGTTCCTGGAAGCCCTGTTGCAATGATTCTGATGCCACGGCTTGCATGATGCATTCCTTCGTTTACGGCACAATCTGTTCACCAAATCCCTCGGCGTCCACGGCGAAAGCATTAACATGACCACGGGCTCAAGAAATACATTGCAGGAGCAGGAAAGCATGGCTTCACTCCTCCACTCCACATTAGTGTGCAAGACAAAGCCCACCACCT
Source organism: Cirrhinus mrigala (assembly GCA_036247105.1). Classification (NCBI taxonomy): domain Eukaryota; kingdom Metazoa; phylum Chordata; class Actinopteri; order Cypriniformes; family Cyprinidae; genus Cirrhinus; species Cirrhinus mrigala. The sequence goes on along the minus strand of CM070025.1, from coordinate 25,717,240 downwards.
GGGAAACATTGTAGGGTCCATAACAGACCACAAATACTACTAATGTGGAGAGTGCAATGGCTAACACCCTTCTTTTCCCATTAGAGGGCAAAGAAGAGTGTCTGACAAGCACTAGGCAGCGCAGCGTGCAGAACGCTGACAGAACGAGCGGCAACAGGAACAGCAGCAGTGCCATCTCCAGGCGTAATGGCACCAGCACTTCCAACTGTCCTTGCGTGAAGTTTTCATAGCATGCGGAGACATTGTCCTCTGATAAGGACACAAAATGTCCCCCTCCTTCGGCAATAAATCCAAGACCCAAGTGTAAAAGCACTATAGCCCACAAGATGGTGCTCACCAGGCAAGAGGTGCGTGCCCGGCGGTAGAGTTTGTAAGTTATGGGATAGGCGATACTCAGATACCGGCCCACGACGACTGCTGTGAGGATCAAACTGCTACCATAGACCGAGGAGAACAGAAAGAAGCTATAAACGGGACAAACCACAGCTGGAAGCGCCCAACCTTGAAGCACCGTCTCAGCCACTTTGACTGGCATCCACGACACTAGAGCCAGATTTGCCACGCACAGGTTTAGAGCGTAAACTACGTTGGGGGTGGCACCGTGCTTTCGAGCCTTACGGATGTACACGAAAAGCACAAGGAGGTTGCCAGGAAGTCCAAGCAGGAAGGTCAAGATGTAGACCAACAATGAGATGAAGCTGGACGCGGTTAACTCCATGTCAGATCAGTTTGTTGATTCGTAGCTCACCTAGATCAATTAACAAATGCCTTCTTTTTACAGCCTCTCCATTGGCTGCCAATATTCCCTCGTTATTCCATTTGAAAGAATGGCTGTTCCTGAATCAAACAAAGTGCTGAACACTCTCCAATCTGTGTGAGGAAAAAACATGAAGACAATAAGGAAGTTCGTATTTGCACAAAAGTTCGTATTTATTTGGCAAAAAGTAGGGCGGGGGGAAAAGAGGGGGCGTGGGAGGGGCGTTAGATGGGCGGTTAGTGCATCTAAGAGCTTGAATTGGTCTGATATGAGGCAAGGGGATGGGTACTTAATGCAGCAAGATGGCATTTATATGGTCGCGTGTTGCCTTGTTTGCCCTTGGTGCACACGTTAGATCAGTGAAATGATTCAGAATAAATGGGCTTTGCAGGAAGCTGAGCGCATCCAGCCGTGACTCTGTCACTTGAAATGAACTGGACGGTTAAACCATTAAAGCTGTAAACTAGGAGTCTGTTTGGGGATGTCATTCAGGAAAGGCTATTGCATACAATGAATTAAACAGATGCTTTTATAGCGGTGTGCAAAAAGCCTTAGGATCAGTTTATTAAGCGTGATCATACTGGCTGTTTATCATGTGTCATATACAGTATAAATGGGCCATTCTACAGAACTGGTGCAAAGTCAGAGTTGGAAACATCTTGAAAAAAAAGAGGTCTTTTCCCACAAATTTTTATACTTTAGGGCCCAACTTAAAGGAACACTCCACTTTTTTTGAAAATAGGCTCATTGTCTAACTCCCTTAGAGTTAAACAGTTGAGTTCTACCGTTTTCGAATCTATTCAGCCGATCTCCGGGTCTGGCGGTAGCACTTTTAGCATAGCTTAGCATAGATCATTGAATCTGATTAGACCGATAGCATCTTGCTCAAAAATGACCATATATAATGAGAATATTTTTCCTATTTAAAACTTGACTCTTCTGTAGTTACATCGTGTACTAAGACTGACGGAAAAGGAAAAGTTGTGATTTTCTAGGCTGATACGGCTAGGAACTATGCTCTCATTTCGGCGTAATAATCAAGGAACTTTGCTGCCGTACCATGGGTGCAGCAGGAGCAATAATGTTACGCAGTGCCTTAAAGTGACCGGCACTAAGTTTGTGTAGATGCAGAGTTGCAGAGTTGTTGGCTGCGTAATATCATTGCGCTTGTTGCAACCATGGTACGGCAGCAAAGTTCTTTGATTATTACGCCGGAATGAGAGTATAGTTCCTAGCCATATCGACCTAGAAAATCGCAACTTTTAATTTTTCATCCGTCCTTGTACATGATATAACTACAGAAGAGTCAAGTTTTAAATAGGAAAAATATTGAACCTCTTGGGTCATTTTTGAGCGAGATGCTAACGGTCTAATTGGATTCAATGATCTATGCCAAGCTATGCTAAAAGTGCTAGCACCAGACACGGAGATTGGCTGAATGGATTCAAGAACGGTAAAACTCAACTGTTTAACTCTAGGGGAGTTGGAAAATGAGCCTATTTTCAAAAAAAGTGGAGTTTTCCTTTAAAGATGCTAATCAGCACATGGTTAACTAGCACAGTTCTGAACAGTTGTACACATATAAAAACTAAATTTTATGGGATAACACCCCTGATAGCACACGTACATCGTGGAGACGTCTATTTGACGTCTTCATTTACATCTGCAAGACGTATTTTTTAGAGTGTTTGCTTGTCTTGTTTATGATTTAGAATGTATGTAAAACATAGATGGTTGTACACAGCAGATGCTTTCCAGATCAAGTGATCTTCAACAGACATCTGGGACCTAAAAAAAAACAATGTCACTACCAAAACTTCACCAAATGTTTTGGTCGCGACTGTTTCGGTAGTGACAATTTTAGATACTTTTGGGCCCAGCTCAAAGATGCTAATCAGCACATGGTTATCTAGCACAGTTCTGAACAGTTGTACACATAAAAAAAATTGAATAACACCCCAAAAATGTGCTTCACTGCAGAAAAATGGTATTTTGTAGTGACGTTCCTTAAAGCTACACACAGATTTTCAGGCGTTTGAACACATTTACCTCAAAATGATGGGGCTTATCTACTTACCATGTAGCTATGAGAAAGAGGGACACATAAATGTTTCTGTTCATAAATGTAGGGTGTAGTAAAAAAAAAAAATTCAGCCAGTGGACTAAAACATACATGCACAAACATACGGTATTTTTAAATAAAGTTTCATAATTTACAAAGAAAATATAAAAGAAATGTTTTTTTGGAATTTTTTACAAAATCAAAAAGATATTTTTAAAAATAACAATGGAATAAAATGCAAAAACTATTTTAATATAATTTTCAGAAGTTAGAATTTAGCTGTTAGGGTTCAGGACAGCCACTTCCCAACTGAAAGTACCAAAAAAATGATGATTTTATATATATTAAGCTTACTGATAGAAAATAGAAGGATCTTAATAAACATCAAAGATTTAAATTTTTAAATGCTTTTTAAATGTGTTTTTTGGTCATGGAACAGCAGTTTGCACCAATTATGTAGAATTGCCCATATATCAATATAAACGTGAAAAGTAAAAATTGAATTAGTCAAGAAAAGATGAATGCTTTAATAAAAGTCTAAAATTAAACAATTACAACCAGTGAATTTAGTATATTCTAAATATTTTTATTACATTTCAAAAAATACCAGCTCAAACCGCCTAACCACATCAAATTATGTAAATAAAGACAGAGCAATGAAACCAATGAAAACAGAAAGCTTCAGCAACCGTGTACAATTTTACTCTAGATTTATAAGAACAGTTATAAATGGCAAAAACAACATACATATCAACACAAAAAAGTAGCACCTTAGTCTTCATATAATGGCATTTACATATAAACTTGACCACGATTTGAGCTCTGTCATATTTGCCATGCACTTAACCTCATTAAATAATACCTTCCTCCTTGTTATTTCACTTAGATGCAAATAGTCCCATTTAGATACATTAGTGTAGCAGTTAACTTCAACAGAACTGATAAATCCTCACCAATGAATGGGCATAGATTTTTGTGTCAGCCATTCTTTTATCATGTTCATCACTGAGAGTCAAAGTCCAGTCTAAATAGAGGCTTTCATATGACATTAGCTTCCCTTTCCACACATAAAATAGACATCTGTTGACAGATGGATTAACGTTGTTGTAAAGGTCTGTGAAAACAAAAATACCATTTAACAAAATGACACAACAATCCACATGCAGGGTAGCATGAGTCAAGAAAATAATAATTACACAGCTATTAAAACCTAGTATGTTTTTATATTTAAGATGTTTGCTCCACTCTAGCTCATAAAAGGTTTGAAATGCAATACTCAAAAACCATTACCACATCGAAAACACAATTGAGGCTGGTAAACAAATTTGTAAAATACTGGAATCAAGAAAACACAATTTATTATGCAATAATGAATCAATGCATTTATTGTAGATTATTTAGTTCCCCCTGACTGATTTCCACCCTCTCTCTTACCAATTAAATTGCCCATTTTTGCTGCTGAACTGGTTGATTGTAGTGCCGGCAACTCCAAGGCTCTGGGTTTAACATGCAAGTACTGATAAAATGTATCCCTTGAACAAACTGTAAGCCGCTTTGGATAAACGTGTCTGCAAAACGTTTATTTACTGTACTTCCTTTTTATTACCTTACCACGTGTGGCCACACCAAGTTGGTAAATGTCACACTCGCGTCATTTACTATGATATAAATGTGTATGGTCCTATGTCAATATGTTCATTTACCGGACACCAAAAAGTTGGACCAGGGTTGCCAAGTCCACAGTTTTCCTTTGGAATTGGGCTACTTTTAAAATGTTGCCATGGGTTGTTGTTGTTGTTTTTTTTTTGCCTCCCATGGGTTAAAAGTTTTACCTATTGCACAAATTTGACTTAAGTGCCTGTATTGAAATATTTTACGCAATTTATATTCTACCCATTATAAAACTATGTTGGATGATGAGTTCTGTGTAGTCTTGCGTAGCCAGACTTTCAGACTGACAGCAGAAGGTCTGGAAACCTTGGCCGCTTTGATTAGCCAAGGACCACCCAAGAGTCCATATGACTGACAGGTAAAGCAACCAATCATGTTTTTTTTGTGCAGCATCACATTTAGGGGTGTAGGAATGTCCCCACAAAAAGTCCGGTGTGTAAAACAGTTTTCTGAGTAACATGCGCTTTATGTAACAGACTGTGTTTATGAATAATATTGTATAGTATGACTGTCAGTTTAATGTGTTAACAATTAATTAGTTATGAAAAATAACGCGGTTAAAATATTTTAATGCAGTTAATGCACTGGCCCCGCCCCCAGCCCTGTACATCATCTTACATTTATGACAAATATGATGCAACAACTTAAAAAATGCAGTCATGCCCTACAATTCAAGATATTGGGGCAAAAACGCTCCTTTGATTGCTGTTTGTCCCGAATATAACGAGTCCAAATGTGATTTTATACAACAGTTCAGTATATTAGAAGTTAATGTCATGTTATATTTTAAACACAGTATTGTCTGTTTTTTCTCAGTTTTGCCAACAAAAATATTACCTATAAAGCCACAGCAGAACTGTTGTGTGTCTGAGCAACACAGTGGCGTTTAGTTTCTGAATGAATCCACTTTCTGAATGAATCGTGTGAATCAATGATTCAAATGCCCATTTATAATGTGAGCCATTTACTGAATTCCTGAATTAGCCATTTTCCACAAGTTAATATAATTCTTTAGGGTCTTAATGAAAAGTCTATAATATACTTTGGTTAAAAATTTTCAATGGTTTTGTAAAACAACACCCTTTTTACCTTGTCAAAATGAGCTCTGCAAAAATCATCCCATTCTGAGGGATTGTTCCTTTAAATGCAAATGAGATCTGCTCACCCCACCCCCTCTCTTCTCTCTGTGGAGGAGCTGCTCTGAGAGCTATTTTTTTTACTTTAGCCACATTTAGCACATTTAGCCGCGAAATGTACATACATAAAACACATTTATGTAGATCGGGAGGCACATTCCCTTCACAAACAAACATAATCCACTGCATCTTCAGCAGCTCAGATGTCAGGAGTAAATGACAACTACTATGTTCATTATTACATCCAGCAACAAAACACCTCAATCGGAGATATAATTTACATCCCTACTCCGAAACATCGAAACAATGGTGGTCAGACTGTTACAGCTGATTTGAGGTAAGACGCTCATGTTAATCAACTATTGTGGGAACGGCCTCTGTTGGTGTGACGCCACACCGACAGGCATCTGAGAATGACTCGATTTGAAAAAGGGGATATTATTTTTACAGATTCATTAAAAACCACTGCATGGATGTAAAAGCAAAGTTTGCATCCAATGACCCCTTTAAAAGGATTGTTACCCCCCGCCGACAGCCCTACTATATAGAGATTTTAAAGGTGAAATTGCGCATAAAGCGTAACTGTAAAATATGGATGGGAGTGGCATATTTTGAGTTTTGATATTTGCGATAAGGTCTTTTGGGCCAGTTTTGATTGGCCATTGAGCTAGTTTTGTTTTGCAGACCTGGCAACCCTGCATTGGAATGAGGAGGACGTTTTAAGTTATGATTTCAGCTTATTTGAAAAGAAGTAAAATTATTTTTTCATTATTTGACTCTTTTGAATCTATTTAGACTAAAGGTGCGGCTTCATTAGTGAAATTTCGCTGACAAAAAAAAAAAAAAACATCCATTGTCAATAGCATAGAGATGTATAAAGCACCACACACATCAAACCAAGCACTTTCAACATAAACAAGAGTGAAATCTGTATGCCCTCACGTGAAACTCCCAATTACACAGATTCCTGTAGAAATGACTGGATTTCGCCCATGAAATTTAGCTTTCATCACCTTAAGTGTAAGGTGAGAATCAGGGTGTCAACTCAAGCGAGGTCCAGCTTGTGTCTGCCACTAGAGTTGGTGAGAGGCACCACAGCTGAAGGCAGACCTTCAGTCTGGACCCCCAGAGTCAGGCGCTGACGGGTTTGGCTGCTATGCTGCTCCAGCGACAGGGCATCCTGCTTACGAGACAGATCCTCTATCATTTGAGCTTCATGCTGTTTCAGAGACTGCAGGGAGTGCCTGGCAAGCAAAGGTGTTAACAGATCAAATTCTTTTTTGGATTTGCATTATTTACATAGAATAAGAGGAGGAATGGAGTTAAAACAGTGGACTCACTGGGCTTGTGCAAGCTTCTGTTTCAGTGCCAGAAGGGTGGCTTCCAGTTGCTTGGCTTCATCCACCAAACCAAACTGAACCTGGGAGGAATGGGTTAAGAGATAACCAATCAAAACACAACAGATAAAGATGGATTGTGTTTGTTTTTCAATGGATGACACCAACTAGAACAAAGGTCATGCATCTCTTTATTGCTGATGATCACATTTGTTGTTTGGCGAAATCCAATTTCAATGCACCTTGTTTTTAACAGCCATTTTTATTTTCAACAGCCACTTTTATTTTGCAGCCATTTATAACTTGAACGTACAAGGTTTCTGCTGTCATTTGCTTCAGAAACAATTTGTAATGCTGCTTGATATTGCATACTGGTGTTTGTTATCACACACATGTGTATGGGCCATAATGCTCAAACCATATTTTATTTTATAATAGTATATTTTTCTGTGTTCATTTTATAATTTTGGTTTTTAATATTATGTTTCTGGATTGTGTGTTTAATCTTTGACATGCTGTCTCTTTAAGAGAATATGATGCTGATGTCTAGATGTTATACTACTTAAGCCTATAGGGGGCATGACTTCCTGTGTGATCAGCTGTGGAAGCACATGGTTTTTCTACCATGTCTTTTGTTTGCTTCTGTTATACATTTTTGTAAACCTGAATAAATCAGTTGGATTAGAAACCAGAAGATACGTGTAGATACTTCACTGACACAGATTTTCACCATAGAATGGAAGTTATATTATGATTACGAATAGAATAGATTCACATTCATCTTGACATTGACCGAAGAAAAGATATTTGATTTAAAAGTAACTTTTACACGATTTGTACTGCATACATTGTCACACAACTGACAATAGATCTTTTTTGCCTGCAAAATTTAAAATAAATTTTGCTAATGTGACAGCACCTTTTATGCAAGTTGCCAATGAACTGGTTGTGGAGTTTACCTCATCTCGGCACAGGTCCATGCCCGGCCTCTTGACCCTGTTCTCTAGACGGGTGTGGACCAGCTTTAAAGGAGCCATCTTGGCCTGCATGTCCTCCTCTAGGCCACAAATGTCCTTCTCCAGCTCAGCAATTTCTTCTTGAGTCTGAAAGGTATTGGCACACATACTACAATTAAAGAAGGAAAACTGCTTTATTCATTCTATTCATCCATTACCACATGGCACTGTTGAATACTACTTTCTAAATAGTCAATTGCTGCATTCTTGTATCAGAATGTGCTAAATTTTAATTATTTTTTTAGTTATTTTTTATTTAGTACTGACCTGAATAAGATATTTCACATAAGACATTTGCATATAGTCCACAAGAGTAAATAATAGCTGAATTTATGAAAGCTACCCCGTTCAAAAGTTTACATACACTTGATTCTTAATACAGTGTTGTTACCTGAATGATCCAGGTGTGTGTGTGTGTGTGTGTGTCTTTTTTTTTTTTTTTAGTGATAGTTGTTCATGGGTCCCTTGTTTGTTTGTCCTGAACAATTAAACTGCCAGCTGTTCTTCAGAAAAAAAAAATCAGGTCCCACAAATTCTTTGGTTTTTCAGCATTTCTGTGTATCTGAATCCTTTCCAACAATGACTGTATGATTTTGATGTCCATCTTTTCACACTGAGGACAACTGAGAGACTCATATGAAACTATTACAGAAGGTTCAAACACTCACTGATACTTCAAAAGGAAACACGATGCATTAAGAGGTGGAGGGTGAAAACTTTTTGAATTTGAAGATCAGGGTAAATTTAACCTGTTTTGTCTTCTGGGAAACATGTCAGTATTCTTCTGTAGCTTTTGAAGGGCAGTACTAAATGAAAAAAAAAAAAGATATTTAGGCAAGATAGAAAAAAATACACATCTTCATTTTGTTCAAAAGTCACCCCCAAAAGTTTCCTTCTGAAGCATCAGTGAACGTTTGAACCTTCTGTAATAGTTGCATATTAGTCCCTCAGTTGTCCTCAGTCAAACAAAGGATTCTTCTGAAGAACAGCGGGCAGTTTAACTGTTCAGGACAAACAAGGAACTCATGAACAACTATCACTAAACAAATAAACAGCTGTGGATCATTCAGGTAACAACAGAGTATTAAGAATCAAGTGTATGTAAACTTTAAACGGGGTCATTTTTATAAACTCAACTATTAATTTCTCTTGTAGACTAAATGCAAAAGTCTTGTATGTGAAATATCTTATTCAGGTCAGTACTAAATAAAAAACAACAAGCATTTTGTATGATACATTTTGCAGATTCTGTAAGGTGTGTGTAAACTTTTGACTTAAACTGTATTTTTGAATAATGAATTACATAGGCCCTAACAACCACTGTGCTAGTATTAGTCCACAATCTGCTTTCTCACATAATCAAATAACATACACTCAAATCAAAGTCCATGTATTGATTTTTTTGGTCATAAAGTCATAAAATAGAAGGATATTTTGCAGTCAGATGGTCATTATTGCAAAATAAAACCCTTCAGGACTTTTACACCTCATTGGATCACCTCGTGGGGTTTATTTGGGAATAATGTTATATTTTTCAGTTTCATTGCATGTTCAAAAGAATACCAAAATTATATTAAAAGGGGGAGAATAAAGAAGAAGCCTTACAGTTTTTAGCTGCCATTGCATTTCGTGATGGGCCTGTTCCTCGTGGTGAGTTCGCTTACGGAGAGCAAACTCCACAGCCATTTTCTGGGCCTCCAGCTCATTCTGCACCTAATAGAGAAGATGCATGTAGTGAATGGATATCATATTGAATTGATATCCTGCTGCAGTGTTCAACTGCAAATCATTTGGAACATCTTGTCCCTTGAAAATGTAAAAAAAAAAAAAAAAAGTTTTTAACTAAACTAAACAATTTAATTTTAATTTGTAGACCAGTTGTGGCACCTGCGCTCTTGTGATGCTGTTGTTCTCTCTTATCTGCACAGAGGCCTGCATTTCTTCCTTAGCTCGGATAATATTGTATCGGCTGAACTGCTCCCACTGCTGAGGAGTTGTGGAACTGCAAACAAACCAAAAAAAAAAAAAAAAACTACAGATATTTTTTTTCCTTATGATATCATAATTCAAAGATATCATTTATTACCATAGAAGGTTGAGATTGTCAAAAATGGAGGTTTATACTAAATACCTATTTGAAGTCCCTTCGTAGAACTTGGCCTATAATATACTCTCTGGATATTAAAAAATATTATATCAAGATAAACTCATACGCTCACCCGGGGGGCACTCTTGTGGGGTTGGGCTTCAGGGAGATCTCAGGTGACCGTATAGTAAGAGACAAGCATGACATGTCCACATCAAGAGCCTCTAATTTATCCTGAATGTCAATTGTTAGCTGTTGCCGTGCTTCCTGTAAGCGACTAATAAGATATGTTGAGATTAGCAACCACTTAATCTTCATCATATCAAGAGGCATAGGCAAATGATATATGATGTTTAATTTATCTAAGCTTCATTGTCATCCAAAATAAACAAAGCAGACTGCTATGGTTCAAACCAATTAATGTCCTTCTGAATGTACTTACCACAGCTGTTCAAAGGACTGATCGATGCACTGCTGAAGGACGCGTTGCGCTCCATCAATCACCTCTACTTCCTTCTTCAGTTCAGCTTCTACAGGGTCACTGACCAGCTCCTTGCCACAACGACCTTCCCTGAGGTTCAAGCACTCCGCAGTGATTTCAAGAGGGAGAACAGTGGCAGCAAGGGCTCGCTCTGTCTCCTCCTTGGACTAAGCAATGTTTTATGGGTTCATGAATACATTTGAGATGTTTTTTTGTGTTTTTTTTTTTTTTTTTTTTGTAATTAACACAAAGATTATTTGAGGAAACTTCTTTCCACCATGGAAAAAAAATGTAATTGCGACTTTATATCTTACAATTCTATTTTTTCTAGAGTTTATATCTCACATTTCTGACTTTTTTTCTCACAATTCTCAGAGTTATGAGAAAAAAAGTCTGAATTGTGAGATATAAAGTCACAAATGTGAAGAAAAAAGTTGCAATTTATATTCAGTGGTGGGGGAAAAAATGGAATTGAAACATATGAACTTAAAATTGTGAGATGAAAACTGCTAGATATAAACTTAATATTGGAAGAAAAAGGTCAGAATTGAGTTTTTACAATACCTATTTTATTTTATTTTATTTTGTGGCGGAAACAGGCTTCCATAATTATTTTAGTATGTTTTACAAAAAAGTACTATTTCATTCTTTCTACTTCAAAATTTCACATTTAATTCAGTATATTGCCTGATATGTGAAATATACTTGCAATTTCTGAGGAAAAAATAGTTTCTACACCAGTTCTTTTTTAAGTGGTTTTATAAATAAATTTAGGAATGTCAGATACTTAAAACCACTGTATGTAGTTTTGTGTATTTTTGCGTCTTTGGTGCACCCTACAGTTAAATTAGTGGAATTCACTGTCGTAAATACAGGTGCATTTGTCGCTGCCCTAAGCAATCCGCACTTTTAGAGGAATTTCGTACACTCTCAGAAAAAGGTACAGTTCTGTCGCTGGGGCGGTACCCTAAGGTACAAAAGTGAAAAGGTACACCTTTGTACCTTACCTACCCCTAAACAGTACATATTAGTACCTTAAAGGTACATTTCAGTACTTTGAAAGTACATATTGGTACCTTAAAGGTACATATTGATACCTTAAAGGTACATATTAGTACTTTAAAAATACATATTTGTACCTTTTCATTTTGTACCTCAGGGTACCACCCCAGCGACAGAACTGTACCTTTTTTTCTGACAGTGTACCCGCTCACCAAACTTCCATACACCCAGAACAGATATCCATTCGGCTTATTACAAGTGTACCATCATAATATTTTTAAAACTGATATTTCACGGTAAAAAAAAAAAAAAAAAGAAGAAGAAGAAGAAGAAGAAGAAAGTATGAACATGGTTTTAATGGATTTACCAGAGTAAGTGCGTCCATTTCTGCATCCACTTGCTGTGCACAAGCGTTCAGATTCTCCTTCCAGTGTGTGACGTCATTAATTCTGTCACTGAGTCGCCGGCTGCTGTCATACTCATCCCAGTTTGTCTGATGGGATGACAGTAACAGCAACAGATTTATTATCTAAAAGACTTCTTAACAACTCTCAAACCACCCCGATCATTACCTTATTGGTTGTCTCGTTACGCAGAGCTCTTCCTTCCTGGCGTGTATCGTGTGAAATATTGCGCTTGTACTCAGCAGCGTCTGATATCTGTTTATTATTGGTTGCCCAGTCAGAGACACTGTAACGCAAGCCTGGCTTCGAGCTCAGGGTGGCCATGTTTGCTGGTATCATAGAAACAAGATTAAAGACAAAAGAAGCAGTTCTGGTAAACAGGCAAATGGTAACACACATGCAAAATTTTATAAGGTTCTGGTTGTGCTTCACCGCTTTGTTTGTGTATATTAATATATTTGTTTGTATATATTAATATATTGTATATATTAATATTTATTAATAAAACGATTTTTACAATTGTTTATTATTATTAGGCTACTATTTTTATTATTGGACACAATCACCCTATCAGTAATGCCCCTTAAATTCACCCTGGAAAAATCTCTTTTGTGTATTTTAGGAAGCATAGTTTAGTAAAAAAAAAAAATACTAGTAATAATTGCAAATTAACAATGATTACATCGTTCGTTCAGTGATGTATTTGTTTCATAAATAACCAGAATTATATATATATATATATATATATATATATATATATATATATATATAAAACACACTTTTACTTATTCTTGTATATTTATCCTGTATTTATTATGTATTTATATGTATTTCATGATGTAATAAAGAGACTATATTGAATATTTGTACTTTTATAAGATGGTTTGTCCCACAATCTTAAGTTAAACTTATAGGCTTATACTTTGTTAAATATATAGGCTGCTTTGACTTGTGTATTCATATACATTTAAGAGTAAAATATTTAAATAAAGTTCATATATATGCCATTTGTAAACCACCGAAAACATTCATTTGACTTACCGAAAGTGATGCAACTTTTAGATGTGGTGTCAGTCGGCTGTTGTGAGTCCAGCAGTAAACACAGTAAGCGGGTCTCATGGTAACGGGGCGACGCAACAGCTTATTCAATAATTTATACAGCATAGCAACACTCAACAATTACACACTCGCTGAGACGTTTCATCATCTAACCGTGGCATCTTCGTTAACACTCGTCTCAGCTATTTCACGTAACTGATACTTGTTGAATCGCATACCAATCCGAGAATCACTTTGGTTGGAATTAGTTTGACTTTGTGTTTGACCCTAAAAATTCCACAGCAACGTTTAAAAAACACTCAGAATACCTTAGTAACAGATTAGCAAAGCTGAGGCAAATTCCCACAACATTGTTCACACTTTTCACATATTTATATACAAATTTTATTTAAAAATGTTAATTGCCTCCCACCCCCTTCCATTCAACCATTTACTGTGTTTTATTTTATACAGTTAGTTTAGCTACATATATTTACAGCTTTGGGGATGATTACTTCATAATTATTTTAATAATACATTTTTATCCTCAATTACTGTATCTGTATACATCTAGGTTATGCATGATTTATTGGTCAAAATAGGGCATGACCTGCTAAAAAAAAAAAAAAAAAAAAAAAAAAACACGGATAAAACCAGCCAACCAGCTTAGGGTCTGGTTTTAGAGGGGTTTGGCCATTTCTTTAAATGTTCAGGAGGCCAGCTGGAACAACAAGCTAAAACCAGCTTGAACAGTCTAGCCAGGTTGGGAAACCAGCTGAAAAACCAGCTTAAAAATAAAGGTGCTTCATGATGCCATAGAAGAACATTTTTTGTCTAAATGGTTCTATAAAGAACCTTTAACATCTGAAAAAACTTTCTGTTTCACAAAAGGTTCTTTGTGGTGAAAAGGTTATTCAGATTATAAAAAGGTAAGAAAGAGTTAGTTCTTTAAAGAACCTTTGACTGAATGGGTCTTTGTGGAACCAAAAATGGTTCTTCTATGGCATCGCTGTGAAGAACCTTTTAAAGCACCTTTATTTTTAAGAGTGCAGCCAAACAGCTTAGGCTGGTTTAAGCAGGTTTTTTTTTTTTTTTCAGCAGGGGAATATTTCAGTGCACAGTTAATGGAATGATTACTTTTGGCATTACTTGGTTTAACCTTTTGTGTCTATTCTGATATTTTTCTCACATGCACAAATGAAAGAGAGTTTCTATAGATAGTCCATCTCTGCTGTCTCAAGATGTTTTGTGATGTGGTCCAGTATATATTTTTCATTTGCTTCTTCTTTCAAGTAAAAATGAGATCCAGGAAGCATCTGCACAGTGAAGTCACCACTTGTCATGTCCTTCCAAGCTGTAAAGCAGAAGAGACATAATACAAAGATTGCGCATAAAACTAGCTTGTAAATGTTGACAAAAAAAGTTTGTTTATTCTAAGTTTACCAGAACCATGCAGTTGCAATATTGTTTTTGTTCAAACTGAACAATTTATTTGTTAGACTGACCTTGTAAGTCATGGGGTACATCCTCTTTTCCGTCAAAGCACGATACTGGACATGACAGGAAGGGTGTTGATGGTTTGCTACAACTGCCGGACATATTGTATTATATGTAAGTTTGTTTCATGACACATATGTTGATGTTTTCTTACCCTTTAAGGAAAGACACTGAAGTCGGTCTGTTTCTTTTCTGAACCCACCTATAGTTGTCCACTACACAGAGGTCTGCTTTCAGCGCAGGTAAGAAGAGTTTGGCAAGCTCAGCATTGGCCAGTATCTCTGGTGGTGTACCTCCAATAGAAGTGACCCACACAAGAAACTCCTGATCTGACAGATGACTTCTTTTTGGTGCCTGCAGTCTTGTCTCAGACTTACAGAAAAGTTCATCATTTTATTACATAAACATAGAAGTATACAAGTATACAAGTATTTTTTTTTAATAAATAAAATATCTCACCTTTGCAAAACGCATAAAATGGAAATACCACATATATGTTGTTTAACATTGTTTGGGCTTTTGAAGTCACCGTGTATAATATGTGGGATGATCATGCTCCGTGTTTGTTTTCATGTGACAAATGCTTCTGACTGTTTACAGCTGACAGATATGACAAAATACAGAACAAATTACACTTACATATGGTGCAGATGCTCCAGAGAGAAACACGTGGATCGGCTCAAGGTTGTAGACCTTCTTTACATGCTCAGCAAAAGCAAAGGAGGTCATAGCTCCAAAACTACAGAAGTTGCAAATTAGCAAGTTTTATTTATATAAAAAGGTATATATTTGCCTTTTATATTGACTGTTATGGTTCGCCCCTACACATCAATGTGTACACTACCAGTCAAAAGTTTTTGAACAGTAAGGTTTTTTAAAGAATTCTCTTCTGCTCAACAAGCATGCATTTTTTTCATCCAAAATACAGCAAAAACAGTAACATTTTGAAATGTTACTATTTTTACTATTTAAAATAACTGTTTTCTATTTGAATATATTTTAAAATGTAATTTATTCCTGTGATTTCAAAGCAGAGTTGAATTTTTCAGGTTTCTTTGATAAACAGAAAATTCAGAAGAACAGCATTTATCTGAAATTGTGATATTTTGTAACATCATAAATGTCTTTATCATCACTTTTGATCAATTTAAAGCATCCTTGCTAAATAAAAGTATTAATTTCTAACATTTCTTTCCCAAAAAAATTAAATTAAATTAAATTATACTGACTCCAAGCTTTTGAATGGTATAGTGTATAATGTTACAAAAGCTTTTTATTTCAGATAAATACTGATATTTGGATCTTTCTATTCATCAAACAATCCTGAAAAAATGTACTTAACTCTTTTAAATATTGATAATAATAATAATAAATGTTTCTTGAACAGCAAAACAGCATATTAGAATCATTTCTGAAGGATCATGTGACACTGAAGACTGGAGTAATGATGCTGAAAATTTTACTTTGATCACAGGAATAAATTACATTTTAAAACATTCAAATAGAAAGCAGTTATTTTAAATAACTAAAACAAAAAATATTTCACAATATTAAAGCTTTTGCAGTATTTGCTTGGTGAGCAGAAGAGACTTTTTTTAAAAAAACATTAAAAATCTTACTGTTCAAAAACGTTTGACTGGTAGTGTATATAATTTAAAACCATATAGTTTTATATATACTTTTAAAATCTGTCATCATTTCCTGCTACTTTAGCAACAGTGTTACAAACCTATGTCCGAAGAGTGCAAATGGTTTTTCTTTGAGTTGTGGGAGAAGCACACCAATGACCTCATCAATGATTTCCTGCATATTTTGAAAAAATGGTTCCTTGGCTCTCCCTTCTCTACCTGGCAGTCGAACTGAGTACACTGAAAATAAATTAACAATTACATTAAACTAAAAATATCCCACATTTGAATGAGCAATTAAAATAAATATATGTACTTAATGCAATTAATGTAAAAAATGCAATTAATACTAAATGTATTTGTTTGTTTTTAGTAGGGGAGTTACCTTCAATAGAGTTATTGAGAGTTTTGGCCCAGCGAGCATAATGGATAGAGCCTCCACCCGCCCAGGGAAAACAGATGAGACGGACCGAAGCATCTGGGCGCTTGGTGAAACAGGTTATGACTTTATCCATTCCTCTGAAACATTATGGCATGAATTAAAAATAATTAAGCCTAGGCAAAACTGTCAATTCGTAAAATACCTAAAGGAAATAGAGTTGACCGTCTGATCAGTGCTTATGCTATCAGTGCATATGGAAGATTAGAAAAACACAAAAATTAAATGAATGTACCCTGCAGTCCTTTTGTTTACCTGGAAAGAATATTCCACATCATAGTGAGAAAAAAAGTTTGAGTTATTGATCTCAATACTGGTTTAGCTGAATTTTAGCTTAATCAATCACATGTATAATAGAATCAAACCTTAATATAGTAGCACATATAAATAGGGTTTGAGATTTTTGTTGTTCATCAATCTTCTGGCGTACATTCAGCTAGTTATTTACATATGTTCAATATGTAAGCCACTGATTAGTGCCCAAATTATTTAATCTTTAATATGAGATGATTTAGTAAAAGAAAATGAATTTAAATTACATAATAATTCTGTTTTACACCATAGAAATTACATCAGCACAACAAAAGGATTAATCAAAACCGCCAGATACTGTTCTCACGTTTATAGTGCAGAATATGTCCTGTACAGTCTTCTTCTTTGGTAATGAGATACATGCCAAGCACACTGGTGCCATCTGTAGATCACAGTTTGTAGTACAGTGATGGTATTAAAATAGTTTTTTCTACCTGTATTGCAGTTTGTTTGTTTGTTTCTATTTACAATGTTTAAAACAAAAAAATGTAAGACACTACCACAAAGATGAGCACTAAATGCGATAAACAGAGAAAAGACAAAAACTATTTCAAAGTGAAATGTGATTAAAATAAGGTGCACAATCTTAAGGTTAACATAAAATACAGCACTGATATCTGACAGAGAATATATATCCCTTTTTCATGTGGATATGATATCAAAGCAAATTGACACATTGGAGGATTTGTTCTTGTAAAACAATGAGAGGAATATTATCATGTACTGATCTAAAATCAATTATAATTATATATATATATATATATATATATATATATATATATATATATATATATATATATATATATATTCAATATATAAATTCAAATAGAATTTTTTTTTTCACAATAAAACATTTTTACAGAGAGTTCATGCCATTTATGTACTTACACTACTCATTAATTAACAATCAAAGGCGGATCAAATAAATGACATTATGCTAGGAAGTGACGGTGTTTCCTGCGTTTGGTATTTCCTGTGGGTCTCCCTGATTCAGTGTTGCCATGTCCGTGTATTTTAAATTTTTAGGCTTGTTTTTGCTTATAAATATAGGCGATTTCATGTTTGGGGAATATTTCAGTTTTACAGTGACCCAAAACATAAAGAAACATTAGGCTAAAAAAAAATGGCTATTTTAGGCTGATTTTGAATATGCAAGCCGCATGTTCCAAATTAGTTTTATCAGACCAACTTGCTTGTTTTGTACAGATCTGGCAACATACCCTGACTATACGAGATGGTAAACCCAAGGCAAACCGGTAACACACCGACAGAGTCGATAAGACGTCAACGGCCGCTGGCAAACTCGGACTAAAGCAACTGGAATAAAAGACACATTTTCGACTCGGCAGCGGATATTCGTCAATAAACTTAATATCTGAGTGTGTGTCTTTAAATTATATGAGATTGTCACTTTAGAAGACACCGCGAATGGTTCGAGGCTCCTGACAAACTCTGTTTCGCGACGGCTGTTAAAAATATTTTCTTCGGCGTCTTTTGGCTTGTCAGCTGGTAGCAATTACGGATCTACGGCATACGGCAGGAGACACCGTGGGGAGTTCGTGCCTTTTGGTTGACTGACTTGGTGCTGGCTGTTTGGACCTCCGACCAGAGCAGAACCTCCGAGCGGCCCGCTTCGACACCCGCGGTAGGAGCCGGGGTGTAGTTTGGTTTGCGGAGGACATTCAGCGGGTTTAAACAAACACTTTAAGCCGGTATTTGATCCCCTGGAGCCGGCTAGAATCCGGACAGAGACCTCATGAATGGAAATCGGAACTACAGGTACGTTGCTCTCGATGTTTTCAGACCGATTCAGAATTCTTGTCTATTCCGAACTGTGACGTATCGACTCGGTCTAACTTTGTTACGTCCACCGTCAGCACAACACACGTTCATTGCTTAGCAAACGTCCTTGGTGGGTTGCTAAGAACTGCTTTTTGAGTTAAGAATAAGCTTTTAGATCCATTTTACTGCTCGTGTATGTTTGGGCGTAGCAACCAAATTAGCTTGAGGGTTTGGGGTTTTGGGTTTTTTTTTTGGCTATCATACGCCGTGTGTGGAAGATCCTGACTCACTTGCTCTGCTGACGTCACACCACTGTGGCACAGCTGTCACGCACAGGTGCTGCGTGCGTCAGGTGCGGCAGTCCTCAAACTGCCGGTGGGAGCCTGTAGCGGGGGGAGGGGGTTGTTTCTGATTGTCCGTTGCCGTGACGACTGTCACTGAATCACCGCTTTATCAATCTGAACGATCTTACGTATGACTTTTAGGGGGAAATCGTTTTGTATTTAACCAGAAGGTCCTTTGTAAAGTTTTAGTGATTGTAGATTCCTCAGAATTTATAGAGATGCCGAGATAATGTGTATCGGGGCTTTTGTGGTCCTGGCAACTTTAGTAGTCCCAAGGAAAGTCCATATTGATTGTCACACAAGTACCAGACGGTGAACATACACTCGCTGCGTAGCAGCGGTATCTGTATAAACGTGTATATAATAAAACGTTGTTTAATTTTTACAGAAATAGCGTTTACGTACATGTATATAGAGAGAGTTATATATATATATATAATTTATGAAGAGTGCAAAAACAAAAGTCATCTCTCTCTCTCTCTCTCTCTCTCTCTCTCTCTCTCTCTCTCTCTCTCTCTCTCTCTCTCTCTCTCTCTCTCTATATATATATATATATATGTATGAAGAGTGCAAAAACAAAAGTCATCTTGGCCAAATATGAGATAATGATACTGAGTGAATGTTCCTGACACATAGTATGCGTTCATTAAATACTTTTACCTCAAACTCGCTAAATTCCAGGCTCAGCCCAATCAGAAGTACCAGTACTTACTGAAAGATGCTAATTTTAAAGAAATAAGTCAGATGGATTTAAAGGCTTTTGCATCTGAACTCTTCATATATATATATATATATATATATATATATATATATATATATATATATATATATATATATATATATATATATTATAATATATATAACGTGTATAAACAGTCTATATATATATATATACTTTTTCTGGCCTGTACTTGTTACAATATATAAAATAAAAAGTGATCATACTAAGTCTTATTTCATTTTAGGTGATTGAAAACCTATTGCTGATATCTAAAGTCTTTGGTAAAACTTTGTGGTTTCAAGGATAGTGGTAAAGATTAAAAATGGCAATGGATTAGTATTTTGGGGTTGCACTGTGATTCTTAAATAGAGTCTTTAATGTCATCTAATGATTCTTGTTCTAAATAGAGTCTGACAAGATTTTTTTTTGTTTACAAAGTATTGTTACACTGAATGGCACGTTTTCTGTAAATCGTGGAAAACGTGTATAATCATGCATGTCATTATTTTTTGCTTAGACTATATATATATATATATATATATATATATATATATATATATATATATATATATATATATATAATTTATTTTTGAAAAAAATGTGTATTTAATATGAATAGAACTTTAATATAACATTTGTGCAAGATGCGATCCTATATATAAGTTCCTATAGAATTTTGAAATTAATTTGTGGCTTTGGAGAGTGATTAGCAGGAAGGGTGGGATCTTATGCTTTCAGAGCTAGCTTGCTATTGCTAGCCTCTCGAAATCGCCTACCCTACTTTTAACGTAGTAGATTTTTGGCTAATTGTGTGACTAGATAACAATTTGATTTGCATAATTAGATCAGAATGCCCTTCCCCTATATTTTGCCTTTAAATATTCATTTGATGAAAAGTTCCTGTAAAATTTGCACGCTGTAAATAATAAAGATTTGAAGGTGGTGAAATCTATCACTTTGAAGTGATAAATCTAAACATATTTTCAACAAACATCGACAACTAAAAACATTAAAAACAAGTAGTTTATTATGACCAGCATATCTGAGCACTTCTGTTAATTAGCAAAACAGAGACCAATTACTAGTACCAATTTAACAGTAGCTATATTGACACACATTTAGCCACGTTTGAGAATATATCAGTCCGTCTTTAAAGTAAAACTTCACTTCCTGAATAAAAATATCCTGATAGTTTGCTCACCCCCATGTCATCCAAGATGTTCATGTCTTCTTTCTTCAGTTAAAAAGAAATTAAGGTTTTTGAGGAAAACATGCCAGGTTATAGTGGACTTTAATAGGGATGAATGGGTTGAAGGTCCAACTGCAGTTTCAGTGCAGCTTCAAAGGGCTCTACACGATCACAGCCAAGGAATAAGGGTCTTATCTAGCAAAACAATCAGTCATTTTCAGTCATGAAACAATCATACTTATTTATATATTTTTTTTTAACCACAAATGCTTGTTTTACACTAGCTCGACATTACGTAATCATTATATAATCACGCACGCTTGGCGTAGGTGGAATTACCGACCCAGTGTTTACAAAGCAAATGTGCAAAAAGTCAAAAGCCCTTTACAAAAAAAGGTAAGACAACGATGTCGGATGATTTTGAAGTTGGAGGAGAATTTTTATTTTTTTTCCCTATCTTTTTAACCACACAGTACACAGTGTACACAGACGAAGAACTAACTACGCGTTACCTTTCCAGCGTGATTAGGCAATGCATAAAGACGTGCATGAATATGGCAGAGCTAGTGCAAGATGAGCATTTGTGGTTAAAAAGTGTGTATATATATATATATATATATATATGTTTTTTTTTTGTTTGTTTTTTTTTTTAAGATGACTTATCATTTTGCTAGATAAGACGCTTATTCCTTGGCTGGGATTGTGTAGAGCCCTTTAAAGCTGCATTGAAACTGCAGTTTGAACCTTCAACCCATTAGCCATCATTGAAGTCCACTATATGGAGAAAAATCCTGGAATGCTTTCCTCAAAACACTTAATTTCTTTGCGACTTTGTCATCTAGGATGACATGGGGTGAGTTAAATACCAGGAAAATTTCATTCTGGAAATGAACTTCTTCTTTAAAGAAGTTTACTTCCAGAACAAAAATTTACAGATAATTTACTCACTACCTTGTCATCCAAGATGTTCATGTCTTTCTTTTTTCAGTTGATAAGAAATTATGTTTCTTGAGGGGAAAAAGAAAAAAAAAGGAATTATCTCCATTTAATGGACTTCAGTGGTGCTCCCAAGTTTGAACTTCCAAAATGCAAGCATTTGAGGTTAAAAAGTGTATAAATTGTCAATTTGTTTCGAAGATGAACGATCCTTTAGAAAGATCCTTCTTCCTCGGCTGGGATTGTTTAGATCCCTTTGAAGCTGTATTTAAACTACATTTTGGAAGTTCAAACTTGGGGGCACCATTGAAGTCCATTATATGGAGATAATTCCTGAAATGTTTTCCTCAAGAAACGTAACTTCTTATTGACTGAAGAAAGAAAGACATGAACATCTTGGATGATAAGGGGGTGAGTTAATTATCTGTAAATTTTTGTTCTGGAAGTGGACTTATCTTTTCATAGAAGCCCATATATAGTGCAAGACTGTCTGTCTAAACAGTATCAGACATCTTCAAATTCTTTTGCTTGACTAGCTCTAAATAATTAAATGATGAGAAAGGAGATGTGTCTCAGTCCCTGAATGAGTGAAACCCTTGTAAACGTGCCAGTCTCCTATTTGCCAGTTAAGTGAGCGTTACACTCCAAGTACCAGACCAACAATAGCGTTTCAAACCGATCTGAATGTATGTTACCACATCACTGTCAAACCTGTAGTTCCTCTTAGTCTATGATGTCAAGAAACTGCTAGGGATTTCAAATAAAGCGAGAGAAAAGGACTCATGTGGGCATGAATGCGTGTGAACGGTACAAATGGTGAGATTTCTGTAGAGTAAATGCACATGTGTGAGCTACAAGATCACTTGTACCTGTGTCTATAAATAGAAACAGCTGTTCTTCCATTAATTAGTTGTTAGTCTTGTCTTGGTTGCTATGGTGAAAACAAGCCACACGAGTGCCACCGGCATAGCAACGGCACACTGGGAAGTGTAAGAAGCAGCTGCAGTCGAATTCCCCTTACACACCTCTCTCAGTAACAGTTTTGCTCTGTAAACCCCCACTAAAGCATCTTTACAACAGCAGTAACTGTTTCGCCTACTTTGACATGATGTGATAACGCAATATGCTACTCAATGCGAGAAAAGAGAGAAGTGATGTCAGAAAAGTGAAAGGAAATTGAAAAGAATGACATAGACTCAACATTTAAGGCAACACCAAAACATTTGGACGTGTGGATTTGCCTATCTGAAAAAAATGGATATAGAGCTCTTATTGCCTCTGAAGAGATTCTAGTCATCTTTCAGTGCTGTAAAATTAATGAGACTTAAAATGTTTAAAATGTGAGGTCTAGTTGAAGTATTTAAAAGGGTAGTTCAACCAAAAATTTAAATTTTGTCATCGTTTACACAAAAGAAGATATTTTGAAGAATGCTGTTAACCAAACAGTTGACTGTATTAACATTTTGTCTAATTTCTGAGATGTCATTTTAAATCACAACTGCAGCTGCCATGTTTCTTGATGTTCTCAAAAAAATAAGCTTTTTTTTTTTTTTTTTTTTTAACTACACTGAGTATGCCTATATGAAAAAATGTATGTCAGAAATATTTCTAAGTGTACTTTTGTTATGTTCAAGTCAAATTGAAAGTCAAATCTTAGCCAACGGTGCATTTGTTTTATTTGTTTCCCAGGTATGCAATAGTGTGTGTATGAAAGCTTGTGGGTTATCGGTAGTGCGTGTGGTGTGATGATGCTGAGTGTTATGTTGTTTCCACTGAGTAGGCATTTAGAGGAAATTTCCTGATAAGACAAATAACACACACTGTTTAAATGTCAGTGTCAAGAATTGAACGGGTGATTTACTATTATTAATTCAGATATTAATCATGTTTCCGTGAAATGTCAATATTGACAGATGAGAAGTAACGTTCTATGCCTATGTGAAGGTTGATTTGGTTTAAATGCCAGGATTATTGGGATGGCACCATGACCGTGTCGGTTAGTCAATTTTATGTTTGTTTTTTTTTTGTTTTTTTGTTTTTTTTTAAGGTTTTCCCTTTCATTTCGGTAATAACTGGTTTTGAGAGTCTATCTGATGTAGTACATTTTGAAAACTAATACTGATGGAAATCCCCTCTGATTTTCATGACAGGAGCCGTTGGGGCTGCGCCCCTGTTCTCCGTACCTCGGAGGCCAGGCTATGGCACCATGGGGAAGCCCATCAAACTGCTGGCCAACTGCTTCCAGGTGGACATCCCCAAAATGGACGTCTACCTGTACGAGGTGGACATCAAGCCCGAAAAGTGCCCTCGGCGTGTTAACAGGTGCCAAACACTGAGCAGCAATAATAACTGACATAGTGTTATTTTTTTATTTAGTACTGACCTGAATAAGATATTTTGCATAAAAGACATTTACATATAGTCCACAAGAGAAAATAATCGTTGAATTTATAAAAACGACTTAATACTGTGTTGTTACCTGAATGATCCACAGCTGTGTGTTTTGTTTTTTTTAGTGATAGTTGTTCATGAGTTCCTTGTTTGTCCTGAGCAGTTGGCCTGAACGACCTGCTGTTTTTTAGAAAAAGTCCTTAAGGTCCCACAAATTCTTTGGTTTTTCAGCATTTTTGTGTATTTGAACCCTTCCCAACAATGACTGTATGATTTTGAGATCCATCTTTTCACACTGAGGACAACTGTGGGACTCATATGCAACTATTACAGAAGGTTCAAACGCTCAATGATGCTTCAGAAGGAAACACGATGCATAAAGATCCAAGGGTGTAAACTTTTGAACAGAATGAAGATGTGTACATTTTCCTTATTTTGCTTAAATATTATATATTTTTGGTTTAGTACTGTCCTTCAGAAGCTACAGAAGATACTTGCATGTTTCCCAAAAGACAAAATAAGTTAAATTTACCCTAATCTTAATGCATCATTTTTCCTTCTGGAGCATCAGTGAGTGTTTGAACCTTCTGTAATAGTTGCATTTGAGTCCCTCAGTTGTCTTCAGTGTGTGAAAACATAGATCTCAAAATCATACAGTCATTATTGCAGTTTAGCTGCTCAGGACAAACAAGGGACTCATTCCATGGTGCAACTGTCACTAAACAAACAAACAAAAAAAAAAACACACACACAGCTGTGGATCATTCAGGTAACAACACATTATTAAGAATCAAGCGTATTGACAACCATTATTTTCTCTTGGACTACATGTAAACATCTTTTATGTGAAATATCTTATTCAGGTCAGTACTGAATAAAAAAATAACATGCATTTTATTTGATCTCTCTTATTTTGGTAAAATAATTAACATTTTGCAGATTCTGCAAATGTGTATGTAAACTTTTGACTTTAACTGTATTTTGTTGTAATTTTTTTTTTCCCTCCACAACTTGTGCATTAATCAATCTGTAGTCAGACTGAAAACAAAATAAACAAAATCTTGTTTAGATTTATTAAAGGAATAGTTCATTCAAAAATGAAAACTTAATGAAAAATGCACTCACCCTCAGGCCATCCAAGATGTAGATGAGTTTGGTTCTTCAGTAGAGCTGATTTGGAAAAATTTAGCATCACATCACTTGCTGACCAGTGGATCCTCTGCAGTGAATGTTTCCATCAGTTTCCATCAGAAAGAGAGTCCAAACATCTGATAAAAGCATCACAATAATCCATACGACTCCAGTCCATCAGTCTGCACGTCTGGTAAAATTAAAAGCTGCGTGTGTTTTGAAAACAAATCCATCGTTAAGACGTTTTTTAATTTTAAACCATAGACCTTATCCATAATATTGCTTTCTCCAGTAAATAAGTCAATTTTTTATCTATATCAACAGAGAAACAGATCAAACATCATTTATAAGTTTACATTTATATTTTTTACTGGAGGAAGTGTTATTATGGATTATATTGGTATTTTGTCCAGAAGCAACGGTTTAAAGTTAAAACGCATTAATTATGTGTCTTACAAACACGCAACTTTTCATATAATAAGCTGTTAACTGATGGACTCTAATCATGTTGTGGATTATCGTGTTGTTTATATCAGCTGTTTGGACTCTGACGCCACCTATTAACTCCATTAGTAGGCAAGTAGTGTAATGCTAAATCTTGGATGACCTGGCCATTTTTGGGTGAACACTTCCTTTAAACCTACGATAACCACTATTATGACCCCTTCTGTGATGGCTTCTAGGGAGGTGGTGGATTCCATGGTGCAGCACTTTAAGGTGACAATCTTTGGGGACAGAAGACCAGTCTATGATGGAAAGAGAAGCCTTTACACCGCCCAACCGTTACCAGTGGCCACAGCGGGGGTAAGATATATAAATGGGTGCCGGAGTTGGTGGAAAGTACCTTAGAGTACTTTACAGGAATTAAACCTTGATACGTGTATTTGATTATTATATTTTTGTATATGATTACGTATTATTAGTAACACCTTAAAAATATGGACATAAGTAGTGACACAAATTAGGAAAATGCATTTCATATCATTTAATCAAAAATAGAAAGAAATGGGTGTAAAAATGCTAATTAATTAGTTAATTAATTAAAATAACTTTTATAAATTTAATAAATTTAAATTGATTACATGCGAAGAAAATACATTGTGACAGGATTTAGGAATTGTGCTGCATTAACATTTTATTTCATTTTAATGATCTAAATTAAACAGAAGCATTTTTTTTTTTTTTTTGCACAGCCTTAATGCATTTGCACATTTTTATAAAAATATAAAATATAAATTGTTTTTAAAAATATATATATATGGGAACATTTAATATTTCAGAACATTTTTTATGACCATGTTTTTTGTTATTTTAACCTGTATGACTGAATAAAACACATTTTGCAAATTTGCATTAAATATTATGTGTTAATTTGTGTAATATCTGTAGGTGGACCTGGATGTGACCTTGCCAGGTGAAGGTGGGAAGGACAGGCTATTCAAGGTCACCATTAAGTTTGTGTCACTGGTCAGCTGGCACTTGCTGCATGAGGTCCTCACTGGGAGGAGCACACCTGATCCTCTGAACCTGGATAAGCCAATCAGCACCAATCCAGTACACGCTGTAGATGTTGTTATGCGCCATCTGCCCTCTATGAGGTAATGAGTTCCCCATGAGTACTGTTACCTGATCATAAAGGGCATTTCATACAATTAGAAAAGCATTAAGTGATTATTATGTATTTAATGATACAGTGCATAACAAGTAAAATGAGACTGAAAGTGTTTTGTCGTAGATTAGTGTAGCATGAACAGTAAGCCGCTGGATAAGGACCATTTAGGAGTGCACGTTTATTCTGCAGGTTACAGCTGTGTTTGTCTTCTCTCACTTCAGGTACACCCCAGTGGGACGATCTTTTTTCTCCTCCCCCGAGGGCTATGATCACCCACTGGGTGGGGGGAGGGAGGTGTGGTTTGGCTTTCACCAATCAGTGCGTCCAGCTATGTGGAAGATGATGTTGAACATTGATGGTAAGTCAAAGTGTTATAAGTCAAAACACATTTTGGTCTGAATTATCCAGTTGCATGATCTGGATGTTGTTCAGTGGATATAAAAGATCAGATAAAAGAAAAAGATCAAATAATGCCATTATTGACATTCTTCTATCAGTCATTGGTCAGAAAAACAGATAGTCCAAGATTTAACCTGCAAATGACTTGGAAACTATTTAAGTAACTGTTGGTGTAACATTGACCATGTTTTATTTTCTACACAGTGTCTGCCACGGCATTCTACAAAGCTCAGCCTGTGATTCAGTTCATGTGTGAGGTTCTGGATATCCACAACATCGATGAGCAGCCTCGACCTCTTACTGATTCACACAGAGTCAAATTCACCAAAGAGATCAAAGGTTTGTGTGAATGGAATAATTTCTGTCCACCTTACTTTTCCTGTAAGAGTGGGCACAGCCATTTGCAAATATAATGGGTTTGGCTTCCGGTCTCATCCGCGTCCAGCTATTTTTAGCTGTATAAAACAGCTCGTTTTGCTGCTTGATATTAGAAATTATTATTTGAATGTATTATGTTATTAATGAACATGCTGGTTTGTAGTGCAAACAGTTTTACTATACACTGCACATTGTTATTCTTCTCATTATTTTTTATAGTTGCTAATGAACTAGAAGTCTCGCCCATAGGCTTACTTCCAGTTTGAAGAATAAGGTGGATTCATCAAAGAATCCCGAAAAAACCCAAAACAACTGTTTTCAACATCTCTAATAAGAGGAAATGTTTTTTTGAGCAGGAGCACCAAATCAGCACATTAGTGATTTCTGAATGATAATGAGACAGTATAAACTGGAGTAATGGCTGCTGAAAATTCAGCATTGCCATCACAGGAATAAATTACATTTTAAAATAAATTAAAAAAGAAATTGTAACAATATTTCACAATATTACTGTTTTCATTGTATTTTTGATCAAATAAATGCAGAATTCTTTAAAAAAACAAAAACAAAAAAACATTAAAAATGCATAAATGTAAATGTTATACATCGGTAGCCAGGTCTCCATCCACATATTTCTATGTACATTTTGTGGTAAAATATTTTTTTTTAAAAAAACAACTGTATGGAAACACAAAGATGTGTAAATGACTTCTTTAACTTTTGTATATTCAATTTGCAATCAGGAATGAAACATAATGTGTACTTAGGGGTGTGCGATATTACGATTTTTGATCGTGGACGCTAAAACTGTTTCCACTATCTGCTTTTTGAGTAATATATCATAGTATCGTGCTATTCTCTCAGCTGCAGTTCTGTTGCCTCCGTCTCAATATACTGTACAACGCGACACACATTCACTTCAGTGTTAACTCAGTGGTAGTTACACTCACGGGACACTGCACTTATTCACAATCACAAAAGTTTATTATTTGCTTTAAAGTCTTGCCAGTTAAACATTTCATTCGCGTGCTGTTCCGACATGCACTCTTCCACTGCGCGTACACCTGAAATGCGCGCACGTTAAAATACTGTTAAATAGCCCCTAAGTTACTATCATGTCTGATTACGCTACTATTGTCAAAACACACAAGGTTTACATATAAAAACAGTTTATAGAAGCTTATGACTAAAGTGAAAGTAAACAATTGAATTGAGAGAAAATAAAAACAAAAAATGG
This sequence comes from Cirrhinus mrigala, assembly GCA_036247105.1. Taxonomy (NCBI): domain Eukaryota; kingdom Metazoa; phylum Chordata; class Actinopteri; order Cypriniformes; family Cyprinidae; genus Cirrhinus; species Cirrhinus mrigala. Next base: position 25,688,254 of record CM070025.1, on the reverse strand, counting down.
ATGCCTGCCTGTATATTGGATGGGGCAGTACTAAACATCACTTACATGTTATCCCAAACCTGTATTGCTTTCTTTCTTGTGCTTAACACAAAAGAAGATATTTTGAAGAATGTGGACAACCAAACAGTAGCTGGTCCCTATTGATTTTAATAATAGAAATGATCAAATAGACAATGTTCAACAGAAAAAAGAAACTCATTCAGCGTTAAAACAACCTGAGAGTAAGTAAATCATGGTATTAAAATAAAACACTATGACAGAATTGACAGACAGATGACAGAATTTTTATTTTTGGGTGAACTATTCTTTTAATTGTTATTAAAACACAAAGAGAAAAATCACTCACTGCTCTTGACTGAAGAACTTTAACACAGTTGCTTTAATAAGAATCAGTGTACAATTGATGTGTATATATAGTATATAAGTATATAGTGTTTTACTTTTTATATTTGTTAATTCAATTTCTAGAATGCTACTGCTAAATACACCTACTGTACCTGAAAAATAAAGCTCTGTTTGTATTCTTTGTTTTTATCTTTTAATAACAAAGATAAAAATAATGACAAAGATTTTTATTTTTGCTCACTTTGGCCTAAATATCTGCTATTCTTTCTTATTTTATACTTTGTTACCTTAAAAGTCTTTGTTTTTAAAATAGGGAAATTAGTTTGGCTGTGCTGCTCAGACAATTTGCAAAATAGTAAAACCAACATGACAAAGAATCGTGATAAAATCGAGATAAAATTGTGATCTTTCTAAAAAAAACGTGATATGCTATTTTTGCCAAATCGCCCACCCCTGTGTGTACTGTATTTAATAGTCAGAATTCTCTGAGCTGTAAACTGACCAGTTGCATCTCTATAGTGGTGTAAATTTGATCTTCTCCTCTCATCAGGTTTAAAGGTTGAGGTTACCCACTGTGGCACCATGCGGAGGAAGTACAGGGTGTGTAATGTTACTCGCCGCCCAGCCAGCCACCAGACGTAAGTGTACTGTATATGCGTCTTTTTGCATAATTCTTATGATAATGTGAGATTTGATTGTGTCTCAGTTAGCAGCCAGGTCAATAAGTCTTAACTGTGTCAAAAATGAAATATTTTACGGTCTTTTCAAGCACTACACACATACTACACTTGCTCACCAGTGGATCCTCTGCAGTGAATGGGTGCCATTAGAATGACACAAGTAATACACATGTTTCCAGTCTGTCAATTAATGTCTTGTGAAGCAAAACAAAATCTGTCATCAAGATTTTTTAGCTTCAAACCATTGTTTCCAGCTAAAATATGATTCTTCTATTTATAATGTTTCCCCAGTCATTTCATCTGAATCAAAAGAGAAATATGCACGTATTTCTCTGTGCACACGAAAACCACAGAACCTTTACAAGTGAAAACAGTCTAAAACAGTTTTAAACAAATATGTTGGTGGATTTTGATGTGAGAGGACAATAGGGCATTAACATTCTCACTGGAGGAAGCATGGTTATGGATTATGGTATTTCGGCAATAACTGATGGTTTGAAGTTAAATTGAATTAATGCTGCTTTTTGCTTAACAAGAGGTTAATTGATGAATTGGAGTTATGTGGATTATTAGCTATTTGGACTCTCACTCTGACAGCACCCATTCACTGCAGAGGATCAGTGATGAACTGCTAAATTTCTCCAAACCTGTTCCAATGAACATACAAACTCATCTACATCTTGAATGGGCTGAGCTTGAGACATTCTCAGCTCATTTTTATTGTTGTGTAAACTATGCCTTTAAGAAGAAAAAACTGAAGAAACCATTTCAGAATTGTTTCATACTTTTTTGTTTAAAGCTACCCACTCCAGCTCCCTGTTAATTTTCTTTTGAATTTGTATTTTGTCAGGTTTCCTCTACAGTTGGAAAATGGACAGACCGTGGAGAGAACTGTGGCACAATACTTCAGGGAAAAGTACAACTTACAGCTCAAGTACCCCCATCTGCCCTGCCTGCAAGTGGGGCAGGAGCAGAAGCACACATACCTGCCTTTGGAGGTGAGAGTTGAGATATCTAAACAATTACATTAGCTACCATTTCTTTCCACAGCCACCATCTCTTCAGTGTTTTACAGATTTATTTCTAGACATTAGATGGCACATTTAGAAGCTTTTCAGATGTCTCAAATTGACCGTCCCCTCTATCACTCAGGTGTGCAACATTGTGGCAGGCCAGCGCTGCATTAAAAAATTAACAGACAACCAAACCTCCACCATGATCAAAGCCACGGCCCGCTCGGCACCGGACAGACAAGAGGAGATCAGCAGACTGGTGAGTTCAGTGTGTCACTGTCTGATGCTGCAGTAATTTGTCAAGTATGTAGACTACTAAAATGTTGCTATCATGGAAATTCTTCATGCTATCTAGGCAAGTCCAAACTCTAAATCTTTCTAAATCTTCAAACTCTAACTCTGAATCCGTAGGTGCGCAGTGCCAACTACAACTCGGACCCTTTTGTGCAGGAGTTCCAGTTCCGTGTGCGGGATGAGATGGCGGAGGTGACGGGTCGTGTCCTGCCCGCCCCTATGCTGCAGTACGGCGGCAGGGTGAGCTCTGAACACTTTATGGTACCCGTTCCTTTTCACTCATGCAATGTATGTGTGTTTGTGTTTGAGTAGAGGCTAGAAGTTAGTCACTGATTGAATTTAGGTTTAACATTTAATATTATAATTTAACATGTGCTAATTTTAATGTCTACTTGTGGGTTGCTGTGTGGGTTTCTTTAAAAGAAGACTGAGAACACTAAAAGAACAACTTTTTTTGAAAATAGCCTCATTGTCTAACTCCCCTAGAGTTAAACAGTTGAGTTTTACCGTTTCCGAATCCATTCAGCCGATGTCCGGGTCTGGTGGTAGCACTTTTAGCATAGCTTAGCATAGATAATTGAATCTGATTAGACCATTAGCATCTCGCTCAAAAATGACCATATATAATGATGATATTTTTCCTAGTTAAAACTTGACTTTTCTGTAGTTACATCGTGTACTAATACTGACGGAAAATGAAAAGTTGCGATTTCTAGGTTAATATGGCTAGGAACTATACTCTCATTCCAGCATAATTACTTTGCTGCCGTACCATGGGTGCAGCAGGCGCAATAATATTACACAGCCGTCAGCTCTGCCGGCTGCAACTCTGCACCTACACAAACAAAGTTACGGTACCCATGGTACAGCTGCAAAGTTCCTTGATTATTATGCTGATATAAGAGTATACTTCCTAGCCATATCGACCTAGAAAATCGTAACTTTTCATTTTTCGTCCGTCTTTGTACACGATGTAACTACAGAAGAGTCAAGTTTTAAATAGAAAAAAATTTTCAAAACTCTTTGGTCATTTTTGAGCAAGATGCTAACGGTCTAATCAGATCTATGCTAAGCTATGTTAAAAGTGCTAACACCAGACCCGGAGATCGGCTGAATGGATTCGAAAACAATAAAGCTCAACTGTTTAACTCCAGGGGAGTTGGAAAATAAGCTAATTTTCAAAAAAAGTGTAGTGTTCCTTTAAATGGAATGAGGTTTGTTGCTCATGTTTAATTGCTTGCTTTTCTGTCTTTTTGAATATCTTGCTTTTGCATTTGAAAAATGCATTTTCTTTTATCATTTTTATGTGTTTTTTGATAAATTGTGAATAATCATGAATAATTATAACATGACAACTGTATAAAAATACATACTGCAACTTCAGCCAAACATTATACTGTTTGAGTTTATATATTATTTGTGACCCTGGAGCACAAAACCAGTCTTAAGTAGCACAAGCATATTTGTAGCAATTGCCAAAAATACATTGTGGGTCAAAATGATCAATTTTTCTTTTATGCCAAAAATCATTAGGATATTTTAAATGAAAATTTAAATGAAATTGACACTTATGACTGGTTTTGTGGTCCAGGGAGACATTTGATCTCAACAAATTAAGACAACTTTTGCATATTTGTGTTACAGAATCGTACAGTAGCCACCCCAAGTCATGGAGTGTGGGACATGAGAGGCAAGCAGTTTCATACTGGTGTGGAGATTAAGATGTGGGCCATTGCTTGCTTTGCCACTCAGAGGCAATGCAGAGAGGAAGTTCTCAAGTAAAGCTTTTTCCCTCGTTTCGTTATTAACAAAGCACCATTTAGTAATAAAATTAAATCAGAAATACTTACTTGCCTCTCTTGTCTTTTTGCAGGGGCTTTACAGACCAGCTGCGGAAGATCTCTAAGGATGCAGGGATGCCCATACAGGGCCAGCCATGTTTCTGCAAATACGCTCAGGGAGCAGATAATGTGGAGCCCATGTTCCGCCACCTGAAAAACACCTATGCTGGCCTCCAGCTCATCATCGTCATATTGCCTGGGAAAACTCCTGTCTATGGTAACTATATTTGGACAGATGTTTTTTTGGTCCTTAAAGGATAAGTTCACCCCCCCCCCCCCCCCCCCCCCTTGTCATCCAAGATGCTTATCTTTTTTTCTTCAGTCATAAAGAAATTGTTTTTTGAGGAAAAGGATTTCTCTCCAAGTAGTGGACTTCTGTGGTGCCCCCAAAATGCAGTTTAAATGCAGCTTCAAAGGGCTCTAAACGATCCCAGCTGAGGAAGAAAGCTCTTATCTAGCAAAACGATCGGTTATTTTCGGAAAAAAAAGACAGTTCATGTACTTTTTAACCTTAAATGCTCGTCTTGTCTAGCTCTGCAAGAACTCTGTGTATTCCGGTTGAAGGCAGTTAGGGTCAGTTAAAAACAGTTAAAACTCCCATCTAATTTTCTCCTCTAACTTCAAAATCATCCTACATCGCAGCAAAAGCCTACAAAAAAAGGTAAAACAGCAATGTAGGATGATTTTGAAGTTGGAAAAGAATGAGATGGGAGTTTTTCGACCTACCTTAACTGTTATGAACTGGAATACACAGAGTACATGTAGAGCTAGACATGATGAGTGTTTGAGGTTAAAAAGTATATAAATTATCTTAAAAAAAATAAAAAAAAAAAAAACGAATTGTTTCGCTAGATAAGACCCTTTGAAGCTGCATTTAAACTGCATTTTGGAAGTTCAAACTCAAGGGCACCATAGAAATCCTGAAATGTTTTCCTCAAAAACCTTAATTTCTTTACAACTGCAGAAAGAAAGACATCTTGGATGACAAGTAGGTGAGTAAATCATCTGTAAATTTTTGTTCTGGAAGTGAACTTCTCCTTGGATTTTGCTCACGTCAGATTTAAATGAATTAAATATGGTGTCTATGATATATTCTGTGAGCTCTTCACTGTTGCACTGAATTCTGTGCTCTCTTTCTCCAGCGGAAGTGAAACGTGTTGGAGACACGCTTCTGGGAATGGCCACTCAGTGTGTTCAGGTGAAGAATGTGGTGAAAACCTCCCCTCAGACCCTCTCAAATCTCTGTCTCAAGATCAATGTCAAACTGGGTGGCATAAACAACATACTTGTACCCCATCAGCGGTAAGAGAATAAAAAGAATAAAAAGAATTAACACAAAAAAAAAAAAAAAAACGTTGTTTCTTTGGATAAGATACTGTGTTTATGTGCATTTGTTTGTTTTTCAGCCCATCTGTGTTCCAGCAGCCTGTCATTTTTCTGGGAGCCGATGTCACTCATCCACCTGCAGGAGATGGCAAGAAACCCTCCATTGCAGCTGTGAGAAATACATACCTTTTGTGTCATATGCTTTACCATTTGTGAAGAAAAAAATTACTTTATTTGCAAAACCTAAATCATATCCTCATTATGAACCTGAAAGTTACTGTTGTTAAACAGCTGTGGTTATTTCAAAGAAATACTGTTTTGTTTTTTTTGTTGTTATTTGTTTCTTTTCTCCTGCTTCTTCTCACTTCAAATTTGTTGCTGATCAGGTTGTGGGCAGTATGGACGCTCATCCCAGCAGGTACTGTGCTACCGTCCGTGTCCAGAGGCCCAGACAGGAAGTGATTCAGGACCTGGCGTCCATGGTGCGAGAGCTGCTCATCCAGTTCTACAAGTCCACCCACTACAAACCCACCAGAATCATCTTCTACAGGGATGGTGTGTCTGAGGGACAGTTCAGACAGGTGAGGCTCTCCAGCGCCCCTCTCTTCCCTTAGCCTGCACTGCATGTGGTCGAAAGACTCTCATAAGCACTAATGGTGCTAAAACAGATTTTCATCGTGATCATGATTTCTTGTGATGTCTCTTGATTAATGAAACGTAATCGTCTTTTGTATTTGCCAGCTGGTTATTTATCATGAAAATGTTTGGTTTTCATTTAAAAAATAGTTTTCTTTTAAAATTAGAATTCTGTCATTAATTACTCCCCCTCATGTTGTTCCAAACCTTTGTTCATCTTCGGAAAACACAAATTAAGATATTCATTGATGAAATCCGAGAGCTTTCTGACCCTGCATAGACAGCAACGTAGCTACCATGTTCAAGGCCCGTTAAAATAGTCCATGTGACATCAGTGGTTTAACTGTATTTGCTGTACGAGAATATTTTTTTAGAAAAGAAAGAAATTGTTGAATAAAGTCGTTATTTTTGTTTACTTTCTCGTAGCTTCATAAAATTACAGTTGAACCACTGATGTCACATGGACCATTTTATCGATGTCCTTACTACCTTTCTGGGCCTTAAATGTGGTAGTTGCGTTTCTGTCTGTGCAGCTGTGAGAAAGCTCTTAGATTTCATGAAAAATATCTAAATTTGATAAATGGGAAACTAGATGAGTTAAAATAACTCATGCAAGTTGACGATACCTTTTTTTTTTTTTTTTTTTTTTTTCTTCTTATGTGGAAGTTCTGATGAATTTTTACAATGACAATAATCATGATTAAAAATTAAGATTACATTATTGTGCAGTCCTGCCATATTCAGTAGGATTCTTGAACTGTATTTTACGTCTTCTAGGTACTGTACTACGAGTTGTTGGCCATACGTGAAGCTTGTATCAGCCTTGAGAAGGAATATCAACCAGGAATTACTTACATCGTTGTACAGAAACGTCACCACACTCGTCTCTTCTGCGCTGACCGCACCGAGAGGGTGAATATGAGAGACGTCTCCTAAAAGCTTTGTTTTCCTCACTTTTACTTCATTTTTTTTTTTTAAACTCGCACACTCACTTTTTTTCTTTTTTTATTTGTTTATTTTTAAAGGTGGGCCGCAGTGGTAATATACCAGCAGGAACCACAGTGGACACAGATATCACCCATCCTTATGAATTTGATTTTTATCTGTGCAGCCATGCTGGAATACAGGTATGAACACATACAGACATGAGCACAGCTGTATTAGTGCATTTTAGGCCTTTTTTGTATTGCCTGGTAAATCATTTGACTTATTAAATCCATTCACAGTTACACAATTTGGAAGAAGTGAATCTAATCAATTGCCAAAAATCATTAGGATATTAATTAAAGATCATATTTGATGAAGATCTTTTGTAAATTTCCTACTGTAATTATGTCAAAACGTATTTTTTGATTAGTAATATGCATTGCTAAGAACTTCATTTGGACAACCTTAAAGGAGATTTTCTCAATATTTAGATTTTTTTGCACCCTCAGATTCCAGATTTTGAAATAGTTGTATCTCGGCCAAACCATTCATCAAAGGAAAGCTTATTTATTCAGCTTTCAGATGATGTATAAATCTCAATTTTAGAAAACTGACCCTTTTGTGGTTTTTGTTTTGTGGTCAAGGCTCTCAAATGATTATTTAATCTCTTTTACTCAGGGTACAAGCCGACCTTCGCACTACCACGTGCTGTGGGACGACAACTGCTTTACGGCCGATGAATTCCAGCTTTTGACCTACCAGCTGTGCCACACATATGTGCGCTGCACCCGCTCCGTTTCCATCCCTGCGCCCGCGTACTATGCCCACCTAGTGGCCTTTAGAGCCCGCTACCATTTAGTGGATAAAGAGCACGACAGGTGAGGGATTTACTGGCCTGATTATCACCTTCTTGATGTCTATAAGTAGAAATGTTCTATTTGATTCAAATGATAGGCTTTTAGAAACTGTCAATCACTTTGATTTGATTAGGCTTTGCATATTTTTGGTTGCCACAGGTGTTTCTTTGTCAGAGTGAACCTGTATTCGCATTTCAGTGATTCAGAGTGATGGTGTGAATTCAGGAAGTGGAATTATTCAAGCTAGCCATCTAAAAGACAGACTCTGACTCGTACAATCACAGATTTTTGTGTTGCAATACCATATAAAATTGGTATTTTATGTAATTGGACTGTATCTATACATTTTCACAACTCTTGAGTGTTAAAAACAAGAGATTTTTTTTTATTTTCTTCTTCTTTATATTTCTGTATGCTTCAACTTCTGTATGCATCAACAAACAAGCACACTTTTTAATCAGTTTTTACATAAAGAATGCTCATTAAGGCTGCATTTATTTTATTAGAAACTGTAAAAACTGAAATTTTACAATTTTCTGTTTTAATATATTTTACAAGGTAATTTATTCAGCAGCCATTACTCCAGTCTTCAGTGTCACATGATCCTTCACAAATCATTCTAAAATGCTGATTTGGTGACTGTGAAGCATTTCTTATTATCAGTTTTAAAAACAGTTACGCTGCTTAATATATTAGTGGAAACTGATACATTTTTTAGGATTCTATGATGAACAAAGTTCAAAAGACCAATATTTGTTTGAATTGGAAATCGTTTTTAACATAAAAATACATTTAATGCATCATTGCTAATTTATTTCTTTTGAATGGTAGTGTACATTCTGTATACATTTTTATCGCCTTGGTATGTCAAGAAAAATTAATTTCATAGTGTAAATTTAGGCCTCTGCTAATTTCTTTCTCCTTGTTCGCAGTGCGGAAGGCAGCCACGTGTCGGGCCAGAGTAATGGCCGAGACCCCCAGGCCCTGGCCAAAGCTGTGCAGATCCATCACGACACTCTGAGGACCATGTACTTTGCGTAGTCCAGCCACCACAGACTTATCAGTCGCTGGTCATCGTGCACTTAGCGGAGGAGGGCTTCTCCCAATCACAGGCTGCTAAAGAGAACCAAATGTAGAACTTGCAGGAGGAACTAGCACTGTTATGCAATAGAAAAACAGCCAATCTTTCCAGTCTGCTTCGCTTACTTATTGTTTTTAATATGTAGATTGCAGCTATACCATTATTTATTAGATTCATAGATCTGTTTAACTATTAATTTTGCCTGTGTAGGTCACAAAACCAAGCTTAACAAGGTTTGCTTGATCAGCTCGTACTAGATCAGCGAATGAGGCAGTGTTATTTCTAGGACCGGAGTGATGAGCCCTGCTCGTCTGGATTTCTCCTTCTACAGAGTTTTGTTCCGCAACTAATCGAACACACATGAAGCTGGACATCTGTGTCTTCTGGTTCAGCTGAAAATGACTGGCGGGTGTGGTCGAATAGAGTTGAAACTAGTCTTTGGACCACCTTTTAGGTTTTTGGTATTAGGTTTAGAGAAGTTGGTTGTTGGAGGAATGCCACTAGAGGGCAGTGCAAAGTTTGCTATGACATCTTACTGTAGGTCCTCCACTGTCTGGACATTTGTGCTAATCTGAGACCATTTTTGATGTTTTACAAGTAGCTTAATAGTAATTCATGCTTTTCCGGCTAAATTTAATCTAGCATCTGCAAAAAAAAAAACAAGAAAAAATGAAATGTCATTCCACTTTGTTCCAACCAGTCAGGATTCTCATTTTCCATGTCTTATTCTGTTTTTTGAACATTGGAGGCACCAGTTTTCTTCCAATTGTCTTTCAAATGATTCTATATACCTCCGTGATACATTAACTTTCTAGTCAACGCGCTGTCTGGAAAATGTTGCGCCTACCGTTGGTTCTTTGTGGTTCCTGACGGCTTTCTTTTCAGCTCGCTCATTTAGCAGAGGTGACAGATTAGCTAAAGACTGCAGAATCACCAAAAGATGAACTTTGAAACTCAAGGGTTGGCAAAAAGTTTCCACATAGTCAACTGTTTATGTATGTGGGTTGAATACTTTGTGCCTCATTCGGTTCTTGTGCGCTTACAACGCAAGCGTTCGAATCAGTCGGAGCGTGACCATGACACATTTGATGGATGCGTGTGCACATATAATTCCACCTAAGGCTGCTCAGAGGTTTACATCATCCATTAATATTAACTCTACAGCTGTTAGACATTTCATTCTCATTCATGAGCTTTTTTTATAATGTTGCTTGCTGGCATTGTCAATAGCGCATCTGTAAATGATCTATTTAACTTCTATTTAATCTGTTTCTTAATTTCACATTTTAGCCCTGTGAACTCTGACAAACACTGTCCCATAAGCCTTTTAGTGCAATAAGCCAATTATTGACGGCTCTGTCGTAGACTTTCATTATACAATGCAAACCGTACCTTACGAGTGAATGCTTTAATTTTAAAAAAGTTTTGTTGTATGTGGCATTGTGTAAGAGAACTTGAATTGTAATGGATCACGTGTTTTACAGCTGGAATGCTGGGTTGAGTTTACAGCAGAGATGGTTACTCTCATGGGTATGTTTTATGGAAAAGACTCAGTTTGCTGTCAAGAGATCTTGGACAAACCTTTCATGTAAAAAGTCAAATGAGACAAAGTGCCTGTTTTATAGAAAATATCCCTAAAACGCAATTCTATTGGGGTATGTTTTAAATATATATTTAAAGTAAGTGGCGTGTACATAGGTCGGACAGATATTTAGCTGTTGAAACTGTTGTTATTAAGGTCTTTTTGTTGTTAAGGGCAATTTGAGTAGTTGAACCAATGTAGAACTGACTATAACAAGTCCCGGGTCATTTACTTTTCAACTTTCCTTTAAACTTTTGGACTTTCTTTTCAACTTTGTAAACAATTGGACATTCTCTTTTGAGTTTTTAAATTGTCTTTTGAACATTCAGACTTTATTTTGAACTTCGAAACATTTGAATTTTCAAACATTCTGTTTGAATTTTTAAACATTCTTTTGACCTTTCAGACATTCTTTTGAACATTTGAACTTTCAAAAGGTCTTTTTGAACTTTCTAAATATTCTCTTTTGAGTTTTTAAATTGTCTTTTGAAATTTCAGACTTTTTCCAAACATTGAACCTTTAAATTTTCAAACATTTTGTTAGAATTTTCAAACATTCTTTTGAACTTTCAGACCCTTTCTTTTGAACTCTTTTCTTCGAACTCCTGCTTGTTCATAGCCCCTGTATATTCAACTGCATTCCACACAGACCAAACCGATGTGCCTCGGAAAACAGGGGTGGCAGGGGGTACTGAGTAAAGGCATTTGGATTGTAGTAGGATAGGTGGAGGGTTATATTTGTTAACTCCGTGGCCTCTGGCACACTTTCACATCACCCTTAATGTGAATGGCACTGTGGTCTTTCTGCCCTATAGCCACAAATACGTGTTGACCAGTGTAGCTGCTATTTTACATGAACTACATCTGCTTTTATATGTGGAGAGAGAACGAGAGATTCTGAGAAATGACTGACAAATATATTGCTGCACTTAAACAAAAAGCTGTACGGTCTCAGATTCGGTGAAACGCCCAAGGTGCTAAGAGGTGTGGTGCTGTAATTCGGGAATGTTAACTTACGCTAATCTGTCTGCTAAATTTATAGCATTTTTAATGTATGGAGTGATTCACCAGGTGAAAAAAAAAAAAAAAAAATGTTGATCTTTAGAGCCTTGTTTGGATTTTTTTCAGTGTGTGGAAAAAAATGTTCAGTTAGCTTGCTAATTTTTGAGAATTCAGTTTGTGAATGACCAAACCCACATGCGTGGTTATATTCGAACAGTTTGAATAAAATGTCAGTTCTAGCGAGTTAACTGGAGTTTAGCTCCATTGCGCTAATGGCTTCGGTGCTCTTTTTTTTGTTTGTTTCGATGTGTTAAGAACTGTTACTTCTCTGCCGCTACCAGCATTTGAACTTACTTGAATAAGGGGAGTGATCAGTAGAACCTGCACCCATATGCATGTTTGGCTTTAGATGACAGCTTATACAGCCTTCTGAAGTTGCCACGGAATAAATCGCTAAAATAAAGTCCTGTAGGTGGGACGGAGCTATTTGAGTCAATGGGTGTGGCTTAAATGGCACCTCCCACTAAAACTGTGATGCGGCACTCTCCATCCCTTGGCTTAAAGCTGGACTGCGGATACCTTAAAGCATTTTTAATTCAGAAGAGAAGTATATTTGTATATTTTTAAATAACCAAACTACATAATGCACATCAATTATTTTTGCTAACAAAGTCTATAAAGATAAGCAAAAGATGGTAATAGTGATCTTAATCATTATAGTGACTAATATAAATTGGGCTAATATGCAATAGACTATTGACTAGTAGATTTGTCTCGTCTTGAAAGTTGTTCGTGAGTGTCTCTGCATTGTCCTACGGTATTTATATGAGCGAAATTATGTAGTTCACAAAGGGATGAACCTTCAGTCCTCTCACTTTATTACTTTTCTTGACTTAAACATGAAGGTACCGCCTGAAACATTTCCATTTAGTTGATAAATGGACGATTCACACGCAAGCACATTTAAAGATGCCTGAAGGCATCAAGTCCTCTTGAACTCAATGTTTAAATTGTGTCTGAACTGTTTTCCTCAAGCCTAGAGTATTTGCTGCTTGAGGTTGTTGTTTTTTTTCAGACTACGTTGAGGTGAAGATTCATCCTTTGGGCAGATGAGTTAGTGGAATGTGCCTTTTCTGATGGTGCTGTTCTCAGACAGATAAAATACAACCTTTTTAAGGGCCCAACAAGCCTATATTGAAGTTATGTTGATATGATATACTGTATAATGTGTGCTCAAGAGTGTTAAAACTGTATGTGTGGTTGTGATTGTGCCTCTTTATTCGCCAAGAACACATTCAATCAGAGCTTGCCAGTTACAGGGTCTCTGGACCAAACTTTCTACAAGGGTTAAAGCTACTTTTTGTAAGGATTTGGCACTGCAAAACTAATAGATCAAGCACTGACCAGGCAGGCTATACCATAAGAAGCCTGGAAACCCATCCTGAGTGATGTTTTCCCTTTATTTTAGTTTATTGTTTTTGTCTTGAAACCATTTCTAACAACCAAGACAAATCGGTGTTCTCTATCTGTGATGAAATAGCAATAACGGAATTGGTAATGCCACTAGTATTTGGCCTAAATTCCAGTTTTAGACACAATTTCATAAATGAACTTCATGGATTCAACTGTTACATTTAACATGATGATTTAATGATCATAAATTGAGGATATCTATATCTGTGATTTTAAAAACAGCACAATATCTATCAGATTTATCATACTATGCAAGGTTCTTCTAATCTTGAAGGAGCTTGATAGGATTCTTCAAAGTCAGCACTCTTTCCATTGTGATGCAACACGTTCAGCGCTCTAATATAATGGTTTAGTTAAAGTGTGATGAAATAATATTAATGAATTGATAGCAAAACTGTCCAGTTTTAAAATATATATTTGTCTCTTTTGTTTTATCTCAATCCTTCTAATTGTGGTCTTTCATTGGGTCTTTTTATTTGGTTGTTCTATTTAATTGTCAATATTTTAATTAAAACTGTATGTATGCAAACTTCGATGGATATGTCTTTTGAACTGTTTGTCTTAAACAAAAATGATACATATGAATAAATACTGAATGTACATGCATTTTTCTTTACTGTGCAAGAGAGAGTGTGTAGGTCAGTGTTATTTACTATTAAAAGTATTTTTTGGTTATTTGAAATTAAGCAGAAATAAAATTGATTTAAAAATAAAAATAAAAAATGAATATGGAAGTAATAAATTAAAGCTATATATATATATATATATATATATATATATATAACTGAAAATGTAAAAATAAAAGCTAATTGTAAATATTAAAACAACACCGATGTAGCTTAAGTTTCTTTTTTCACCATATTAATATTCTCTTATAAATGTAATCATGCATACGTAGACGGTTGAAGCGAGAATGGCTAATACAGTAAAATTACATACATAAAAATGTTGATCAATACTTTATTAATCCCACAAAGGAAAGTACAGTGCCTCTAAAAATACATTATTTGAATAACACAACCCAATGAGTTAATATGACCTTTTCCATACACATACTTTGTAACAGTTTACACCTCAATTTACTCACATATAGACTAAAATACTAACATCACTGAATTCTATGAGTGAAAAACTCACTTTATATAAAGATTTACTTAATACGTTCCCCATTCATTTAGTTGCATATTGCAATGCATGGAAGAATGTGAATTGTAGAGGTGACATCACTGTGGTAAAGTGCCATTACAAAATGGTACAGTTTGGATCTTGCGAAAGACTACATGGCTTTGCTTATATTACTGTACAGTATATGGAACGGGGGGGGTGACTTTTTCTCTCACAATTTAGATTTTTTTTCTCACAGTTCTGAGTTTGTATTTCAGAATTGTGAATTCCCTGAAAAAAGTAGGAATTGTGAGAAAAAAAGAATTTCGAGATATAAACTCAGAATTCTGAGAACGCTGTCGTTCGCAACAGCTTGATTGACAAGCGGTCTGACCAATCACAACGCCGAATCCGCCTTTCTGTCCGACAGTCAAATCAGACAGGAGAGTATATTAACTTCGGTGGACTTAAACTTGAAACATTAGCCGCGTCTCATTTCGGAGGCTGCATCCTCCGGGGGTCGCATTGGAAGGCTGCACACGTCATTAAGGATGTCTTATTTACGAAAAGTAACCATAATAAAATTGACCGTTATTCCTTGTGAGGTGTAAAATACTACAATTTCTTTTTTTGCTTTGCAATTTAACGGTAACTTTTCTTTAAATGTGACCTCCCTGATGAGGTGTGCAGCCTTCAAACGTGTCCTCCGGAGGATGCAGTCTTTCAAATGAGACGCAGCTATTGTGTGTATTAACGTCTTTCCACGGTTGGATTGTGATGTTCATTCATGTTTTTCGTGCTTTAACGTGTCATTGATCTAATAGGGCAATACAGTGATCTGTCACCACACACTGAAGAGCCACAAAACAGTATTCATTGTTTGAATTGATTAAAAATGAGAACGTTTTAAAGCTGAGACTTTGTTTCATAACAGAAGTAACCTGCTCTGTCTTGTCTGCCAGCTTGTTGTCAGTTTCCTCTTTGCTCGCGATTTATTTTTCACTGCGTTAGAACTGGATGTGTAGTGTGATAGCTGCATTGTTTGTCAGACATAGCAACAGTAACTAAGGAGGGCGTTTTTTTTTTTGCGAAGGGTCAATTCTGAGTTTGTATCTCTTAATTCTAAGTACAAATTCTCAGGTAGTGATTACACGTAATTACAATTAGCTTTTTAATTTATTTTTTATTCCATGGCAGCTTTCATAATATTATATAAGAATTATTGCACAAAACACATTCGCAACATTTTCCCCAACACCAGTTTTTAAAGATCAAAATTGGAGGCTTATAATTAGTCTATTAGCTCTGAGACCATCTATAGTCTAGTATATTCCTAAAAGTTGACCAAAACTAGGGGTCGACTGATACGTGTTTTTCAGGGCCGATGCCAATACTGTTTGTTACAGACTAAGTATACCGATAACCGTTATTATATGAATGGAGTCTATATAGTACATAAGGCAGGACTTAAAACTTAAAACTTAAAACTGAAAGATGTATGTAGTATCAACTTTACATGGCTGCTCAATCTAATGTTAAAGTAGAAAAAAGTGCACTATTGAAGTGTCTGTGCGGAGTGTGGAAGCTGAACAGTAGCATGCTCACTGCGTGATAGATGGAGGTGCCAGTGTGGTCAGTTGCTCTTAAAATACGTTAAAATACGTCATTTTTGGTCATACAGAAAAAAGTAATACATCTTTTGAATCTGTAAAGACTACATTTATTTGTGTGCACTGGGAACAACAACGAAACGTTGTGCTTTTGTAAAATAATAAAAGCCAACAGGATGTGCTTTCTGCCGTCTCGGTCTCTGGGAACTTGAGCAGGAAACTTCGAAACTCAGTGTATACTTGCCTTACATACATGATAAATATATCTACAGAGAGTGAAATGTCTACTTTTAAATGAGCCAATTCAAATGTCATCTGTATGAAACATGCATACAGGCACATCACTACTGCGGAGATGGCGAGTCAGTGTCGCCAACTTCATTTTGTAAGCCGAAAACAAAGAAAGCACTAGTTTATCAATAAATTATTAAAACGTTAATGCAGTTTCCCTGACACATTCATAATTATTATATCTGCTGGTGCGCTGTGGCAAGCTTTCTTTTGTGTGCGCTTGAGCACTTATTAGGCTATGCATGCAATTAAAGGCTCATTATTAGGATTTTTATGGTTTATTAATAAATGTGCGACTAATAGTTGACTAATGCTTAAAATGAGCAACTACTAGTCGACCAGAAAAATCTTTAGTCAAGGGCAGCCCTAATCTGGAGTAAAAATTAAAATGAATGTCCAAAATGATGAATAACAAGTGCTCTGACGAAACCTTTCTTTAAATGCTTTTAAATAATTTTACTGGCAAATTGGTTTTGAAAATGGCCGATACTGATGACCATTAAAAATGCTTAATATCGGCACTGATAATCAGTTGACCCCTAACCAAACCCCCTAACCTTTCAGCAGTTAAAGCTTACTAGAGATAGCAAGTAGCAACAATGTTCATCATGGCTGTGATGTAAACTGAAGCTGAAAATACATCAGCACATGTAGGAAACTCTTTCTGACCAACCATTTGACAAGGTGTTTACATTTTAAAAATCATATAGAGAAAATTTGGAAAAGGCAGGTGCATCGTTTGGAAAACTTTGAAAGGATTCACTTTTCTTTTTCTACTGCTGTACACACTCAATAGTACATGAATATGTTGCCCTAAATGGATTCATCCATGGGAAAACATCCATGAGGGTTTGGTCCATGCTATTTCATTGGAGTTTGGCGGTTTCAGTAGGATTTCCTTTAGCTATTCAGCAGTTCCACTTCGTTTTTGTAGATTTGGACTGAAATCTCTAAATGGTACAGTCACTTCCATGGCTGTGGATGTCCTATGTGACAATCAGCATTATTGCCCTGAAGTATCTATTCAAAGACTGGTTCCCTGTAGTCATAAAAACACATGGTGAGTAACAATACATCTGTATTGTGTGGGTAAACCAGTGGATGTGTACTCACATTTCATCATTGTCTGTTTGAGGCAGTTCCTCGTGTTCCTCCAGAGTTAAAGAGACATCAGCCATCAGGAAGGAGTCTGTGGAGCAGGTGCTGATCCTCATGGGTGCAAGACGCCGGAGTCTGTTGGGTGTCCAGGGCAGGCGCCGCTGGGCCCTCTGGGAAGGTGCGACAGCCTCAGTCTCCATTAGCCAGGGTAAGCTGCTATGACTGGGACTGTCCATATCTGGCAAGAATACTGGATTCTCTATGCCAGCTTCAATGAGGTAGGGAAGAAACATACACAAATCCTCAGCTTCTTATGCAAACTATATTGTAGGCCTATAGATTTATTGCTCTTTATGCACAAAACAACATCTGTTCAAACCTTTTTCTTACCTCCAACTGTATACGTGTCTCTCATGAAAGTACTATTGATAACCCCGGTCTCGCTCCCCACAGCACTGTCAACTAAAAACACAAAATCATGCTTTGTGAAAGACTGATAATTATAGAAAAAAAGTCTGATTAATAAATAGCAGAAAAATGGCATTTCAATATATATATATGCCATTTTTCTGCTATATATATATTTCTTTAAATATTTATTGGAAAAAAATTATATATAATTTTATTAAGTTTATTTTAAAAATGTTTTCAATTTTTATTTGTATTGTATTGTATTGTAATTTTTACATTTTGTTTTAAAAATGTAATGCTAATATTAATAAAAAAAATGCATTCATTTATTCAGATTTATGTATACAATAATTTTTACATTTTTATGTTATGTTATGTTATCTATCATTTACAGATTTTTATATACAGGTGTATTTATTTTTACACTATTATTAAAGTAATTATAGTATTTATTTATTTATTTAAATACTTTTATATTAATGTAAGTTTTTATTAATTTCATCGAAGTTTATTGTATTCTTGTATTGTATTGTATTTTACATTTTGTTTTAAAAATGTAATGCATATATTAATATTTAAAAATATGCATTCATTTATTCAGATTTATGTATATAATATTTTTTACATTTTTATGTTATGTTGTGTGTATATATAATACAGACACAAATACAGACAGATAGATAGATAGATAGATAGATGGATATAATTTGTTTAATTTAAACATTTTTAAATATGCATTTTTTTCTATCTACCTATCTATCATGTATATATTTTTATATACAGGAGTATTTATTTTTACACTATTATTTAAGTAATTACAATATTATTTATGTTTTTATTTAAATACTTTTATCTTAATGTAATTTTTTATTTATTTTATTGTAGTTTATTTAATTATATTTCAGTGCATATACTTAAAAATATAATATTATATACAATTTTCCTTATTTAAACAATTTAATGTAATTTTTAAATTTTGTTTTAAAAATGTAATGCATATATTATTTTAAAATATGCATTCATTTATTCAGATTTACGTATATAATAATTTGTACATTTTTATGTTGGTTTATATATATCATTTGTTTAATTTAAATATTTTTAAATATTTACTATTTCATATTTTTATTATCTATCTATCTATCTATCTATCTATTTTTGTATACAGGTGTATTTATTTATTACACTACTATTAAATGATTTATTTATACTAATAAGTAATGCTAATAAAAAATATTTTTACCTTCATCTCCATACAGATGGCCTGTGCCGTCTGAGTGTCCATTAGCCATCTGAAAATATGTATAAATTCAGAGATGCAGTACTCTAATTGAGTGATCCAGGTGAAAGAGACATCATATAGGTCTAATACCTTGTGAGTTAGCTCCTTCTTGTGGTGCTTTGTGATCTTCTTGGCCTGGTTGACACCCATCTTAGCTGATTTGAAGGACTCGAGGCGGCTCCTCATGGTCCTCTGGAAGATCTCCTGCACCTCGTCTTCACTCTGGTTGATGCTGAAGTGACTGCGACTGTACTTGTGACGGTGCTGCTCAGAAAGAGAGAAAATGATGAGCCAAATGAGATGCAAACTATATGCATTTCTGTGCGAGAAGAGCAATTCATACATGCTTTCTGCTCCTGTACAGGTGCTGCTGTAGAAGATGATGGGCATTTGTGTCATCCACTGCATTCTTCCTGTCTTGCCCATGGATGTCCAGGGATACAGAGGGTATAGTGTCTTTTCTATTTGACGAGAGACAAAACAATTTTAATTATTGCCATGTCTCACCATCTAGACAACCATCTTGTCCAGACAGTGATTATCACTCTCCTTCATTACTCATAACTGTTTCATGATCAATTATGTTTAATTGTGTATTAAACATAGTCCATTCACTTACACAATGGAGGTTACTGAGAAATTTTCGATTCCAAGCTCGTAATTTGACATATCAACCATTATATCAGGCATCACATCTGCAAATTCTGAACCAAATTGTTTTTTGAAATCTACATTGGCTGCTTCATCACTACGAATAAAGGCCAGAGAACCTTGGCGTTCACCCTACATGAAGAAAGCAAGAGGTTACATACATTTCTCATGATATTTGTTGACAGTACACAAGCAAACACTATGATTGTGTATGAAACTATTGCAAACTTTGTTGCAAAAGAAAACACATGCAGTTTGAGATAACCAAACAAATGACAATATTATGCAATACATAAAACCAATCGATGCTCTTACCTCACTGACGTAGTTGACAGCGTCCTCCAGATTAAGTTTGTGGAAGATACTAAAGAGGTAGTCTCTGTTCTTTCTGGCCTTGGGTTTCATCAATAACCAGCTGATATAATTTTCCTCAAACCTGTTCCAACTAAAAGAGAGGTCGAAGATGAGATTTGTGTAAATTATATATTTATATTACTTTTATTACTATTTATATATATTCACAGAACTAAGGAAAATGTACCCTCTGGTCCACCAGTTATCTCCTATACGTCCACAAATGTCCTCTACTGCTGCTAAAATGTGGTCAAATGCCTATAAAAACATAATAAAACCTTTTCTGTAACAATTTAAGAAAACACATAACTGGATAAGATAAAAAAAACAGTTTCTATATATTTTTAAAATGTATGTACATATTTTTAATTTCTAAATTATATTTAAACAAATACACACACACATATATACAGTGCTACTTGAAAGTTTGTGAACCCTTTAGAATTTTCTACATTTTTGCATAAATATAACACAAAACATCGTCAGATTTTCAAGTAAGTCCTGAAAGTGGACAAAGAGAACCCAATCAAACAAATGAGACAAAAAAATATACTTTGTCATTTATTTACTGAGAAACATGATCCAGTGTTAAATATTTGCGAGTTGCAAAAGTATGTGAATCTTTGCTTTCAGTAACTGGTGTGACCCCTTTTTGAAGCAATAACCACAGGTAATGTATTTTTTGTGCTTGTTGGTCATTGTCCTGACATTTTCTGTTAGAATTTGCTGATATAATTCAGAATTCATTGTTCCATCAATGATGGCAAGCCATTCTGGCCAAGATGCAGCAAAGCAGGCCCAAACCATGATACTACCACTACTTATGTTTCACAGATGGAATAAGGTTCTTATGCTGGAATTAAGTGTTTTTCTTTTTCCAATCGTAGCACTTCTCATTTAAACCCAAAAAGTTTTATTTTGGTCTCATCCGTCCACAAAACATTTCTCCAGTAGCCCTCTGACTTGTCCACATGTTCTTTAGCAAACAGCAGACCGACAGCAGTGCTTTTTTTTTCCTCCTTGCAACTCTGCCATTCATACCATAGTTGTTCAGTGTTCTCCTGATGATGGACTCATGAACATAATATTAACCAATGCAAGAAAGGCCTTTATGTGGTTAAGTTACCCTGAGGTCCTTTGCAACCTTGCCAACTATTAGAAGTCTTGCTTTGGGGTGATCTTTGTTGGTCGACCACTCCTAGGAAGGGTAATAGTGGTCTTCCATTTCTTCCATTTATAAACAATCTGTCTGACTGTGGAGTCCATACTCTTTAGAGATAGTTTTTGCAATCTTTCCTAGCTGGATGAGCAACAACCACTCTTTTTCTGAGGTTTTCAGAGATCCACTTTGTTCATGCCATGATTCACTTCCACAAACATGATTAGACTTCTTTTTGATAGATTCCTGTTTTTTAAAGGGCATACACTGGCACCTGATAGTCATCCTATTGACTGATAACACATCTGAACAAATGGACTCTAATTTCACTTTAAAATTAGCTGCTAATCCTAGAGATTCACATACTTTTGCAACTCACAAATATTCAACACTGGACCATTTTTCGCAATAAATAAAGACAAACTATACATTTACATCTCATTTGTTTGATTGGCTTCTCTGTGTCAACTTTCAGGACTTGAAAACTGATTAACTTTTTGGTCATATTTATGCAGAAATATAGAAAATTCTAAAGGTTCACAAACTTTTAGGCAACACTGAATACATAGTATACAATACTGTCAAATAGTTACCCTATTGTTTAGTTTCTCAATAAGTTTCAAGTCCGAATGAGCTGCTCTTTTGACCTTGAGCCACTGAACCAATGGCTTCATTGTGATTCCCTAAAAAGAAACCACATAGACAATATCACTACAGGTTAGGTAGGACGTACAAAATAATCCAATCATTTATTAGAGTCTTATAATTATGATAAGAGTGATGGATAGGGTTTTAACCTGAAGAATGACAGTGAAATACACCACAATGAGTGTGGTACTAATCATCAGATTTTTCTCTGGGATCTTTTCTTCGTCTAGCATGGCTGCTAGTCCATACGCCACTGCCCCCCGCAGGCCACCGTAGCTCATTACAACCTGGTCAATGACCTCGATGGGAACCAATCTGAACTTGTTTAACATCCAGGTAAGCAAGAAAACACCTGCAAACATAAACCAAACATTCCCAGACATATCAAAAGGAGTCATTTTTTGAAACAGAATGCCTTTTCTATTTTTGGAAAGGTGGTTTTTATAGTAGAAAATAATGTCTGGAAGATGTTTATCATTCTTTGTTCCATCTCTATTTAAAATATTTGCGAACAACATGAATCTACTATATAAAAAATAATTATAATAATATAAACACTGTTCTTTCTGTCTGTATTTTGTGACGGGTGGATCAGTTAATCTTGAGAAATTTTGTCAAGCACGACCAACAAATGTTAAAACGAGCATAGATCTTGTCAACTTTTGTAGCACCGTCCCATTACCTAGCATGCTTTGCAGCTGGGTCATAACAAACTGATTTTGAACTGGAAAACTTTACCTTACTTACCTACTTCTTAAAAAAAAAAAAAAAGTGCAAAACGGATATGTGTAAGTGTTTATAGTAAAGTGTATCATGAGAATTTGCTGTTATATTGCTTGTTTGAATGTTTGTTACCACTGTAGGACTTTGTTTGCATTACAAATGTGGAAGTGCCTGATTACAGCCATGATGATTTAGTTCGGTTCTGATTTATCTGTGTAATTTTGAGGTCTATTTTTTATTTTGACTTTAAATTAACAATATAGTGTTTTCACAACGCGTCATCAATCGGCCGTATTGGCGGCACTGAACATAAACAATGCCACTGATCTGAACAAAACTCACATATTTTGCTGATTATTGCTGCTGAAAATGGTCAATTATTGCCATGTTTTGGGCTGTACTAATCGGTCGGACCAGGAAAAAACATTTAGAGTACTATAGACTGCCAAAAGTTATAACAAATCAAGGAGAAAAGTGCATAAAACGGTCTGCGGAACAAAAGGCGTTTGTAGTTGGCCAAACTGAACTAGGGTTTCCAGGGCAAGAATCTTGACAACATTCATGTTTGTTCTTATGATTTCCAGTCAGGTAGGTGAAATATTAGGCTAATATCTTAATTAATACTGCTCGTATGTGTCTTTACCACTTTTTAACTTTAGTTTTTCAAAATATTGTGCTCTTTCCTGCTTTCTAAGTCCTTCTCTATATGATTTAGCAGCTTTCAAACATTTTTTCCATGGTTTAGACAGCATAAATTAGCAGAACAACATCTTCAGTGGTACATTAACCATGCAATCCATGCTGTTGTTCACATCTGAGTATCTCCAATATGGCTGTGCAACCGGCTAACTCACCAAATCGTGATGGAAGTGCAAACCCTCTATATTTAGACTTGAAAAAGCAGATTTTTGTGTTTATAAAAAGTACATATAATCAAATGTTATGGACAGAAATGGTGTTAACTAGAGTAGTAAATCAGTTTAAATGAAATTAAAATAAAATCCCAAAATAGTTGCACTCACCTATGACCCTGTATATAAAGATGAAGATGAGGGTGAGGAGGATGAAGCCTGTATTCCAGACCCAGATCTCTGTATCAATGGCTGTAATACCCAAGAATACGAAAATCATGGTTTCTGAGCCGTTCGCAAGCACCTTCATGGCATGACGAACCGTTGTAACCGATTTCTCATCCATATTGGCGTTCACATATTTCTGACAGCAGACACCGCAGAAGGTGATTCTGTGACACAGAAAGTTATTCTTCTCCATGAGTTGAATGAATTGCTTGAAAACATTGTGCATTGTGCCTAAATTCCTGCAGTACTGTTGTATTACTATGCATTCTCTATACATGTTGCATTGTTCAAGAGACTCTTACGAAAGTATTGCAGAGAGGGAGAGCATTTCTGCTGTCAGGTATGCCAGGTAGCCCACCACAAAGACAAAGCCGGCTTCGATGATCTGAATGTGTTTGGTCCACCTGGTCAGCAGGGACAGCAGGATGGCAAACACAACGCCAAGAAACGAGCCTCCAAATGCCACCACAACAAATGAAACTGTAAGAAGTAAGAAGCGAAATAAATTAATCTGTTAAGTTTAGAGTTAAATATATGTATTTTGTGATGTTTATGTATGAGGGGTAAGGTGAATATTCATACATATGCCCTTTAAAATCTCTGCGGCGTCAATCATTGGGCCTCCAAGATTAACAAAAGCATCAAACACATTGTAAAGCACCTGCAAAAGAGGGACAAAAAGATCATTACATAAGGGGATAGATCTACTAATTGAGCATAATGGCATTTATAGAATTTGAGTAAATTGAAACTCACCACTGTGACGCCATCATTGAGCAATGACTCTCCAAACACTAGGATAAAGAGCACCTCATTCACATGTACTTCTTCGAACACTGCAATCACGGCCACCGGATCCACCGCAGCGATTAAACTGCCAAACAATAGAAACTGCAGGAGACCGATGTCCAAGTTACCTGATGATTACAAAAATTGTCAGGTGAATTCAGTATCTTCTACATTCTTAAACCTTGAGGTTTATATTCTAAATAAATTTACCCATCGCTCCAGCCTCATAACAGCCCCAAAGAGAGAGGCCCACGGTAGCTGCATTCCAGCACGTTCCAAAAATGGCGTAAATGAGAATGGCACCCAGGTTGCTGAAAAATAGCTTGTTGGGCATAAAGTAACTTGCATCCAAGATGATCTGGGGCAACAAGTAGAAGAAGAAAGTGGGAGGAAGCAGTTTGAAAGTCTGCGTTTTGTCTGCTCCCCAGACGATTCCTCCCAAAATAAAGCCCAGGATGATGAGCAGACCACTCTCTGGGAACACACTGGTGACATGATGGCTTAGTTCAATCACTGGGCAGAGAGAGAGAGAAAACGGATGACAACTTTTGTAGCCAATTATGTTCAAGTTATAATATTAAAGATATAATAATGATTGTTTTAACATTGGCGCTCCCTAAGATTGATATTTTAAATTAAATTTTGGCCGTCTTCTCATATTATCAAAGCATTCTTGTGTGGTTCGTGAGCTTTAAATATTATATTCACACGATGTAACTGTCATGAGCAATGCACAAAAATTCTACAAAATGATTGTATACAGTTATAATGATTAAATACAGTTACACTTTTACATTCATGTTTTTAAATGTTACACAAAAATAATTGAAACAATAAAAGTAAAAAAGTATTTTTTTTTTTTTTTTTTTTAATGGCCAAATGATTATTTTATAATTATCATACTGTATTAAGTACTTGTAAGCTGTCAATTAGTTAACTAATGGTAACACTTTACAAAAAAAAGGTTACTCCACCCCAAATTGAAAATTTTGTCATTAATCACTTACCCTCATGTCGTTCCAAACCCGTTAAACCTTCGTTCGTCTTCGGAACACAAATTAAGATAAGTCTGATGCATTGTGACAGCTCTCTGACCTTCCCATAGACAGAAATGTAATTAACACGATCAACATCCCAAAACGTAGGTAGGAGATCGGTAAAATAATCCATGTGACATCAGGGGTTCAACCATAATTTTACGAAGCTACGAGAATACTTTTTGTACACAAAGAAAACAAAAATAACGACTTTATCCAACAATTCGTCTCCTCCGCATCACCGTAGCGCCATTTTGGAGCGTATCGGCTGAACGCAAACCGCGTACGCTGTACTGTGTCAGTTGCGTCACGCGGATACGCTGTTTTCGTTCGAATCAAAGCGTAAACGACGTAAACAGCGTTCAGCAGTTACGTTTCAAAATGGCGTTAGGGTGATGCGGAGGAGACGAATTGTTGAATAAAGTCCTTATTTTTGTTTTCTTTGCGTACAAAAAGTATTCTCGTTGCTTCGTAAAATTATGGTTGAACCCCTGGTGTCACATGGATTATTTTAACGATCTCCTAGCTACGTTTCTGAACGTTGATCGTGTTAATTACATTGCTGTCTATGGGAGGGTCAGAGAGCTGTCAGAAAGCATCAAAAATATCTTAATTTATGTTCTGAGGACGAGCGAAGCTTTTACGGGTTTGGAACGACATGGGGGTAAGTGATAATGACAAAATTTTCATTTTAGTGTGGAGTAACAACCCTATAAGGTTCATTAGTTAACTACATTAGTTAACATGAACTAAGAATGAATAATAATTCTACAGCATTTATTAATCTTAGTTAATGTTAATATCAGCATTTACTAATGCATTATTAAAACCACAAGTTGTGATTGGTAACATTAGTTAATGCACTGTGAACTAACATGAACAAACAATGAACGACTGTATTTTTATTAATTAACATTAACAAAGATGAATGAATACTGTAATAAATGTATTGTTCATTGTTTGTTCAAGTTAGTTGAAACATTAACTGATATTAACAAATTCCATCTTGTTGTAAAGTGTTACCATTTAAAAATGTTTAACTTTTTTTTTTTTTTACCATATAACTTTTAGTAGTAACAGCACATTATTTTACTATTTTTCTTCTTGTTTCTTACAGAAGCATCCATATTTAAAATCAAATTGATGAAACCAGAAAAAAAAAATTCAACAGCATGTGAGGAAAGAACAGATGATAAAAGAAGCAGGATAAAAATACTAATACTAACCATGTTAATCAGGGGCCTTGTGCTGCATTATTAACCCTTTACATGAGTAGAAATATGTTTAAAACATTATTTTGTTTTATTCTCTGAGCCTCAGCAGGCCTGCTATTGTCCTCAATTTGCAGTTGTCAAGTTACACACTATTGTTTCTAAACTTCCTGGTACATGGTACTCATCAAGAGATCATCTTCCTTCTCAGAACTAAACTGAAATTCAGCCTCATTAAAAAGTGACGTCAGCTTTGGATCAAACATTTAAATTAATTAATGAGGAATACCATGTTTGTCTTACACTGTATTATATTGAACACAAGTTTTTGGATATGTTAGACAACAAACTTAATTTTTTATCCGTTAACTGTCAATCAATTTCTACTTCAAAGTTCAAGATACATACCTGATAGTTTTGCCAATCCAGCCACAAATACCCAAATTACCACCAGGTATGGGGTCTCAACATGATGCCATTTAAACGTGACAATTGGGAGTCCAGTAATATTCTCGTGCAAGTGATGATGAGGATTCTGAATCACGTTGTTATCTCCATTTAGTCCTTTGATTAAAGGGTTAACAAAACACACCAGGAAAACTGCCCTTAGCAGGCAGAGATAAACGGAGCTTGCCATTGCGACAGATGAGTGGTAAGGATGCACTTACAGTATCATTCTCATCTCCAGACTGTGTGTACTATAGCTGTCCTTCACATAATCTCACAATAGTCCATTAGAGCTTCCCAGTGTGCTTGTTCTGCTTGCTTGTCCTGAAGTCCTTGGTGAGACAAAGTATTGCAGTTTCCCCTTTTAGTTAGTTTTCCTTTAAGTTCATCCCTCTCTAACAGACTTGGCTGTCTTTCCATCAGACCCTCTGTGTTTGTGGTCCAGGTGAGAGCAGTGGTTCAATCAGGGTAGTGTAAGAGTGTAATAAGAGCAGTGCTGAAACTTCTAGTCAGCCTTTAATTTGTTACACAGAAAGGGGGCTGAGATCTACGTCACTGGACTGTTGTTACTTTGTCACGTTTGTGATGATTATGCTGCTTCCGTTTAAAAGGTTTCCCTTGCACTTCACACTGGTGTTCAGCCAACTTTAACAGGCTGTACTGCTGCATTGTTACTTTGAAGACATTTCGAACAAATTTTGGTACAAATATTCTGTCCAGACACCACAGGTTTATTGTGAATTGCATTGTGAGACTTTCTTCTAAAATACATGTAGACCTGTAACAGTGTTAGAAAGTGGAAGCTGTCTTCATAAAGTCGAATATAAGAGGTTGTTCACTCCAAAATTTGTCATTGTTTGTTCACCCTCAAGTCATTCTAAACCTGACTTTCTTGGTCGCCATCCCTTATTACGTATGGAAAGAAGCAGCTTGGACTTTCTGCTAAACATCTCTAGAAGAAAGGCAGTCAAATGGGTTTGGATCAACATGAGGGTAAGTGTTTTTTTAATTGCTGTTTTTCAATATTTAAATCAGTTTACAAAAAGATGTTTAACCTTCCTGCTTTGCGAAATCATATTGCTGAGTTCTGATGGCTTTAGTATAAAAAAGTTTCCACACATTTGAGTTAAACTGTTACTTGGCCCTTTCTGAGTGTGACGTAAAAAAAGGAAGTGATCGGTACGGCCTGTACCCATGTGCGTGTGCCGGCTTTAATCATAGATCCTGAGATGACAGCTATACTGCCTACTGAACTGAAAAATAAGTGGAAAGGCTAAAGGCAAAACTACACAACTTCCCCTTGAGAGTGAACTGTTTAGCATTTCAACCCCCCGAAAGGTATTATTACTATTATTATTACTTACAAATTTTTACATCTACAAAGATTATTGACACAATAACTCTTTACTTCTATAATTGCTCTAAATTCAGAAAATACTGCAGTTTTGTTGCTTAGGTTGTGCGTTGCTTTATGTCATGCTGTGCTGTGTGTTAATAAGTCAGGGGTTGTTCTGTTTTAAGGGTTTATGGCTGTTTTGTGTATTTGTTCAAATCCTGCTCTGTGATTTTTACCATTTTGTCTGTGTAATGATTTACACAACATGCTTACTGCAGCAATGTCCACATAATAATGAATAGCACTTTATTGTTTCAATAATGCTTTACTTGGAGGCATTTACTGTACATTTTTATGCATTTTTAATGCAATGGATATCTTCATATATTTGATATCAGTTATACCAGAATGTAAGATGAATATAATGTTCATGTAATTAAAATCAGGACTGATAACTCTTTACTCATTTTGATTTGCTTATTTTATTTGCTCATTTTTAATTTCTAACAATTAAGTAATTGTATTACTCAAATTTGAGTTAAGTTTCAAATAAGTTTTATCAGACACATTTACAGATTTCACCAGTTCTCATAAAGCACAAAATTCATACCTGAATAAGTTACTGTTAACTGTTAACTGTTACATTAGTAGCTTTGAGTAAAACTCAAAAATAAATCATTGAAAGATTACAGAAATTCAGAAACAGATATTGTGATACTACAAAGAAGCACCCACAGAATGACCATACAATAATAAATAATCATATACAACATGCTGAGTTTAAAAGTATACATAGACAACTTGTCCAATGTCGAAAAATATCATGATGTAACTGAATACAGAACCAATAGACAACTGCTTCTTAGTTCTGATTTGGCAGTCAGAAAGACAGATTTTGTCTTTTGAGCTCCACATTTTCTATTTTCTAGCATGCTGTCAACATGATAAAGTGCCATAACAGCTTCCACAACAATGTGGATTTGTATAAAGAAACCCTCAAGAGCACGGCATAACCACAAACGCAAGTACTTCAAGGAAAATGTCCCTTCTAAATCTGTATCTATTCTCTTCCCTTTTTTTTTTTTTAGACGTAAGTAGGTAAAACATTTCAGAGAAGAAAATGACTTCAAGTTACTTCTGTGTGTGCATATTAGTTTTTAAAGATATGTGATGAATTGTACAATTCAACACTATGGTTCTTTAATCTCTGGGCTCATGACATAATAACCGCCTAAGATGAAACACAGTCTCAGTTTTAAAGGATTAACCTAATCGCATGTTTGGCAGGTTAATGTCGGCGGATGGAAATATATCAGATTACAATCTCGTATGACGTGTTCCGGGCTTTTCCTCAGGGGCCTCCTCATCAGCCATCACGATAGTGTCTGTGGAGTGGGTGCTCATTCTCAGGGGTGCTAGATGTCTCTGGTTGGTGGGCGTCCAAGGCAATCGACCCTGAGCTCTCTGGGATGGTGCCACAGCCGTGTTGTTCCCTGTCTCTGTTTGCCAGGGCGGGTTTCGCATGGGTGGAGAGGTGTCCATCTCGGGTACGAATGCTTGGTTATCTACACCAGCTGTGTAATTAGAGTAAATATGATGTTGAAATGAGGCACCATGGAAACAACCATAAAACAATTTTTTTTCTACTCACTTTCACGCTTAGTTTTCACCCAAAAAGGAAAATTCTGTCATTAATTACTCACCCTCATGTCGTTCCAAACCTGTAAAATCTTTGTTCGTCTTTGAAACACAAATTAAGATATTTTTGATGAAATTCGAAAGCTTTCTGACCCTGCATAGACAGCAATGCAACTGAAACGTTTCCAGGCCTCTTTGCGCACAAAAAAGCATTTCCATCGCTTCATAACATTATGATTGAACCATTGATGTCACATGAAACTGATGTTTATGCAGGGTCAGAAAGTTCTCGAATTTCATCAAAAATATCTTTATTTGTGTTCCGAAGATGAACAACAGTCTTACAGGTTTGGAACGACATGAGGGTTTATAATTAATGACATCATTTTTGGGTAAACCATCCCTTTAATGTTAATTTTATATGGACCTTTTTTACAGACTGCGATGACGTTTCCACTGATGTTAACATCGTAAATCTAGCAACATTTTTTAAAATGTTTTCTTTTTTTTTAATTTAATGCATATTTATAACATCTTATATTATCTTGCCATTAAATTACATTAAACTAGTTAACGCTTCCGTGCGACTGTTTCTAATACTAATCCAACGAACATAATCTCTCCATACTCTTTTGATCATAGATCATAGAAACGCTATTATTTTTATATTGCTATTGGAACAAATAGGAATGCCAAATGACTTTTGTTTCTGTTCACCACTATTGAAGTTTACCCAACGATGATGACTTTAAATAACTTCGGAAATGCAAAATAGGCCCAATGTACAATATGATGTTAATATGTCACATGAATTCACTATGTAGCAACAAAATTATTCTTACATCCAGGTGTGTTTGTGATCATCCTGGGGAAATGACCAGCAATCTCACTGCTAGAGGCGCTGTCTGCAGAAAACTCAAAATCTGATTGGACAAAGCAAAATAACATTCATATATTAATGCTAAAATACTTATTTTTCCAGTCTATGTGTGTGTATATATATCTATATATGTATATGTGGCAAATATAAAAATATACCTTCATCTCCATATGGATGGGTTCTGTGTGGGTCCCCTGGCTTTCCATTAGGCTAAAAATACACATTAGAAATACAAGTATGGAATAAAATTAGAAACAGGGATTTTTAAAACCAATTTGACATATATTTTTGAAGTATTTTATTTTTTTTTGTTCAGTTGATCAGTTTGTAAGTTTTTTTTTTTTTTTTGCCCTGTGCAGTCCTAATTTTAATTAATAAACAAAATATTTATTTAGTTATAGTACTTAGTGTGTGACAGCAAATGTACAGTGAATTCTATTTTCTATTTCTATTTTTACAAGATATTTAACTAAAGGTAGACGGTCTAATACCTTATGCGGTGAATCCTTCTTGGGATGTTTGGAGAGTTTTTTGGCAGGGTTGACACCCATCTTAGCCGATTTAAAGGATTCAAGGCGGCTTCTCATGGTTCTCTGGAAGATCTCCTGCATTTCATCTGGATTCTCTGCAGTGTTATAGTGACTGCGGCTGTAAGTGGGACGGTTCTGGACAAAAACAGAAGAAATTGATTGATTTGGATGGAATGGGATTCAGCTTAGCTTTTTTACGGGGCAGATGTGTTGTGTTAAGACGTTCAAAGATTGATAAGGACACATTATTCCATGTAAAAAATGGTTTGAGTGATCACGACAGTTCTTACATTACTTCTGCTCTTGTACAGGTGCTGATCTAGTAGATGATGGGCGGTGAGGTCATCAGACATACCCTTCCTGTCTTGCTCATGGATATCCAGGGAGACAGAGGGAATCGGGTTCTTCCTAGATTGAAAGAGGACCAAAAAACATGCCTTTAGCACAAAACATTTAGCTAGATATCTGTGCAATTTTCTCATAAAAACCTGCAGTTTCAAAAACTGAACACACTTGACAAACTACTTACATGACAGAGGTCACTGGAACATTGTCAATGCCAAAATCGTATTCTGACATGTCAGCCATGATATCAGGCATGATGTCTGCATACTCTAAAGCAAGCTTCTTCTTAAAGTCTACAGATGCATTGTCATAATTACGAATGAAAGCCAGAGAACCTTTGCGTTCGCCCTAAATGTGGAAAAAAAAAAAAAAAACATTTTGCACATTAATTCTTCACAGCATTTACTAATACAGTACTTCATAGGTTTTGTAAAAGATTAGAACAGAACTAAAAATTGGAAACAGAACATGTTTCAGCAGTTAAACAAACATTACAGTAAAACTCACCTCAGTAACATATGTTTTGGCATCCTCCAGATTGAGTTTGTGGAAGGCACCAAAGATTGGGTCTTTGTTCTTTCTGGCATCACTCTTCATTAATAGCCAGCACACATACTTGTCCTCAAAATAGTTCCAACTAAGAAAGAGAGAGAGAAAAAAATAAGTAAAAGCTCCCAAACACAAATTTTATATATGCAGTTTTTATTAAAGTGAAATGCTCACTGTCTGGTCCACCAGTTATCTCCCATTCGACCACAGATGTCCTCCATTGCTGTCAGTATGTGTTCAAAAGCCTAAAGAAACATACACAATGATTATTGTAGGCTACTTCATTTTTTTTTATATTGAAAATTACCATTACTTAATCTTGTCCATTGAAACTGCATGGACAAAATCATATTTGTAGTGTGGAAACTCTATTCATAATAAGACAGTGTGTTTGGGTGTATAGTAGTGACGCTAGCAATAGAGAGTGAGCTTTATTAATATTTATTATTATTATGCGTTTTAAAATTATGTGGATTTTCAGATGCGATTTTTTACCTTTATAAGTTGCGAGGTAGTGCTGCAAAACGCAAAAGTGTTCAATTTTTCTTAACATTTCAGCTCATTTACAGGTATGTTTACATTTTACTCTTTTAGCTTTTTAGAATCAGATTCAGACCAAGCGATGTTCGATTTGGGGATGAATGATTCATTTGACTCATTTCCTTTTATTGAATCAGTTGAACCGGTCTGAATCATGGACGTCGATTAAATGTTATGAGTTTGAATTTGAATTGTTCGGAGCGGTTCAACGGCTCACTGACGATTCGACTCAATTGAATTGTTTCAATTGAAATAGTATAGACTTCGTCGCGCGTTCAGCCATACTGTCCGGTTTACCTCGTCAGCCGCACCCAAGCGATGTAATACTAAGTTACCATGGCAATAATTTGCCAGTTTAATGACACTGATGGAAATAAGCAAAAAAACGTGTAAATATTTACTCTACAGGCCGAAAGAAAAGCTGCCCCAAGAAGACGTATTCAGGTGAGGCGACAACACAGGATTACTGAAAATAGTAACAGCACTCCTTTAATATGTAAAGCTGGCGATAGGATTTACATTTTTTATGTTTTGTAATTATAAACAAATTGGGAAAAAAAAAAGTTATTATGCAAATAGGGAACTAAAATGTTAGAAAAAAAATAATAATAAGTAAAGGGACAAACTGTGTAATGAGTGTTGGTTAACTTACTCTGTTGTTCATTTTTCCATTGAGTGTCAGATCCGACTGAGTCGCCTTTTTAACCTTCAGCCATTGAACCAGTGGTTTCATGGTGATCCCCTACAAAAAGAATTAACACAGTGGCTTTAATTATTTTAAACTTTTATTATTTTATAATCACAGGTCTTCAGAGGCGGACAGTAGTGAAGTATTTTTACTCTGCTTTAAAAGTATTTTTCAAAACTTAACTTGAGAACATTCCAAAACACAATATTGTACTTTTTACTGCACTACGTTTCATATTTACTTAATTACATGTTTCAGCAATTACTTAATACTTAATTACAGTAGAAATTTTCCAGAGAAAAACATTTCGATAAAGTACAGATACTTTTTAAATTTACTTGAGACTTGAGTGAAGTAAAAATACTTCACTACTGTCCACCTCTGTAGGTCTTATAAATTCAAGCGACTACCATGCTTTTACAACAATACCATTTTTTGTATGCATTAGTTGTGGTCAGAATGAATGGTTGAAGGGTCACACCTGAAGAATTACAGTGAAATACACCACAATGAGCGTGGTACCAAGCATTAGATTCTTCTCTGGGATCTTTTTCTCATCTAAAATTGCTGCAAGTCCGTACGCCACTGCTCCTCTCAGGCCACCGTAGCCCATTACAAACTGGTCCACATAGTCAATAGGAATCAGACGAGACCGATTCAAGACCCAGTTGAGGAAAAAAACACCTGCATATCAAGAGATCCACAACTGATGTAAGTTTTTATGAACATACTCATAATATAGGATGCGGTTACAAGGAATTCATGACTTTAACTCACCCATGAACCTGAATAAGACAACAAAGAGGAGTGTGAGGAGGATGAAACCAGTGTTCCAAACCCAGATGTTTTTATCAATGGCTGAAACTCCCAGGAAGACGAAGATCATGGTCTCTGAGCCGTTGGCCATCACCTTCAGGGTGTAACGTAACGTTGTAACAGATTTTTCATCCATGTTTGCGTTGATGTACTTCTGACAGCAGACGCCGCAGAAAGTGATCCTGTTGTGCGCAAAACGTTGTTTATTGTTAACTCCGTCATGAATGGTGTACATTCATTTACTAATTTTGTACTTATTTTTCTGCATTTATCAGGAAAGCATTGAGTTTCGGAAGAAGAACTTACGAAAGTATAGCAGAGAGTGAGAGCATCTCAGCTGTCAGGTAAGATAAGTAGCCTAGCACAATGATAAAGCCAGCTTCGATGACTTGAACGTTCTTGGTGATTCTGGTCAGCATGGATATCAGAATGGCAAACACAACACCAAGAAACGAGCCTCCAAATGCCACAACAAAGAACGAAACTAGGAAAGCAAAAAAGGGTGTCAAAATGGGTTATTATCAATAACTAAATCTAAAAAGTATAACTGAAGGTCTGTGTCCATACCTATTCCTTTGATAATTTCTGCGGCGTTAATCTTCGGGCCTCCCAGAGACACAAATGCATCAAACACGTTATAAAGCACCTGTGACAGACAGAACAAGACAGAGAGAGATACATAGTATTAGATGGATGTAATATCCATCAGATAGACGCTCACAGTCTATATGAGTAAAAGTTTATATGAAAATGCCATGATTCCTCAAAAAATTAGCTGTGACATTTAGAGTTGCTAAGGAAAACTAAGACTCACCACTGTGACACCATCATTGAGCAGGGACTCTCCAAATACCAGGATGTAAAGTACTTCATTCACATGCACTTCCTCAAACACAGCAATCACTGCCACGGGGTCCACAGCTGACATCAGAGCACCAAACAACAGGAACTGCAGAGGGCCGATGTTCAAGGTCCCTGAGATTTAGAGAAAATGTTAATTTTATTAACTTATTGAAACTTAACTACGCTCACCAAGACTGCGTTTTTTCATTTGTTTGGTCACAAATACAGTAAAAATGGTAATATTGTGAATGTTCTTTCTGTTTAAAGTAAGATTTTTTCTATACTAATTTATTTTAAAATGTAATTTATTCAAAGCTGAATTCAGCAGACATTACTCCAGTCTTCAATGTCACGTGATCATTAAGTAAATGTCATTGTAAAACTCAGATTTACCCATTGCACCCCCTTCATAGCAGGCCCATAGCGCAATGCCCACTGTGCCTGCATTCCAGCACGTTCCAATAACGGCATGGACGAGAATGGCACCCAGGTTGCTGAAGAATAGTTTGTTTGGCATGCAGTAACTTGCATCCAAGACAATCTGGGGAAGCAAGTAGTAGAAGAAGTTGGTAGGGATCAGTCTGAATGTCTGCGCCTTGTCTGCTCCCCAGACGATTCCTCCCAAAATAAAGCCCAGGATGATGAGCAGACCACTCTCTGGGAACACACTGGTGACATTGTGGTTCAGTTCAACCACTAGAAAGAGAGAAAAGAGACAAAAAAAAAAAAAAAACAGATGATGAAAAGCTGAGTTTTGGGAACTGTAATGCATTTTTAAGGACTTCTTGATGAATATAAAGTTTTATTTCTGTAACACTATGAATGTCTCAACAGCCGTCACTTTTGATCAATTTAATATGTCCTTACTGAGTAAAAGAAAAAATGTTCGGCAAAAGGCGGATTTGAACGCTTTTTACCATCTACGCCAATTGAGCTGTTGTTTCATTTGTAGTGAAGACTAGTCCAATCACAAGTTGGTGGGCGGAGTTAGCGTAAATAGCCTCTGCCAACAAGGCGGGCTATTTGCACTTTATGTAAATAGATACTTGACAAAAAATTTTAATGCAAACATGTTAAAAATATTTCCACCTCAGAGTGTTAAACTCAAGCCATCATTTCCAGTGTATCAGACATGACAATGTGATGCAAAATGCGATGCAAGTCATTGTTAGAAGATTAACTTGAGAGAAAGTTTAAAAGTTAATAGTACCAAAATGGCCTGTAGCTGGAAAAATACCCTCTGAACATATTAAGCTCATTTTGTGAAACGGACAATAAACAATTGAAGCTATTCAGTCTACAGGACCTTTGTGTTTCATGTAATTCATTTAACATCAGTTACTCGAGCTAAAAATTAAGCTGTCCCACTCAGATTGGTGTTTCATCTTCTTCCGCAGGACAGGAAGTGAGAGGCGGATGGACAGCTCATCCTGCTCAATGTTTAAGGTAAGATAGTTAATATCTTGTTGACCAGTTTCGTCAGTCTCATTGGATTGTTTGTATCTTCTTGTCCGTTTGACGGAGTGGACATCATATCACTTCACTGAAGATGAAGCTGCACTTATACCTTATTCATTTGGTTTTGAAAGTAATGTTTGAGCTCATATTAAAATCTCAAAATTTGTTATATCTTGACAAATCCGAGCACAGTCTGAGACCTTACAGAGATCTCTTCTTTACTTTTAGTGGAGAGGTAGTATAATGCAAGCCTTTTATTAAGTGAAAAATCAGAGAAGCGGAAGATTTAAACAAAACACTTAATTTGCATTTAATCTCATTTCTATGTAAGAGAAACAGAGAAAGTCTTTTCCTGTTTCATACAGCATTTAAAAGCTTTGCTGCTGCAAAACATAGTTCATCATGCTTTCACCTCAGTGAGATTATACATTTGAATGGCCACATTTTACAACTTATCAATGTCTATACATTATATTATGCAACAGGACTGTTTCACTTTGATCTGTCATATTTTATCATGGTCCATTCAAACGTGCCATATTTAAAGGCTGCAAGTGTTCAGCCGACCAACAATTACCTACCATTTTATCATTTAAGATTTATCATTAGATTTTTATGTGTTATATGTGTTTACTCTTGAGGTAGTTAAATAGTTTAAATCTCACCGACTATTTGATTGGGCAATAAAAGACGTAATGCTTAACAAACAGAGCTGGCCTAAACTTGTAAAATGTTCTGCGCTTTGTTGACCCTTCTCTTGTGTATGTTTTTGTAACTACACCCAGTGTCACAAATACCCAGGGAAGGTTACAGCTTCAGGGGGACATTCATGTGCATTATGCTGTGGGTGACCTTGACTTAATGTTTTTACGAGTCTTATCTATGTGTGTGTTTTAGTGCTTTGTGGGTCCGTATTGGTTGTGTTGGTGTGCTTTACTTCAGTTATACTGTAGTCTTTTGCAGTAATCAATGAAAAAACATTGTGTTCATGTACATCTTATACTGATTTTTACTATCATGCACTAAAGCTGGCCTGACACTGTGCCTTTGAGGAAAGTCAAAGATTCAGGCGGGCCATTAATTATTTAATGTAGTACATTATTAACCTGCAGTAAGGTATTGTTTCAGCACTGTAATTTCTCAGAGAGTAGATCTCTCCAGCTTTGTGACGTGTTACAGATCATGTCCTGGAACTAAATCTAAATTATATACCTCATTTGTTTCTTGCCAACAGGCAATTAACATAGCCTGCGAGTTTATGAACATGAGATCTTTGCACACGCAGAATCTTAATGTAAAACTGCAGGTCACATGAAACATAAAGAAATAAAGCAAGCACTCACCTTCAGATTTTAACATTATGCTGTCATCTAAAATAAGGGCTGTTTTAATTAATTGCATGACACTCACAACGGATTATTAACTGTATTTAAACTGTTACTTAATATTTCTTTGTAATATGTGAAAATTGCTAACAGTTGAACAGTTCTGGTCGTTTAATATCACTGTAGTGAAAAAAAGAAGAAGCAAAAAAGCATCAATGCAAATATGAGCGTCAGGGAATTCAATTTGCATAAGTCTGTAGTACCTCCATGTAGCCGTTAGGTGGCAGGCATTAATACTTTATTATGAATCTGATTCCGCAGACAACTGAGTAACTGGTTTGGAGAAGTCCAGCTTCTGAATTATCCAAATACTGTACTGTATGTCTACGTTTTATAAGTAAACGTTGTTAAACAAAGCTGGCCAGCTTTATTCATTCTGCACTGTTCTTGTGGCAGAATTTTATTGAAAAATAAATGGACTGTTAACAGAGATGATAGTGGAGGACAAGCAAACATTGTAAATTGCAGGTGAGAAATGCCTCTGCCTTCCCCATGAGTATGAGAATACATGCTCCATTGTGTCTCTGAGCTGTGATAGGTTTCATTATGAATTCATGCCAAAAGACAACACCACACTCCTTTGTTGTCTCAGAAAATTATAAATATTAAACTGATTTCCAATCGGTTTCTTTCTTTCTTTATTTCTTTCTTTCTTATTTTCTCTTAAATGAAATAATTAATTTGAACAAAGATAGTTTTTGCATTAAATATTTTCTTAAATGACCAATTCATAACTTAGCATTTAAAGAAAAAAGCTTGTGTTGTAAATGTCAGAACTGCATTTAGTATTTTGATTTGAAGTACTTTCGCTGGCGAAAAATGACTGTGATTTTGTTTTTTGTTTGGGCTGTATTTAATACAGAAAAGAACTTGAGAGTTTGTCTGTCATCTGATATGTTTGATTCCCTTTGGACAATAAGCTGTCAGATGTGCACATTCAGTTGTATTCAGTGCCAATTCAATGGGAGTAAATTTCCCTTCTAAATTTTCTGCAAATTTATAGTAAAAAAACAGCTGCTTATTTCATTAACTAATATAATGTTAATATATCTACTGAATATACCTACTGCTAATATATAATATAAATATGTAATTTTGTACACTTATAATACAGTAATGATAATAATAATAATAATAATAATAATAATAATAATAATAATAATAATAATAATAATGGTAATATAAAAAGAAAGTAGCTTTTCCACAAGCTGAAGTCAAATATATGTACTAAATATATATACTAAAATATACAGGTACACACAGTGTCATGCACAAAAATACAAAACAGCATCATGGTAATAAACATGACACTAAAATAACAATAAATAATAATAATAATAATAAAAATTTATTTCAATGATTAACCATCTAATCTGAGAATTCTGGGAATGTCACTTTACGTTTTTTCACTTCACAACATTCTTTTTCACTGTAAGTCAGCAGTATTTTAGTGTAAAATTACATGAAATGTTGAATTACATTAATTGCCGTTTTAATTAAAAGATCAATTTTGTGATGGAGCTCAGCCAGCTTACCTAATTTACAGAGCCAGCAGGTCAATATCCAGAGCGCCACCAGGTATGGAGTTTCCACATGATGCCATTTCCAGGTGACAATAGGTAATGTAGTGATTGTCGAAGAGCTATGTCCAGAGTCATTGGTTGAGGTACTAGTGTCCTCAGCGGCAGATGACTTTAAAGTAAAGTCATTGTCTACTTCGAAACTACCTACTTCTATTGCTGCAGCCTTGCATGATGTACTGAAAACTACTACTAATGCTAGAATAAGTGCAAACTGCCGAAGAAATGCCATCGCAGACCTTTGTTGATGAAAAAACACTAAGTATTTTACTTTCTGCTTGTGCCTACTTGCATTTATCTAAGCAGCTGTCATTAGTGTCTTTCTCCTCGCTCTGTCAGTCTGCGTTTGACTCTAACCTGCATATGATGTCCATACCTTCTCTTTATTTGTCCCTCCTCCTACAAAATAAAGATTCACTTTGGAGGTAGTCTGTAACTCCTCCCTGTTGAATCTCACAGGTGTGTAGTAATCGGTGTGTGGGACTCATCTAACAGATTCGTTTGACGAGTTTCTTTATTGAAGGGGGCGGGTTTGAACACCT
Organism: Cirrhinus mrigala; assembly: GCA_036247105.1. Classification (NCBI taxonomy): domain Eukaryota; kingdom Metazoa; phylum Chordata; class Actinopteri; order Cypriniformes; family Cyprinidae; genus Cirrhinus; species Cirrhinus mrigala. The sequence goes on along the minus strand of CM070025.1, from coordinate 25,648,173 downwards.
TGGGCCAAGAGTTGGATAATAACAGAGGCCCATTCATATGGCAAAGAAAGATAACCAAACTATTGTCTTTTTAACATCAGTCTCATAAAATCTACTGTTCACGCAAGCCAAGATACGGCAGTTAAGACAAAGTTAAGACAATTGCATCTAGCTGCTGTTCCACTCTTCATCATTTACTGTTTTAATCTCAATTAATCTGCACTGCAGAAATCATATTTACTCAATATTTTTTGTCTTGTCTGTCTGTAGAAATAACAAAAAATCCTCAAAATGATAAATTCACTGCAAAATGTTTGTGTTTAGAAATTGCACCCTGAATTATGTTTATTTGGCAGTTCATTGTTTTTTGTTTTGTAAGATCCTTTGCTAACAGAATTTTATATCTGTTATCTGCTATATTAGATAAGTTTTATTTTACACAATTTAGATTTTTTTTGTTTTACTTTCTTTTTTATTTTCAAGTCTAGTTTGTGTTTATACGATGCATTGTTAAAAAAAAGTAAGAGCTGGATTTTGCAATATGAAGTTTATTACTGAAACATAAGTTCATGACTTGGACTGAAAATAGAAATTATTGCATTACAGCAAGTTTATAATGTGCAGGTCGTTTGTTTGTGTTTAAGGGTGAAAAACACCATCCTCCCTCATCACACCGGAAGAGACGTCTGTGAGCACTGTATGGCCTCCATAACCCCCATGAATCTCTGTTTATAGGACTCTGTGTGCTATCAGAAAGTCATACAGTATTTAAGATCTGTTCCTGAACTATTTTACAGTGAGTCCTGTGCCAAAGATAAAAAATTCCAGACAACACATATTATTGATTAACATATTGATCTGTTTGAAGGATTCCATTAATATAAGTCACGAATTGTCTAAATCATTAGTAATGTTTAAATCATGTCCCAGTTAAGACCAGCACAAATTGTTCCCCCAATGTTCCTGCTACTTTATTTTCTATCATTTTTTGTACAAATATTTCAGAACCTATGCTATCAAGTGCCATCACAAAGTGAAATTTACATTCTTACTCACCTAAAGTGACAACCTTGCTTTTAAATGCAAAGTTCAAATAAACATTTTTATAGTTACTAATAAAAAAGTATTTAAATTATATATATTTATATAACAGTTCTTTCTGGTTGAATCAGCATGAATCTGATTGGCTTAAATAAGCACGATATTCTAGTGATATCGGAACTCCAAATGTTTCAGCATTTGTATCACTCCGCTTGTGGTATTTCTCACAGCGAGTGTCATGCCGGTCATCCAAATCCATTTTTTTTTTTTTTTACCGTTTTTGTGTCACAGTTTTTTTTAGGCAAGAATGTACTTGTTTAGACTTCAAATATGCAGTTTGTTAATAAAGATAACGAGTATTTGAAAATTGAAAAAGCCGTTCAGCACTTGTGAAATCGCCGAGAGCAGGTTCTGGAATTTTCTGCTGGCTCTGATGTCTCTATAGTGAATGAACATGAGATATAATTAGTGAATCAGGCAGTCTTTGGTCTCATTAATCTGTTATTTGTTCCAGAGCAAAGGGCAAAATCACATCGCATTATATTTTATGTAACTTTAATGTCAGAGCCTTTGTACTTTTGACTGAATTGCCTAGTAACATTTATGATGGCTGTTGTTGTTGTTTATTACATATTACACAGCAAAACCTTCAGTGTTGAAATCCTGCTGTTAAGGAGTAAAAATTCTGGAGTTGAATTTTAAGGGATTAACACAGTTAGTGTAAACATCACCCTATGGCTGGAGAAATTAAAGAGAGTTACATTTTATTAACACTGTGAGTGTTAATATTTACATCCGGGATATTTACATGCCTAAACCAGCCAAAAAATTTCTCACAAACGCCATTTTCTTTGACTTGCGATGCGGAGCATACAAGGATGGAAAACACCAAAGTTAAGTGTTTTATCTAATTTACAACATGCATGTTATAACTCCATATTGTGTTTTAACGATATTTATGTGCTGTGTATGCCTACACTTTTCTCAGGAACATTTTTTTCACTTGCGATGCCGAACAAATGAGGAGCTGCTTTAAATCCTGCCAGTGAGTGTTTTTTTCTTATTTATAATATGTATTTGAAAACATATTGATTTATATCACTATTTATGTGCTGTGCGCTCATAAACGTTTCTTATTTGCAAGACATTTGCTTTACTAGTAGGTTGATAACACTGGGCCCGAGCCCCACTGAACCCAGCCCAGCCAGGGACGGCTAAACAAACTGCGCCCAAGCCCGGTATGGAGCGAACACAAGTCAAATGAATCGGCCTTTGGGAGTCAAACGCGCTTCTGCACCGAACCAAGTAAAGGTCTCTGCAGGAAAGTAATGGGAGTTACCAGATTGGGGCATCTTTAGACCATGTTACCTGATTGGCTGATGTCATAATGACAGTAAGTTTAGGGGTGGGGTTAGGTAAAAAGGATAATTTTGATTGCATGATTTTGAAAGACCCAGCAGTTTGAAATCAACCACAAATTCAGAAACGCCCACTTTTGCTCTGCAGAGACCGCAACCTCCACCGAATGCTTAAACAGTCTTTCAATTGTGCACAAGTGGCGCGCAAATTACCGTATACTCTGGGCGCGTTCACCGGCGCGCTCAAGATTTGCCCGAGCCAAAATGTGCAAGCTGTCTGAATTCTACTGAGAAAATGCCACGCTACACACTGAAAAATAGGGGTTTAAAATTGTTTCTTTTGGGGTACAAAAGCTTGTCGCTGGAGCAGTACCCTTCAAAGGACATCTTTGTACCCTTTTACCCTTCTTTTTTACCCATAATAGGTACTTATTACTACTTTAAAGGGCTAAAAAAGGTACAAAGATGTCCTTTTAAGGGTACTGCTCCAGCGACAAGCTTTTGTACCCCAATAGGTACAATTTTAAACCCCTATTTTTCTGTGTGTTTGGAGAAAGTCAAACATTATCTAAAAAAGCACATAGACTAAAGACTGAAAAAAAAAAGATTATTAAACAATCTTGCGCCAGCACTAACATATATTAAAATGTTTTTAAACTACTTGTGACCACCTTTACTAGAATTTATTTGTAATTAATACGTAACTCTGACATTTCACCTGATTTTTTTTTTTCTAATTTACAGGACCACTTTTGTGATGCTGCAAGTGGGAGTGGATATCTTGCTTGGCTGAAAAATGCAGAGAAACACATCTCATCATGCTGAAAAAAGAGACAATTTTTTATGCATATTTATTATTTATTAGTAGATGTGTCTATTTTAAGTCATTATTTATAAATAAAATGAATCATACAAAATGCATGTTATTTTTTATTTATTACTGACCTGAAAAGGTATTTCACATAAAAGATGTTTACGTAAAGTCCACAAGAGAAAATAGTAGTTGTACATAATAGTAGTAAATAGTAGTTTATAAAAATGAAAAGTTTCTGAGTTGTTACCTTTTTTTTGTGATTTGTTCCTGGGCCCTTGTTTGTCCTGAACAGTTAAACTGCCTGCTGTTCTTCAGAAAAAATACTTCAGGTCCCACAAATTCTTTGGTTTTTCAGCATTTTTGTGTATTTGAACCCTTTCCAACAATGACTGTATAATTTTGAGATCCATCTTTTCACACTGAGGACAACTGAGGGACTCATATGCAAATAATACAAAAGGTTCAAACGCGCACTGTTGCTCCAGAAGAAAACACAATGCATTAAGAGCCATTGGATGAAAACTTTTCGAATTTGAAGATGAGGGTAAATTTAACTTATTTTGTTATCTGGGAAACATGTAAGCATCTTCTGTAGCTTCTGAAAGGCAGTACGGAATGAAAAAACAAAAACTGGCAAAATAAGAAAAATGACACATCTTCATTCTGTTTTAGAAGTTTACACCCCTGGCTTTTGATGCATTGTGTTTCCTTCTGGAGCATCAGTGAGCATTTGAACCCTCTGTAATAGTATATGAGTCCCTCAGTTGTCCTCAGTGTGAAAAGATGGATTCAAAATCATACAGTCATTGTTGGAAAGGGTTCAAAAATGCTGAAACACCAAAGAATTTGTGGGACCTGAAGGATTTTCTTTTGAAGAACAGTAGACTGTTTAAATGTTCAGGACAAACAAGGGTCTCATGAACGGTTACCACTAAATTAAAAAAAAAAAAAAAAACACAGCTGTGGATCATTCAAGTAACAAAGTATTAAGAATCAAGTGTATGTAAACTTTTAAACATGGTAATTTTTTAATCCCTCTTATTTTGGTAAAATAAATAACATTTTGCAGATTCTGCAAGGTGTATGAAAACATTTGACCTCAACTGTAACAGTCTATGCATCTATGAAAAGTGTAATGTAATATGTTGCAATGTCATCTTACTGTCCTAAAGTGGAACACCAAGAGGCATTCCAAGAGTTCAGAGGTTGTGCTTTGATATGAAGGTAGGAAACATTTACAGGATCAATAATGCTTAAGGGTAGTGTAACATGTTGTTCCATGCTGGTTCAAAGGCTTTACGGACGTCATCTTTGAGCGATTACACTGCAGTGCCTTTTTAAAACATACATTTTAATATAATTAAGTTCTTGGAATGAATGCATAAAAATGTTTTAAAGCATAACAGTGCAATCTTTTTGTCCTGTACTTTTAGACACAGTTTGTGATGTCCTCCCATTGTTTTGTTTGCTCCAGACTGTTTATTTTCAAAACAGCCACATGCACACATTTGTATACGTCACAAAATAGGACACAGACAGAATTGTCTATATGTTTTTTTGGTCCGTTTAACATTGTGGGATTCTTTTATCAAAAGAGCTAACACATTCTTTTTGATCACTGAATTTGAGTGAATCTGCAACCCATAGGAAACCAAAAAGTAGGCAAACCCTAAGGCATGTTTCAGCTTACATAATATGTCAAATCCCAAGGAAATATTAAAAACTAAAGACTGAACTGCATCTGAAAAAGCTTCGTCATGCACATAAAGCATAATTTATTTTTAGCACAGAGACAATTCTCTGACTTCCTTGACATACTCCAACAAAAGAAGCTTTCTCTTGTTTTGTTTATTTAACTTCCTGCTTACTCTGTTAGGGGTAAGGGGGCTGACTTTGGAAAGGTAACAGTAAAGCAACACACTTTAATATTATCCATCTCATAGTTCAGAACCAGCCAACTCTCCATGTATCCTCAGTGTATGTCATTCAACCCATGTTTGAAGGTGGAGACGCTCTGTACTGTTTTGACTTTACAGGCCTCGTGAAACTTTTTGTGTCACAGAAACCAAGGTTTGGACATTAACAAGCCACCCGAGTGGCTTGCTAATATTTACGGTTAACGGTGAAGGACTTCTCACCCAACAGGAAGGTACTTTTTACAGCTAATTAAGAGGAAGGTCAGAACACTATGAACCTGTTTTGACCTGTATTTACACGAGAACACACCCGTTACCGTCCGGTCAATCAGTGGTGCAATCAAAATTTAGTGTCGTGCTGTAAACACTGGGGTTCCAGTCAACTAAATATTGATCTTCTCATTTTAGGATCGAATCTGGATGTGACAAAGCATTTCAGTGTCAGAAAACACTGAGGTCTAATGGCTTTGAAGGAAGTGTAAAGGAATGACTCAGTGGGATGAGTACTGAATCACTTTTGCAAATATTTCCCTCCCTGTTTGCTCTCAGAGACTTCAAGTCCTGTATTTCACAGAACAAACGTGTGCATTAGAGAATAAGACCTCTTGTTTCTTTTATAGGTGCAAATGTAGCCTATATTTTTTTTGAGCAACATGTAAATTGTCAGTATTTCACTTTATTATAGTAAATGTTTTCCAAGATCTTATGGAGGCCATACTAACCATAAAATAGTGATTCCTTGTTTGGGATTTGTTTGTGGTGCCTTCAGACTATCAGCACTGTCATCGTGATTTCCTGCTGAATCATTATTCTCTTTTGGTTTGACTGGTGACTAGCTCAAAACGACTGGAACTCATTCAACTAGGGATGCACGATATTATGGGACTGATATCGGAATCGGCCGATAATGGTTTAAATGCAAATATCGGCATCGGCCTGATATGAAAAATTATGCCGATATGTCTTGCCGATAAGAGGAATATGTTAACTTACATTTGCTGAGAGTGTGCTGCTAGGGATTAGATCATGTCAGCAGTGTGGCTCATTCCTGAAGCAAAGTTTTGCCTGAATGAGGAGTAGATTCACTGTTTTGGATCCTGCATTTAAACTGAGAATGCACATACAGAATGACGCATAGCAATAGCACGTGTAGTGGCAGCGGAGGCTATTGGAGAAAGCGCGCCGTTGTTCTGTTTGGGATCATTTACTGTTGCCTGTTTCATATCCAGTCACCAGACTGCTAAATGCACATTTTAAATGGTTTCATGGTGCTCTTTGTTGTATTTTGAAACTCAGTGGCTATGTTTGCAAATTACATGATCGGCATTTAAAATAAAGAGATCCCAAAGGTAATTACGGCACGCGGTCAGTGAATTCTCTTTCTCCCAGTGCATTCACACCAGACGTGAATTGCGCAAATTAATCGCTGACATGGATTTTGTCATCGGGAAAGTAGTTGTAAAATACGGCGAATAGAAGCTCAATTTGCTTTAGCTAGCTTGTAGTCTCTCTCTCTCTCTCTCTCTCTCTCTCTCTCTCTCTCTCTCTCTATATATATATATATATATATATATATATATATATATATATATATATATATAGCTCAAATTAAGTAAAGACCATAAATTAAGTAAACAACTTACCAGGGTTGCGTTTTCCGTACAACGACCTAAGTCGCCTCCATAGTACGATGCATTGTTGTGAAAACAAACTAGCTAGTCACGACTGTTTCCCGAACACTGTCTCATCTCCGTCGTTTAAACCACATTAGTTCAACAATGTAGGGCCGTTGTTATTGACGTCACCTAGTAATAATTTATGCTATTTAACTTATTAGAGATCTCTAAAATGCAGCTATATTAAACATGGCACCTGATGACTAATTTACTATTTTTTGTTCCACGTCATTTCGCTTTATTTGATGCTTGATTCATCGCGGGTTCCGTCTCACGTCATACTGCGGGGTTCCCGTAGGCATTTATGCACGTGCGCACTATTCAAAAACGTCGCTTACAGAGGAAGGTTAAAAATACATAAATTAAAATGCATTTATATTTAGATAATTATAGATTTTATATTGTGCCCAAGAGCATAATTTATTGAGCCCATATGTCTTACTAACAAGGAACTATGCTTCTAACCACAGGTTGAGAGCTGTAGTTCCAACCACGTAATTTTGTGACACTGTTTGCGTATGTTCGTTTGAACTATGGTTTCGGTAAACACTGAATCGTTGAACTATGTTGGTAACGACGGAACTTGCGACCATAGTTGGCTAACCATGCTTTTGGGAAACGGCACCCCTGGTTAGTCATGCAAGCAAGATATCATTCATCACTGTAAAGCTTTGGCAAAATAAATAAATAAATACAAATGATGATGATTATTATTATTATTATTATTATTATTATTGTTATTATTATTATTAATAAATAATAAAAGAAAAAAAAGAAAACTGTAAATCTTTTACAAAATAAAGAAAACGGTTTTCCGCCTTGTGTTTCTTTAGGTGAACTCTGGATTGTGTCACAATGAATTGACACTCAGCACTTTTTTTTCCTTTCGTTTTGTTAATCAGTTAATGATTCAAGTGAAATATATTTAGGTTTATGTTTTTGTGCCGCTGCTGAGCTTCTCTGACGACTTGTCACCAGATTTTGCCAAATTAAATTTACCGTTCGTTCTCAAAATGTAAAGTGATCAAGACAATTCTCCGGAGCACAATGTTACAAGAGAGTCTGTCCACTTTAGCTCTTCTAAGTGTCAAGAAAGCACATGTTCGCAACATCGACATTAAGCTGCAGTCAAAGTCTTTGCACACCAAAACGTTCGGAAAGCAGATTTGGTGGAGTTTTGCTTGTTTGTGATTGTCAGTTCATAAAAAGAATAAATAAGTTAATTACAAAAGTTGGTATATGTATAGAAAGTTAATTTTTTATCAAAATTTAGCATTTATAGTTATTCTTTTAATTTGTTTTTCTCCTCATATTTTTACTGTTCATTTTCTCACTAAAAGACATGAATTTTGCTTGTATATTTTTTAAATGAGTTAGCGAGTCATAGGTTGTACATAGATTTTATTGAGCTTACTATTAAATAAAATGCAGACTGTGGCCAATAACAGATATTTGTGTATTATTATTGTTGAGGAATCCTCCTGCTATTGCTAAAATATCAAATCAAAGCAACGGCACTTTTGCCTCCACGTTCATAATATATTTATTCCCGCAGTCTGACTGAAAAGCAATATCAAATACACACATAATATAGACTATATATTCTATTCAATAATAACGTCAGATGCATAAATGCAATGATAATTCACCACATTTATTACTGATAAATAAGTTGGGAGGGGCCCCTACATATTAATTTGTTCCCTCATTTGACAAATTAATAAATTAATAAATCGTAGGAACGAATTTACAAGTTGTAGCATTGAGTTATGTCCTGTTCTTGTCCTGCATGGTTTGCTTGTGCAAAAAAAAAACAAAAAAAACATGCAAAGCACTGTCATGGTCACCCAGTTTAGTTTTACTTTTCTTTTTTTTTTCGTTTTGAAATGTTGTTTTCAGATTGCAAATTTGAAAGTGAAAGCATCCGAAGCTTGGCTTATGACATGGCAAAAGTGAACTTAATTCACAAAATTCAGATCATAAATAATGCTAGCCTTCTGATGAAAAAGAAGGGGTTGAATGTTAATCACTCATTACTATTTATTTAATTCTAACAAATAAGCTATTGTTAAAAACTAACTTTCCAAACCAAAGGAATATATGTCGGTGTCAGTATCAGTATCGGCCAAAATGAGATGAAAAATATCGGCATATCGGATATCGGCAAAATCCAATATCGTGCATCCCTGCATTCAACCCACAAACACTAGAAAACAACCTAGAAAACTTAGATACATAGAATAATAACCACTTTGCTTTGCAACGGGATACTTGCTTTCCTGACCTCTTTCTATTTGTTGAAAAAATCAAGAAAAGTTTAATTTGTTTAGCACTGCTCTTTTTAAGTATACACACTACCAGTCAAAAGTTTTTGAACAGTAAGATTTTTAATGTTTTTTAATGCTCACCAAGCCTGCATTTATTTGATCCAAAGTAATAAAATAAATGAAATAAAAAGCTTTTCGTAACAGAATAATAACCACTTCACTTTGCAACGGGATACTTGCTTTCCTGAGCACGAGGTGTCAGTACCTCTTAAATAGCCATATTAAACATTGGTAAACCACAGGCCTTTCTGACTCAGAGTTGCATTGCAGAACATAAGCACATAGCCTCATCAAATTGCTAAAAATAGAAAAAGTGGTAAAAATAGACACTTTAATAGCTGCCTGGAGAAAGACCTTTAAATGATAAGAAATGAATAAATGTGAAGTACAAACAGAAATAAAGATACTAAGACAAATTAAATATGTATGTGTTATGCAATATGTAAATAATAAGAAAAGGGTGATATTACTCAATAACATTTTTTACACAATATAAATCTTAAGCAGCAGATAAGAAGGACCTTTAACAATGTCAGCCACTGACGAATCATTTGTTATTTTTCTGTTTGCATTCTACATTAATCCAGCTGACAGGCAAGATATGAAACAATTTACTGAAGTAGTATTTTCTTGTACATTGTACTCAAACAATTTTTGTTTTACAATTTAGAGAAATCATTTTTACAGTTATGAACAATTACATTATCATAAATACTGTACACTCAGTTTTGTTTTAATGTAAATGATGTTATGTGTAATTTAAAGGTGCAATACTATGCAGAACTTTTACGCCTGAAATGCCGACAAATCTGAAATTCTAAATCTAAAATTTTAAAGAGAAATTAGTTTATATTAAAATCTCTGACCACTTATGAGCACATCATTGAGATCTTAAACAGGACACAGTCACATCTGAATTGTCTGCAAACACCTGATACGGAATTGAGCATTGCTAGAATATCTGCAGTATGTCATTTGCTCATCTGTGGGAATGTTTTGGTGATGTGTTGCAGATGAGAAATTGTTGTAAAAGTTGCAACTTGCAAACTAATTGACTTTAGTTAGCTTCAGGCCAAATGGGCTATTGCTCTAAAATGGAAGGAGATACAAGGTCCTTCCTCTGTCCTTTGGATTAAAGAAATGACTAACAACCTCACCATGGAACTTATGCAGTTAAAGGGAAACTTAAAGACTTTTACAATATTTGGACTCCATTTTTATGCTACTGTAACCAAGTGCAACCAGTGTGGTTTTTTTTTATCTCTTTTATTTAAATGTATTGTTCTGGATTTAAAACAAGTGCAAATAAATATATTTCAGAAAAAAAAAAAAGTTGCAACTTGCAGATGTAAAGGCACGTGTGACGTGTGAATCAGACAAGTGAAGTTTACACAATAAAGCATGTTGTGGCAATAATGTTACAGTAGAGCTATGGGTAAGCAATTTGTTACATGAAAGCTGACCTCTTTCCATTTGTTGAAAAAATCAAGAAAAAGTTGTTTAGTACTGCTCTTTTTAAGTATATACACTACCAGTCAAAAGTTTTTGAACAGTAAGATTTTTAATGTTTTTTAATGCTTTTGCTCACTAAGCCTGCATTTATTTGATCCAAAATAATAAAATAAATGAAATAAAAAGCTTTTGTAACATACAGTATACACTATACCATTCATACAAATAAATATATATAAATATATATCTTTTATTTAGGACAGATGCTAGAATTGTACATAATCATAATAATAAATGTTTTTGAGCAGCAAATCAGAATATTAGAATGATTTATGAAGGATCATGTGACTGGAGTAATGATCCTAAAAATTCAGCTTTGAAACCACAGGAATAAATTACATTTTAAAATATATTCAAATTCAAATCAGTTATTTTAAATAGTAAAAATATTTCCAAAATGTACTGTTTTTGTTGTACTTTGGATCAAATAAATCCAGGCTTGGTGAGCAGAAGAGACTTCTTTAAAAATCTTTTAGTGTATTGACCAATAAAAATAGAAATGCTGTGAAATATTACCAAACTTGCAGTTGATCAAAGATGGATAGCCTAGAAAGCCTCCACTTCCCCACCTCAGGCATACAGACCATTGTTTTATTAATACCTATATAAAGATCATACACAGTAAAAAACAATTTGTCGAGTCAACTAAAAAAACTTGGTTACAACGCTGTCTAAAAATTTTTTTGAATCTTGTTGAAACAACTTCCTGTTAGTCCAGGTGATAAATTTGCTCAAGCTGAAGTCAATTTGTGTCAACTGGGAAAAATATTTTAACTTGACTTGATAAACGTAGGCAAATTTGTTACCCCGCTGCCTTAAAAATGTAAATAAAGATGACAAAACATGGTTTTCTTTCATTTATTTAATGATAGAGGCAACACTTTCATTCACATTTAAATTGAACAAGCAATTTGCTGTCAACACATCAACTGACAATCGAAACAAATTGCAAAATACAAACATAAACACACACATATACATATGTATATACATATGCGTGTATACAGTATACAGTTCATCAAAGTTGTCCTAAAACCAAAACTATACCAGTTCTTGTCTTAGGTGTCTTAGTTGATGAACTTTTTCGATCTACTTCAAATTTTGACTACTATATATATGGGTATATATATTTCTGTGTGTGTGACCATGGACCACAAAACCATTGAGATTTATACATCATCTGAAAGCTGAATAAATAGGATTGGACAAAAAAAAAATCGAAATATTGAGAAAATCACCTTTAAAGTTGTCCAAATGAAGTTCTTAGCAAGACATATTAATAATCAAAAATTATGTTTTGATATAATTATGGTAGGAAGTTTACAAAATATCTTCATGGAACATATATAAAATATATATAAAATAGTGTTAATATGCTTAACCAAATATGAATGCAATGCACATGAAAGCACAAAGGTCTGATTCTAAATTTCATAGTGCAACATGACCCGACAGAAATGTAAACATTACATATTAACTTTGAATGTTTCCAAACTCCCCCCATATCATAATGCAATTTAGTGGTCATAAAACAAGGAACCGATAGAAAGAGGAAAACAAAAGCACTCGTCAGTTTGAAGAAAATGTTTACTACATTACTGCACAAGGAAATGAGATGTGAAACAACATTTATTTTCATGAGAACATGCATAGTCCAAGTTTTTCCAAAAAAAATAAAAAACAAAAAACTAAAGATCTTGCTATGGAGCCCATGAACATGCAAAGAACAGCTGCTCCCAACAATGTTTATGACAAGATTTTGCAGAGTCTCAAAGGTGTATTTCTTGCATTTGCGGTAGTGGATGTTCAGCACTCAGAAGTGCAGGAGTCCAAATGACGACAAGATGTCCAAATGAGAGAGATGTTAATTATTCCTTGAGAAGCACATTAGACATTAGAATGCCAACGACAATTTCTTCCACAACATCCTCAATTTCACTGGATGGCTGGGAAAACACAAAATATTACATTACTTATTAACTTTATGACAGCTGAACACAACTGTACATACACTACTAAAGTTGTGTGTTTTGTTAAAAGGACAGATACTAAAAAATCACCATTCACCCTCAAGTATACATTTCTGTTATGCTGAACACAAAGGAATATATTTTAAAAAATGTTTGTAACCAAACATGAAACTCAAAAGTCAGTGGTGCTCCTCAACTGTTTGGGTAAAAACATTCAAAATAACTTCCTTTCTTAAACCGTTAAAAGCCTGAACAGATTTCCTTGTTCTGCTGAACACGAGGACTTTAAAATCCCTATGGGGAAATAAATGGAAAATATACCTCTGGAACCAGCACGGCTAAAAAAAGGAGGAAAAATTTGCATGTTATTTCTTTACTGGTATTTCTGAATGTCATAAAATCTGACAAGATCCAGATTCCTAGATCCAACTTTGCGATTGCAATTCAGTCTAATCTGTCTAACCATTTAAATAATGAACTGAAAATCTCTTAGTGTAAATAGTGATAGTCCTTTCGAATAATAGTCTGTTGCACTGCATGTTTTAAAGTAACATGAGTAAAGCGTGACTCTTAAGCAAAGTTGCTAATGGCCAATGTGCCAGCGCTGCTATGAGCCTGAACATTTTCAAGATAAATTCAAGAGCTTTTAAATACAAGTTAAAGGAAATTGAAGGGAAAATAAGAAGTCAAATTATGTTCTCTAAATTTTGAAGCTGTTTTCTAATGCAAATATCTAACTATTTTCACCAAAAAAGAAAAGGAAAAAATAGCCATTTACTAACCCAAAATTGTTTTAACCCTGAATGAGTTTCTTTCTGTGACAAAATAGTTTACACAACACCACAGCGTGTTACAAACCCAGATCACCAAGATTTCTGCTTTTATTAGCTGAACTGCAGATTGATGTAAAATAATAAACATAATATATATATATAAATATATATATATATATAAATAAATCTTTACAGAAAGTCAAATGTCATGAAAAGTGTGTTTTGATGACCAAAGCCCTACTTTTACAATCCAGATGAGGCTTTTAAAATACATAACAAATGAAAACACAGCTGTTTTCAACATAATCATAATAATGATTGTTTGATTTGAGCAGTAAATCAGAATAATAGAATGATTTCTGAAGGATCATGTGACTGGAGTAATGACACTAAAAATGTAGCTTTGAAATCACAGGAATAACTTAAATTTTTAAATATATTCACATGGAAAACAGTTATTTTTTATAGTAAAAAATATTTCACATTTTTACTGTTTTTGCTGTACTTTGGATCAAATAAATGCAGGCTTGGTGAGCAGAATAGAGAAAAAAAACATTAAAATCTTACTGTTCAAAAAATTTTTTTTTTTTTGGTAGTGTATATGTGACCAATAAAAACAGTAATGCTGTGAAATATTACCTTGCAGTTGATCAAAGATGGATAGCCTAGAACAGGCAGTGCCCACAAAACTGCTCCCCTGCCCCACCTTGGGCATTCAGACAACTGTTTTATTAATACCTATATAAAGATCACATAGACATAAAGATCTCGATAAGAGACTTGCAATTTCATTGCAGAACATCAGCACGTAGCCTCGTCAAATCTAAAGGAGAAGATATTGACAAGCCTGGGCATCTTGATAAGAACCTGTTTAGCTTAACGGTTTGTGTCTTTAAAAGTCTTTAATTTTAAGCACTGAAGAATTGGCAAAAGTAAAAGAAAAAAAAAGTCCTAAAAATAGACATTTTAAAAGCTGCCCTTTATAGATAAGAGTTCATAGATCCTCTGGAGAAAGACCTATAAATGATAAGAAATGAATAAATGTGAAGTACAAATAGAAATAAAGATACACATAATACCAAGACAAACAAAATAAAAAAATATTTTTAGTTGCATATGTATTGTGTAATATGTAAATAATAAGAAAAGGGTGATTTTACTAAATAAATTATCCAGTGATAACAATCTAAGTGCGCACATCCAGCAGGCCAAAAGATGAATGAGGGTGCACCACAGCTCCAGTCAGGTAGATAGATATTTATTTATGTTCTCACCACAGGTGATGTTTCAAGCCTAGAAGTCTGATGAGGAGCTTTTAGGCTCGAAACATCACCTGTGGTGAGAAACCAAAATATTTTTCTACTTCTGGAGCTGTGGTGTGCCAACTTTGATCTTTCTACTAAGTTCTTTACACAATATACATCTTGAGCAGCAGGTTAGAAATACTGATCATTTGTTATTTTTCAGTTTGCATTTCATTCCTTTTTTTATTCTAATTCTACTTTAAACCATATGTTTAACAAACAGGACAGGCAGTAAAAACTCTTTTTTTTATTTTAAATTTTAAATGATGCCAGCCCAGAGCGTGCAAAACACAAAAACTGAGTTGTCATCTGTAACGTAAGAAACAAAGGAACAACTCGAGCCTGAGCTGGTGACAGCTGGTAAATGGCACTGTAGGTGTAAGGAGATTCAGATGTTAGATTGTAACATCAAGGTATCACACAAAAGCTAAATCAATCAAAAAAGAAACATTCTGAGACTGTCCTGCCTCTGCTTAAAAGGTGCTGAATGAAATTTTTTGACTGCACTAAAGCATGTAAATACCATAATATGTTTGCAAATATTTAGGAAACATGCAAAGTTCACATACTTCTCTTTATACTCTTCTTCAAAAAACAATGCCACAGTCAGTTATTCTACTTTGAAATGTGTGTATGGAAGCCTGTTTCTGCCACTGAATAAAAAATATAAAGGTAATTGTGACTTTTTATTTTATAATTCTGGCTTTTTGTCTCGCGATTGTGAGATATAAATTTGCAATTGCAAGTTGAAAAGACAGAATTGTAAAATAGAAACTCACAATTCTGAATTCTTTCTCAGAATTGTTAGTTTACATCTTGCAATTCAAGTAGGAATTGTGAGATATAAACTCGCAATTCTGAGAACATATCTGTCTTTTTTTTTCCCCTCAGAACTGGACCTTATAACTCGCAATTATAAGTGTATTAAACAGAAAAATAGTGGGTCGAAGGAACCAACACTCCATTGTTCTCCTCTGGCCAGACGAAACCAACAGTTTAATTCCACGCTGCAACAAATTCATATTGTGCAGAGGACTCGTCTGGTTCCAGTGGTCTTGTGCTGATGGCCGTCTAGTTGACAAGGTCTTCGCGGGGATCTGTCTGTGACCAGACTGGATCTGGTTGGCTACGGTGACCTCGGAACAAGAATGTAACAGACTAATATTAGCATAGAGGCCATTCTTCTTATGATGTAACAAGTACATTGGGTGTTATGGGAAGTGTTCCCAGTTCTGGCTGACCTAATTAATTCACCCTAACAATTGTTTAACGAATTTATCCACTGTATTGAATAAATACCTGGGGTTGTGTTTATTTTCTTCTAAAAGAGACGAAAAGTAATCAGACTGTGATGAAGATGAGCTCACCAGCTCGCCTTTGGGGAAAAAATGAGTCAGTGAAGTAAAAATTTATGGCTCACTCACAAAGCACTTTCTGTCATGATACGCTGGAGCAAGGAAACGTGGAGCTCTTCAGAATACAATATAATTTCATGAATAAAATAAAATGTGCCAAAGGGCACATAAGACATGAACACAGGCTGACATGTATAACAGTGGACACCAGACACAGGGAAACACAAGGCTTAAGTAATAGGTAGTAAACGAGGATAAATTAATACAACACAGGTGTAGGGAATCTAATTAACAAGAACAGGAAACAAAACCATATTTGGAAAACAGGAACTAAGGCTGGAGGGAAAACGGGGAACACAGAGTCCAGAATCCTGACAGTACTCCCCCCTCCCGGAAGGCACGTCTCACGCCGTAACATAACCAGGGAGGGTGGGGTGGGCACCCTGGAGGCCGGTAACTGAGGGAGACATGGAGGGCCTCCAGGGTGGATCAGGGAGCTTGGGAGCCATGGGGGATCAGGGAGCTCAGGGGACCATGGCGGGTCAGGGAGCTTGGGCGGCCATGGCGGAGCAGACAGTTCAGGAAGCCCCCCCACCCCCCCCAAAAAAATTGGAGGGAATTTGATACAGGCCCATAAGAGCAGGCACTGGAGGGCGCTCAGGAGGAGCCGGCTCTGGAAGCGCGGGCTCTGGAGGGCACTTCAGAGGAGCGGGCACTGGAGGGCACTGGAGGGCACTCAGGAGGAGCGGGCTCTGGAGGGCGCTCTGGAGGGCGCTCAGGAGGCGAGGGCACTGGAGGGCTGGACGGGACCAGTGGAGACGTAGGAGACTCAGGAGGGCTGGACGGGACCAGCGGAGACATAGGAGCCATCTTGGGCGGCTCAGGTGAGTTGGCCATCTTGGCCGGGGACTGGGCATTTCTGGGCTGAGGATGAGGGAGGAGCTTCGGAGGACACAGGGAAGCATGAAGGCAGCGAGCTCATTGGAGCAGCAGGTGAAGGATTCTGGCTTGTGGTGAGCTGGAGCATCCGCATGCTTTCGGATGGGAGGAGGATTAGAATCCTCCACATCAACATAGAACTTAGAATGACTTAGATCAAGGACATAATTTATAAAATCCGCTGTGGGTCTGTGGCAATTGTCAGGAATCAAGAAACAAAACAAACTATCATCATTTAGTCCCATCCGAAAGCAAGCGTTAATCATTGAATCACTCCAGCTCACCAGATGTAAAACGCTAAGAAATTCCTCCACATACTGCTCCAAAGGTCTTTCCTCCTGTTGGAAGTCTAGAAGGAAGTCCTCAGCACAGTTCATTTTTTATAGGTCCACTGTTCTGTCACGATATGCTGGAGCAAGGAAACGTGGAGATCTTTAGAATACAATATAATTTAATGAAATAATCCAAAGGGCACATAAGACAGGAACACAGGCTGACATAACAGTGGACACCAGACACAGGGAAACACAAGGCTTAAGTAACAGGGAGTAAACAAGGATAAATTAATGCAACACAGATGTAGGGAATCTAATTAACAAGAAAAGGAAACAAAACCATATTTGGAAAACAGGAACTAAGGCTGGAGGTAAAATGTGGAACACAGAGTCCAGAATCCTGACACTTTTGTGCGAGGTGAAATTTATTTACAGTGCCAGAAAGTTCATCCACAGTGAAGAATAGGTCACACAAAAATGACAAAAATCCAAAGTACCAAAAAAAACAAAAAAAAGGGAAAATAAAGCAGAAAATAATCCAACAATGATATATATATAGACAACAACAAAGTATCCACAATATACGAAGGGTTTTGGGTTTGCTTAAGGCATCGACTTGTTAAACAAGCATTGGTTTTGGGTTTGGCCAAACATAAACACACACACATGTACCACGTCTACTTGACATCTTTTATAATAATCAATAATAATTCATTTCAGCTCTCTATATAATAATAAACACACAATCCATTAACACATAATACTTTTAACACATAATTTCCACACTTAAAAACACACAAAAACACCTATTCAAACTACACAATGGTTTCACCAGCTTCCGGTTGTGCTGCGACCAAGCCTGTGATGTCATAATCGGCTGCCGCTCGTTCGTTCGGTTTGGCCGGAACGATGTTTTTTTTCGTCAGAAGACTGACTACGCCACACAGACAAACATCACAGGGACGAAACGACAAGACAAGTGCAATGTATGTGTATGAAATGACTGGGAAATGCATATGGACAGGGGAGAGTGCTGAAATGGGAGAATGTCCACGTGCTATCAGGATTGCGTGTATGTGTGTGTGTGTGTGTGTGTGTGTGTGTGTGTGTGTGTGTGCCAGTGCTGCTTCAAGTTTTTCTGACCTATTGGATATTCTGAGAAACTGAGGTTACAGCTTTACCTATATGGAGTATACACAAGACTAGGTAATGGTTTGAGATATCATCACTCTTGTGCAGAATTTCAAGGCCATTAACATCAGTTCCACGTGACAGTGTTAAATCTAATACTGTCTATAAATCTATAATTCCGACAATGAGTAGGCCCTGACACGTGTTGTCTAACCCCAATAAAGTTCAGAATGTCTATAAATGCTGCTCCTAATGCATTTTTTTTTATCAACATAAATATCCCCAACAATGAAGACTTTATCTGCAGTCAGCACTAAACCCAACCTCTGAGAAATACTGAAATTATTACTATAAATTGTAGCAACACCACACCCCTTTACCTTTTGAACGCGGCTCATGTTTATAACAGTAATCTTGCAGGGTAGATTCATTTACAGTAATGTAATTAATCATCTGGTTTTAGCCAGGTTTCTGTCAAACAGCACATCTAGGTTATGATCAGTGTTCATTTCATTTACAAAAAGTGCTTTCATAGGAAGGAATCCAATATTCACTAAGCTGAGCTTTATCTTTTTTTATCTGTGTTATATTTGTTTTGTATTTGTTGAACATCAATTTAATTATTACCGTTAAATTGGTTTGCGTTTTTTGTTTTTGCTAGTTCTGGGAACAGACACACTCTCTGTAGTATATCTAGGTGAAGACTGTGAGTTATTTTGGTTGTGTATCCGAGGCTTTTAAGGTCGGGTACAATCTGCGATCTTTACTGGTAACCCGGAGTGTCAAAATACTATTGGGTGAATTGGCAGTGGTGGAATCACATGAAACACTATGGAAGCCTATTCCTGCCACTGAATAAAAAAAGGTAATTGTGACTTTTTATCTCACAATTCCTACTTTTTTTCTCACAGTTGTAAGATATAAATTTGCAATTGCAAGTTATAAAGTCAGAATTGTAAAATATAATTGGTTTGCGTTTTTTATCTGTGTTATGTTTGTTTTGTATTTGTTGAACGTCAATTTAATTATTACCGTTAAATTGGTTTGGGCGTTTTTTGTTTTTGCTAGTTCTGGGAACAGACACACTCTCTGTAGTATATCTAGGTGAAGACTGTGAGATATTTTGGTTGTGTATCCGAGGCTTTTGTGGTCAGGTAGAATCTGCAATCTTTAACCCAGATTGTTTGCTCGCTTCCATGGCTGTAGTATGTTGTGTTTTTTTGCCAACTGGTAACCCGGAGTGTCAAAATACTATTGAGTGAATTGGCAGTGGGGGAATCACATGAAACACTATGGAAGCCTATTCCTGCCACTGAATAAAAAAAGGTAATTGTGACTTTTTATCTCACAATTCTGACTTTTTTTCTCACAGTTGTGAGATATAAATTTGCAATTGCAAGTTATGAAGTCAGAACTGTAAAATATAAACTCACAATTATGACTTTTTTTTCACAGAATTGCTAGATTATATCTCACAAATTCTGACTTTATAACACACAATTGCAAGAAGTAGAATATATAAACTTGCAATTCTGAGAACATATCTGTCCCCGCTTTAGAACTGGACCTTATAACTCTCAATTATAAGTGTATTAAAAAGGAAAATAGTGTGTCGAATGAACCAACACTCCATCGTTCTCCTCTGGCCAGATGAAACCAACAGTTTAATTCCACGCTGCAACAAATTCATATTGTGCAAAGGACTCGTCTGGTTCCAGTGGTCTTGTGCTGATGGCCGTCTAGTTGACAAGGTCTTCGTGGGGATCTGTCTGTGACCAGACTGGATCTGGTTGGCTACAGTGACCTCGGAACAAGAATAAAACAGACCAATATTAGCATAGATGCCATTCTTCTTATGATGTAACAAGTACATTGGGTGTTATGGGAAGTGTTCCTGGTTCTGGTTGACCTAATTAATTCACCCTAACAATTGTTTAATGAATTTATCCACTGTATTGAATAAATACCTGGGGTTGTGTTTATTTTCTTCTAAAAAAGACAAAAAGTAATCAGATTTTCAGAATTTCAAGGCCATTAACATCAATTCCACGTGACAGTATTAAATCTAATACTATCTATAAATCTATAATTCCGACAATGAGTAGGCCCTGACACGTGTTGTCTAACCCCAGTAAAGTTCAGAATGGCTATAAATGCTGGTCCTAATGCATTTTTTTTTATTATCAACATAAATATCCCCAACAATTAAGACTTTATCTGCAGTCAGCACTAACTCAGCACTAAACCTGACCTCTGAGAAATACTGAAATTATTACTATACATTGCAGCAGCACCACGCCCCTTTACCTTTTGGACGCGGCTCATGTTTATAACAGTAATCTTGCAGGGTAGATTAATTTACAGTAATGTAATTAATCATCTGGTTTTAGCCAGGTTTCTGTCGAACAGACTAATATTAGCATAGATGCCATTCTTCTTATGATGTAACAAGTACATTGGGTGTTATGGGAAGTGTTCCTGGTTCTGGTTGACCTAATTAATTCACCCTAACAATTGTTTAACGAATTTATCCACTGTATTGAATAAATGCCTGGGGTTGTGTTTATTTTCTTCTAAAAGAGACAAAAAGTAATCAGATTTTCAGAATTTCAAGGCCATTAACATCAATTCCATGTGACAGTGTTAAATCTAATACTGTCTATAAATCTATAATTCCGACAATGAGTAGGCCCTGACACGTGTTGTCTAACCCCAATAAAGTTCAGAATGGTTATAAATGCTGGTCCTAATGCATTTTTTTTTATTATCAACATAAATATCCCCAACAATTAAGACTTTATCTGCAGTCAGCACTAACTCAGCACTAAACCCGACCTCTGAGAAATACTGAAATTATTACTATAAATTGTAGCAACACCACACCCCTTTACCTTTTGGACACAGCTCATGTTTATAACAGTAATCCTGCAGGGTAGATTCATTTACAGTAATGTAATTAATCATCTGGTTTTAGCCAGGTTTCTGTCAAACAGAGCACATCTAGGTTATGATCAGTGTTCATTTCATTTACAAAAAAGCACTTTCATAGGAAGGAATCCAATATTCGCTAAGCTGAGCTTTATCTTTTTTTTATCTGTGTTATGTTTGTTTTGTATTTGTTGAACATCAATTTAATTATTACCGTTAAATTGGTTTGGGCGTTTTTTGTTTTTGCTAGTTCTGGGAACAGACACACTCTCTGTAGTATATCTAGGTGAAGACTGTGAGATATTTTGGTTGTGTATCCGAGGCATTTGTGGTCAGGTAGAATCTGCGATCTTTACTGGTAACCCGGAGTGTCAAAATACTATTGGGTGAATTGGCAGTGGTGGAATCACATGAAACACTATGGAAGCCTATTTCTGCCACTGAATAAAAAAAGGTAATTGTGACTTTTTATCTCATAATTCTGACTTTTTTACTCACAGTTGTGAGATATAAATTTGCAATTGCAAGTTATGAAGTCAGAACTGTAAAATATAAACTCACAATTATGACTTTTTTCACAGAATTGCTAGATTATATCTCACAAATTCTGACTTCATAACACAATTGCAAGAAGTAGAATATATAAACTTGCAATTCTGAGAACATATCTGTCTTTTTTCGCCCCCTTTAGACCTGGACCTTGTAACTCTCAATTATAAGTGTATTAAACAGAAAAATAGTGGGTCGAAGGAACCAACACTCCATCGTTCTCCTCTGGCCAGATGAAACCAACAGTTTAATTCCATGCTGCAACAAATTCATATTGTGCAAAGGACTCGTCTGGTTCCAGTGGTCTTGTGCTGATGGCCGTCTAGTTGACAAGGTCTTCGTGGGGATCTGTCTGTGACCAGACTGGATCTGGTTGGCTACAGTGACCTCGGAACAAGAATAAAACAGACCAATATTAGCATAGATGCCATTCTTCTTATGATGTAACAAGTACATTGGGTGTTATGGGAAGTGTTCCTGGTTCTGGTTGACCTAATTAATTCACCCTAACAATTGTTTAATGAATTTATCCACTGTATTGAATAAATACCTGGGGTTGTGTTTATTTTCTTCTAAAAAAGACAAAAAGTAATCAGATTTTCAGAATTTCAAGGCCATTAACATCAATTCCACGTGACAGTATTAAATCTAATACTATCTATAAATCTATAATTCCGACAATGAGTAGGCCCTGACACGTGTTGTCTAACCCCAGTAAAGTTCAGAATGGCTATAAATGCTGGTCCTAATGCATTTTTTTTTATTATCAACATAAATATCCCCAACAATTAAGACTTTATCTGCAGTCAGCACTAACTCAGCACTAAACCTGACCTCTGAGAAATACTGAAATTATTACTATACATTGCAGCAGCACCACGCCCCTTTACCTTTTGGACGCGGCTCATGTTTATAACAGTAATCTTGCAGGGTAGATTAATTTACAGTAATGTAATTAATCATCTGGTTTTAGCCAGGTTTCTGTCGAACAGACTAATATTAGCATAGATGCCATTCTTCTTATGATGTAACAAGTACATTGGGTGTTATGGGAAGTGTTCCTGGTTCTGGTTGACCTAATTAATTCACCCTAACAATTGTTTAACGAATTTATCCACTGTATTGAATAAATGCCTGGGGTTGTGTTTATTTTCTTCTAAAAGAGACAAAAAGTAATCAGATTTTCAGAATTTCAAGGCCATTAACATCAATTCCATGTGACAGTGTTAAATCTAATACTGTCTATAAATCTATAATTCCGACAATGAGTAGGCCCTGACACGTGTTGTCTAACCCCAATAAAGTTCAGAATGGTTATAAATGCTGGTCCTAATGCATTTTTTTTTATTATCAACATAAATATCCCCAACAATTAAGACTTTATCTGCAGTCAGCACTAACTCAGCACTAAACCCGACCTCTGAGAAATACTGAAATTATTACTATACATTGCAGCAGCACCACGCCCCTTTACCTTTTGGACGCGGCTCATGTTTATAACAGTAATCTTGCAGGGTAGATTAATTTACAGTAATGTAATTAATCATCTGGTTTTAGCCAGGTTTCTGTCGAACAGACTAATATTAGCATAGATGCCATTCTTCTTATGATGTAACAAGTACATTGGGTGTTATGGGAAGTGTTCCTGGTTCTGGTTGACCTAATTAATTCACCCTAACAATTGTTTAACGAATTTATCCACTGTATTGAATAAATGCCTGGGGTTGTGTTTATTTTCTTCTAAAAGAGACAAAAAGTAATCAGATTTTCAGAATTTCAAGGCCATTAACATCAATTCCATGTGACAGTGTTAAATCTAATACTGTCTATAAATCTATAATTCCGACAATGAGTAGGCCCTGACACGTGTTGTCTAACCCCAATAAAGTTCAGAATGGTTATAAATGCTGGTCCTAATGCATTTTTTTTTATTATCAACATAAATATCCCCAACAATTAAGACTTTATCTGCAGTCAGCACTAACTCAGCACTAAACCCGACCTCTGAGAAATACTGAAATTATTACTATACATTGCAGCAGCACCACGCCCCTTTACCTTTTGGACGCGGCTCATGTTTATAACAGTAATCTTGCAGGGTAGATTAATTTACAGTAATGTAATTAATCATCTGGTTTTAGCCAGGTTTCTGTCGAACAGACTAATATTAGCATAGATGCCATTCTTCTTATGATGTAACAAGTACATTGGGTGTTATGGGAAGTGTTCCTGGTTCTGGTTGACCTAATTAATTCACCCTAACAATTGTTTAACGAATTTATCCACTGTATTGAATAAATGCCTGGGGTTGTGTTTATTTTCTTCTAAAAGAGACAAAAAGTAATCAGATTTTCAGAATTTCAAGGCCATTAACATCAATTCCATGTGACAGTGTTAAATCTAATACTGTCTATAAATCTATAATTCCGACAATGAGTAGGCCCTGACACGTGTTGTCTAACCCCAATAAAGTTCAGAATGGTTATAAATGCTGGTCCTAATGCATTTTTTTTTATTATCAACATAAATATCCCCAACAATTAAGACTTTATCTGCAGTCAGCACTAACTCAGCACTAAACCCGACCTCTGAGAAATACTGAAATTATTACTATAAATTGTAGCAACACCACGCCACTTTACCTTTTGGACACAGCTCATGTTTATAACAGTAATCCTGCAGGGTAGATTCATTTACAGTTATGTAATTAATCATCTGGTTTTAGCCAGGTTTCTGTCAAACAGAGCACATCTAGGTTATGATCAGTGTTCATTTCATTTACAAAAAAGCACTTTCATAGGAAGGAATCCAATATTCGCTAAGCTGAGCTTTATCTTTTTTTTATCTGTGTTATGTTTGTTTTGTATTTGTTGAACATCAATTTAATTATTACCGTTAAATTGGTTTGGGCGTTTTTTGTTTTTGCTAGTTCTGGGAACAGACACACTCTCTGTAGTATATCTAGGTGAAGACTGTGAGATATTT
This sequence comes from Cirrhinus mrigala, assembly GCA_036247105.1. Classification (NCBI taxonomy): domain Eukaryota; kingdom Metazoa; phylum Chordata; class Actinopteri; order Cypriniformes; family Cyprinidae; genus Cirrhinus; species Cirrhinus mrigala. The sequence goes on along the minus strand of CM070025.1, from coordinate 25,623,341 downwards.
TGGTTGTGTATCCGAGGCATTTGTGGTCAGGTAGAATCTGCGATCTTTACTGGTAACCCGGAGTGTCAAAATACTATTGGGTGAATTGGCAGTGGTGGAATCACATGAAACACTATGGAAGCCTATTTCTGCCACTGAATAAAAAAAGGTAATTGTGACTTTTTATCTCATAATTCTGACTTTTTTACTCACAGTTGTGAGATATAAATTTGCAATTGCAAGTTATGAAGTCAGAACTGTAAAATATAAACTCACAATTATGACTTTTTTCACAGAATTGCTAGATTATATCTCACAAATTCTGACTTCATAACACAATTGCAAGAAGTAGAATATATAAACTTGCAATTCTGAGAACATATCTGTCTTTTTTCGCCCCCTTTAGACCTGGACCTTGTAACTCTCAATTATAAGTGTATTAAACAGAAAAATAGTGGGTCGAAGGAACCAACACTCCATCGTTCTCCTCTGGCCAGATGAAACCAACAGTTTAATTCCATGCTGCAACAAATTCATATTGTGCAGAGGACTCGTCTGGTTCCAGTGGTCTTGTGCTGATGGCCGTCTAGTTGACAAGGTCTTCGTGGGGATCTGTCTGTGACCAGACTGGATCTGATTGGCTACAGTGACCTTGGAACAAGAATAAAACAGACTAATATTAGCATAGATGCCATTCTTCTTATGATGTAACAAGTACATTGGGTGTTATGGGAAGTGTTCCTGGTTCTGGTTGACCTAATTAATTCACCCTAACAATTGTTTAATGAATTTATCCACTGTATTGAATAAATAACTGGGGTTGTGTTTATATTCTTCTAAAAGAGACGAAAAGTAATCAGATTTTCAGAATTTCAAGGCCATTAACATCAATTCCACGTGACAGTATTAAATCTAATACTATCTATAAATCTATAATTCCGACAATGAGTAGGCCCTGACACGTGTTGTCTAACCCCAGTAAAGTTCAGAATGGCTATAAATGCCGGTCCCTAACAATTGTTTAATGAATTTATCCACTGTATTGAATAAATAACTGGGGTTGTGTTTATATTCTTCTAAAAGAGACGAAAAGTAATCAGATTTTCAGAATTTCAAGGCCATTAACATCAATTCCACGTGACAGTATTAAATCTAATACTATCTATAAATCTATAATTCCGACAATGAGTAGGCCCTGACACGTGTTGTCTAACCCCAGTAAAGTTCAGAATGGCTATAAATGCCGGTCCTAATGCATTTTTTTTTATTATCAACATAAATATCCCAACAATTAATACTTTATCTGCAGTCAGCACTAACTCAGCACTAAACTTTACTTTACTATAAATTGTAGCAACACCACACCCCTTTACCTTTTGAACGCGGCTCATGTTTATAACAGTAATCTTGCAGGGTAGACTCATTTACAGCAATGTAATTAATCATCTGGTTTTAGCCAGGTTAATGTCGAAAAGACTAATATTAGCATAGATGCCATTCTTCTTATGATGTAACAAGTACATTGGGTGTTATGGGAAGTGTTCCCGGTTCTGGTTGACCTAATTAATTCACCCTAACGATTGTTTAACGAATTTATCCACTATATTAAATCGAATACTTTCTATAAATCTATAATTACGACAGTGATTATGCCCTGACACGTGTTGTCTAACCCCAATAAAGTTCAGAATGTCTATAAATGCTGATCACAACACGTGAGGAGGAAGGCACAACACGACGATGAGATGCAATGTAAAGTCTTTAATATTTAATATAATCCACACACTGTAAAAAATTCTGTAAATTTTACAGTAAAATACTGGCAGCAGGGTTGCCAGGCAGTTACTGTAATTTTTACAGCAGCACTGCTGTAATTTAATTTACAGCATTATCCTGTTTTTCCTGATTACAGCAAAATAGAAATAACTTTTTACATTACTGTGCTAACAGCAAACTACTTTAAATTGTTTATTCTATATATACAGTTTATAACTTCCAGATTGCTGAATATTAATAGCACTTTAAACAATTCATTAACTGCATAAGCTTTAAACAATATTTACCTGCATAAAGTGTTGTATAGTGTTAAACTTAGTGCACCTATCATTTAAAAAATAAATAAATAAATAAATAAATAAAATAATAATAATATAATCTGACACATCTTAATCTTGAAAATAAATAAATAAATAAATAAAAAATATTTACTTGAAACATATTACCCTGCATAGCTTTAAATTTAACCAACATCAAATTAACCAACATGGTCATAATTAAATGGTTCTAAATACCACAAAGACAGTGATGAATTTTCACAACTTGTCCAAACATCAGAACAGTCCAACATGGCCAAACAACAAAGTCCCAAGTGAGTCCAACAAAACTTCTCATCAACAAAAGAAACCAGTTCAGCTCCAGATGCTGTCCTATCCCAGGATGCGAAGAGTGGCTAAAAATATTGAAAAAGAACAAAGAGGACAATACATTATACATTTTACAAAACAATGATACAGTCAGAAACAGGCAGAAGGATGACGGATACAGTCAAAGACAGATAGAGTGATGATTGATTCAGTTAGATACAGATAAACTGCCGTTAAAATGTTTGGGAGATCAGTATGATTTTTAATGTTCTTTAATTTAAAAATATATATATATATAAAAATTAATATTGTGAAATATTACTACAATTTAAAGCAAGTTTTCCATTTTACTATTTTTTTAAATATATTTCATTTTTGTGATGCAAAACTGAATTTTCAGCATCATTACACCAGTGTTACATGAACTTTCAGTGATCATTCTCATTTATTATCATTATACTGATTTATTGTCAATGTTGTCAGTGTACGTTTTGGAGCCTGTGATACTTTTTCAGGATTCTTTGATGAATAAGTTTAAAAGAACAGCACTTATATAAAATAAAAATCTTATCTAACAATAGAAGTCTTTACTATCACTTTCAATTTAACACATACTTGTTGGATAAAAGTAAAAATGAAATAAAAACTTTTTCTTCTTTTTATCCATGTAAGAATTCTGAAAAAACTATAATGGGTACCAAAAAGAAAAAAAAAAAAATAAAGGAAAAAAATAAATAAATAAAAAGCAGCACGCCTGTTTCTAAAATTGATAATAAATCAGCATATTACAATGATTTCTAAAGGATCGTGTGACACTGGAGTAATGAGAAGACTAGCGTAATGAGAAATAATAATAATAAATTACATTTTAAAGTATATTAAAAAATATACATTCTGTATTTTTTATTAATTAAATGCAGCCTTGATGAGCAGAAGAGACTTGTCTCATAACAAAAAAAAAATATATATATATATTCTTTTGTACCATTTGCCCTTTCATTTTTAGATGACACTTTCAACTTCTTTTTTCCTCTTAAGTACCTACAAAAACAGTCAGGAAACAGATATGTAATTCACATTAGTTTTAGCTTTTGAGACATCTGAATCATTCTCAATGCCTGTTCTTGTCTTAGGACAACTCTGATGAACGTTTTTGATCCACTTCAAATGTTGACTACTATATATGCTGCGAAAAGGCCAGACAGGAAGATGGGCTGGATGAACTCATTCTTTAAACCGAAGTTAGCAAAAGGCATTCCAATCAAACAATGAGCGAATTAGCAAGTTATAAAAGGTCCTCGCACATCTCGCTGCTTATGTTAACCGCTTTCAGAGTTTATGTGAACACACTGATTCTCCGTGAGCGGCTGACCGGGAGTTGTGAGCCTTTAGCAACGTCACGCATTTCATTTCGGCGGCTGTGTTAACAGATGACAGCCTGTGCAAATTTGATTTACAGCATAAAATATTCACCAGAAAGTGTGCTGAACAACATGACGTTCCCGTGAATCATAACTGCTAACTACAATGAAGTGTGAAATTCTTAAGGTACTGTAGGAACCCAGAGATTTTCCGCCTGTAGCCGCTATATGGCCGGGGAACGTGTGAAATCCTCCCAGTTGACTGCTGTAAAATATTAATGTAATTTTTACAGCAATTCCTTACAGTGCAGGTAAATCCACAAAAGGGGGACAAGAACACACCTATTCATTGACGAGACTGGACACAAAGTATTGAAATCAAACAACTTATAAAGGGTGGCTAATGATACACAAACAGATGATGGTGATTAATAATTACTCAAGGAGGACAGAAACAGGAACAACCATATATGGACACATGAGGGAAAAACCAGTACAAATAGGACCCGGTGCAGCTGGAAGCGGAGCAGGAGGCACAGAAGCCCTCCAGAGCGGAGCCGGAGGCAGGGCATGAGGCGCAGGAGCCCTCCAGGGCGGAGCCGGAGGCGGAGTAGGAGCCCTCCGGGGCAGAGCCGGAGGCGGAGCAGGAGCCCTCCGGGGTGGAGCAGAAGGGTGCCGGATGCAGAGCAGGAGGCGCAGGAGCCCTCCAGAGCGGAGCCGGAGGCAGGGCATGAGGCGCAGGAGCCCTCCAGGGCGGAGGCGGAGCAGGAGCCCTCCAGGGTAGAGCCGGAGGCGGAGCAGGAGCCCTCCAGGGCGGAGCCGGAGGCAGAGCAGGAGGCCCAGGAGCCCTCCAGGGCGGAGCTGGAGGCGGAGCAGGCAACCCTGGAGCCCTCCAGGGTGGAGCAGGCGACGCTAGAGCCCTCCAGGGCAGAGCCGGAGGCTGAGCAGGAGGCGCCACAGTAGGCGGAGTGGCCCTCCGGGGCGGAGCAGGAATCCGCGTCACGATCTGGGACCTGGGGAGAGCAGGGACAGAGGAGGCAGACAGAATAGGGGGAGAAGGTGCAGCAGCCCTCCAGGGCGGAACAGAGGGCAGAGCAGGAGGCGCAGCAGCCCTCCGGGGTGGAACAGGAGGCTGCGTCATAAACTGGGACCTGGGGAGAACAGTGACAGAGGATGCAGACAGAAAAAAAGGGAGAAGCAGAGAGTTTAGCGGTTAACGCCCCCTCCATAAGAGGTTCTACGGCAGGCGCCGACACCTCTGGAGGCATTGGCGCAGCTTCTCCGATGGGGAAGGCCTCTGGAGCAGACTTGAGACCAGACGGGACCTCTGGAGCAGACTTGAGACCAGATGGGACCTCTGGGGCAGGCTTGTGATCAGAGGGGAGCTCTGGAGCAGGCTGGAGACCAGACGAGAGCTCTGCAGCAGGCTTGAGATCAGAGAGGGACTCTGGAGCAGACTTGAGACCAGACAGGACCTCTGGAGCAGACTCGAGACCAGACGTGACCTCGGGAGCTGACTTGGGAACAGGCGTGACCTCAGGAGCGCAGTGTGTAGCCCACACACACCAAATGGCAACTGCCATCAAAGGAAGAGCAGCAGCGGGAGGTAGGGTCTCCTTACTGGTGGGTCCAGAATGCGCTAATACTACTGGAAGGTTGGCTGACCACACAAACACCAGTGGTGGGTCCAGCACGTTGGCCATCATGACGGACCGTGACCTTGGGATGGCAGACTTGACCTGGCGAGGCTCTGGAAGGTCAGGCGGCGTGTGACTCGACTCTGGGCTGTCAGATGAGATGTGACTTGGCTCTGGGACAGCGGTAATAACTTGACTTGGCTTGTGAGGATCACCTGTGGTTGGACCTGACTTGAGGTGACTGGCTGAGGCCTGACTTGACTTGTGGAGATCAATCATGACTTGACCTGGGTCGTGAAGGTCGGTTGTGGTTTGACTTGGTTCTTGGAGATCAGCGGAGACCTGACCTGGTGTGTAAAGATCAATGACTCTACGTGATACAGCTGTGTCTTTGCTTGACTCGGGAACCACGGTTGTGACTTTGCTTGACTTGGCTGGATCAACTGTGACTTGACCTGGCTCAGTAGGAACAGCAGCAGTGACGTGACTTGACTTAGAAACAACAGCTGTAACGTGACCTGACTCGTAAGGAACAGTTGTGACTTGGCTTGACTCGTGGGGAACAACAGCTGTGTCTTGGCTTGACTCTTGGAGAACAACAGCTTTGGTCTGACTTGACTCTGTTGCTTGACCCGACCCTGGGGTAGCAGCCACGACGTGAAGGAGCACCATTTTAGCTGCCCATACAGCCATGAGGGGTGAATCCAGCAAGTGGGCCATCATGAGGTGTGGCTTGGAGACAGCGACCATCTTGTGGAGTGGCTCTGGGATGGGAGCCCTCTTGTGGGCTGGTTGTGGGTAAGCGGCCATGACAGGTGTAGGCTCTGGACGGGCAGGCATGGCGTGAGCAGGCCCTGGAGCGGCAGGCATGGCGTGAGCAGGCTGTGGCTTGGCTGGCGTGGTGTTAGCGAGCACTGGCTTAGCAGACGAGGCGTTAGCGGGCGCTGGCTTGACAGACGTGGCGTTAGCGAGCGCTGGCTTAGCAGACGTGGCGTTAGCAGGCGCTGGCTTGACAGACGTGGCGTTAGCGGGCGCTGGCTTGACAGACGTGGCGTTAGCGGGCGCTGGCTTGACAGACGTGGCGTTAGCGGGCGCTGGCTTGACAGACGTGGCGTTAGCGGGCGCTGGCTTGACAGACGTGGCGTTAGCGGGCGCTGGCTTGACAGACGTAGGAAACATAGCTCCAGCTTGACTTGACACAGGAAACACAGCTACAATCTGACTTGACTTGGAAACTTGACTTGACTCGGGAAACCCAGCTGCAACTGGACTCGACTTGGAAACTTGACTTGACTCAGGAAATGCCGCTGCAACTTTATATGGCTCTGATATGGCAGCTGTGACGTGATGGAGCTCTGTTTCCGCCGCCATCTTGTGCACGAGCTCTGTTGTCGCCGCCAGGGTATGAGCGCGCTCCGACGCGGCCGCCATCTTGCGAATGGGCACCGCTGTCGCCGCCATTAGAGCGATGCTATCCATTGCTGTCATCATAGCATTTCCCCGAGTGATCCAAGCGGCCAGCGATTCCGTGGCGTCGCGCTCCGGCGCGGCCGTCATTGTATGAGCGGGGTGCGCGGCCGCCATTACCGCGTTGTCGCGTTCCTCCTCCGCAACCCCCACAGTAAACGACGAGCCCACACACAATAGTGCAAAGTCCAGGAAAGCGGCTAATGATGAGCGAGGACCCTCGCGTCTCAGTCTCTCCCTTAACGGCTGGTTTATTCCATCGCAAAATATTTCTATCAAACAAATGTCCGGGAGATCAGAGTAATGCGAGATGGCCAAGAATTCTCGGGTGTGTTGTTCGAGCGATCTTGGTCCTTGTTTTAATCTGCAAAGAGTTACGTTTGTGTCCATACCTGAAGGATGTCCGGGTGAAAAGCTGCTGGATCCTTTTGTGGCCGAGTATTCTGTAACAGTGGGAACGAGAGGAGAGACGAGCGGATCCATCTGCATACTTTTATTGAAGGGACGTGACATAGTCATGGTCAGGCAGGCAGGGTCAAACAATGGCAAACAGGTATTTGGACAGCAAGGCGAAGAATAGTCCATAGAGCAGGCGAGGGTCGAATCAGCGGCGAACGTTATCCGAAAAGGGCTAGGCAAAAGAGTGGTCAGACAGGCGAGAGATCCGATAGAACAAAACAAGGACACTAGAAACAGACTAACAAGGAATAACGCTTCGTACGAATGATGAACACAATTCAATACTCGGCGAAGAGTCACAGGAAGATCGGGGTATTTATACAGTCTCTGATTGGACCCGGGAGATGTGCAATGGCTGATGAGGAATGGAGTCCAGGGTGTAGTGCAACAGTCAGAGTGTGTAGACAGAGGGAGAGCGACATCTGGTGGTGAGCGGTCCGCAGCTCACCGACCAGATTCGTAACAATCTGCAGTCAGCACTAACTCAGATAGAAAATCGGCTAATTCTTTGAGAAAATCTGTATGGTGCCCTGGTAACTTCTATACAGTCTTTTACAGATTTATTATTAACACTTCTTACACTAGATAACGACATATGAAGCACCATTACTTCAAACAAATTAAAATTAAAACCTGACCTCTGAGAAATACTGAAATTATTCCTATAAACTGTAGCAACACCACGCCACTTTACCTTTTGAACGCGGCTCATGTTTATAACAGTAATCTTGCAGGGTAGATTCATTTACAGTAATGTAATTAATCATCTGGTTTTAGCCAGGTTTCTATCAAACAGCACATCTAGGTTATGATCAGTGTTCATTTCATTTACAAAAAGCACTTTCGTAGGAAGGAATCCAATATTCGCTAAGCTGAGCTTTATCATTTTTAATCTGTGTTATATTTGTTTTGTATTTGTTGAATATCAATTTAATTATTACTGTTAAATTGGTTTGGGCGTTTTTTGTTTTTGCTAGTTCTGGGAACAGACACACTCTCTGTAGTATATCTAGGTGAAGGCTGTGAGATATTTTGGTTGTGTATCCGAGGCTTTTGAGGTCAGGTAGAATCTGTGATCTTTAACCCAGATTGTTTGCTTCCTTCTATGGCTGTAGTATGCTGTTTTTTTGCCTACTGGTAACCCGGAGTGTCAAAATACTATTGGGTGAATTGGCAGTGGGGGAATCACATGAAACACTATGGAAGCCTATTTCTGCCACTGAATAAAAAATAAAAAAAGGTGATCGTGACTTTTTATCTTACAATTCTGACTTTTTTCTCACAGTTGTGAGATATAAATTTGCAATTTCAAGTAATAAAGTCAGAATTGTAAAATATAAACTCACAATTATGACTTTTTTCACAGAATTGCTAGATTATATCTCACAAATTCTTACTTTATAACACGCAATTGCAAGTTAAGTAGAATTATGAGACATAAATTTGCAATTCTGAGAACATATCTGTCTTTTTTTCCCCTCAGAACTGAACCTTATAATGCACAATCGTGAGTGTATTAAACAGGAAAATAGTGTGTCGAAGGAACCAAAACTCCATCGTTCTCCTCTGCCCAGACGAAACCAACACTTTAATTCGAGGCTGCAACAAATTCAGATTGTGCAGAGGACTTGTCTGGTTTCAGTGGTCTTGTGGCAATGGCCATCTAGTTGATGAGGTTTTCACTGGGGATCTGTCTCTGGGGCTCATCTAGTTGACATAGTCTCTGCTGACATTCAGGGCTGTAGAGGTCATCTCTAAGCGTGGCTGATCCACTATCTGGACTGGATATGAAGCGGATGTGGGTGACTGTAGTGACCATCTGATCTGGATACAGACTGGATCTGGTTGGCTACGGTGACCTTGGAACAAGAATAAAACAGACTCCCTAGCAATCATTTAAAGAATTTATCCACTGTATTGAATACATACCTGGGGTTGTGTTTATTTTCTTCTAAAAGAGAAGAAAAGTAATCAGATCTAGCAGTTTTAAGGCTTTTTTTGTAAGAGAAGGTACTTTCCATCCATGCTATACAAAATATCTCTAGTTTTGTTTTCTTCCAGCTGTGCTCCATTTCCAGGGTGCTTTCTTAAGAAAGTGAGTGTGCTCATTATACCACGGTGTCAGACTGTTTTCCTTAAACTTCCTCAAGCATAAAGGAGCAACCGTATCTAAAGCGCTAGAAAAGCGAGAGTCCAAAGTTTGTGTTGCATCATCAAGCTTTTCTCAGCTATTGGATATTCTGAGAAAGAGAGTTTACAGCTTTCGCTATATAGAGTATAAACGTGATTAGATAATGATCTGAGATATCATTACTCTTCTGCAGAATTTCAAAGCCATTAACATCAATTCTATGTGACAGTATTAAATCTAGAGTATGATTACGACAATGAGTAGGCCCTGACACATGTTGTCTAACCACAATAAAGTTTAGAATGTCTATAAATGCTGCTCCCAATACATTTTTTTTCATTATCAACATGGATATCCTTAATAATTAAGACTTTATCTGCAGCCAGCAGTAATCAGCTAAAGTCTATATGGTGCCCTGGTGACCTATATACAGTAGCCAATACAAACCTCGGACGGGATTTATCATTAACACTTATTACTCTTTTTCACTCATTACTCACTTATTAGATAACGTTACATGAAGCACTATTACTTCAAACTAATTATACTTAAAACCCGACCTCTGAGAAATACTGAAAATATTACTATAAATTGTTGCAACTCCAACCCCTTTACCTTTGGCTCATGTTTATAACAGTAATCTTGGGAGGTAGACTAATTTAAAGTAATTAAATCATCTGGTTTTGGCCAGGTTTCTGTCAAACAGAGCACAACTAGGTTCATTTAGAAAAAGCATTTTCATTGGAAGGGATCCAATATATTAATTAAGCTGAGCTTTGTCTTTTTTTATCTGTGTTGTTTTTGTTTTTTAATGGACATCAATTTAATTGTTACCCTTAAATTGGTTTGGGTGTTTTATGTTTTTGCTAGTTCTGGGAACAGACACAGTCTCTTTATTATGATATCTAGGTGAAGATATTTAGCTTGTGTATCCGAGGCTTTTTAGGTAGAGTAGTATCTGCAATCTTTGACCCAGATTATTTGTTTGCTTCCATGGCTGTAGTATGCTGTGTTTTCCGCCAACTGGCAACCCGGAGTGTTGAAATACTATTAGGTGAATTGGCAGTGGGCAGAATCACATGAAATTGGAATTCTCATGGTATAAACTCAGCTGCGAGTTATAAAGCCAGAATAGCGAGAGAATAGTGAGATAAACTAGTAAAAGTAAGAAATGCGAAAAAACAGTCAGAATTGTGAGATTTTTTTCTGACTTTTTTCCTCGCAGTTGCGAGTTTATATCCCGCTATTCTGGCTTTGTAACTATATAAGTTTATATCAATAAGTTTATATTGTGGAAATTCTAATTCAGAAAAAAAGGCCAGAATTGCAAGATGTAATCACGCAATTGTGAGAAAAAAAAGTCCTAATTGTCTTTTTTATTTTTTATTCAATGGCGAAAACGGGATTCCATATTGTTTCATGTGATTACTCCCAATGCAAATTCACCCAATAGTATTTTGACACTTCAGGTTAGCAGTTGGTGGAAAACACAGTATACTACAGTCATAGAAGTGAGCAAATGATCAGGGTCAAAGATTGCAGATTCTACCTGACCTGAAAAGCCTCGGATACACAACCTAACTATCTCACAATCTTCACCTATACCATAGTACTATCCCGGAACTAGGAAAAACAAAAAACACCCAAACCAATTTAAGGGAAACAATTAAACTGTTGTTCTACACATAAAAACAAATATAACACACATAAAAAAAGATAAAGCTAAGCTTAAACAATATTGGATCCCTTCCAATGAAAGTGTTTTTTGTAAATTATATGACCACCACACTGTAAAAAATGAGAAACACAATTTGTTGAGTCAGCTTAAAATAATTGTTACCCTGCTGCCTTAAAATTTTAAGTTCGGTCAACTAAAATAAGTTTATTCAACTTGAAATGTTAAGTTGTACTAAGTAACAACTTAGATATTTGTGTTTGCTAAACTTAACAGATGGGTAAATAACCCAGCTGCCTTAAAAATTTAAGTTGATTCAACTCAAATATCTAAGTTGTCACTTAGTATAATTTAACATTTCAAGTTGAATAAACTTTTTTTGAGTTGACTGAATTTAAAATTTTAAGGCAGCCAGGTTACAAATTATGTTAAGTTGACTCAACAAATTGTTTTTTACAGTGCAGTCATATGGGAGATGTGCTCTGTTTGAGAGAAACCCCAAGATTATATGTTAAAAGATTGCACATCCATCTAAAAAGCTCCATGAGCAGAGGCATATTAAAATGAATAAATCAACTCATCAACTTGCAGTGTAAGGCTTGTCATTGTCTGTTGCGCCTGTTGTGTTGCATATCCTCAATCTGCTAACCCGCATGAGTGTCTGAGTCTGAGAAGAAATTTGCCCATTTTAACTGCTAGCTGTCAATACTGTACCTTTATAGGAATAGTTCACTCAGTGTGAAAATTTGCTGAAAATGTACTTACCTTCATGCCACCAAAGGTGTAGATGAGTTTGTTTCTTCCTCAGAACAGATTTGGAGAAATGTAGCATTACCTCACTTGCTCACCACATCTGCAGTGAATGGGTGCCAACAGAATGAGAGTCCAAACCGTTAAAACGTTAAAAAAGCCTTTATGATGGATTTGTTTCTTATAAACACACAGCACACAGTCTTCTGTCTTCCGATTGTACTTCCACAGTGATCCACACTCGTTTTAAAATCTTCCCGGTCTACTGACATTTAAGACATTTGCTTTAAACATTACAATGCTTATGATAACTTTTGTTATAAATCCACTTCACCAGCTAAATTGCTCTTGGACAGCGATGCCATAGAAATAAACAGAGGTACTGCACAAACGGAAGTTCAAAGACAATATTCTAAAGATGCTGACGTACTTGTTTTTCTGGACAATAAGGTCAATATATTGTGGGGCGTATGGGGATAAAGTGCTTCATGACTTAGGTCAAAGGAAGTCTTTGTTATGGGAAGTCCTAAAACTAGATAAACTTGGAAGCTACCTCTTTAAAGATTAGATGAGAAGGATGAGACAAAACTTTACTCCTTTTTGATCTCCTTGGAGGAATAAATCCTTACAGGAAAATACACAGATTTTCCTGATTATCTGATATCTCAAACAACACTTGGGTAGTCAAAAATGCATGTGACCACATTGCATTTGTAGTGTTTATACCACTGTTTTGGTGCAAGGGCTTAAAATTAAGAATTTATCTGCAGCCAGCACTAACTCAGAATGAGCAAATTCTTTGATAAAGTCTGTATGGTGCCCTGGTGACCTGTACACAGTAGCCAGTACAAAGTCAAAGGGTTTATCATTGACACTTATGTTATATGAAGTACTATTACTTCAAACAAATTATACTTAAAACCTGACCTCTGATTACAAAACTAAACTAAACTTCTGCCCTGTTCTGAGACTCTAGGATAACCTCTCAAGTATTTGTCTGCATGTTGATTTTTTCACAGCATGCAGGCTATGTTCAGCTAAAATGAGATCAGGAATTTAGTCGTCAGGACTGTCCAGAGTTGAGCTAGTTTTCTCTTTGACCAGCAGAGGGTATCAGGTGGTAGTGAGGCAAATTTACCATGGAATCAAATGACTTGGTAATGACTGCCACTCTGTGTTCCCTGCGACCATTTCACTGGGGAAAAATAAGTTCGTTTTATTTAGTTTTTAGCATTTTTTAAGGTAGTTTTATTTTTATTTTTCAGTTTCTCTATAGGCACATTAATATATAGTAATCAGTATACTAGTATGGTAAATATACGTTTATAATATTTTCTAACACAATATTATATAACACCAGATATTTATTAATGCCCATGGTATTATGTAACACAAAGGTATTTGTGAATATATCATAAATAGCACTTAATAGTATGAACAATAACTGATATTTATGAAAAATACCCTTGTGCTGAAAACAGATAAACTTTCATTTACTGAAAATTATTACAGTTGAAGTCAAAAGTTTACACACACCTTGCAGAATCTGCAAAATATTAATTATTTTTATTTAGTACTGACCTGAATAAGATATTTCACATGAAATATGTTTACATATAGTCCACAAGAGAAAATAATAGTTGAATTTATAAAATGACCCCGTTCAGATATTTTCACATACACTTGATTCTTAATACTGTTTTGTTACACAGTATTAAGACTGTTAATACTGTTTTGTAACAACACAGTATTAAGAATCAGCTGTACAGTATGTAATCTTTTGAACAGGGTCATTGACTTCAACTGTGTATTATGTTTATATTAAAGCCTATGTATTTTATAAAGGTCTACTATTAATATATTTTATTATATGTGTCTGTACCACACCACCTATATTACTGACTAAACTAGAACATAGTAGGCGTTCATTGCAGCGGAAGCGTTCGCGTCGCGTCACTGGCGTACATGAGTCGATAGGACTCCGCAATGAACTCTTGTTCCCATGATGCTGCAGGTTTGTCGAAACTTTGACAGGCACGGAAGAGGATACGGGCAAGTTAAAGCGAAAACACAAGCGGCATCCTCTGTCATGCTGTGTTTAGTTATGAAAATGCACGAGTTGCGATAACATTCCGCGCCAGTGTACTGCTGTTCGATATGCGGTGCTGCTGTCAGCGAACGCTCGCAGTTCAGGCGCAACTTGCACCAGCGGACTTCATTCAGTGACAGGTAAGCAAGGTAAGCGCTGTTTATCAAACCGAAACCTTTTAGTGTACATGGGTAAAACTTCTCTGAGGGCGGGCTGACGGCTTGACCATCGTCACCTAAATTTGTGAGTGGGGGGCCATCATTCCCAAACGTTTCGTGATATCTGTTTCATCCCATTGAAAGTTAATGAGCAACATATCGAGCCCTGGAGCTATTTGGCAAGCGATGCGTCGCGCAACGTGGGTTGCCAGATCTTTTTTTTATTACGTGATGTTCTCGGCACTGTACTTGGCTGCTAATAGGCGACTTATTGTTAAATACTGAGGAAAACAGGTTACACAGCTGATACATTTTAATGTGTTTCATATTTGGTCACTTTACGTTTTCTTTAAAATTTGTTTTAACGTTACGTTACCTTAGAGAGTAAAACTCTTCACGAAAATGTCCAATATATTCATAATATTTAAAAATACTTGAATATTGTATTAATTATGTAATACTCAGTTTAATATTAAATAATATTGGGTATATACCGAGTTATATATATATATATATATATATATATATATATATATATATATATATATATATATATTATATTTATATTTATTTCGGTATGCACGTCACATATCTATTTATCACAGCAGGCATTAAGTTTTTCTGGTGTTGCCACCTACTAACAGGGACATACTTAAAAAGAGGAAAAGTTTATGGACAGAGTTGATATATATATATATATATATATATATATATCAACTCAAGAATCAGTTATCTGTACTAACATCCAATACTATCCCTTACATGGTGGTGGGTTCAAAGTGTGAAATTGTTTTGTAAGATTGTTTTATTGATCAAATGTGTTTGTTTTTGTCCAGCACAATTGTGAAACAGTGAAAGTGAGTTGGAGTGTCAGAACATTCAAATGTTTGTGGGTAAAGTGCTGGATAGAGATCAGTTCAGCTGTAACAGTGGCCGCAGCGTGTGAATGAATAATTCATTTCCAAGCTATGATCCGTAGCTGGGTTTGAATTTGGTTTCCTTCACAAATATAGCATTTCCTGAGGCAAAAAGTTTAAATTTATATATTACTGTTCACAACTGATTAGTCTTATGAAGCGGGTCTTTTATTTAGCTACTGAGATCCAGTGTCATCCCTATCGCAATCCATTATGCACTGCATGTTCTCATCATGTTCTGGAACTCCTATTCCAGTAATTATAGCGGAGGATAAATAAATCCTTTTAGAAGATTTTCCTTGAATTCTGTCACACATCATACCACGAAATATCATATGTTTTCAGAAAGTACTCGGGTTTTGAGCATTCTTTTGGACTTTGATGACACAAAGGTTAGATGCTGCAGGAATATGCCGTGATCCTGCATTCAGTCTTTGTGTCCGTTGTCACAGGCTGGTATCTGTCAGTCTCTGCTCTCTCTAGAACACAATAGTTTATATTCATGACATTGTTTGGCCATTGCCAGACTGGGTTTTGTTGATGGTTGTATTGTTTGTGTATTGTTTCTTTGTGCTTTGTTACCTTCAGAGTGACGTTTTTTGGGTTGTTTGACATGATATCTCTGTCCTCAGATTGTCAGACATGGATCATAAGGATGTATTTGCAACATTGCAGTTGGTATGTTCGGATGTCATCCTGGCTCTTAATGGATCCCGCAGCAGTTCTTCAAATGCTGACGCCACTGAACGTCTGTTGGGGGTCATGAGGCAGATTCAGGAACATGGTCGTGCTGTTGAACCCTTAATCACTGGCTTTACTGCTGTCTATCACCATTTTGATTTGGATGCACAGACTCCCGCCAATGGATATCGGACCTTAGTCAAGGTAACTACTAGTTTGTTGAAACACTGCATAAGAAAGGGGATTTTTATCAGTTTTATAACTTTTTTTTCTTTTTGAAAATGAGGGGGTTAAATATGGAACTCCATTTCTGCCACTGAATTAAAAAAAAAAAGGTTATTGCGACTTTTAATCTCGCAATTCTTACTTTTTTTTATCACTTAATTTGTGAGTTATAAAGTCAGAATTGCGGGATATAAATTTACAATTATGACTTTTTTCTCAGAATTGTGTGATAACTCACAACTGCGAGAAATAAAGTCAGAATTGCAGGATAAAAATGTGTAATTCCGTCTTTTTTCTCAGAATCACGTAAAATAAACTCAAAATTGCAAGAAATAAAGTCAGAATTGTGAAATAAAAACTTGCAATTCCAACTTTTTTCTCAGAATTGCATTATATAAACACAATTGCGAGAAATGAATTAATTGCGAGGTGAAAACTCCCAATTCTGAATTTTTTCTCACAATTACGTGATATAAACACAATTGCGAGAAAAAGTCAGAATTTCGAGATAAAAACTTGCATTTCTGACTTTTTCTCACAATTTTGACTTTTTTTCTCAGAATTGCGTGATATAAACTCTCAATTGCGAGAAAAAGTCACAATTTCGAGATAAAAACTTGCAATTCTGACTTTTTTCTCACAATTTTGACTTTTTTTTCTCAGAATTGCGTTATTTAAACTCACAATTACGAGAAATAAAGTCAGAATTGCAGGATAAACGTGTAATTCTGTCTTTTTTCTCAGAATCACGTAAAATAAACTCAAAATTGCGAGAAATAGAGTCAGACTTTTGAGATAACTTAGAATTCTGACTTTTTTCCTCTCAATTCTGACTTTTTTCTTAGGATTGCATAATATAAACTCATAATTGCGAGAAATAAAGTCAGAATTTCAAGCTAAAAACTCGCAATTCAGACTTTTTTTCTCACATTTCCTACTTCTTTTCTCAGAATTGTGATATATACTCACAATTGTGAGTTATAAAGTCCAGTATTGAGGGGAAAAAAGGAACAATATGACTTAACTTGCAATTGTGAGTTTATACCTCCCAATTCTAAGACATTTTTTTTTCCAGGATTCCTTGATAAATAGGAAGCTCAGAAGAACAACATTTATTTGAATGTTTGAAGAAAAAAAATTTTAAATAATAAATTTTATTTAGCCCTAATATCCACAAAAGGAGTCCATTGATGTTTTCTGTTTTTCTTTAGGTGGTCCATTCCTGCATTGCCCACATCCTTCATAAGGCCCGTTACATTGCATCGAACTGCACTGGAGCGTTTTTCCGGATGGACCATAATGTGTCAGAAATGGAAGCATACTGTAGTGCCCTGTGCCAGCTGCGTGCATTGCTTTACCTGGCAAAGATAATACTCAATGACAATCCCCACGGTCAGCTCTATTCACAGGAGGAAGGGGGTTTAAGTGAGAGGTTTGTGCAAGAGTACATCTCCATGCACAAAGCTTGTTTCTATGGCCGCTGCTTGGGCTTCCAGGTGAGATAATGTAAATAGTTCTTTTGCAAATGTTTGCTTTAATTTAAGTTTCTTTTCTTATTTAACAGTACTGGGAATCTCCCATGAATAAATGTTTTTTACCATTTCACAGTTTATGAAGTATGCAAATTGGTTCCAGAAACACAAAGTCTCTATTTATTTGTCTCTGCTCCAAGTTTTCCCCCTCTCTCAGGCCATTTCTACAGACAGTGGTCATTAGTATGGTGTCCTTTGGTGAAAACTACAAGAAACAGCAGACTGGGTTAGGTAGGTGCAGACACAGATAGGGTGGGTCATAATTTTAGAACTATAATTCATTCTTTGATGCATTATGTCTGTTATTCCCATAAAACACTGCTGTGGGGAAATTAGTCAAAATTACAATTATCACACAATTACATATCCCTTTCGCCAGTGAACTTTGATTTATCTACAGGCATGGCTGCACTATCTTTCTTCACATCGGGCAAATACGTAGTAGATCCTGAGCTGAGGGGAACGGAGTTTGAACGCATTACTCAAAATCTAGATATGCAGTTCTGGAAAACCTTTTGGAACCTTACTGAGACTGAGCTATTATCAGTAAGTACAAATGTGTTTATGTGTTCCTGTTGTTAAACTGTAGTTTGCAATGATATTTACAGTACCGTTCAAAATTTTGGGATCAGTAAGATTTTTAAAAATGTTTTAATAATCTCATATGCTGACCTAGGCATTTATAGTTAAAAAATATAGTTAAATTTATTGTGAAATATTATTAACATTTTAAATAACTGTTTTCTATTTTAGTATATTCAAAAATGTTTTTAATTCCTGTGATGAAAAGCTGAATTTTAAGCATCATTATTCCAGTCCTCAGTGTCACATGATCCTTTAGAAATCATTCTAATATGCTGATTTGCTTAAGAAACATTGTTCATTATATCAATGTTGAAAACAGTTGTCCAGCTTAATACTTTTGTGGAAACTTTTGATAAATTTTCCATTTCTTTGATGATTGTAAAGTTAAAAAAAACAGCATTTATTTGAAATCAAAATCTTTTGTAACATTATAAATGTTTTTACTGTCATTTTTGATTAATTAATCCATTCCGAATAAAAATACTAATTTCTGTTTAAAAAATCGTGACTGACCCCAGACTTTTGAATGCTAAGTTGAAGTAAGACAGAAGAGTTTCTGTTATCTTTTTTCTGTTCTGTGTTTTTCTAAAGAGTTTGACAAGGATTACTTCCACTGTGGTGCAAGTGAATGTAATATTAACCATACCAGCTTTAAGTCTGAGTTTGCCACTGGCATCTGATCCCAGTCTTTCAGTCTCTGTGAGTCCTCCAGTTGCACACTGGGGTCCTGGGCCAGTCAAAGTGCGCTTGATCTCACATACGCTCCGACAAGGACAGGTTTGTGTGTTTTATGAAAAAGAAATGATTAATTACATATTTTATTTAAGACAAACAGTTATCTAAGGACTTTGAATGATGTTTCAAGTATGAGCATGAAGAAGTGTTTTCAACATCTTCAAACAATCAGTTCTGTCAATTGTCCTCCATATTCCATCTCTTCTCACAGGACAGTGCAGAACTGTTGGGCCTTTCTCGTCCCGAGGGGCCTCAGCTCTCTCTGCCAGGGGGTTTCAGTCGTCAGACAGCTCCTCTTTCTCCATGCCTGCTCATACACTTCCACGGTGGAGGCTTTGTCGCACAAACTTCAAAATCACATGAGGTATGGCTGTGGCAATTTTTCCTCCCTATATAAAGTTTCTCACCTAAATGATTTCTTTGTCTTTTTCTTTCTGTTGTAGAATTACTTGAAGAGCTGGTCAAAGGATCTGAATGTGCCTATTCTCTCGGTGGATTACTCACTGGCTCCAGAGGCCCCATTCCCTCGGGCTCTAGAAGAGTGTTTCTACGCCTACTGTTGGGCCTTAAAGAATTGCCATTTGCTGGGTTTGTAAAGCACACCCCATGAATTATATTATATTATATACATTACATTACATTACATTACATTATTATATTGAATTAAAAAAAAAAAGCAAGGATGCAAGTACAAGGATGCAAAGACATTTATAATCTAATTTCATGTAAATATTGTTTTTTAAATTTTCTACTCATCAAATCCTGAAAAAAATGCATTATGGTTTCCACAAAAATATTAAGCAGCACAGTGACTGCAACATTTGTAATAATAATAAATGCTCCTTGAGCACCAAATCAGCATATCAGAATGATTATGTGACACTTAAGGCTGGAGTTATGGCTGCTGATAGGAATAAATTACATTAGAAATTGTAATTTTTGAGCTATAGACTTCTTTTAAAAACATTAAGAAATCTGACCCCAAACCTTTGAACGGTAGTGTATAATAATTTTAAAATAATTAGCAAAATACTTTGCTCTTAGTCAAGTATTTAGTCAAATGCTTATAATTTGATGGTTAAATCAATTACATTTTTAATTCAATGACATTCAAGTTTTTACAACCCAGTCAACTAGTAACAAAGCCAGTAATAACTCTGTAACACTCTTAAATATCAAGGTTACAAAATGCTATTAAATGTTGACACGAACAAGGATAATTTTTATTTAACCTCCATCGAACTGTATAGCCAGTCACAAATCCTCTGAAAAGAGGGTTGAACTTCAGCAAAAAAAAAAAAAACATTTCAGCTTTATTTTTACTTTTAGGTGTGTGAGCTTAATAATAGGTGTGGACATGATAAGCAATCCATGCCAACCATACCTCAGGACTTTATAAATGTTGATCTTGCTGCACAGGCTCGACTGCACAGCGTGTTTGTTTGGTAGGAGACAGTGCAGGCGGTAACTTGTGCATAACCGTGTCTATGAGGGCAATGTCTCACGGTGTACGCGTTCCTGATGGGATTGTGGCAGCGTACCCAGCGACTCTGCTAACATCAGATGCCTCACCATCCAGACTACTCACTTTAATCGACCCTCTGCTGCCTTTAAGCGTGCTCTACAAATGTATCGATGCCTATGCTGGTGAGGTTTTGAGTCAAGTCACGTTACAACGTTTTATATTATGGAAGCCCGTTTCCGCCACTGATTAAAAAATTGAAAAAAAAAGGTAATTGCGACTTTTTATCTCACAATTCTGAGAAATGAAGTCAGAATTGCATGGTTTTATATACTCGTATTATAAAATTGCGAGATATAATTAAGTTTTTCTAAGAATTGTTAGTTTATATCTCGCAATTCTGACTTTATAAAATGCACAATTGTGAGTTATTAAGTCAGAATTGTGAGATATGATCTAACAATTCGAGAACATATCAGTCATTTTCTCCTCAAAACTGGTCTTTTGAATTTATGTCTCACAATTCTGAGAAAAAAAGGCAGAATTGCGTGAAAAAAAAGTTTAGCAAAAAAGAATTGCATGATATTGCAAGCATTTGCAAGAAAAAAAGTCAGAATTGCGAGTTTATATCTTGCAGTTCTGACTTTACAAAACACACAATTTAGAGTTAGGTCAGAATTGTGAGATATAAACTAGCAATTCTGAGAACATAAATTTTCACTTTAAAACTGGACTTTATAACTCGCAATTGCATTGCAAGTTTGTAATTCACAATTCTGAAAAAAAGTCAGAATTGCATGAAAAAAGTCAGAATTGTGAGTTTTTATCTTGCAATTCTGACTTTTTTTCTCAGAATTGCGAGTTTATAACTTTATAACTTTATAACTTTTTTCACAATGGTCAGTTAAGTCAGAATTGTGAGATATAAATTTGCAATGCTGAGAACATATCAGTCATTTTTTCACGCAATTCTGAAATAAACTCGCATTTGCGAGAAAAAAGTCAGAATTGCAAGTTTATATCTTGGAATTCTGAATTTATAACTTGTAATTGCGAGTTTATATAACAATTCTGAAAAAAAAGAAGTGAGAATTGTGTGAAAAAAGTCAGAATTGTGAGTTTTTATCTTGCAATTGCGAGTTTGTATCATGTAATTCTGAGGTAAAAAGTCTGAATTGAGAGAGAAAAAGTCGCAATAACCTTTTTTAAAAAACTTTTATCCAATGGCAAAAACAGCTTCCATATTATACAGTACAGAATGTTTCAAAGCAGCTTTATCTACCACACCTTCATGATTGTAGTGTGTTTTGGTCACTATCTCTATCTCAGGTACAAGCTGTCAGAAAATACAGCCAGCTCAGCAGTTTGACACCTTGGCCGCATTGGGACAGGACACAGTAAAGATGCTGAGTAACTTCGCCCAAGGAGCAACAAATTGGTTTCAGACTTTATTAGATCCAAAACCAGCAGCAGCAACATCCTCTTCAACCACATCATCAAATGGTCCTTCACCTTACAAGTCACCTTCTGTAGAGAAGCCACAGATACAAGAATACCCAGAGTCCCCACAAGTCCAAGAATACCCAGAAAACTTTGAGCCACTTCGGTCTAGATGTTTGGTGGATATACGTACGCCTTTCACACCAATAATGAAGAACCCATTTGTTTCTCCTGTACTTGCTCCAGACAGTCTTCTCAAAGGGCTTCCGCCAGTGCATATAGTGGTAAGAACTGATAAAAAATGCATTTCCAGAAACAATGATGAAGGTATAAGTTAAATGCTTTGATTTGTTCTTCTCAGGCCTCTGCTTTGGATGCCCTGTTAGATGATTCAGTGATGTTTGCCAAAAAGCTGAGAAACATGAACCAGCCTGTGACACTCACTGTGGTTGAAGATCTTCCCCATGGCTTCCTGAGCCTTTTACAGCTCTCCAAAGAAACCCAGGAAGCTTCTGATATATGTGTGAAACGAATCAGAGAAGTCTTCCAGCAAGAGGAACCACCTGCTGATCAGCGGCAGCCAGGGAGCAATTAGACAGCTTAGGTTTGGGAAAGTCCTGATGGACCACCAAGGTCCAAGACGTTCCAGGGATCTCAACAGCAGTAAAGTGAAACTAGTTTCGACAGGTTCGAAACCAAAAATGTATTTTAAAAAAATGAATCTATCCACCAGCTGAACTCTTGGAAGCAATTGTAGATCCAGCTTGTAATACCTAAGTCATTGGGTTAACGTGCAGTTTTGCATCATGTTTAGGTATTCACAATAACTATTCACTGTTGTGTTCTGACCAAACTGAATGTCTAAGCATCCATCAAAATGTCACCATTGTGCCTGTAGTGATGCAATAAGATCAATCCTATCTGCTTTTGCACTGCAAACTAACATTTTTAAAGCAACTGCACTGTAGATTTTATTAAATCACCATTTCTGACCTCTTATTTTTACCTGAAATGAAAATGGTTTGAATGTGTAACTGTAGGGGTGTCAAACACACAGCCTTACTTTCTCTCTCTTGTTTAGTTTACAAATGTAACCCTTTTGAATTTGATAAATCACTCTTTGTACCTCAATATTGTACGTCAATATCAGCAGTTGTGCATGTTTTGTACACGCACTCTCTATGGTATTATAAATTAATTTGTCCCATATAAGGTGGCATTTATTCCAGTGCGGCTCATGACCTAAAATTACTTTGACACCCCTGCTATAATACCAAATAACAATGTCAGCTATAGCATTATTTGAAAATATACAATTAATTTGACAAGGATATTTGCGTGTGATATGATTATATTCCAGACAAAACTTTGAGGCTTTTGAGGATGCGGTTATAAGCTTCACACCATTGTTTCCATTCATAGACTACAGTTGTCTACACTTGAACTTTATATTAACACATTACCTCATCATTTCTTGAAGAAGATCTGGCCAGATGCACCAGAAACCTTCACTGTGACTTACCAGTTCACATTATGATGCAGTAAACTAAATGACTATAAGTTGTTCATAACCATAACCGAATTACACTCAGAATGATGACCTGTACTTTTTTTTCTTATCACCAAAGATGTTTGTTCTATACTGTACATTTCTGAGAGGATTTTGATGAGCTGAATGTCGAAAGCAATAAATAAATAATCCACAATTTTTAAAGCACCTTTGTTTCAGGTGCTGTTTTATGTTTTGCTAAATTTTTCAATTATTGCTACTACAGGAAAACTATTGTAACTTGAAGTATTAGTCTCTATAATGTAATAAGACACAAAACCAGTCATAAGTGTAAATTTCTCAAAATTGAGATTTATAAATAATCTGAAAGCTGAATAATTAAGCTTTCCGTTGATGTATGGTTTGTTAGGAAAGGACAATATTTGCGCTAGATGCAACTATTTGAAAATCTGGAATCTGAGGGTGCAAAAAAATCAAAATACTAAGAAAATCGCCTTTAAAGTTGTCCAAATGAATTTCTTAGCAATGCATATTACTAATCAAAAATTAAGTTTTGATATATTTACGGTGGGAAATTTGAAAAATATCTTCATGGAACATGATCTATACATAATATCCTAATTATTTTTGGCATAAAAGGAAAATCGATAAATTTGACCCGTCCGATGTATTTTTGGCTATTGCCACAATTATACCCGTGCAACAAAAGACGGGTTTTGTGGTCCAGGGTCACATATTATTTTTGTATTATTTTAATATATTAATATGTGTTTGTGTATTTTTGTATTATTAATATTTTATGACGAAGCATGTCTAAAATACACTATGGTTGGCACAGTAATTTTAGTGAAATAAAATATATTCAAAGAAATAAATGCAGTAAATAAACGAAATTTTGATAGTTCTGGGGTCATAAGAGCCTCCCTACCGTTGATGGCAGCACCTCAGATGTTCAGCCTTTTATGAAGCCCACTGACGCCTAATGCATGTCGACCGTATTGACAGAAATACAACAAAGAGCCGAGCTGCTTGTAGCGACATGATAAATACCACGTTGATAACCAAGTAATTTACTCCACATATATGGCAACATAGGATACTGACAGAAGTAAAGGTAAATGTTTGGTTTAACTGTCGGATATTATGGAGTAATACGTTTAGCCTAGCTTAGCACAATTCACCTGCTAGCTAAACTATTTGATTTGGTCTGTTTGGGATTATTTTTTAAATTCTTTGCCTTAAGTAACTAACAAGTGAAGCTTTGTTTATATTATTCATGTACGTTACTGGAAACGATTATCAGTCTCATTGTTTGTTAAGTCTGAAATGCTTATGTTTAAAAAGTTTAAGCCAGACTTTTATTTTTATGGTGTAAAACTAATAAATGAACTCACTGTCCGCTGTTATATTTGACTGTTTACAGGTTGTAGTATAAAACATTTGGTTTGAACTGACTGAAATGTGATTTGTTAGCAAACGAAAGTAAATATATGTCTGGTTAGATCAGTTAACGATATTTACCACCTGTCAGAAAGTAAGCCTTTTCCCTTTAATACCATGGTAAAACTACAATACAATATTCTGTCGGGAAAATTTAAATGAGCAATAACCCATTGTCACTTCTGCATTTATTCATTTATTAAAAACTTTCTGTTTGCAATATATTACCACAATAACCATATGTTTTACCAAAGTAACGCAGCTTTCGGAATATTTCATGTCATTTTTTTATTTGTATAGTGAATTGTCTTTGATTTTCACATTGTGTCTCTGTAGGTGACAACTGTGGGCACAACTGGATGTCAACACAGAGGAAAGGACAGACACAGGATCTCCAGCTAACTTGTTAATTAAAGAACTGACTTGTATTTTCAGTCCTGTTGGATGTTTAAACCGCGGTCACCCTGAAGTGTTACTTCGTCTATTAATGTGCTGGAGTGAGTCTTACCTACCAGACAAATGTAGATATTAAACAAATGGTCTCTCTGAGTTAAACTGCATCTGAAGAAGAAGTGAGAATTGGCAGGCATAAGACCACAAAGCACTGTTTGCATACTGTATGTATTGCAGAAGTGTAGACGCAAAAAGAAAGTTCTGGTCTAGGTCTTTCTGTAGTTCACATTGCCTTAGCATACTAGTTCTTTATTAAACCTGTCCAGGTTTAATTTTCTATATTTTGTGCAGGTGTGCAATATTTATGCACATAAATATTTATTTCTCTTCTTTTAGAAGAGCCCTTGTAAAAAAAATTTGACAGCATTGCTCTTAATTATAGAGCCTAAGCTGTATATAGAATTTGTAAATATCTCAAAAGATTCTTTAGTGACACTTTTTATTAAAGCCTTGTGAACACTGTCAATGGTTCACTAGGTCTTGTTAGACTTTACAAAGGCGTTAGAAAAGTGAGAAAGCTTTAGAAAATGGCAACAAAGATGGAGAACACTGGCCCTGCTGTCATGGGCTTGAACACACATAACAGGCAGCTTATAGGACAGCCTAAAGCCCCCTCTCAATTAGGACCCCAAACTGTGAGTGCTCAGCCTGGAAAGGAGCCCATGGGGATCCAGAAACCAGCCAATGCATCTCAGGAAGGACCTGGTATCAGGTAAGGTTGTTATAGTGTCATATTTAACACTTTGCTTAATTAAAGGAGAAGTTCACTTCCTGAACAACAATTTACAGATAATTTACTCACTCCTTTGACATCCAAGATGTTCATGTCTTTCTTTCTTCAGTCGTAAAGAAATTATGTTTTTTGAGGAAAACATTTAAGGATTTCTCTCCATATAGTGGACCTCAATGGTGCCCGCAAGTTTGAACTTCCAAAATGCAGTTTAAATGCAGCTTCAAAGGGCTCTAAGCGATCCCAAATGTTTGACGAAGACGAAGGGTCTTATCTAGCAAAATGATCGGTTAATTTCTAAAGCAAATTTCCGATTTATATACTTTTTGCCCTCAAATGCTCGTCTTGTCTAGCTCTGTGTGAACTCTGTATTCCGGTTCATTTTCTTCTCCAACTTCAAAATCATTTTACATGACTGTTTTACCTTTTTTGTAAAGGGCATTTGATTTTCTTTGCACATTCACTTTGTAAACACTGGGTCGGTACTTCTGCAGCGATGTAGGATGATTTGAAGAAAATGAAATGGGAGTTTTTCGACATATCCTAACTGTCTTAAAACCGGAAATACACAGAGTTCACACAGAGTTAAACAGGACGAGCATTTGAGGTTAAAAAGTATACACATTGTAAATGTTTTTCACTAGATAAAACCGTTATTCCTTGGCTGGGATCGTTTAGAGCCCTTTGAAGCTACATTTAAACTGTATTTTCGAAGTCCAAATTCTTGGGCACCATAGACATGTACATGGAGAGAAATCCTGAACTGTTTTCCTCAGAAAACATAATTTCTTTACGACTGAAGACAGAAAGACATGAACATCTTGGATGACAAGGGGGTGAGTAAATTATCTGTCAGCTGTTGTTCTGGAAGTGAACAACTCCTTTAAAACGTATGTGTTATATATGACATGTCTGTGTACAGTTTAAAAGTTTGGGTCTGTTAGATTTTTTTAATGTTTTGAAAGATTTCACTTATGTTCACTGAGGGCAGCAAAACAGCAATATTGTGAAATATTATTGCAATTTCAAATAACTGTTTTCTATTTTAATATATTTTAGATATATACTTTATTATTTTGATATCAAAGCTGAATTTCAGCATCATTGCTCCAGTCTTTAGTGTAACATGATCTTTCAGAAATCATTGTTATATGCTGATTTGTCACTCAAGAAACATTTCTTCTTATTATCAGTGTTGAAAACAGCGCTATATATATTTTTTTTTTTTTCAAAAAATATTAATTTTTCTTGAAAAAAATATTACTGACCCCAAACTTTTGAATGGTAATTTGCTGACACAGGTTTGGTGATGACTGGAAAAAAAGCCTACAGCTCCCCGCTAAGGACAATAGAGTCAAAACTTCAGTAAGTCTTTCAGTAAAATGTTTTAAACTAACTTTTTAAAAACTGTACAGAGTAATGTAATGGCATTGTAAGGATGCTGTGGTTTGTTGTTGTTGTTCTTGTTTTTTTAGCAAAACACGATGTACAATTTAAATATAAACATGCAATATGCATTTTAGTGATTGTTTTTTATTTTATAAAGTATAAGTACAGATCTCATTATGATCTGTCTATTTCATGCTTTTTCTTTCTCTCAAGGATGTGACTGCAACCAAAGGGAATGAGTTTGAGGACTACTGTCTAAAAAGAGAGCTGCTGATGGGCATTTTTGAAATGGGCTGGGAAAAGCCCTCCCCCATTCAGGTAGTAGATGCAAGAACTTTAAATCATATACACTTTTTGGAATATAATATCCTGGATAAAAAAAAAAAAACATGAACAAAGTTAGCAGTCTTTCTGAACAGCATGGATATTCTTAGTGTTTATGCTTAAAGAAATAGTTCAGCCAAAAATGAAAATTTGTGGAAAATGTACTCAGGCCATTCTAGATCTAGAGTTTGTTTCTTCATCAGAACAGATTTAGAGAAATTTAGCATTACATTTCTTGCTCACCAATGGATCCTTTGCAGTGAATGATGGAATTTGTTTCTTACAAATGCAAAGCTTTTCTCCTCTTTACATTGAGTCGCTAAGTCGTCATCATTTCTCCAAATCTGTTTGGATGAAGTAAACAAATTAATCTTAATCTTGCATGGCCTGAAGGTCAGTACATTTTCATTTTTTGGTGAACTATTTCTTTTGACTGTTTTTTTTTTTTTTTCATTTTTACTTTAGGAGGAGAGTATTCCTATTGCCCTTTCTGGCCGTGATATACTTGCTCGTGCCAAAAATGGAACAGGAAAGAGTGGTGCATACCTGATTCCCCTTCTGGAGAGAATTGACATAAAAAAGGATCACATCCAGGGTATCTCTCTCTCTCCCCAAACTTTTTACACAAGATGTACTTTTTGTCCCCCACACCTTTTTTTTTTTTTTTTTTTTTTTTTTAAACAGTTCTGTCTTTGTGTGTTTATCTACAGCTATGGTGATTGTTCCCACTCGTGAACTGGCTCTTCAGGTCAGTCAGATCAGTATTCAGATCAGCAAGCACCTGGGTGGTGTCAAAGTCATGGCAACCACAGGTGGGACCAACCTACGAGATGATATCATGCGTCTGGATGAGACAGGTAATGCTCAGTCATCTTAAAGAGATGTATGATATGTACAGAGATGTACAGTATGATCATCTTGTGCAGTCCAAGCATGTTTTTCAAAACTTTTTGTTTTCTGCAGTTCATGTTGTTATAGCAACACCTGGCAGAATTTTGGACTTGATAAAAAAGGGCGTTGCCAAAGTGGATAAAGTTCACATGATGGTTATGGATGAGGTGAGTAATGTACATGCTTACTGTAAATCCCTGTCAAAATATTAATAAAATTATTACTCTAAATCCTGTTGCACAATGTCACAATAGAACAGGGTTGGACACCCCTGCAATAGAACATCCTGACACCGTTATTTAGATTTTATTAATACCAGCACTATTAAAGTTCAGACTTCATTGCTTGTTTTATTATAGGCTGATAAGCTGCTCTCTCAGGACTTTGTGGTTATTATTGAGGACATCATTGGATTCCTTGCAAAGAACAGACAGATTCTGCTCTATTCAGCCACATTCCCCATCAGCGTTCAGAAGTTCATGGTCAGAGAAATCTGTGCATCATTTATGCTTTCAGTCTGCTAATCTTTCTTTGCAGGTTTTACAATTAATCTTTTTTTTTTTTTTTTATCTTCAGGCAAAGCACCTGCAGAAGCCCTATGAGATTAATTTGATGGAGGAACTGACCCTAAAAGGCATTACGCAGTTCTATGCTTACGTCACAGAAAGACAGAAAGTCCACTGCCTTAACACTCTGTTCTCCAGGGTAAAGAGTCAATTGCATATATTAAGTCTCATTATTTAAAGAAATAGTTCACCCAAAAATAAACATCTGCTGAAGGCATCCAAGGTGTAGATGAGTTTGTTTCTTTATTGAAAGAGGTTAGGAGAAATGGATCCTTTGCAGAATGGGTGCCGTCAGAATGAGAGTTTAAACGGCTGGTAAAAACATCACAATAATCCACAAGTAATCCACATGACTCCAGACCATCAATGAACGTCTTGTTAAGTGAAAAGCTTTTCATTTCTGGCCAAAATACCTGTCTATAATCCATGATTACACATCCTCCACTAAAAAAAAAGTCCATGTCCTGTTGTCCCCTCACATCAAAATCTACTGATTCAGACAAAATGGGTTTTTCTTTTTTTTTTTTTTTTCTTTTTTCTAAACAAACACGCAGATTTTTACTTCACAAGAAATGAATTGATGGACTGTAGCAGTGTGCATAACTTCTGAATTATTGTGATGTTTCTATCAGCTGTTTGGACTCTCATTCTGATGGGACCCATTGACGGCACCCGGAGGGTCCATTGATGAGCAAGTGATGTAATGCAGAATTTGTTTTCTGGTGAAAGAAATTATCTATATCTTGGATGGACTGAGGGAGAGTACATTTTTTAGTAAATTTTCGTTTTTGGGTGAACTGGCTTTGTGGTTTTGTTATTTTTTTTTTTTTTTGTGAATTATAACGGAATACATTGTTTCTACAGTTAACATGACCCAAGCACTTGTTCTTTCCACAGCTGCAGATCAATCAGTCCATCATCTTCTGTAACTCCACTCAGCGAGTGGAGCTTTTGGCCAAGAAGATAACGCAGTTGGGCTACTCCTGCTTTTACATTCATGCAAAGATGATGCAGGTACTGTAGGTATTCTGTTGTTGTTAGTTCTAGTATAATTAAAATCTGTTTAGTATGATTTAGTAATTTCAGTTAAGTACTTGCATGTTTACTGAGTATTGCTGTTATTTGTGACTGCAAATATATTGTGCTTCTTTTCATTCTCATGGCAGGAATACAGAAACCGTGTTTTCCATGACTTCAGAAATGGGCTCTGCAGGAATCTTGTTTGCACAGGTCAATATAACACGTAGTATCCTACCATTTTTTTTTTTTTTTTGCACAATTGCATAATAATAATTAGGGCTGTCTTCGACTAAAGATTTTTCTGGTTGACTAGTAGTTGTTTATTTTAAGCATTTATTAATGAACCATTAAAATCATAATGATGAGCCTTTAAAGGTGCAGTGTGTAACTTTTAGCGACATCTAGCGGTGAGGTTGTAAATTGCAGAAAGCGACAGCAGAAAGCAAAGAGGTTTCATTACAAAGGTAAATTAAGAAATTATATTTACTTAATTATTCAATAAACCAATGTTATTGCGAATATTATTGGTACTTCTTCATCATTGTCGGTGTTTATTCGCGAGAACAAAGCGCTCTGTAGAGCGGTTTGTCTGTTACGGCCTACTGTAGAAACATGTTGGCGACTTCTATTTAAGGGGATCTGTGGTGTATGTAGATAGAAATAGCTCATTCTAAGGTAATAAAAACATTGGTTTATTATGTAAGGTCTTTATACACCTCTGAAAAAATAGTTATGTATATGATATTGCATTTCTGTCAGTAGATCCTTCTAAATATTACACACTGCACCTTTAATTGCCTACAAAGCCTAAAAAGTGCTCAAACGCACGCATAAAGCACACTAGCCACAGGACACTGGCAGAAGTAATGATTATGAATGTGAAAAACAGTAAAGAGGCTGCATTAACATTTTAGTAATTAATTGATAAGCTAGTGCTTTCTTTGTTTTTGGCTTTAGAAATAAAGTCGGCGACTTGAGCCTGTATCCATGTTTCATACGGATTACATAATTTGAGAATATTTGTTTTACATTTGAAATGGTTCGTTTGAAAGTAGACATTTCGCTCTGTAGATGTATTTTTCATGTTTGTAAGGCAAGTATACACAGAGTTTTGCATTCAAATTTACGTAGACCAAGACGTCAGAAAGCGCATCCTGTTTGCTTTCATTATTTTACAAAAGCACAATGTTATTGTGAGCGCACACAAGTAAACGTAGAGTCTTTACAGATTCGAAAGATGTAGTACTCTTGTCTGTATGACCAAAAATGACTACAAAAATGAGTATTTTAAGAGCAAGTGACTGCAGTAGAGCGCTAGTGTGTAACTTCCACACTCTGCACAGACACTTGAATAGTGCACATTTTTCTTTAACATTAGATTGAGCAGCTATGTAAAGTTGCTACTACATACATCTTTCAGATGAAAAGCAATGTTTAAGGTCGATGAATGTTAGGCGAGTGCTTGGATGTCCTGCCCGGTGTACTATATTACCACGTAGACCAGCCGTTAACAATCTGTCCATCATGGATTGCGTGACCCCACTGCTTCCTGTGGATTTTTTTTTTTTCTTTTTTTTTTTTCCTGTGACTAAGTGATTAATACAGTTTTGGTCAACCAAGCCTCTTCTTGCTGACCTAACAGTTACTCAACTATTAGGGGGCAGCCCTAATAATAACCTTAACTATAAATATAAATGTATGTTTCCTCAAGGTGTTTCTAACTGACTTTATGCTCTTGAAACAGATTTATTTACTAGAGGCATCGACATTCAGGCAGTAAATGTGGTCATCAACTTTGACTTCCCCAAGAACGCAGAAACGTATCTGCATCGCATCGGACGCTCAGGTGAAGTTGACAAACAACTAAAATGTGTTTGATTAAAGGAAAACTCCACTTTCAGAACAACAATTTATGAAAAATGTACTCACCTCCTTGTCATCCAAGATGTTCATGTCTTTCTGTCTTCAGTCGTGAAGAAATTATGGTTTTTGAGGAAAGCATTTCAGGATTTTTCTCCATATAATGGAGAAGGTTCTTATCTAACGAAATGATCTGTCTTTTTTTTTTTTTTTCGGAAAATAAAAATTTATTTTTTTAAGCACAAAAGCTAGTGTAGCACAGGCTCTGGGATGTGCATCCACGACACTATGTACTATTGAATCACGTCGAAAGGTCATGCAGAACTACAGACCCAGTGTTTACAATTGTGCAAAGACTAAGGAAGTGCAAGGAAGTGCAAGTAAGTCAAACGCTGTTTACAAACAAAAAGGTACAACGATGTCAGACGATTCTGAAGTTGTAGGAGAAAATAGATGGAGTTTTTCATCATACTCTACCTTTTTGAGCCGGAGTACACAGATGATGAACTTAGACATGATTCGTAGTGTGGACGTGTATACAATTTCTTTTTTTTTTTTTTTTTTTTTTTTTGGAAAAAAAAAAAAAAAAAAAAAATGTCTGATCGTTTCGCTAGATAAGACCCTTCTTATCTAGCATTTAAACTACATTTTAGAAGTTCAAAATCAGGGCACCAATGAAGTCCATTATATGGAGAAAAATCCTGAAATGTTTTCCTCAAAAACCATAATTTCTTCACGACTGAAAACAGAAAGACATGAACATCTTGAATGACAAGGGGGAGAGTAAATTATTTGTAAATTGTTGTGCTGAACTTCTCCTTTAAGTTTGGATTATTTTATTTAAACTTATTAAACATTAAACTTGTATTATACACTTTATATTATTTATAATTTAGCATTATATGAATTTAATTTGTAGGAAGGTTTGGACATCTGGGTTTGGCAATCAATCTTATTACCGCTGAGGATCGTTTTAACCTGAAGACCATTGAGGACCAGCTCATGACAGACATAAAACCTATTCCCGGCAGCATCGATAAGAGTCTGTATGTGGCAGAGTTTCATTCTTTGAACCCTGACTGTGAGGCAGAGGCGTCTCAGCCTGATGGAGGGCCTGAAGCCCTTTAGGGAGCACCATTAGAGCAGGTAAAGACTGGGACTTGATGTACTTATATAATGGGGAAATGCATCTAAAGTTTGTTTATTGAGCTAATATTGCAGTGCCCATATGAATCAGTGATAACTGGAGTGACTTTACCTTCTGCTCTTTTTAGGACAGTTGGAGAGACTGAACCTGACTTTTGCACAAACATCTGCTAGTAACTTCTTCGCTCGTACCTTTCCTCTTCTTTCCCACCTCCGCTGTATTTTTATTTCAGTTGCTGTCAGTGTGTTGCGCTCTCTTTTTCTTCTTCTTTTTTTTTTATTTTTTTTTATTTTTGTATTCATTGTTCATTTCTGGGAGGGGTGATGGAGGGTCATTTATATCTAAATGACCATACACTTTCAAGTTGAGACATGCAAGAATAAAAGCAAATCATTCAGAGAAAAGTTCTGGTTTGATAGAAAACAAAAAAACGAAGGAAAGGTATTGTTTAGCATACCTGCATCATCAGTTAAGAATTTACACACAAACCCTGAAACAAGATCTTTTTAACCCAAGTGCCTTAATTGTCTGAGTTTCATATTAATATGTCATTTGCTATGTTGAAGTATTCCCAAAGACTAAACACAGGATTTTGCAGCATATTGGTGCTACTGGATTCTGTGAAAGAATCAGTGATTTATTGATGAAAAGCATTTTTAAATTCCATTATATTCAGTCTGAGGCAGCTAGAGAAACCAGCATCCATGAAAATATCGCAGAGCTCAGGTTTCAGGTGTCAGCATAAACCATTGCACTAAACTCCCTGAGAAAAAAAACATCTGCATTAATATTGGTGCATTTTGTAGTTTCATTTGTAGTCACAGACAAATGTAAATTTGGAATTTGTAAAGAAATGTAGAGGCAAATTATGGTTTCAAACAGAGACACAATTTGTGCAATTTTTTTGTATCTTGTGTTTTTTTTTATACTATATTAGACATTCCTAATTTAAACATTCATGACAAAACTGGCATAATGTGAGAGATGTCAGACTACTACATAAAAGCTGATGTAAAAAAAAACACCACATTGCAGTCATGCATTATCAGATCCACACATTTATATGCACAACTATATCAAATGATTTGTCAAAAGAGTGTTTGGTTTTTCATTTATTTAAGTTGGTGAGAAGGTTGGTTTGAAAATAGCATCTTTTACAGTTTTTTATTTCTTTTGGATTTTAATGAATGTATAAAGTGGTTAATGAATGGACAGACTATTTTTTTTTTTTTTTTTTTTTTTTTGCCAAAATGTTTGATTTTTACTTAAATTTTTAATTTAATCTAAATTCTGCTTAGTGAATATAATAACTTTGGCAGAAAGGAGGCAAAATTTCTTCTTATTCTCTTTGGATGTTTGCAAGAGGCTTTTCATAACCTCATATTGCATTTATAAGATATTTTCAAGAGAGAGTATTTTCATACAGCAGAATTGTAGCATCTTCTCGGTGGCAGCTATGATTTTCTCCAAAAGATGTTTTTTTTTTTTTTTTTTTTTTTTTAATACTTTTTGCTAAGCAGGGATATGTGGCATGTAGCTCAAAGCTTTAAAAACAGCACAGTTCAGACAAACAAGTATTGCGCAAAAGGAAAACCTTGAGCCAGGTTACAAATTTCTGCTTATGATACAGTGCTGTTCTAGAGATATTACTTTAACGGACAAACTTTCATTCTGTCATGCAGTGTTGAGCTGTGAATGTTTTCTTTGTTTATGGTGAGGGTGTTTCTGAAAACAAAAATGTATGTATTGGTTTTTTTTTTTTCTTCCACAATTAATGAAAGTGGGGAGCAGATGTTGTGGGGTTTAATGAAAATTTTATATTGGATTCCTGGAAAAAACAAAAAAAAATTGGATGCGTGACACCCTGTTTGTAAGTCTAATTGATGCAAGAATGGTTTACTGCTCATGACTACGTGTGTAACTGTCTGATTGATTTATGTTTCGTCTGTATTGTTTATTTCATTTAAATAGCTTGAGGTTATAGTATGTATTATAGTTTGAAAAGGACTGAGTGTGACATCTGTCCCAAACTTCAATACATCTATATCAGAGATAACAGTAGGGTTTTTTTTTAGGCGAATGTGGAAAAAGTACCTGGGATGTTTTTTTTTTTCAGAGGCAACTCTTTAAAATTTAAATTGGTAAACCGTTTCCTATTAAATGGACTGTAGTACTACAATACCACAATTTATATTGTCAATAATGAACGAAAATAATTCAAATAATTTTTGTGAATCTACTTTTTTTTTTGTTTGTTTGTTTGTTTTTTACTTTTATTTTTCTGACTTGATCAACGTGATCATAAATTTGTCACTTAAATGTTTTCATATATCTTATTAAATTGTGTCCTGTACTATTATTATCATTATTATTTTTTTATTATA
Source organism: Cirrhinus mrigala (assembly GCA_036247105.1). NCBI lineage: Eukaryota > Metazoa > Chordata > Actinopteri > Cypriniformes > Cyprinidae > Cirrhinus > Cirrhinus mrigala. Next base: position 25,587,981 of record CM070025.1, on the reverse strand, counting down.
TGCCGAATGTGACCCTGGACCACAAAACCAGTCATAAGGGTCAATTTGATGTTATACATCATCTAAACAAGCTTTCCACTGATGTGTGGTTAGTTATGATAGGACAATATTTGGCCAAGATACAACTATTTGAAAATCTGAAATCTAAGGGTGTGAAAAAAATCTAAATATTGAGAAAATTGCCTTTGAAGTTGTCCAAATTAAGTTCTTAGCAATGCATATTACTAATCAGAAATTAAAGTTTGATACATTTTTGGTAGGAAATTTACAAAATATCTTAATGGAGCATGATCTTTACTTAATATCCTAATGGTTTTTGGCATAAAAGAAAAATGTATAATTTTGACTCATACATATACCAGTGCTACTTGTGACTGGTTTTGTGGTCCAGAGTCACAAATATATATATATATATATATATATATATATATATATATATATATATATATATATATATATATATATATATAATTTATTTATTTATTTACCAACAGGCAACATTGTTGTTATTAGAGGAAACTTTTAAAATGACTATTCTTTATTTCATTTAAACGTTGAAGGATCCATTGCGTAAAGAGTTTAGTCGAATGACTAAAATCTAGGTTTCTTTGGTTGTATTTAGAATTTACATCTCACAGTTAATGCTACGGGAACCCAAACAACCTCCAAAGCCCATTCAATGACCTTCAAGCAAATGCCCCCTTTACTCTGTGCTCGCTCGCACAAACCCGCTTCATTTTGACGTAGTAATTGACAGGTTATCAGACCAATAGCCATTTAGCGTTGGTCTTCGTCGAGCCGAAAGTAGGCGGGCTATAGGGGAAAGGCTTATGTAGAGTCTGACTCGTTTTCACGAATCGGTTCTTTCAAACAGTTCATCTGAATGAACTCACTGAGGAATTCCGTGTGGAACCTCTTTTCTATATTTTGCTAATGAGGGTGTTTTAGTTTAAAGTTCGTTGCAGCCGAACGTAATAAATGCATAAAATTAACTTGAGAACCGCTTGGCTATTAAATAATTTTTTTATGAACCATTCAGTCCGCTAAGACTAGTTCTGTGAAGCGAGTCAACCGACTCATTGAGAAGATTCGACTCTGAAAGAATGATTCATTCACAAAACGGGCATCGTTAGAAACACGTGGTTTTGTAAGCTGGAGAACCGTCCTACGTGAAGCTCAACGTGAGTTGTCATTGATTCATTGTTATTAGGCTTATTTTCTATTAAATTCATAGCACGCCTTGGGGATGTCTAAGCTAGAAATACAGCATTTTGTTAAATCTAAACGGCATTTATATTTTCAACAGCTGTAGTGTCTCACGAATTAAAAAAAAAAAAACATGTGGCTTTTAGCTTTCAGGCTAATTTGTCAAATTACGTATGTTTAATGTTAAACTGCAGCATTTTAATTGTACAAATCCAGTTGTTTAGTCATTTTCTTTATGCAGAAGACCTTTAAGGACTCACGGGTGGCTGCCTAAGAATGACATGCATGTTGTTTATCGTCCACAAATGAAAACTACTGACTTTAGACCCAAACTACTGATTACGTTATATTATTTCAGTGTATAATCTGCTTTTTCCATCTGTGCTAACGTGTTCTCCTCCTCTAATCTCATATGTCCTGTTTAAGAATGGGCAGTGTGTTGGCTGCCAGTGCCCCCAGCCCACCTGCACCAGGGCCAGGTGGCCAAGGTTTGGTGTCAGTACCACCAGGATTCACGATGCCCTCCGTCTCACCTGTCTCTGTGCCTGGCAGCTCTTCATCTGGGCACCAGGAGACTGAGCATCCCCTTCCAAACCCTGGTGGCTTTGAAGAGTGCCATCGCAAATGCAAAGGTATCTTGAATGACTTTCCTTTGGCTTTTCATGATTACAAATTCAAATGTTTTACACTAATGTCTGTTTGTCCCTCAGAGGTGTTTCCTATGCAGATGGAGGGTGTTAGACTAACAGTGAACAAAGGTTTGAGCAACCACTTCCAGGTCAGTCCAGTGTGTTCCACTGGTGGATTTTCTTGAGCCATGTTGTTAAAGAAAGTATTCTCGATCATTATTAAGATCATCTCTTGTTTTATTTCATAGGTCAACCACACAGTGTTGTTAAGCACTCTGGGAGATTCCAGTTATAGGTTTGGAGCTACATATGTGGGGACCAAACAAACAGGACCAGCAGAGGTACACATACGCTCATTCAAAAGTTATTGAACAGTAAGATTTTTAATGTTTTTGAAGATTTTCTTCTGCTCTCCAAGCCTGCATTATTTGAGTCAAAATACAGCAAAAACAGTAATATTGTGAAATATTTTTACTGTTTAAAAAACTCTTTTTATATATATATTTTAAAATGTAATTTATTCTTGTGAAGCATTCAGTCTTCAGTGTCACAAGATCCTTCAGATATCATTCTAATATGCTGATTTGCTGTTCAGGAAACATTTTTCTTTTATTATTATTATTATTATTATTATTATTATTATTAATATTTAAAACGGTTGAGTACAGGGTTCTTTGATGAATAGAAAGCAGTTATCTGAAATAAAACGCTTTTGCAACATTATATACTATACCATTCAAATTCTTGGAGTCAGTATAATTTTTTTGGAAATAAATTATAGAAATTAATATTTTTATTTAGCAAAGATGCTTTAAATTGATCAGAAGTGATGTTTTTATTGTTACAAAAGATTTCTATTTCAGACCAATGCTGTTTTTCTGAACTTTCTATTTATCAAAGAAACCTGAAAAATTCTACTCTGCTGTTTTCAACATAATAATAATAATAAATGTTTTTTGAGCAGCAAATCAGAATATTAGAATGATTTCTGACTGAAGGATCATGTGACTGAGTAATGATGCTAAAAATTCAGCTTTGATCACAGGAATAAATTACATTTTGAAATGTATTTAAATAGAAAACAGTTATTTTAAATAGTAAATATTTCAAAATTGTACTGTTTTGTTGTACTCTGGATCAAATAAATGCAGGCTTAGTGATCAGAAGAGACTGGTAGTGTATTTAGCATGCAATATAAATAATTATACAAATATTTTCAGAACAAAGCCTGCTGAAAGTTAGGAATTTGTGCCATTTACCCAAATACTTATAGTTTATCTTAATGTTTTTATCAGGCCTTTCCTGTCATGGTCGGTGACATGGACAACACAGGTAGCCTAAATGCACAGATCATTCATCAGATCACAGACAAAGTGCGCTCGAAATTTGCCTTCCAGGTATGTATTTGTGAATAAGCCTATATGTGTCATTTCTATCATTAGTTATGATGTAATGCATTGCTGGACGTAAATGTCTCAGACTCAGCAGCAGAAGTTTGTGAACTGGCAAGGAGATGCTGAATTCAAGGGGAAAGATTTCACTGCTGCTGTGACCTTGGGCAACCCAGACGTCTTGATGGGATCTGGTAATTGTCTTCTGTTTCATCTATGTTTATTTGTGCCGCAGTTTGAAGTAGCTTTATTTGCGTTTAGTCATGTGATGACCCATCTTCAGTTGACTCATCCAGCTTATTCTCTCTCTGGTTCTCTCACCTCGTGCCCCTTTCAGGAATTGTTGTAGCTCATTATCTCCAGTCTGTCACACCGTCGCTGGCTTTAGGAGGAGAGCTGGTGTACCACCGACGACCCGGAGAGGAGGGAACAGTCATGTCTCTGGCAGGCCGATATACAGGTAAACAATATAAGAGTAGCAGATAGGTATGTGACTCTATCACATTTTCATGTCGTAATAATTAAATCTTTTTATCACATGGATATATTTGAAAACGCTGTTTGTAGCGTAGTGTGAACTGTAAGAACAAAGGTATTCGAAAACTACCTTTTAAACACAATTGAACAATAAAAATGTATAAAGTAAACAAATGTTTCAGACAGATTTAAGTGCACAAGAACACAATTGTAAAAAATCAGAACATTTTTAAACTATATCTATATAACATTCAATTTGTAAGTTTAAAAATCTTGCAAACAGGCAGCAACTTTATCGCCACACTGACACTAGGAGGAGCTGGAGCTCATGGATCGTATTACCACAAAGCCAATGATCAGGTAAATGCTCATCAGCAGAATGAGTCATGTCTGTATTTGTTTATGTTTATTGCTTTATAATGACATTTGTTTTATTGTTTGGTATTAGTTGCAGGTTGGCGTGGAGTTTGAAGCAAGTACCCGTATGCAGGACACTAGTGTATCATTTGGATACCAACTGGACGTCCCCAAAGCCGATCTGGTCTTTAAAGGTTGGTGTACACACATACACTACCAGTCAAAAGATTTCGAATGTTTTTTTAAAGAATTCTCTTCCTCTCACCAAGCCTGCATTTATTTGATCCAAAATACATCAAAAGCAGTACTACTGTGAAATATTTTTACTGTTTAAAATAACTGCTGCGATCAAAGCTAAATTTTCAGCATCATTGTCACATGATCCTTGAGAAATCATTCTAATATGCTTATTTGCTTTTCAAGAAATATTTCATTTTTTCAGGATTCTTTGATGAATAGAAAGATCCAAAGATCAGCAGGGGTATAGAAAATTAATATATAGAAATTAATACTTTTATTTAGCAAGGATGCTTTAAAAATGATGAAAAGTCATTTATAATGTTAGAAAAGATTTCTGTGTTAGATAAATGCTGTTCTTCTGAACTTTCTATTCATCAAATCTGAAAAAAATCTACTCAGCTGTTTTCAACATGATGCTTTTTTGAGCAGCAAATCAGGATATTAGAATGATTTCTGAAGGATCATGTGACTGGAGTAATGACGCTAAAAATTCAGCTTTGAAATTACAGGAATAAATTACATTTTAAAATGTATTCAAAGAAAACAGTTATTTGACTTTTTTCATAAAATAGCACGTGCCATCCTAATTTAAGATTAGGAGCACAATAGCAATTTATATACTTAAGTTACTTTAAGTTTTTATTTAAAGGGATACTAGGAGGCATTTACAAGTAAAATGATTTAGTTTAGTTAAATGCAAAAAGTACACTTGGTATTGGAACTTTTCTGCTTGAAACTGCATTTATTTAATAATCATGGAATTATGTATATTTTAAGCATTTAACTGAATGCCAGGTACACCAATAATATATATGCAAATACTCTGAATCACATTTTCAGGTTTCTGAATCTGGGGCCCCATAAAATTCGTTTAACTTTTTCACAGATTCTGTTGTTGTTGTTGTTTTTCCCTCAAATTCAGATTTTTCCATTTTAATTTTTTTTGGATTCTGTTTTTTCCTGTTTTAATTTTTCTATACTCTTTTAATGGTTAAATTTTAATAACAAAAAGCACGTGCAATTGCTTTTATGAATAATGAAATCATAAAACTTACAATTATTAAAAGTTTACAATTTTTTTTAAGTTTTTAAGGCCTTATGTTTTATTTTATTTTATTTTTTTTTCCCTCAAATTCAGTTTCGTTTTTTGCCAAATTCTGTGTTTTTCTGTGTTTTAATTTTCTGGATTCCATTTTAATGGTTTAAATAAATAAATTTTAATCAAAAGCATCTCTAATTAATGAATTTATTATTATTATTATTATTTTTTAAAAACATCAATTTATTATTACTTTATTTATTTTTTAAATTGGTTAATTGATTTACTTTCTGGTAAATAAATGAAGCCATAAAACATTGTTTTAATCAAATGAAAATTAAACAAACTCTTCCCTTTTTTTTTAGCAACCAAAGTGGCAACAGAGGTTTACGTTTACAGTTAAAACATGGAAGAAAATTTGTGTGATTATTCCTTAAAAATAATGTTTTTAATAAATTTATTATTAGTACTATTATTACATTAAGTTATTATTCATTTCTGTCACAGTTTCTTCAAGTTAAACATTTATTTCGACGGGTTGCTGTGAAGACTTTTAGGTTTCTGTTTGTATATGATATTTATTTACTGACCTACTTTTAATTTAATTATCCAAAATTTGACAAATTCCCTGACATTCTGCATTATACGGTAAAATCCATTTTTATGACTGGATTCTCTGATTCCGTCCATGTATTCCATATCACGGAAATCATAGGGCCCCACAAATTTTAGACCTCTTGAAATGATTATTAAAACCATTGTTGTACCATGTAAAATATTTCTATTACCTTAAATTAAAAAAAAAAAAATGAATTTAAGAATTTTTTTTTTTTTTTTTTTTTTTAAACCTGTAATCTTCAATGCAATCTTCATTTGTTTAAAAGTGTGGGATATACATTGGTGTACTGAATTTTTCACTCTCTTTGTAGGTTCTGTAGACAGTAACTGGGTTGTTGGAGCCACGCTTGAAAAGAAGCTGCTGCCTCTGCCTCTTTCCCTGGCTCTCTGTGCTTTCCTTAACCACAGAAAAAACAAGTTCCAGTGTGGGTTTGGCATCACCATTGGTTAAACCTACCTTCTCTCTTGGTTAATGCTGCAGTTTACACACCAGTACCATTGCTGGTGATACGGTAAAGATTGGACACACTTGTATATTTATCAACATCTGTACGAAACCAGTCAGTAAATATGAAACAAAACAAAATATTTGTTGTTAGTTCCATATATCAGACCAACCTTTTTGTTATTCTTGTAATACAAGCTAATTCCAATATCCAAAAAAGTACATTAAAAGAACATCACTACTGCCTGATGCATTATAAGAGAAACCAAGAAGAAATACACAAACATATATCGCCTTTCATTTTGTTGTTTGTTAATGTTCATTTTTTTTTTTTTAATATATAAATTATTTCTTTATTTTTTATTTTGTGTTTAATAAAGAGGTTCTGGGTTAGTTTACTTTCCCTAGGCGATGATCAGGGATTTTTGTCACAATGATTTTTGCTGGATCTATGTGCTCATATAGGTACCTATATAAATAAAAAATATGCATTGCAAGTATTGTGAAACATGGATAAATTCTTAAAACAAAACATATCTATCAAACTGAGATGCATGTTCATGAATGTGTTTTTTCCTCTGTCTCAATCTATTTTTTAATACGTTTGTCGGATATCATGAAAAAAATCATAAAAATATAAAAAAAGAAAATCATCAGAATTCATGTGCTGTATTCTGTGACCTAATCCCAAATTTATATTTTCCACGTTATCTTTTTTTCCTACCACATGCAGTGCCTTCATAAACACTTTATAAATATGTATATTGTGTATTGCCTAATGACATATGCACAACAATTATTAAAGCAGTGTATGATTAAAAGTGTAAAAGATTAATTGGACATATTGAATAGGTACATTATGTCTGTAGCTAAAACATCTGCACATACAGTATTTTTTTTTTTTTTACCAAGTCCATTGACCCTGTCTGGTTTGTCTTTTTTTTTTTTTTTTTAGGTTAGGATGAATACATGCCAGAATATTATAACATAGAAAAATAAAAAATACAAAATTGTTTAGTTGTCATATGCCTCTTACTACTTTCTTTCTTAGCGATTGTTTGTTAAGCAGATATCAGGCTCTTTAAATGCAGATAAGTGTTGTGATGAAGAGGGCAACGTCCAGAAGGATCCGCATTAATACCTGACTCATCAATCATCATTACAACAACCTTATGTTCATACGTGCCGACCAACATGCAAAGACACAAATGTACCTCTGCACTTAATAGAACTGCAAATGAATGATTGTGAGAGAGTACTGTTAGTTTAGATTTTTTGTTCATTTGAAATGTTATTTCATTGAGACTGTAGCAATGCTCAATTTGCTTTTTTTTTACAAAACCATAAATCTATTTAAAAATATTAAAACGTAATTGGCTAATATTACAATGTAGTATGCATAACATGGTCATTTTACATTTATTTTATTTCATTATTATTAAAATAATGTGACCTGATTTAATGCACAGTATATTTTCTGTATTGGAATGCATTCATCATAAGCTGTGTTCACTGGAATACAACTGGATCAATTTGAAGCTCAGGGGTCAGTTCTATGTATTCTCCTCGACCTGATTGATAAGCGCAGATGAAAACACTCTTAATGACGGGTTTGTGTAATTGGATAAATGCCTAGACAAGATGGCTTAAAGTAACCTTTTACCTCATTGACACACCGCTGATTACTTCTTTCAAGACTGTGTCTCACACCTATAAACACAGTTTAAAATTACATCAAGATTGTGGTGTGGCGTTTGTTCTTTTGCTCTAATAGAGCAGAGCTTGCTGAAATACCATATACTGTAGAAATGCTCTTGAAAGTGCAAGCCCAGACCTATCAACATTTCACAAGCAGTTCAATAACTAGGTCACAAAAAGTCAATCAAGATATTATACTGTGGTTTCCTATTAATCCTTTCCTTAATTGCTTTCACATTATAACCTATTCTATAGGCCAAACATCCTAATCTATAACAAAAAAGAAAAAAAAGTTTAAAGCTGTAAACACTCAAACGTTCTTTAGCTAATAAATGTGGCTAGTGAGCATATTACCTGAATTTATGCATAAAACACTATATGTGACCCTGTACAACAAAACCAGATATAAGTATCACGGGTATATTTGTAGCAATAGCCAACAATACATTGTATGGGTCAACATTATTGATTCTTGTTTTATGCCAAAAATCATTAGGATATGAAGTAAAAAATTATGCTCCATGAAGATATTTTGTAAATTTCATACCATTAATAATAACAAGTTGATTTTTGATTAGTAAAATGCATTGCTAGGAACTTCATTTGGACATCAAGGTGATTTTCTCAATATTTTCTTTTTTTTTTTCACCCTGAGATTCCAGATTTTTAAATAGTTGCATCTCAACCAAATATTGTCATATCCTAACAGTACTGTACATTATTATGAGATACTAAATCTTTATTATGAGAAAGTTTCTCATTATTACAAAAAAAGTTTTTTATTACAAAAAAGTTTCTCATTATTATAAGTCATTATAACGAGATACTAATTCATTACAAGAAAGTTTTTTCATTATTTCGATTACTTTTTAACTCATTATTACAAGAATTTGTCTGATATCATGAAAAGTTTCTCATTATTACAACAAAAGTTTCTGATTATAAGATGTTAAGTTATTATAACGAGATACTAAGTCATTATTATGAGAAAGTTTCTCGTTATTATGAGATAAGTCATTATTATGAGGTGCTAAGTCATTATTACGAGAAAGTTTTTCATTATTATGAGATTTATTTTTTTTAAGTCATTACGAGAAAGTTTCTCAATATAATGAGATACTAAATCATAATTGAGAAAGTTTCTCATTATTACAAGATACTAAGTCATTATTATGAGAAAGTTTTTCATTATTATGAAATAATGGAGGCTTCCATAGTGTTTAACCCTGTGAGAAACCTTTTTTAATTCAGCTGACATTTTGAAAGAATTTTTAACAAAGTGAAACCAAATATAATTTTTAGCTTTTAGTAAAACTATATTAAAAAAAAAAAAAAAAATCTAATGTATTACAAAAATCTAATTTACAATAAAATGTTCTCATCATTAAAAAAAGCCACTGGAGCTGGCATGGTATTAAAAACACACACACAAATTCTGTATATTGTAATGAACTGTCAGGATATTTGCTAACAAGTTTTTTCCACAACAGTGAAAAAATGTTCCTTCAGTTTCATTTTATTTATTTATTTTTTATTCAAAACAATACTTTAAAAAGAACCAAAACTGTATATCCAGGACTTGTTTTAAATTTGATAGTATTCCCTTTCCCTGTATACTGTAATGCATCTAGATTACAGTTTTATGTTTTGAAGTTTTACAGGACATTAATTTCAGACTTCTTAATTATACAGTACTAACATCTGACTCTAAATAAATAATTGTGAGCCACAGATCTGAGTTCAGTTCAGTTCAGTTGATTTCATGATGTGGAATGTGTGACATGGCATGTACAACTGACAGCAGGGAGCTACCTTCTGGACTTTACTGCCTTTATCAGAGCTCAGCAACCATTTATATACAGTGCTGATACATTCTCTAAACAGAAGAGGACAAGAGAAAGGTAAGGAACCGGACAAAACCACAAATGAATGCATACGTATGTTCTTTTCACAGTGCAAACTAGTCAAGAACATTTATAGAGGTCTTGTCTGACAAAATTTTTTTTCTTGTAGAACCTGCACATCATCATGAAGGTCCTTGTAGTGTTTGTTATTGCAGTTTTCTCTGGTAAGTATTCACTGAATTTCACTCAAAAATTGGAGATGCTTTGTTTGTTATATTTTAAACGAGGTAATACATTTTAATTATGAATCCACTAGGTTGTCATGCCAATATAATGTGGCAGAACCAGCCAACACCTAGTATGGAACTGATGAAAAATGCATTCTGGAATTACGTGTCTCAGGCAACCCTCGCAGCTGAAGACACACTTCAGATGATCCGAAACTCAGAATTGGGTCAAGAAATCAAGTAAGCGTATAATAAATTAGATGACGACCTGATAAACTGGCTATAAAACAAATCATAAAACACAAACATCCATCTCTGTTTCTCCTCAGTGACAGGATCTCTCAAAGTGCAGATGCCATCAACAAATACACCCTGGCCATTCAAAGTCAAGTAACTCCTCTGACTGAAGACCTGCTGGCCAAAGTTTCCCAAGAGGCGGATCAGTTGAAACGGCGCCTGGAACACGAAATGACATCTGTGCAGTCCCAGCTCAAGCCTTATGTTGAGGAGATCAGAGGTGAGATTGAGGAGCAGCTTGAGCGGCTGAAGAAGGACGTGGCCCCGTACGCAGAGGCGCTGAACCCTGAGGCCCTGAGATCTACTCTGGTTCAGGGGGCTGAGGAGCTGAAGGCCAAACTGGAGAGAAGTTTAATGGAGATGGGTCCTCAAACCGAGGAGCTGAAGCAGAAACTGAACCAGCACTTTTTAGAGTTTCAGATGAGCATGTCTCCACTAGCCCAAACCTTTCAAAGTCAGCTGGCCCAGAGAAGTCAAGAGCTTCAGAAGAATCTGGCTCCCTATTCAGGGGAGCTGAGCAAACTGGATCCATACGCCCAAGACCTGAAGGCCCAGTTAACAGCGCTCTGGGAGTCCTTTTCCAAAAACAAGCAGTCTTAAAAGACTGTAGAGACGTTTTGGAAATGCAAAAGGACACTTCTGTTACCACTGGGGGTTTCACCTAATATATTTCTTTGTCGCTCATGTATGTTTTTATGAAAATTGCTAAATAAAATACTACGTTTGATGTCTACAATTTTTGTGTCATTTTTGTTTATAATGCTGTGATTAAAAGGCTTCAGAACTCCGACTAATATACAGCTGAGGTCAAAAGTTTACATATATCTTTAAGAATCTGCAAAATGTAAATTATTTTACCAAAATAAGAGGGATCATACAAAATGCAAGTTGTTTTTTATTTAGTACTTACCTGAATAAGATATTTTACATAAAAGATGTTTACACATAGTCCACAAGAGAAAATAATAGTTGAATTTATAAAAATTATTAAAAAAAAAAAAGTTTACATACGCTTGATTCTTAATACTATGTTGTTCCGATCCACAGCTGTTTTTTTTTTTATTGTTTTTTTGTTTAGTGATAGTTGTTCATGATTCCCTTGTTTGTCCTGAACAGTTAAACTGCTCGCTGTTCTTCAGAAAAAGTCCTTCAGGTCCAAGAATTTCTTAGGTTTTTCAGCATTTTTGTGTATTTGAACCCTTCCCAACATTGACTGTATGATTTTAGATCCATATTTTCACACTGAGGATAACTGAGGGACTCATATGCAACTATTACAGAAGGTTCAAATGCTCACTGATGCTTCAGAAGGAAACACAATGCATTAAGAGCCAGGGAGTGAAAACTTTTGAACAGAATGAAAATGAGTACATTTTTCTAATTTTGCCTAAATATTTTTGTTTTGTTTTGTTTAGTACTGCCCTTCAGAAGCTACAAAAGATACTTGCATGTTTCCCAGAAAACAAAATAAGTTAAATTTACCCTGATCTTCAAATTCAAAAGGTTTTCACCCCCCGGCTCTTAATGCATCGTTTTTCCTTCTGGAGCATCAGTGAGTGTTTGAACCTTATGTAATAGTTGCATATGAGTCCCTCAGTTGTCCTCAGTATGAAAAGATCTAAAAATCATACAGTCAATGTTGGAAAGGGTTCAAATACACAAAAATGCTGAAAAACCTAAGAATTTGTGGGACCTGAAAGATTTTTCTGAAGAACAGCAGGCAGTTTAACTGTTCAGGACAAACAGGGGACTCATGAACAACTATCACTAAACAAACAAACACAGCTGTGGATCATTCAGGTAACAACACAGTATTAAGAGTCAAGCGTATGTAAACTTTTGAACGGGGTCATTTTTATAATTTCAACTATTTTTTTTCTCTTGTGGACTGTGTGTAAACGTCTTTTATGTAAAATATCTTATTCAGGTCAGTACTAAATAAAAAAAATAACATGCATTTTGCATGATCCCTCTTATTTTGTTAAAACAATAAACATTTTGCAGGCTCAGCAAGGTGTGTGTAAACTTTTGACCTCAACTGTAGCATCTACTTGTCCAGACTGCAAATATCTGTATAAAGTCATAAATGTATTCCAGCCTTTAGAGCCACAAAGGTAGCAAACTATGAATGATACTTGGATAAGCACCCAAGGTGTCCTTATGCCAAAAAAATTGTTAATTGTTTTATCTTTGTTAGTCAGAGAAGGGTTCAAATCCTGTTTATTTTGGCTGCACCCTGTCACCAAGCACCCAGCTATTTTACTTTACACTTTAAATTTAAGGTCATGTGGCCTTTGAGCCTACTTTTTTTTTCCATTTAAGATAAATAGCCTAGATAAAAGTGTGTCAGCCATATATATTGCAGCCTATTAAACAAATATCTTTTTTACAAAACCACCTAATATTTAATCTATTTATTATGTGTGGTACGTGAGCCATATTAGTTTATCGTTGTTCTCTTGCACAAAGTCATCATGCAAGAAATGCTTAAGATAACCAACTGATTCTGTCTTATGTGAGATGATAGCAGTTTGCTGACATGATATCTTACCCTGTTTTAGTTTGAAATACAATGACATAATTGACTGGTAACTGTAAAACAGACATACTGTAGAAAATAAAATCATCTAGAAGCCAACTATACATGGACACAAGAAAACATGGCTATAAGTCAAAACTAATCTGTTCACTGAGCTTAAAGTTACAGCTCCATTTTAAGCATTACAATGTTCCTTCCAAATGGGGTGAATGTAAAGTACAGTGATAAAATGTTAACTAGAAGAGAGATAAATGATAAGCTTTGATCCTTGAATCATGCAAGGCAAGATGCTTTGTTAGTAGCAAATGTCTTGTTGCATAATAATGAAATAATTATTATGTAACAAATGTCTTTTCTGACATTCACATGAATGTCTCTTTTTTTTTTTTTGACAATTGTTTCTTATTATGTTTAATAAAAATATGTTCTAATATGACATTGTGAAACTGTTCCTATGCTTTCACTTGTGCTTTACCTCTTGCTAGAACACCTAAACCAATGAGCCATATTAATTTTTAACAAACCAATTTTTAAAATATAGCACATCTTGTCCTTTTGGAACCTTAGTCATGCAACGTGGAACGGAAGACTGCGATAAACAAATATCTGAAGGAAAGAACTTTGGACACAGGCTGCCAATTCACCTGTTCATAGTCACATTATGGCTATCAACATGATCCAAGTCATATAAATACTAGCTGGTTCCAAACTCACATTACAGAACACATTGGAAAATCTGTCTGGTGTACTGTCCCAAAACAACCATGAAGTTTGTGGCGGTAATCCTTGCTCTCGCTATTATTTCAGGTAAGAGATCATCAACGACGCAACATATGCTTAGAACTTGGATTACTTCGACACATCATTTCAATGGATAATGTGATGGTTTTCATTGAGACCATGATGGTACAGATGATGTGTCTACAATGAAGGACTACATTATACAGGCTAAGAATATTTCTTCTCTGTTCTGACTTTGCAGGCTGCCAGGGGCGCTTCCTGTTTCAGGATGAGCCAAAAAGCCGCTGGGAAGAGGCAGTGGACAAGTTCTGGACCCATGTGTCTGAGCTGACCTCTAAGGCTGAGGAGATGAGGGACAACATCAAGGCCACCCAGCTGGGCAGAGAATTAGAGTAAGTAAATGCTACAAAACATTGCAGCAAAGCAAATATTTGAGAAGCTGAATCTGATTTATGACATTGAAATTTATTTCTTTGCAGCACACTGATCAGTGACACTATGATGGAGCTGCAAATGTACAAAGATGACCTGAACTCCAAACTGGCCCCCTATGCACAGGAGACTGCCAAGAAATTCAATGAAGATGTGCAGCTGCTGGCCAATAAGCTCCGCACACACATGGAGGATGCTAAGGATCGTGTGAACGAATACACCGAAGAGCTCCGAACCATTATGGAACAGAACGCTGATGAGGTCAAGAACAGGGTCAACACCTATGCCAAGAAACTAAAGAAACGCTTTAACAAGGATGTCCAAGAGATCAACAAGTGAGTGATGCCATTAATCTCAATTATGTGATGTCTTTGCTCCAACACTGAAAATATGTATAATGGTTGCTGAACATTCAGCTTTGCCATTACAGGAATAAATTCTATTTTAAAATGTATTAAAATAGAAACCAGTTATTTTAAATTGTAATGATATTTTATAATATTACTGTTTTACTGTATTTTTGATCAAATAAATGCAGCCTTGATGAATATTAGAGACTTCAAAAACGTTAAAAACTATTACCAACCCTGTACTTTTAAATGGTAATGTACATAGCAAACTTAATAACCTCATGTTCTTGTATATATCACTGTTTAATATTCATGGACATCATATAACAGGATATGATAATACTGATAGTTTAAAAAGTAAAACAGTTTAGTATATTAACAAAATATATATAATATATAGATTTTTATTTAAAAAAATACATTTGATAAAAATTGTGTGTGAGTGTGTGTGTGTATATATATATTAAAAAGAGTTAAAAGTTAAATACTACTTTGAAATACTTAATTTTGAGCAATTTCTCTTATTGTCTTGTCTCTGATCTAAAGGAAAATGGCAACATACTTTGAGGAGGTTCGCTCTCGTACTTCTCAGAAAATGGATGATATGAAGGATCGTCTTGAGCCTTACTTCACCTCAATGCAACAGCGTGCTGAAGAGAGGCTGAAGACTCTGGTAGATCTGCTGAGAAGCCAGGGAGAAGGAATAAAGGAGAAACTGGAAACACAAATGCAGGACCTCAAAGAGAAAGTTGAGAAGAGCACAGAGAATATGCGTAGCAAAATTCAGGAGAAGGCAGAGGAGATCAGAAATTGGTTTCAACCCTATGTGTCTCAGGTTCAAAAGCAAGTGGAGACAGTCATGGAGGGCTTGTAATACCAGTGTATAAGAATGAAATCTCAGAAAAATTAGTGGAGTGACTTTTTCACTTAACTTGCAGAAATGAAGGTATTGAAAATGTGAAAATAATGAGTGAAATATGCTATTGATAATACATGGATGTAACTACAGATGTAAGCTATGTAATATAAAGCTCAATAAAAACAATGAGTATCCAAAGTACTTTGGTAAAATGAACTGTCTGTGTATAACATGTATATGGGTCAATGACATGACTTATTTTTGTCTGAATCTCTTATCAAAAATACAGACGAAATTACATGATTAACATGTTTTAATTTCTGAGTTAAAGTCATTTTCATATTTTTGTGGGTCTTAAAGTTAAAAATGTAAAGGTCACGTAAATGTCTGTACTGCCTGGATATAAAAATAAAAGGAAAAAAGTTACTATGGTTAAAAATCAACTTTGCTTTGTATTTAAAAATAGCGTTTTTCAAAGAAGCATGAAAACATTTCAATTTAAAATGTAAATTCGAACGATTTAACAATTTAGAACGTTTTTAAACTATTTTTTAAACAATTATTTCATCAAACATCATTATTTGGCATTGACCCATATAATGCATTACGAAATGTTTTGTGGGTGTTTCCAGTTCTAAAATACAATATTTAACTTTCATGCACTCCCAGTAAAAACACACTAGTAACATCCCGAGAAGTGTCCCACACTACACATACCTCTCGGTCTTCCGGTCTATTACGGATGTTGTGTTTGGATACACCAGGACCCCACAACAGACCACCACGAGGAGCACAAGCAGATGTCTTAAATACGGAAAATAATTACACGACACGGATATTCATACAGTAGCAACGCTACCGCTAACGATAAATGGACATACTCCGAACAACCGTTAATAAATGACCGCGGGCGAGCCAGGGATTAAGCTCGCTGACCACATCGGTGAGTAAACGAGCCCACCGTGTTTTCTCACAGTGGCTTGACGAGAATTTTTTTTTTTTCCAAAACTGGCCTACGAAAACTGCTTTATAATGTTCATCGAGCAGATGACGACTGCGGCTTTAACAGGGATTCCATTTAAATCGTGTTTAATGTAAGTTTATATAAATGCAATAAGGTTTAGTTTGCGAATTAGCACACAGCTAAGGTTCAGGCGTGACCAACAAACAAACTCAGTCAATCGAAACCTTCGACTATTTGTGCACTAGTAGTAAACGCTTTTGATTACTATTTTATGGTCGACTGTACAAGAAACTCGCAGTGATTCCTCCCCCTACCTTGTTCTGCAATTAATTTAGTGACGTTCATTAACATTCATCCTGTGCTTTTAAAATTTATTTAAAAAAATAAAATAAAATAAATAAAAAAAAAAACACTGTTATAATGATAATTTCACTGTCAAAATAAGGGAGTTGTGTTTGTCATGTCACCAATGTAGTCAATCTTGTATATATTGTAAGTATAGGTAGGGTAATAGAAAACCAAAACAAGTAACTATTAGTGTATACAAGTTGGTATTAACAATTATATATTTACAAGAATCATAGTTGTATTTGCCTAATTTAGAATTAGTAAAAAATTGTTAAAGAATAGTTTGCAGACTGGCAAAAATAAAAAAATAAAAAAAATCCAACACTGATTTGAATTTAAACTTGTAAAACTGATTAGAAATGAAAAATAATGGATGGACACAAAGATGTTACAAAGATTTGATTTATAGTTACTTCCTTACTCTATGCCATAGAAGTATGTCAGATATGTTTGGGCAGTTTCAGACTTGAGAAAGTTGCCAGAGAGAAAGAAGGTGCAGATATAGAGATTAACCCAAGTAAATAAAAGTATTATGTCTAATGCAGCTGTCAAGATGGTTATCTTCAGGCCTCAAGCAGTTTTCTATTTTCTGACACTAAACACATGTAGCCCTTTTTTTTTTTTTAAATATTAATAAAACATGCTCAAATCTTTAATGTGATTAATAATGTTGCTTGTAAAAGAAAGGCACAAGAGACACTATAATAATGGAAAGAATATGCATAAATATGCTCCTTTAGAAAAAGTTTAACACTATATATCATGCATTGCTTGTTTGCATTTGAGAACAGGCTTCTTTGCTAATACACTGGCACTTAAAGGGATAGTTCACCCAAAAAAAAAAATTATGTCATGAACCTTTCTGGGCCTTGAATGTATTGGTTGCGTTGCTGTATATCCAGGGTCAGAAAGATCTTGGATTTCATCTAAAATATCTTAATTTTTCATCTGAAGATGAATGAAGGTCTTACAGGTTTGGAATGACATGAGGGTGAGTAATTAATGATGAACTATCCCTTTAATGTCTGAATGAGATCAGCCATCTTTTAATGATTTGCTTTGAAGGAACTCTTTAAACGAATCTAATCTTTAATCTTAACTAAATCTAAACATTTTTTCCCTCTCACAGGCATTTCATAAGAGCATTTAAACTCAAATAAACTATTTGAGTACCATGGATGGCGAGTTACCACCATGGAATAAACACGGAAGCCATAACAGCAGTGTTCCCTATAATACAGCAGGGGAGCATCAGGAGGTAGGTTACAGTAATTATGTTTCTGTAAATTATGAGGAAAATTATAGTGAAAGAGCAGAAGAGGTCTCTCACAGTACCTGGCTCGGAACACAGCCAAAGGTAGGTGACACATCAATTGCAACAATATTGGGTTGCATCCAGTTCTTCACTTCTAAACTCAAATACCTTGTCTTTATTTTTAGGGGCATGATGAGATAGGAAACAGCTTCGCTGCTGGAGAACCCATGACGTCACTGTCATCTTGTATGAGTGGTGCATTTAAGGCTTTGTTACCGGATTACCATGAAACTTCTTCAGAAATGTCAACAGACTCTGATAAATATTCCTATTCTTCTGATAATCGTTGTCTCATCAAACCTGACACTGCAGTGGATGAAAAGATAGCAGTGGAGAGAAGGGAAAAAAGTGATTTTTTGAAAGACCCTTTTGGTGAAACATCAGCTAGTGTGACACATATGCTTCCTCTCAGGTGTGCCCAATATGTGACACATGAAAAGGTATGCAACCTCTACATCACGTAACCAAAATAAATGTTATTTCTCCATTGTCACTTAATATCTGTCTTTTCACAGAACCAAGAATTGGACCAGGGAAATGGGAATTGGACATCAGTGATCAAAGATGCTCTAGAGATGAGTAATGGAATGGAAATGGAACAGACTTTATCCATGAATGCATGTGGCCCCCTAATGGACTATAATCCTATATATAAAGGACCTGAAACTGAGGCAAATTTTAGATTAAAGGACCGCTATCAGATTGCAGGATCCAAAGTTAATGAGAAGCGGGATGGGCAAGGAGTCGAAGAGCCGGATTCCTTTATTTCAGTGTTGTCAGATGGAATTAGTAAAAAGAAAGATGTTCTGGAAATGGTAGGTGCTGATATTAAAATCTTTCGAATGAAGATTTTATAAAACAGAATGTAAAATAAGCCACCAAAGAACAAATAATTTATTGTCATATATTTCATCTATTCGCAGGGGAAAAATGAGGGGCCAAGCATATTAGACGTTGGATCATCTCTAGGAAAAAAGGAACTAGGAATTACTGGAATCAGAGAACATGAGCCAGGATTTAACAGGAGTTCATACACTCCGTTTTCTTCATCAGAAAGTCTTATGAAAAGGGAACAGTTTCCAGGTATTTCTTTGGACAACCAGTCTGATGATCACACCTTCCAGGGAACAATACAAGGATGTCGGCTGTCGAGGAAAGATGTGGGCACAAGTATTGGCTTCAAACATGCAAAATTAAGCAATGAAGCTGTTCCTGAAAGTTCTACTGTATATGGTCTTCATCATCTTGATGTTCAAAAGGGCTGTCACCAAGCAGAGCTTACGGATGGAAAAACTTCTCAGGATCATTCCTCACAGCATAACGTGCAAGACAAGAGGGTAAAGACAAGCAATCCGTATGTCTCTGAGACTACAGTAATAAAACAAAGTGCTGCATATCTGCCCAGCAGTCAATACTTTGGCAGTAAACTAAATAAGCAAGTTTGTGATCTTGTACCTACTCCAGCCTCATTGGGCAGTCAAAACACAGCTGTGGCTGAATGCAAAAACTTAAACCTGCAGATCCCAACAGAAGAAAGGGTCTCTGAGAACAGTCTACCTGTACCAGGAAAAACTGAAATGAATGATTTTCAAGAGACATCTTTTAACACAAAAACTGAACTCGAAACAAAATTTGCACCTGAAATTAAGAACTCTTCTTCAGCTTCAGAGAGAGTACCAGATCTTCCTGTTGTATCCGACAGATTACACACTGATTACAAATACAAAGATTCTCAGTTTGAAAGTGGCAAATTAAAGGAGCTTTGTCTCCAAGAGAGCAATTCAAAAAGTGAGACACAGATGCTTACCTCAACTTCTGCACATTCTACAGATGAAGAAAAACAAACCCCAGCAGGTCTACGTACAGTTCTTCTGCCTTTTAACGAAAATGTAAAAAACTCTGAAAGAAGTGAATTTCTCAACATCACTTCAGAAAGCAGTATTCCTGCATCTACTGAGAATGTACAGGTAGCTCCACCTTCTCCCACATCAAGGAGTGATTGCTCCTCTCAGCATAACCTACAGAAAGCATTGCAAAGGCATAAGAAAGCAAGAAAAAGAAAAAAATCTGAGCTTGAAGCATTAACTGGGGTGATACACACATTTAATAAAAGAGATGACCGTCCTGTGTATGGATCTGAAACGTTAGACAGTGCTGACAAACTAGACACAACAAGACACGAGGAAGCAAATCAAAACATTTCAATAGCTGATCAGGACAGCAATGCACCGAAAGAGGAGGACTCAATTATAAATATTGATGTAAACCCACCTACACTGAGGAAAAAATGTCGAATGACACAAGTTGAACTAGTTGCAGATACAGCAGAGACCTCACAAAAACCAGATCATACTTGCTCTGAGGCCTCACAGGAAGAAGTACCATCAAACACTAGGATCAACAGGAAAGCTGTTTCTAGAAGGAAACTGAAGAAAAAAACAAAGTTACATTTAAAGGCAAAAAACTCCGCTACCCTTAGCAATCAGTGTTTGTCTCAAAGCACTGTCTTGTCCCCAGAAGAAGACTGTACATCACATTTTCAGGTCAGTGACACTTTGATGAAGGGAGTCAGTAATCCAGCAGTAGCCCAACAAGCCATCTCTAGTTTAAAGTCCAGTTCAGAAAAATTACAAAAATCCAGAAAAAAGACTACAAAGCAAACACTACAAATCATAGATGATCCACACAAAGATGTTCCCATGACATTTTCAGAACTTGAGACAGACGTAGTGGATGTTGAAGAGCATCAGAAGGAGAGAAGATTTCCTACAAAAGCTTCTAATGGAAAAAAGAATGCAACTGATCTGCTGAATAGAAAGTCTTCATTAGACTCTGAGGGTCAAACAGATTCTATTTCAACCTCAGTGACTGAATCTTTAAACATTCTAAGCCCTCAGAATAACCCAAAGAAATCAAAGCAGAAAAAAAGAGCACATATCAACAAAGCAGCAGAAACACCCAATGTGTGTCCACAAGAGGATATGGAAAACATGATGACTTCTAAAACAAAAATGGTGAAAGCAATAAAAACTCTGAAAAAGGCAACAATAACAGATGGCAATGAGACTACTCTTTCGGACACCCAGCCTTCTACAGACACAGTTAAGCAAGCAGATTCTGTTTCAAATGAAGGAAATGAAGTTGAGTCTTCTGTTATTCTCAGCACACCAAGAAAGTCAATGAAAAAGAAATCGTCAGATACTAAATGTAAAGCAACAGATATAACTGCAGTTGAGCAGACAACAGCTCAACAAAGTGTTTTGAATCCACTCTCAGAATCTGATGACACTATTGTGCAGCCAACTATAGAAAGACTCAGAACAAGGAAAACACTTGACAAAAAAGTTTCTCATAACACAGTCGGTGAGAACTGTGAACCTGCTCATTTGACTCCAGAGACTGACTATTCAAGTCTCAGCCAACAGAACACAGAAAAGACATCAAGTAAGAGGAGAAAGACAGACCACAAATTTACAGAAGCACGAACACCCACTACTAGGCAACAGGATAATGTCATTTTACCACCCTCAGATGTTTTTTCATCTATTGTGGTTTCAAATCCAGAAAAAACTGTGAAAGCCAGAGGATCTTTTAAAAACAAAGTAAATGACAACCACTTAAATGGTAATCTGGTTGAAGAAACATCTTTATTAGCAACTGTGATACAAGAAAGTTCTGTTTTACCTGCAACGACTGACTCCTCAAGACTAAATAGCACACCGAAAAAGCCAAGAAAAAAGACTGCAACCAAAATCAAAAATGAGGCAGCAGAAATGCTCAGTGTGAACCAGCATGAAGATCTGATTGCAGTACCCTCAAAATCTGCAAACATAGTGGCTTCCAGTTCACAAATGACTTTAAAAGAAAAAAGAACAGTGGAAAAGGCAGCTGGACAGGAAGTGGCGGATGACCATGCAGTTGCTCCTTTGGAAATGCAGGATTCTACACTCACCCTGCAGCAAACAGAATATTCAGATCACAGCACAACAAAAAATTCTAAGAAAATGTCTGACATTAAACAAGAAGCAGTGTGCAAACCTGCAGTTGACCAAACAATGCAAGAAACATTTGTTTCTGCAGCAGCCACAGAAATGGATAATTCAGACATCAAACAAAAGAAGACAAAAGTAAAGATGAAAAGACAACCTAAAAAGACCACTAAACGCAAAACATACCTTACCCAGGCAATCAGTGATATTAGGGAACAGTCTCCTGTGCAGCAAGAAAATTCAGTTTTAAACAGAAATACGAATTCAAGGTCAGAAGACGTGACAAAGAAATGTATGAAAATAAGAACATCAGCATTGAAAGTCAGAAATGATCAACCAGAGGACCATGCTGAACATTCTACAGTTTTGTCTCCACCAATATCTCAGAGTAAGGATGCAACACAAGACCCTTGCATAAAAACAGACACTGTGAGTGAAATAGCTGAAAGTCATGTTGAAAATCAGGTTTCCATCACTACTGAAGATGTTGCAAGCCCTCAGAGGTTAACAAAGAAGGCAAAGAAAACACAAAGCAATATCCTAGAGCTGGCTCCCACAGAGGACAAAATGTCAGATGTCCCATCGGTTGTGAGCGGGGTAGCCTCTGAAAATTTTGAAACAGACAGCTGTGACCAGCATTTGAAGGTTCCCAAGAAGAAATCCAAAAAATCCATGGAAATTGTAGAAACACATGGATTTGGTAGTGTTTCTTTGTGCGAGGGCAAAAACACTGGATCAGATGAAGCAGGTGTCATGGTCACTTTTACTCGGGTTAGGGATTTATGTAAACTGTCTGATGGTCAGACCGTAGGATCACAGCAGTCTGAAAAAGATGGTACTGTGGTTGAACAAAAAGACCTCAAAGCCACAAAACCCACTAAGAAAAAGGGTAAAAAAGCTGGACGAAAGAAAAGAAAGATGGCATGCCAGGTAACTCAAATTGTTAAAGAAGAGGAACATAAAGATGTATCTCATGACAACAGAATTGCCTGTGATTTTCAAAACAACACACAAATTCAATTTTCTGATAGCTCACAGAGAATAACAGACATTGTAGAAGAACCAGTACTGAATTCAAGAAAATCAACCCACACACAAAAAATAAACTCCAGTCCAGTGGTTGAGCATTTGCCAACACAGGGCAAGAGCACAGTCTCTTCAGATATAACTGAGCATTCCAGTTCCATGCAGACTGCTGAATTTGAAGACCAATACACTGTTGAGAAAAAGCCAACAAGACGAGGAAGACCCCCTTCAAAGAAAAACAAGAAAAAGAAGTTATTTGTACCACATTTAGAAGATAACGCCTCTCCATCTGTCCAGATCTCAGATCTCTCTCCATGTCAAGACAGCACAGAAAATGGTGCCAATTTTGAAGACCAGTACACTGTTGATAAAAAGCCACCAAGACGAGGAAGACCCCCTTCAAAGAAAAACAAGAAAAAGAAGTTATTTGTAGCACATTTAGAAGAGAACACCTCTCCATCTGTCCAGATCTCAGATCTCTCTCCATGTCAAGACAGTGCAGAAAAGACTGTCGAAGCAGCTGCAAGTCCAGTAGAGCAAAAAGTTATGGATAAAAATTTGATTGTTACCAAACAGCTGGGGACTGATCCCTCAGAATCGCTTCAGAGGGCTACAGATCCCTTGTCCCACAGCATTCCTACATCTTTTACTGAGGAAGGAAAAACATCTTTGCCTGGGACACAAAAGAAACAGGAACTCCGTGAAGAAACTGCTAAAGAAGATGGTGATGTGCTGGCAGATATAAAGATTGAGACTAAGGGAACAATTAAAGTACTGAAAGGAAGAAAACGTGGTCGGAAGAGACGAAAACACACTGTTGAACCAGCCAAGAGTTTACTGACAAAGTTCAATATAACCAGTGAATGCTCCACTGAAGACCAGAATAATATAGTCAGACCAGAGAAAAATGATAATGAGAAAACCAAGTTAGGCAGTGAAGAAATGATCTCACGAAAAACTGCAGGGACCTACAAGATAAAACCAAAAACAGACGTCCTATGCAGTTCTCCCACTGATCTATCCTCCAATTTAATGAAAGAAGTCAATGAGTACAAAGTGGAAGAACATATTGCTGAGCCAAGTGAAAAAGATTCAGTTGAGGTTTCCATGCAACCCTATAATGATAATACAGGAGTCTCAAAAGGAATTTGTAATTTAATTTCTAGTAATGTGGTCAAGGAAGAGTCAGAACAAATTTCTCTGGATACAAAAATTAAACCCAATATTACTCAGGAAGCAGATGTACTAACTGTGGAAACATCAGGGGAAAAAGTACTCGATAACTCACCTGAGCCAGAATATGCACTTCAACGTTCTTCAGAACAGAAGGTGGAAGGTATCACACAGGATAGTGAAGGCTGTGTAGTCCCAAACAAAGTGAATAATAACAGGACAATAAGATCCAAGGCTAAAGAAATAGTGAAGAAACCTCTCACATGCAAATACTGTGGTGTTTCCTTTCGGCACATTACGGCATACACCATTCATCAACGCATTCATACAGGTGACAAACCCTACAAATGCAAGACCTGTGGAAAAGCCTTTGCTCAACTGTCTAAACTAAAGTCCCACCGTAACATACATAAACAGGATACCTCTTTTCCTTGTCCTTGCTGTAGCCAAAGGTTTTTGCAGAAAGATGATTTGCTATGTCATTTTAAAGTCCACCTTCAGGAACCAAAAGCAAACAGTGAACCACGGAAGCACATAAGGAGCAAGAGAAATACATCATCAAATGGGTCTTCGGAGAGCCCAAACAATTATGGGTGCCTTATTTGCAAGAAAAACTTTGTAAACCATGTCAAATTGCAGAATCACATGCAAGTGCATGAAGTGGAGAAGCCCTTGACTTGTAAAGACTGTGGGAAGACATTTTTGAAACATTCAAGCCTCACAGCTCATGAAAAAACCCACTGGCCTGTTAAACCATATGCTTGCTCGATTTGTGGAAAGGGGTTTAACCAACTAAAAGCCCTAAAAAAGCATTCTCAAGACCATGCTGGTGAGACTCCTTTCTCCTGCTTTCATTGCGGTCATGGATTCAGTGCCTTGTCTGCACTTAGGATGCACCAGGCATCCAAAACATGCATCGCAAGGAAAAATGATGAGGCGAGCAATAACGTTGAGGGCTTCATTGTAAGTCAAGGAGTTGATGGTCAAGTGAACACACCAGTATTCTTCAAGTGCCAAATATGCAAACAGCTTTTCAGGAAATGGTGTCAATACATTCTTCACCTTCAAACACACACCAACTCTCCCCCATACATTTGTTTCTCTTGTGGACAGTGTTATGAAAAGGATTCAGAAATGAATGTTCATTGTGAGGTTTGTTGCCAGTCAAGTGGGGAGGAGAGGATTTGTGGTGCGTCACTCACCGAAATCATGCAAGGGGTTACCCACACCTACCCTTTAAAGTGTACCTCATCGCAGAGTTCCCAAACGCCAGCCAGCTCAGAACAGCTACCTCAACTCCCTCAACTGATGGATCTGGAACCTACACAAACAAGAGATACAGATCTTTCAAAACATTCTAAAATTTATTCACCCATCAAGCTTCCAAATGCTCAATCACCTGCTCGTTCTGATGTTAATTGTACTTCACCAAATAGCTCTCTAGAATGCATTGAAATCACTCGGAGTCTTTGGAAGTTTAAATGTTCACGTTGTGGTCAGCGATTCGAGAAGTACAGGGCTTTGAGTGCCCATCTGCAAACGCATGCTCCTGGTTTCAGATATACTTGCGCACATTGTGGGCAGTTCTTCGAAAGATGGAGTAAACTATGGCTACATCAGCAACGTCATCGCCTAAAAAGCCGTTGTTATTCCTGTACGCAGTGCAATCTGCAATTTCGTTTCTTTAGCTCTTTTAGAGAGCATATGACCGACCATGCGGGGCAGAGGCCGTATGCTTGTCCGCTCTGTCCCAAAACCTTCATTCAGGAGGCAAGCTTACATGCTCACCAATGTGAGTCTCATAAACGTTGTAAAAGACTGAAATGTGATGTCTGTTCTAAGACTTTCAGTAGTTTGAGAAACCTAATCAAGCACAGTCTTCTGCACAATGGTTCTACCTCTCACATTTGTCTCCTTTGCAATCTCTCATTCACAAATGCAAGAGTCTTACAGGAACACTTGAAAACGCACACCGCATACCATGGACCAGCCCTCCCTGATATCCCATCAAAGCCACTTGATTTTCCTCACAAATGCAAAAGGTGTACAGCTAGCTTTTCAACTGGAGATCTGCTCTACGCTCATCAGATACGCCATTCTAGAGATGCAAAGACTCACATCCGTCCAGCAGTAGTACCTACCTCAAAATTGTCAGATTCTTGTCAGAATGAGACACCATCTACCCTGCCTTCCACTCGCAGGAATCATGTATTAAACCTCAATCTTGATGGCATACCCAACGACGACAGGCTGTATGTTTACTCCCACCCTGACAAGCTCTATGTGTCCCCTAGTCGCAGAGTACAGCTTCCGGTCATTAATTTGGACCCTGATGAACCAGAGGAGGTCTCAGACTCTCAAAATCCTGGTCCTGAACTTCCAAACACTGAAATCAGTTCTCATTCTGACAGCATACACCTACCTCAGGCCACTTCGAATCAGGAAACCACCAACCTAAATTCAAGCGAAAGCATAAAGATGATGGCAAACGATCAACATAATTCCAGCCGCAAGTATCAGAAAAGCCCTTCGTTTGTGGAGACAAGTGTTGACATGGAAGTAGAAACACCTGCTCGAGAAGAGGAGTCGGAGGAGAGTTTTGAATGTGCAGACTGTACTGAAAAACTAACGAGTGTGTTAGGCCTTTATGAGCATTACATACTTCATGCAATGGGAGATGCGTATGTACAAGTACACTGATCATTGATAATGCTAGAAGGCAGATGTTTTCCCGTGTGTATTATGCTTTGACACAAATGTGTTGATGACACTGTTATCTCTTTTACAGTTCCAATGTTTAAAGCCAGTATTGGCAGAATGTTTAACTTGTATTTTTAATATTGAACAAACATAGGAAAAATTTGCATTACCACCACTCTTCCTTCTAACATGCTTTCCAACCCTCAGGTTCATTGAGTTTAAAAGTTGTTGCTCACTAGCCACTCCTAGATACTGTATTACTGGGGTCATGCCACTATGCCTTATCTCAGTGATCTCTGTACTGCCATTTCTCATCTCCTTTTGTGCCTTCAGTGATAGTTTTGGTTCTGTAAATAGATATACATAAGCCTGTATAACTCCACAACCACTGTCCTTCCTCTGTAAAAAAAACAAAAACAAATTCCTGGTTGTTTTCAACACCTTTTAAAATTCAATTTTGTAAAACAGAGCGGTGGTTAAATGTAGGTTAACCTTGAGCGTTCATATATGAATGTCTGGATAGGACAAGAATTTACTGTATATTGTAAAAATGTGTAGATCTTGAGAACATTTCTGGAAAAAATAATGGCTTTGAAAAGATCCAAAAGATTTTTGCTTTTTTTGATTTTTTAAAAAATAAAACATACTACTTGTCATGTGTAATATTTTCATTATATTGTCAAAAACTGTACTGACAAGCCAAGGTAAAGCATATGTTTTCTAAGCAAAATAACAAACTGTAAGGCTTTTGATCAGTTATGTTTTAATGGCAATAGAAAAAAAGCAGAAACCGTTCAGATTACGTTTTGCATGGGTTTATCAAATATTTAATCAATTGTGCACAGAGCAGAAGGGGAAAAAGATCGTTAGCAAGCTATGTGTGAATTTTTGAGGTACCACACAACATTGCAGTAATTTGGTAGTGCACGTCTTAGCGACTCCATATGCATCTTAAACTGCTTTAGTAAGGACTTATGATGGCCACTTCTTGAATGAACTCATTTCACATGTCAAACGGCTTGTACATCAATCACAATCAGTCAAAGATTTTATTTCTTCTTCTCATCATCTTTTTTCCCCTCTTGTTTGTTACCACTCTGAGAGGCCAGGGAGCCCATGGCATTGCGGATGGCCTCATTGTTGGGATCAACACCAGGTAGATTCTCCAGGACACTTTGGAGAAATTCTGGGTCCTGCATTACATCATAATCGTCCTCTTCCTGTAGAATTAGTTAAAAAGCGTAAGAGAAAAGACAAGTCAGAAGGGAATATAAGGGAAGAGTGTTCTGACTGTCACAAGAAAAAGACATGGGTATATATGACTACATTTTTTCAGTAGATTGCTGCTAAGCAATTTGAAACTATAAAATACAAACAATTGATTTCTCAGTGTCCCGAGACTGTGATGAACCCAACAGACATACAATATTTTTAATTACCTTAGATTCCGCAGTGTCCATTGGAGCTCCTGTGTCCATTGATTCTCCGAATTCTGAGATAAGAGGAATAACAGTCAATATTACATACTATATCAAGCACATATTCTAAGACTAAGGAGGAGGCACAAACCTCCACCTGCCAGGGACATCTGCATGGCATAGGCTATCTGCTCCTCCTCTGTCATGCTGCTGAAGTCTGGCAGTGCTGCCACACCACTTTCAGGCTGAGAGGCAGACATCTTCAGAAGAGCTTCCTCTGATTCTAAAAGGAAGAACAAAAGTGGCACAGAACATCAGGACTCTGTCTTGCAACGGGAATCAACTAAAACGTAAAGAATCCATATATGAAGGTGAAGAATGACAAACCTCTGTTTAATAATAAAAGCAAACAGTGCAATTTTACTACTTCAAAATGAACAGGCTGCACAAATTAATCGATAACTGAAAAGGTTATTTAGAAATAGGACAATGTTAAAGTCCCCATGAAAGGCTATGAAAATTGAAAGATGCTTTATTCTGCCAGAATATGTAGTACCAGTATCTACCAGCAGGGATCATGCTAACCAGCAAACCCCAATGCACAATCCTTAAAGGGAACACTGGGTATTAAAGGAGAAGTCCACTTCCAGAACAAAAATTTACAGATAATGTATCCAATGTATGTATCCTTGTCATCCAAGATGTTCATGTCTTTCTTTCTTTAGTCGATAAGAAATTATGTTTCTTGAGGAAAACATTTCAGGAATTATCTCCATATAATGGATTTCAATGGTGCCCCCAAGTTTGAACTTCCAAAATGCAGTTAAAATGCTATTTAAATGCAGGTTCAAATGGCTCTTAATGATCCCAGCCGATGAAGAAGGGTCTTATCTAGCAAAAAGAGTGGTCATTTTCTAAACAAATTGACAGTTTATACATTTTTAAACTTAAAACGCTCATCTTGTCTAAGTCTGCGTGAACTGAATGGCCAATACAGTTAGGGTATGTCGAAAAACTCCTATCTCATTTACTTCCCCAACTTCAAAATTGTCCTAAATCACTGCGGAAGTACCGACCCAGTGTTTACAAAGTGAACATGCAAAGTAGATCAAACAACCTTTACAAAAAAAAAAAAAAGGTAAAACAGCGATGTAGGGCGATTCTGACGTTGAAGAAGAAAACGAGACGGGGGTTTTTCGACATACCCTAACTGCATTGACCGCATTGAACCGGGAAAAAAACAGTTCACGCAGACTTAGACAAGACGAGCGTTTAGAGTTTAAAAAAAAAAAAAAGTATATAAATTGTCAATTTGTTTCGAAAATGACTGATCGTTTTGCTAGATAATTCCCTCCTCCGTCGTCTGGGATGTTTAGAGCCATTTGACCCTGCATTTAAATAGCATTTTAACTGCATTTTGGAAGTCCAAACTTGGAATCCATGATATGGAGATAATTCCTAAAATGTTTTCCGCAAGAAACAGAATTTCTTATCAACTGAAGAAAGAAAGACGTGAACATCTTGGATGACAAGTGGGTGAGTAAATTATCTGTACATTTTTGTTCTGGAAGTGAACTACTCCTTTAAGACTTGTATGGCTTAATATAACGTAAATGATGTCTGTTACTAAAATATGTGGTAGAAAATCTATGAAACACTTGCGTTATTTTAAGAATCCTCATCGTTTGATACATATTTTGGACTTTGGGGGGGGGGGGGGGGGGGGGGTTGCACTCAGTGAGCTACTGGCACTATCTGTTCCTATTTTTACCGCAACCCAACTCGGAATAAGCAACTTGGAAAATAAAACACTGATAAAATGCCACATTGTGCGGCTTTTGGTTGTAATTTTCAGTTGAAGGGCAACAAGAGAAGCAATGCAAGTTTTCACTGCTTTCATAGTAATAAGAAGAGGAAAAAGGAATGGGAAGATGCCTGTGGACGAATAAAACTTCCTAAACACCTGTGTCTTTGTTTTCTCCACTTCAGCCCTGATGCCTTTGAGGCTTTTAGTAGACCACAGCTACTGAAAGAGCTTACAAACCACGTTAACATGCCGATGCTTGGATGACACTGCAGCCACTGAAGGAGTTTTTCAGCATGGATTTCATGCAATATCCAAGGGTGTTTAGACTCTTTGTGGGGAAAATCAATGGTACGGCATTTGGTTTAAGCCTATGCTTATATCCATCGCCACTAGGGATGCTCATTTTAACCGGTTAACCGTTAACCGCCAGCAAGAATTTTGACTGATTAATACCAACAGTTAAACGGTTTAAAAGGGTTTTTTTATTTCAGTAATTTATCAGAATATTTTAAAATGTTTGCTGGATGGTTAAAATAAAATACAGTTGCATTTTTGAGAGAAAAAAAGTTAAATCGCTCAGGCTTATAGCGTTAAGTCGCATTTTACTATTACATTCAGAAATAGACCTAATGCCGAAACAAAATGTTTACAAACACTATAAACAAAGGCTAGGCTATTTTAGTTCCTCTCGCTCCACAAAAAAAAAATCCTTTCAATTTAACAGTATTTAGAAAAGAACAAGAACGAAAAATATAAGCAGCTAGGCTATATAAACGACAAGCCAAAACTAATTCATTTAGGCTAAAGCGAAACTGAAACTAACGTTGGGTCTCTCATACAACACAAATCCAAATGTATCCATATTCGAGATGTTTATTAAAAAAAATATTATGTAAACCTGTTTTTTTTACTTCAATATCCACATAAAATGTTTGACATAATATCACGACAGTACGTTGATAACGATTAAGCAGTGTGTTTTTTCCATGTTTGGCTGAGTATTTTTTATGATAATGGAAAGGCTGTGTTAAGTTAGCAATGCTTAACTGTGTGTGTTGACTTTTTTTTCCTTCTAACAGTGGAAACATCTCCTTCTAGTCATACAGATAATCGAAACTGTAAACAGTTTGCTTTAATTTGCGTACGCTCACAATAAAAACAAATCTTTGTGTATTTGTAAAATAAAGAAAAATAGGATGCTGCTTTCAACCGTCTTCCTTTCACGCAGCACAACAATGAACCAAAACTCTGCATACTAGCTACTTGTTGCACGTTTTTTTCTTTCATTTTGTTAATTAAGTAAAAATATTAATCGTATAGGCTTATTCATTCATTATATATATTTAGCCTTGCTTTATTGTTTTTCTACGTTCACAGAAGCGCCGCAGGTGCGTGATGCGATGTGCCCATGTGAGTCCTCATGTTCTGTTGTTTACTGTTTTTTTTGCGCATGTAAAATTAATCCCTGGAAAACAAATTTTGGTATTTTTAACAGGTCACAGACACTTATCCTTTCTAAAATAATTAAATTCTAATTTAAAATTATCTTGTTGGTTAACAGTTAATAATCGGTTAACGAGCCTCGGTGATCGGTTAGAAAAAATAACTGAATTGAACATCCCTAATCGCCACCTATAAGCTCTTTCAGTGGCTGTGGTCATCGTATCAGTATTTTATTTTCTGAGTTGCTGTAAAAATAGCAACAGATAGTGCCAGTAGCTTACCAAGTGCAACCCCTTTATGTAATTAAAATAATGGTGCCCCCAATGTCCAAAATGTGTATATAGCAATGTGAATTTTTGAATATATATTTCATGGGCTTTCAAACACATATTTAAGATACATAATTTATGTTATATTATGCCATACATGTCTTAATACCAAGGGTTCTCTTTAAAATTTTGGTACATTTTGACATTTTGCAATGCTAGCCCAGAGCCACTATGCCACCATCCTTCAATATTTTGAACATTCAAGCACATCTTTACCGTCAGCGGTTGAGGTGGGAATGCCAGCCTCAGCTGCTGATTGGGCGGCCGCTCTGCGAGCCTCCTCTTCCTGCCTCTGCCTTTGCTCCTCCATAGATACACGCAGAGCCTGTGAATCGAGAGAAACTTGAATACATATCTCCCTTTTCAATGTCATCAGAAAAGATATCAAGTGAAAATAAACTAAAAATACAAAAAAAAGTTGATGGTAAACAAAAAGGTAATTTTGAAGTAATCAAAATACATGCTTCACTCATAGATGTTTCTGTAAAATAAACATACGTGACCTTGGACCACAAAACCAGTCATAAGTAGCATGGGTATATTTGTAGCAATAGCCAACAATACATTGTATGCATCAAAATTATGCATTTTTTTAAAGCCAAAAATCATTAGGATATTAAGTGAAGATCACGTTCCATGAAGATATTTTGTAAATCTCCTACTGTAAATATATCAACATTTTTGATTAGTAACATACATTGCTAAGAACTTCATTTGGACAACTTTAAAGGCAATTTAAATATTTTTTTTTTTTAACCCTCAGATTCCAGATTTTCAAATAGTTGTATCTCAGCCACATATTGTCTTATCCTAACAAACCATACATCAATGTAAAGCTTATTTATTCAGCCTTCAGATGACATATAAATCTCAATTTAAAAAAAAATTGACCCTTATGACTGGTTTTGTGGTCCAAGGTCACATATGTATAAGTAGTTTCACCTTAAATGAAATAAATGACACATTTATCCTGTAAGGTCATGGATACATTCTTCAGTGCAGTTATACCTGAGATGAATTTGTATCTTACCAGGGCCAGTTCTGGGTCTGCACTGGGGTCCACTCCGAACTCAAAGTCGCTTGCACCCAGGCCCATCATGGAACCACCTTCACCAGCCAGGATGGGAGAAGACAGAAGGGCATCAGCCAGGCTGGGCCCAGGAGGCACTGTGACCAGATGAGAACCTGTACCCTCCTTTCCATTCAGAGTGTTCACAAATGCAGTTAGCTTCTCTGTGTTCGCCTCCTGAACAGATTGATTAAAAGAGAGAAAGTGAAAAATCTAATTTTAAAGTCAGATTAGATTTTAAGGTGGTCAAAACAAAGGTTTTATGCCAGTTACCTCCTCTCCAAAATTTATCACATCTACGTTGACCTTTTCTTTTTTCAACCGCTTTGCCAATTTCACTAGCTGGAAAAGATTTGGTGACAAAAAAGAACTTGTATTACCTAAAATATTCACAGTTGGACCAACAATGAAAGATGAAAATTATTTTTGAATAAAACAACAACAACAAAAAAAACCATACATCTTTTTCGTTGTCCTCTACTGGGCTGCCCACAAAAGCAACAATCCTCATCTTGTGGTTCTTGCCTTGTCTATGCTTTAATGCCAACTAGATGCAGACATACACAAATATAAATGTTAGCAGATTAAAATACTATTTTCACTTTTTTTTTAAAGGAAATTCTCCAGTATTCTCCACTTAATTCACCTGTATTAAGTTCTTTTCTCTGTGGTGCACAAAATGATCTATCTTTGAGTGGACTACACTACCAGACAAAGGTTTTTGAAGAGTAAGATTGTTCATGTTTTTTAAAGAATTCTCTTCTGCTCATCAATTTTGATCCAAAATACAGCAAAAGCAGTAATATTGTGAAATATTTTTGAATCTCTTTTAAAATGTAATTTATTCCTGTTATCAAAGCTAAATTTTCAGCATCATTACTCCAGTCTTCAGTCAGTGTCACATGATCCTTCAGAAATCATTTAAGAATTTCTGTTCAAGAAACATTTATTATTATTATTATTATTATTATTATTATATTTAAAACAGCTGAGTAGATTTTTTTCAGGACTCTTTGATGAATAGAAAGATCCAAAGATCAACATTTATCTGAAATAAAAAGCTCTTGTAACATCATACACTATACTGTTCAAAAAAATATATATATATTATTACAGAAATTATAGAAATCAATACTTTTATTTATCAAAGATGCTTTAAATTGATCAAAAGTAATGATGAAGGCATTTATAAAGTTATAAAAGATTTCTATTTCAGAAAAATGCTGTTCTTCTGAACTTTCTATTCATCAAAGAAATCTGAAAAAAACAATTCTACTCAGCTGTTTTTAACATAATAATAATAATAATAATAATAATAATAATAATAATGTTTTTTGAGCAGCAAATCAGAATATTAGAATGATTTCTGAAGGATCATGTGACTGAAAAAATGATGCTAAAAAAATCAGCTTTGAAATCACAGGAATAAATTACATTTTAAAATATTTCAAGATTTTGCTGTTTTGCTCTACTTTGGATCAAATAAATGCAGGCTTGGTGAGCAGAACAGACTTCTTAAAAAAAAAAAAAAAAAATAACATTAAAAATCTTTTGACTGGTAGTGCACCCCTTTAGGCATCTATGAATGTACTTACATGTGCCACTCGTATGCTAGTGCAGAAGGAGATCGTTCCCCGTGGCTGAACCGCATGGAGCTTTGAGAGAATGCGGCCGGTGTCTGGTGTTAATGTGGTGAGGACCTCACAATTACTGCACCAAAACCAAACACCACGTTACTACATGCAAACAGCACTACTGTCTGAAAGATCATATATATATATATATATATATAAAAAACACAACACTGACAGACTTACTTTGCCATTGTGATTAGGCCTACATTGTTCTCGGGGTTACTACGAGTCTTTGAGTGACATACAATGTTGACAGCATCCTGCTGTGCCTGTAACCTGGTGGGCAGGAAATCTCCATTCCTCATATATTCACTGTTGTCCACACTGCAAAGACATAAAAACAATCAGCATGTTTTCATCCAATTTATACAAGTGAAAAAGCATAAACTGAGTGCTGACATTTGCATTTGAGTAAGTAAACTGGATCCAAGCAGTGGAAACTGCTTTAGATAAATGTCTGTGAATCAAAACTAAGTGAGCTGCCTATCCAGACATCTTTTGAGAGCGTTAAACCAACAATACCGCTCTATAGTGTATGAGACACAGCCGGTATCGCTTTATGACAATTCTAAACGACTAAATAAGACGCTATCAGACTGAATTCACTAATACGTGATCATAGTTTGTGTGTCATAATTGTGTTTTTGTGTTAGTGGTTTGTTTCTTTACTGCAGAGCTACGAGCTGAATAATGACTCAGGAGAATGTCATTCTAAACAGAAACCGACTATTCTCTTCCTTGTTCTCAACTAATGGCTCAAAAGTGTGACAGAACAAAAAACCTATGTATTTACAGTAACTCTGAGAAGTAATAACTATGTCAAAAGCGCAAACAAATCTAAAACAACGCGTTTGTTTATTTCTTACCAGACCATAGTACTTTCGAGCACCATCTTGGAAATCCTCTAGTCCGTTTCCCAAAGTCACGGCGTCGCTGATTGGCTTACAGATGTAGGACACTGACGAGTTTTGTAACAGCGAAGCTGATTGGCTGACAGTTCCGTCGTTACTTCTGGTACAGGACGTGGTCTGGAAATGTGTTTGTCGCGCCCACACGTGGTGGGAGTTCGCGTTGCTGAGGACGTTGTAAAATACAAGGTATAGTTGTCATAATTTTCTCACCCACGTTGTTTTAAACTTTCTTGTTTGTCCGTGAATCACAACAGGATGTTTTAGGTGAAAGTCAAAATGTTAGCGACGAAA
Source organism: Cirrhinus mrigala (assembly GCA_036247105.1). NCBI lineage: Eukaryota > Metazoa > Chordata > Actinopteri > Cypriniformes > Cyprinidae > Cirrhinus > Cirrhinus mrigala. Next base: position 25,552,175 of record CM070025.1, on the reverse strand, counting down.
AATCTATTCAGTCACTATTCACATTCATATTACTTTAACACATAACGAATGTGAATATTTACTGAAGCAATCATTCTAGCATCTCTTTTCTGTATTTAACATCATACAGGTTTGGAACAACTAAGTCCACATGTAACCTTTAAAAATGGCCTTTAACAGTCTTAAATATATAATCATCTGTAAGAAAAGAATAACACAGGAAGTTTTACTTTTTTCAGTGTTGTTTATTTCATTCATTTGCATACAGCATGAAATGTGGCAATATTTTGTTCTCCGAAAGTCTTAATATCCTTTGAAAGAGCAGTAATATATGAATATGTCATTGCAGGAGTGAGGAATATTTTCATTTAAAGCTACTACTTAAGACCATTCTCAGTTTGATAAGACAATAAGAATGAAGGCAGCATTTTCAGAGTAAACAGCAATTGCACAAGAATCCCCGATCGTGAGTGTACAGTAAAAAAAAAAAAAAAAACGCATTTACCTTCCCACACAAATTTACACAGCCACCAGGTATCAGACTCTTTCTAAGTTGAGATAAAGAAATAAATTACATGCAAACATACAAATAAATACGACTTTGTACAGGAATGTTTCTTTTGTTTATAAAAAATCGTCACAGAAAAAGATCCAGCAATGCTTCCTTACTTAACTCTACCTATTTGTATTTAAAAATATTTAATATCTTCAATACCAATGTCTCTGCGCTCACACTGACAGATTAGCATTAACATATTTAAAAATAAAGCTAAAAAAAAAGTTTTGGTTAAGGATTTAGTTTAGTTTGATTTCAATTCTCTTCACAAAATCGAGGCCTTAAGAGAAGTTCCTATTTTATGTAAACATAAGATACTGAAGACAGTACAGATGTTATAAGTTTTACAGTAGCTAGTCTGCCAGGTATGAAGTATTATTGTGCCCTAAAAAAAAAAACATACATTTTAAATTAAATCCGAAACAAAGAAAAAAAAACAACTTAAAATTAGTCCCGCAAGCCAAAATACTGAATTTGGTCTTTTATATATGGTATATAATATTTCTTCCACTGTTACAAAAGTGATCATCTTACCCTGTGTTTGCTTTTGTTACTCTCTCTTTTTTGTAAAAGCAAATAAAACTAGGAAAAACATTTTCTTGGCAAGCTCCAATTGTTTTTTTTTTTTTTTTAAACAAGTTTTTTTTTCCCCCCACACTTGAGGAGACCATGCAATTATGCACAATCAACTCGCAGGTATCATGCACAGTAAAAGCCTTCCTGTTCATGGCAAGGCAAAATATCTGTTGTGATTAAGGCACATTTAAATAACCAATACAATATCACAGTACTGCAATCGAACTGATTCCTAAAACCAAGTCGAATGCATTTTACAGATTCGGATTTGAAAGTGTCTTATTACGTGATTGTTCAGGCAACCTGATCTGGATTGACTCATCCTACATGTTTTTCTTTTTTTGGTAATGCCATATTCTTAAAATGTCTTTAAAATAGGCAATAAAAACTCAAATTTCCTTTCTTCCCTTAGCAGTAAATAACATGACTCCTGTAGATTGGTCTCCTTGGCAAACTAAGAGAAAAAAGATGCATGGTCAAATGAAGTCCACTAGAAAACTCTCACCGAGGTACTTAAAAGACCTGTTTGTGCTCCGAGAGTGGGTCACGTGATGCAAAGTTCTCATCACTTTACTTCTGCTGTGAAGGTCTGGTAAATATGGCACTGCTTGAGAACAGTGATATCACACTGTTGAGGTACTACAGTGGCATCTTTCTTTTGGTTCCATTTCATAGCAGCAATATTGGATGCTGTATAGTTGACATCCAAAAAATACATAAAGAAAAAAGGGGAAAGAAAAAAAAAAAAAAAAAAAAAAAACTTTACAGTTTTAAGAACGTGCACTTCTCTCTTTCGTTGTCCAGATTCGCTGGTTTCCACTTCCACAGTTGTATGCAGGAAGTTCAATTTTATTTTTTTTCTGATGTCCTTAAAAGAGAGTAAATCTTTGTCCTTGAGGGCTTTATTTTGTCCTGTTCATCCAAAGTCTTTCACTACAACAGCAAAAGAAAGAACAAATTAAACTGCAGAATAGGGTGAATGACTAAGACAAGTAATCCAGCAATGCATGCTTTGTAAAAGGCAGCTCTCATTTCCTGTTATCGGCACACAAGGGCTATTAAATGACACAAAGATCACATTGCAATCAATGATTTGTAAATGTGCACGCACTCTAGTGATAATCTTATTTGTTGGCAAAATAAAGCAGCATTTCCGAAACGGTTTCATACTTTTTATGAAACCATATTTTATGGTGGTGACCCAATGCAGTAACAAAAATGTCTTACAATTCAAAATCTATTCATGTTATCATGCATGGCCTGAACAATATGCAAAACTGTTAAAGGAGTAGTTCACTTACAGAACAAAAATGTACAGATAATGTACTCACCCCCTTGTCATCCAAGATGTTCATGTCTTTCTTTCTTCAGCCATAAACAAATTATGTTCTTTGAAGAAAACATTTCAGGATTTCTCTCTGTATAACGCCGGTTTTACACTGCACACGTAAGCAGGAAGTAAGCACCGAATATTTTTTTCAGTGCCCATGTTAACAGATTAGAGTATTCACACCATATGCAGTGGCGGCACGGCAGCGCATAGCAGAAGCAGAAATAAAATGTTTTTTTTTGTTGTTTTTTTAAATAATGTTATTAATAAATATTAAGTTAATACTTGTTCAAAACAATCACGTTAGCAAACTTTGTATTATTTTCTGATTATTTTGTTAAAAGAATCAAATCAATAACTAAATAGGCTACTGTCATTAAAATATGTTAATATAAAACATATTTGAAAACACAGAAACAAAATCATTTTAAAAAGTGAAGATTCTGAAAGCACTGAAAGAGATCCCATAATAATTTAATATAGATTTACAGTAGTAACAACAAATTATATTTTTTATATATACGTTTAATATCATTTTTAAATATGATGGTTTCATTATAAACACGGTGATTATCTCTAAGATGGACACCCAACATGATATATGATATTTACCATCTGAATCTAACCATGTCATATCAACAAATGGAAAAGTCAGTTATCTATTAATTATCTTGTAAATTATTGTGCCTTTTAGCCCCAAAAGCAGGGGCGATTTTTACCCCAAATACCATTCTTTTACATATTATTTTCATTATTGAAAAACTGTTGCTTTAATTATTTTAAACCAAACTGGGAATCATTAAGACGACCTTTGTCTCAGTGTTATTGCTCAAACTTAAAAGGCCTGTTTACATTATTAAAACTAGAGGCATTTATTAACCTTAAGATTATTTTTTTATCTTGTAATTTATCTTGCATTTTGGAAGTTCAAACTCAGGGGCACAATAGAAGTCCATTACATGGAGAGAAATCCTGAAATGTTTTCCTCAAAAAACAATTTTGTTACGACTGAACAAAGAAAGACATGAACATCTTGGATGACAAGGGGGTGAGTACATTATCTGTACATTTTTGTTCTGGAAGTGAACTACTCCTTTAATGCGACAGACTGAACAAGTGTTCTAAGTCAATCATAACCGCGACCTACTGGCTGAGAACCACTTTCGCAGGATGTCCATAAACACTCCTAAAATATCAAGTGTGAGCATGTTGTTTAGTCTACCCAGAAACAGATTGCAGCCCAGAACAAAATGTCTCTTACTTCTGACGTGCTTGTCTGAGGAACAATCTCACTGAGTGAAATGACTTCCAAACTTTCCACGGATGATTGGGCAGCTATACTGCTACGACTGGGAATGAAATGAGTTGAGTCAATACACGTCAGTATACGTTTATTTTGTATGAATGGAGTGAGAGTGCATCAGTATGTTTTTTTAAATTCAACCAAATCTTGTTAAACAACATACCTCATAACTGGAGTGTTTGAGGGCCGAGAGCTTACTGGAGAGGTTGCCGACAGGGTCGTATCAGCTGAGCTACTTGTGATCTCATCCTCATTGAGTTGTTGTGGGAGCAAGTCAGGACGAGCAGTTTGCATACCTGAGAAGAAGAGAGAAAAGATTAAAGCACTCCTTAGTCAATAATGATTCAAAATGAATAGTGAAAGGAAAGATTTAACCACATAACCGCTTTTCACTACTTGCTGATAATCAGTGACTCAATCTAGCCCTTTAAAATGTCAGATGAATCAAATGCATAAACCGCAGAAAGAGCTGAAAGGTTTATTGACTCCTGAAGTATGAGAACAATGCTGGCATTGTCCATGCATGTGCTGTAGGGGGCAGACTTTTACAGATCGCATTTGTTGTTATCAGCACAAAAGGGCATCTGACTATTAAACTACATCAAATTATCATGCAGTCTCTGCTAGCATTGAAACCAAACAAAGCATAGCATGCACAATGCTTTGCATACTCTCAAGGTCAAGTTAAACAGCCCTGGTCACAGTTTAGACCCTCAAGTAGCTTGAATATATCAGAATCAGTTGCTATTAAAATTTGCAATGAAATGGAAAGGACCATTTCTTCTGCATTTTGACAAATCTGAGTGTAACATAAAAAAAAATAGGGTAAGGACTTTGTCCTATTCAAAGATTGATGACTGGATTTTGGGATGTGGCCACTGCATTCAAAATTGAAGGCAGATGAATGTGAGCTTGCAGTGGTGAGGTTCAAGTAGATTATGATCTTTTGAAAATAATTACAATGTCAAGAAGTCTCAAAAAAAAAAAAACACCACATGCACAGATGAATTGTTCGCAAAAAAAGACATGCATGAATTTTCATGCTGACTTTAAATTAGTGCTGTCAACCAATTATTCGCATCAGAAATAAGTTTTTGTTTACATAATATATGCATGTACACTGTGTATATTTATGTATATATAAATACACACACATACAGTATATATATTTTGAAAATATTTACATGTATATATTTATATTCATATAATTGATATATAGAAATATTTTTAATATATAAACATTTTATTAAATGTATAAATGCTTGTGTGTATTTATACATACATCATAAATATACACAGTACACACACATTTTATGTAAACAAAAGTTTATTTTAGATGCAATTATTCGTTTGACGGCACTACTTTAAATATTTAATTTTGCATGCTTTAAAAACTAAGTTTTAAAACACTTGAATGTGATTTTTAGCAAAATTTAAAATAAATATACATTTTTCATACTGTACATTAATGTTACGATACCTAAATTAACTTGGATCATTTAAAACGATCCAGTTTTTAAATCTCCTTAGAAAACAGTAGAGAATTTTACTATTTACATGCCAACAGTAAACAATCACGGAAACACAACAAAGATTATTTCCTTGAGTAATAACAACCAGTGTAGAAACATGGCTAATGATTTACATTTAAGGAATTTAGGAGATATTCTTATCACAAGAAAATGACATTGGGAACCACAAGAATTTAAAGCCTCGTTTTACTGCTATCTTGCTCAGCTATCCATCTATCCTTCCCATTTCCCTCCTATCTCTCAATGTCTTCTCATACCGCTGTCTCCTTGAGTGTCTGGGCTGAGGGACACAGCTTCACTGCCGGACAGCTGCACTGTAGTCTGTTGTGGCTGTGTTTGATCTGCTGCTACAGGAATGGATAGTTGTTGTGATAGTCCAGATACTGCAGTGTTTGACTTCTTCCCACCAGACACTGTTCCTTTTTGACTTTTCTTAGATGGTGATGCTTTCACTAACAGAAGAATAAAAAAATAAAAAAAACCTTAATCCGTTACTTTTTTATGCATCTGTTGCAGTTATTTCAAATGTGACTATCAAACTTACAAGTAGGTTTTTTGAAGACTGTACTGCACATAAACTTCTGGAAACGATCTGCGTAGAAACTCGGCCGGTGCACAGATACAGTGTCCTGCAATTGAAAACATTAAATAGTGAAGATAAACACACAAAATGCATTTGTAAAGTTAGTCTTCATGCAATGTTTGATATACTGTATGAGACATACCCCATCATGCAGGAGAGCTTTCCACGAGTGCTCCAACTTCTTTACAAGCCTAAATACACAAAGTTATTAGCAAATAAATAAATAAACAATTGTTCATTAATTGCAATCGAGGTAAAATGTTCAATTAATTCAGATTTTGATTTTAAGTCATATCGTCCAGCCCTAGAAAAAATACAAAGATATGGAGATACAGTTTACCTATAAGACTGAAGGATATCAATGATGCCAATGAAAACCAACAATCTTTCTCCTTTTGAATTAAATGCTGGAATTCCACCCATGCTGCAAAAGAACAAATATCACACATTAACAATTGTGCAGGCACTAGGGATACGATAATACAATACGATAATATCACGATATGAAGTCCACGATATTTAAAAAAAAAAACCAATGAAGAATTGGAAACAAATGAAAATTTTGTACATTTTAAAGTTAAATTGTTCTATCTAATGCACTAATGCACTAATGAACTTCAGTCAGAAAACCAGTAAATTGAACTTTAAAGGGGACTCAATCCTCCTTTTAGTTGTGATATACTGTCTCAGTCTAAATTACATTCACACTGGTGTTTTAGGAAGCAAAACAAATTAGAATATAATAATAATAACAATAATAACAGCAACAACAACAACAACAACAACAACATCATGAAAATGAATATTTCATAGATATATTACTTCTGCTTTACACTACAGTAGGGAAATTCCAATAGTTCTTTCCTAATTTGGACTGCATTTAAACCGTTAGCTGTCAGCAATTCAAACTGCACATTTAAGCATTTATTTTAAAGAAATACTCCAGCTTTTGTGAAAACAGGCTTACAAAAACATGTTTCATTACAAATCTAGTGAAATGCTGTAATCATCTGCCTCAAAATTCAAGCATAACTGGTGGCTGTCGCATTCCCATATGCGCACTAAACTCACAGCACATGCAATAAAGGAGTTTCCTGCATTGACTGTGAACAGATCCGTTAAAAAAACGGTTCAAGAGCTGATCGCCTGAACGAAGTATGCGGTTTTAGTTCATTTGACAGATACTGTGCCAAAGCATAATGACCCAAAATACAACTTTAAAGACCTTTTATGTTATCGTTTCATATCTTCATGTGACCTCGATAATATCGAGACCACTATCGCGATATCACAACATTGATAATATTGTTACACACCTAGCAGGCACAAAGTCATATTTCACAGTAATAATAATATCTGTAAATCTGCAGCACTAAACAAGTATGCCACATTGGGTGAATGATTTCTGTAGGAATATGTGACACTGAATACTGAAGTAATGGCTGCTAAAATTCAGCTTTGCCATCACAGGAATAAATTACATTTAAAAACATTAAATTGTATTTTAAATTTTGAAATTTTAATAATATTTCACAATATTATTGCTAAAAAATGCATTCTTGTTAAGCAGAAACCTTTTTTTAAAAATATAAAAAAACAATATCTTACCAACCCCAAACTATTTTAACAATACTGTAAAATTCTCTCTAAAAAAGCTCTATAGCCATAAACATTCAGACAGTCTTGCGCTTTTTTTTTTTTTTTTTTTTAAGTGTCCTACTGGGTATTTTACAAATTCAAGAAGCCAGCCAAAGGTGGATCACTAACCTTTCGTAGGGCTGTGGTGAAGTCGTGCCCTTGGTCTCCCCTTGAATAGACTCAATAGCTGTACAGTATAGGGGCTTCTGGCCTGGTGCCTTTTTTTGGGTATCGGGCACTGCGGTAGATGCCTCTTCACCTGCCCGGTCCAAGATGTGGATACCCACCAGCAGACTGTAGTCCATGATTTTAAAGCTTTGTAGTACCTAAACGTACAGGAATATAGAGAGGCACATGTAGCAGATGCAAACTGTAGAATGATTCAATCAAACTATGAATTACATTAGCATTAGCTACCACAAATGTGCAAAATCCATTACATGTGAGTTTACAACCAAGCATCTGAAGTGGAGTAAAATATAGCTGGAACAATGTGAAGGTCACAGATGTATCTTAAAGGGATAGTTCACCCAAATATGAAAATTCTCACCCTCATGTCATTCCAAACCCGTAAGACCTTTGTTCACCTTCAACACAAATTAAGATATTTTTTATTAAATATGAGAGCTTTCTGACCTGACATAGACAGCAACACAACTGAGACATTCAAGGCCCAGAAAGGTAGTAAGGACATCATTGAAACAGTCCATGTGACATCAGTGGTTCAACCTTAATTTTATGAAGCTACGAGAATACTTTTTATGCGCAAAGAAAACAAAAATAAAGACTTTATTTAACAATTGCTTCTCTTTCGTGTCAGTCTTTGATGCACGTTCATAGTTGAATTGTTGAATAAAGTTGCTACTTTTGTTTTCTTTGCACACAAGAAGTATTCTCGTAGCTTCATAAAATTAAGGTTGAACCACTGATGTCACATGGACTATTTTAAAGATGTCCTATTTTATAGACCTTTCTGGGCCTTGAACATGTCAGTTGCGGTCTATGGATGTCAAAAAGCTCTTGGATTTCATCAAAAATATCTTAATTTGTGTTCTGAAGATGAATGAAGGTCTTACAGGTTTGGAACAACATGAGGATGAGTAATTAATGACAGAATTCTCATTTTTGGGTAAACTAGCTCTTTAAATCCTTACTAATCAGACAATTCAAATTTTGTAAGCCAAAAGATTTAGGGCAATGTTGCGCCATCCTTGCTTACGTCTCCAACACACACAGACACACTCTTACCCGACAGTCTCTCTGAATGGTCCGGCAGAGGGCGCTGTAGTGGTCACTCTCTAGCAATATGCCCTCAGGCATGTCCTGCATAAAATCTAGGTCTTTGTACGTGGGCACACCTTTAGCCCTCTCTTTCGGCGAAGCACGTCGTTTATGTGTCGAACCCTTTAGGTCGAATTTAAGGTGCATGGGTACAGCACGTGGCAGCAGGTTGTTCATCACTACAATTCGGATGTTCTTCCCGTCAGCCTGAACACAGTAGAGGCCGTAGAACTTGGGAAGCAGTGTACGCATATTCTGGTTCAGGTTCTAGAAGACGAAAGGTGAATTATATGGAGGAAACAATTACACCTAATATATTCAAATAAAAACTATTTCTCTAGGGCTGCCCTTTTGACTAAAGAATTTTCTGGCCGACTAGTAGTCGTTCATTTTAGGCATTAGTCAAATATTAGTTTATTAATAAACCATTTAAATCATAATAATAAGCCTTTAATTGCCTACATAGCCTAATAAGTGCTTAAGCGCATGCAAAAAACGCTTGCCACAGCACACCGGCAGATATGATTATGAATGTATTGGAGAAAAACAGCAAGGAGACTGCACTAACATTTTAATTTGTTGATAAACTAGCACTTTCTTTGTATTTGGTTTAATAGAGGAAGCAAAACTGACTCGTCATCTCCGTAGTACTGCATACGCCTGTATATTTCATATGGATTACATAATCAGAGAATTTGTTTTCCATTTGAACTGGTTCATTTGAAAGTAGACATTTCACTCTCTATAGATATAGAGCTTTTCTTAGATATAAGTCAAGTATGCCCTTAAGTTCACAGCGACTGAGATGGCAGAAAGCCCATCCTGTTTGCTTTCATTATTTTACAAAAACGCAACGTTTTGTTGTTATTCTGGGTGCACACAAATAAACATTTATTCTTTACAGATTCGAATGATGTATTACTTTTATCTGTATGAGCAAAAATGACGGAGTATTTTAGAAGCAAGTGACTGCATCAACACCTCCATCTGTCATGCAGTGAGCATGCTACTATTCAGCTTCCACACTCTGCACACACACTTCAATAGCGCACATTTTTCTAGGTTAACATTAGATTGAGCGGCCATGTAAAGTTTCTACTACTTACATATTTAAGATGAAAAGCCATATTTGTGGCCAATGAATGATTGGTGAGTGTTTGGATGTCCTGCCCAATACTATATTACCACATAGACCAACGTCAACGATCTGTCCGACTTCACCACTCTTCCTGTGGATTTTTTTTCCCCTGCGACTAATAAATTTTGTTTCGACCAAGCCTCTTCTCGTCGACTAACGGTTAGTCGACTATTAGATGGCAGCCCTAGATTTTTTTTAATAAATACATAGAAACACACAATTACCATGAAGTAACCTGGCAGGAGTGTTTGCAAGAATTCTGCCTCTTTGTGTTGTACCGTCTTAATGATAAACTCATCATCACTAGATACGTAGAAGAGAGACCCGCTCGCTCCAGGATTAGACAGCTCAATAAGGGGTTCACTACAAAGAGAGCACTGCAGAAAACACACACACACACACACACACACACACAGAGCACTTAACATAGGTCTGGATGGTTTCAGGTATCCATTTACTAAATGCACTGTCACTGTGAAGCACTTTTGGCTTTTCCAGATATTGTTTTGATTCAGAATGACTGTAACTCTACACAAGCTCTACTCAATGGCAATTTCTAGCTGATTAAATATTTTAGACCAGTTACAAAAATGAATATTCATAATTTCCAATGAGAGGAAACCATGGGAACCATATTTAGTGAACAAACAAGATTACCAGGTAGTCATCAGGTCGGATCCCAAACATCTCTCTGAAGTAGCGGAATGCAATAGGAGCGTAAGTTTTAAACTTGAAGTCACCATGGTGATGACCTGGAGTTGAGTTACTGCCTTGACTGAGAGGGAGACAAAAACAAGCACATTTAGTGTGACTACAAATGAAAAAGCCTTTTCATTGTTACTTTCATGCAGACGTGCATACCTGGGAAAGAAGATGCTTTCTACCACTTCAAAGTCCTGCATAAGCACGTCTCTTTCTGGCTTCTGGCTCAAGCTTCCCACACTGTGTGTGATCCCCAGCTGAATAGCACCTTTCAGAGCAGATGATGTTGTCTGAAGGGTTCCGATTGCAGGCACAGGATAAGCAGAATAAGAATATGTTAGTGTGTAAAACAGAAAATAACAAGACTTCTTCTGGAACTACTCCATGTTCATTTTAAAACAAAAAATAAAACTGATACATGCATCTTGTTTGAAGGACAACAAAACACACGTGATTCAATAACTCAAGGCCTGCTAGTCTTATCTGTAAATACCTGCTCATAGCATTTATTGGGCTTTATCTTCTTCATGGTGCCACACGTTTAACAGATAACACAATAATAATCTAAGAGTCGCAAGCAGATCTGACAAATTCAGGAATGCACGTCATGACACTGAGATTGGAAGTTTTACTGGCGATACGTTTGAACTGGAACTCTCTATTCAAATATTTGCAGTGTATATTTAGCAGTACACAAAATGCACACCTTTTTATATGTGGTTTCACCAGTGGGGTCAATTCCTCGGTGGCCAATGGTCCTTTTGTTTGTCTGGGATGAACCAGAGATACTCAGAAGCTGAAAGATATATGATTGCTCAGTAAACACATCAGACAACAAGAAAAAGTATTTAAGCCATTAATAATGTAATTATGACAAAGGAACATTTTTAGCAATGCTAATGCTAATACACTGACATCATTTTGAACCAATTATACAATAATGCAATTCTAAAATACATTTTAGCATCACTGATTTCGCTAAGGGTTGCGCTAAAGATTTTTCTGTACATGGACCATAGACATGAAGTCTTAACATTTTAAAAACGTATTTAAAATTGTGATTTAAAAAAAAAAAAAAAAAAAAAAAGAGAGAATACAGTAACATAAGTAGTGCAGAAGTTTTGCAGGGTAGTCAGTAAGAAATAAATAGAAAAAGAAGGAGGCAGAGAGTCCCATTCACACTATAGATGCAAGTGAGACACCTGTTAGCACTGATTAGAAATTCATAAATAAATTGGCCAAATCATGACCACAAAAAGTGGGTGAGACGAAAAGTTAAACTATTATTAAAGCAAAAAAGAGGCATGTAATTACCTCTGAAGAAGCCATCTTTCGATTTCCAGGAGTACCTATGGAGTACAAAAAAAAGAATGATGAATGTTTCACCCAAGAATTAAAAATGCATGCAAATTAATGGTGTAAAAAGCCATTAGGCATTATTGTACCCTCTGATTCATTTATGGCTGCATTACAATGAACTAGAAGATTCTTGCCAATCATAAGTGCAAGAATGCAGAGCTCATACTTAAAGTATGTGAAGCATGAGACTATACTTCTTAGACGTGACCTAATAATTTGATTAATAATTCAGTCTAGCTTCGGTCTTGTTTCTTAATTTAGTGAATTACTAGCCACTGACATCCATCCAAGATACCAACAAATGAAAATTTGCTAAAAACTTACTCATGCTTAGGCCATCCATGATATACATACATTTATTTCTAAATGAGAACATTTCGCTCACCAATGGATCATCCACATTAAATGGGTGCCGTCAAAATAAGAGTCCAAAAAGCTGATAAAAACATCACAATAATCCACAAGTAATCCACATGACTGCAGTCCATCAACAAATGTATTTGTATAATATATAATATAATAACACTTCCTCCAGTGAAAATGTCCATCTCTTGTCCTCTCACACTAAAAACCCAAATTTAAAATACAAACAAACAGCTTTTCACTTCACAAGACATTAACTGATGGACTGGAGTCATGCTGTTAAGGTTACGTTTTTATTAGCTGTTTGGACTCTCAGTTTGATGGCACCCATTTACTGCATAGGGTCCATTGGTAAGTGATGTAATGCTAAACTTCTCCAAATCTCTTCTGAAATAAACTTATCTATATCTTGGATGGCCTAAGGGTGTGTATATTTTCAGGAAATTTCATTTTTGGTTGAACTATTCATTTTCCCCTATGTACTGGTATCCTTCGAGGGCACAAAACCTGACACTGAAGTGAGTGTAATTTGTTTTTGTGTGAAAAACTACACTATAAATAAAATGCAAAATAAATGCAAATGCAAAAGAAAGCTGTTCACACCGAACTGAGATGTGTCGTTAACCACAACTGTGAGTGTAAGCATGCAGCATGCACAAACACCTGGGTTTCAATTTCTTTGTTCTTCCAAGAAAACACTGCAACCCAATCACACCAGCTGAGTGTGTGGTGGCACTACGCTCAAAATAACAAAGACGAGCACAACCCAGGCAGTCACAGGCCTGCTACAGACAGTGTACAACATTGATATTCAAATCAAAATCATATGCAAACACAGGCACACATGTGCTTACACACATGCATGCATGTACCTCTCTGCTGGAATAACCTCCAAAATAAAGATATCTGAAGAGTGACAACATTGATTTAAAAAAGAAAACTAACTCTGCTATCACTAATATACAGATGCCCGTTTTTGCCATGAGATTAAAAAAAATAAAAAGGTAATTGTGATTTTATCTCACAATTCTGACAATTGTGAGATAAACAATTGCAATTGCGAGTTTATATTTCACAATTATTTATAGTTTATATCTTGCAATTCTGAGCTTACAGCTCAGTGAGTTTTTTTGCTCAGAATTGTGAGAAAAAAAATTAATTGTGAGATAAAGTCAGAAATGTGCTACCATACTAATGAAGTAATACTTGTGACCACCTATTGGTTCATTTTCTTATCTTATTTTGTTAGAAAGCAAACATCACTTGTCTGAGAATTGTAAAACACAATTATATTATATCTGTGCCTCTAAAAGCTTTGGATATCTGCAAAATGCATGCGTATTTAGATATTATGACTAAAAATATTTATCAAACTTCATCAGTTAAATATTAAAATAAACTGTTCTGTGTACTATACAGTGGTGACTGTTTCCACATAGGTGTGCTATCAATCTAGCTATTCATTTTTTACTGTAAATTTGCATCAGCCAGAATACAATAACCTTATTTATCTTACACTAATGTGTCAAACACCAAGAGGAAATAAAATGCTCTCTTACTGGAGCTCGCTCCATCCGTGGAAACTACAGCCGGCGTAGCCATTTTCTGGCGGAAGTTTCATATGGTCCTGCTTGTTTTCACTTGTGGTTTATTCCCCACAGCCCTGGAAGATGAACATGTCCAAATAAAGTCTGTTGTAAGAAACCAACGTAACTAATGGACGATTACAAAAGTTACTGAACTTACTGTGATAATATTCTACCCTGAGATGTACTAAAGAGCGTGGTAGTTAGTTTCACGCTACTTTAACCTATCGTACTTTGACTTTCTTCCTTAAAACAATAGCTAAATATAAAAATGTGCTTGCTTGCTTGCATGCTAATGGTTTAATGGCTAGCGACCCACAATAACAACAGGTAAAAGCGCTTACCTCAACTTATTCACTTTGTTTTTTAGACGAGGATCGAAAATAGTGCAGTTAAACTTTTGTATACGTTCACAGAACGGCTCGAAGCCTCGTGCGAATCGTTGAGGGACTCGAAATTGTTGTTTTTACTACTTTACCGGGTCCATCCGAAGTAAATAACCAACGTAAACGCACGGAAGCGTCCTCGTTCCTCGAGCCTCCCAAACAAGCGGAAGTGACGTTGTTGCGCCGCACTGTCCTACTGGGCGCGGTGGCCGTTGAGCTCACACTGCTAGAATAGCTTATTCTTGGACAAACTGGCTTTCTACAGTACAGGGGGCGCGCGACTGAGAGAGAATAGCCCGAAATCATTGTCCCCTGCGCTCACTGCGCGTATAAACTTAAACCTCAGGAGATACACTACCAGTCAAACGTAAGATTTTTGAGGTTTTTTTTTTTAAAGAAGTCTCTTTATTTGATCCAAAGTACAGCAAAAGCAGTCAAAGTTTGAAATATTTTTGCTATTTTAAATAAGTTTTCTATCTGAATATAGTAATATATAATTTATTGCTGTGATTTGAAAGTTAATTTTTAGCATCATTACTTAAGTCACATGTTCAAATCAGCATATTAGAATGATTTATAAAGGATCATGTGACACTAAAGACTGGAGTAATGATGCTGAAAATATAGCTTTGATCACAAATAAAAAGCAGTTATTTTAAATAGTAGAAAATATTTCACAATATTACTTATTTTGCTGTATTTTGGATAAAATAAATGCAGGCTTGGTGAGCGGAAGAGACTTCTTGACATTAAAAATCTTACTTTTCAAAAACAACCTGACCTGAAATGCACAGCATCATTTTCGATTTCGTACAATGATAACAGCTATGATAAAAGGCAATAAATAATTATATGCATCACTAATTATGCAACGCACAAACACTAAACACGCATAAATAATATACAAAAATATTTGCCAGTTTAATTCTAGAGCCATTTAACTGCAACTAATCTTTAGTATTCTATTGAATGAGGAATCATTTAAAAGTGTTTTGTGATGCAGCTGCTAATGATTGTAAAGAAACCTAAATAATGCCACACCCAACATAAAGCAATCTTATATAACTACCCAGCTGAAAAAACACAGGAGATACACAGCAGTATTAAACTATATTTCATGAAAGGCATATTCAGGGACAACAATTACTTTGCCAGTGTCTATATAGCCCTATACAGTTATTGCTGTATGTCACTGATTTAGATGTCAAGATGCTGAAACTCTTTTCTAACCTATTTAAAAGATCATTTCTAGTACCCTAGAAATCATACAGAACAGCAGCTCTATTTATGATCTGATTTATTCATGACATTTTCCCCCCAAATACATCTACCATGCAAACAATATGACATGAAAGATCACACCTTAGTAGCAACCGGTGTTTTCTCAAAGGAAAAATCAAATGTTAAACAGTTTTTTGAAACATTCTGCCACTTTGGAAATAAACTGACACTTAACTTTGAACTTCAACTGCTATGAGCACATTTTTTGCACATTTTTCTATGGCATCAAATAATACATGTGAAAATAAAAGTATTGATACACAGGGTCATATTCCAGCTCTTCTAGAACACTGAACAATTTACATGAAAAGCATGCTATATTTTGCCTTGTGATTCACAGCTGATTAATTGTGTGCTGCTAAATTAAATAAAATCATATAGTAGTAGGACCTTTAACAGGCGTTTGTGTTCCAGGTGAAAATCCTGTCAGGTTTTATTATGGGGGCAATGTAACCAGACAGGGGTTGGTAGGAAGGGTTAGGAGCCTGTTTTTCAAAGCAGTTCCACCGTTCTTTTCCCTTCTTCTCACAGCACTCATGGACCAAAGTCTTGGTGGAATATTCCTCAATACAGAAATGGGACAGGGCAGTTTCCCACTGCCAACACAAAGAAAAAGACATAATTATATTTCTGGTTATCAGTGCTGTAGTAAAATGACTTTTGTTTGGCACGTTTCTTATTCTGTGTACTCACCGCCTGTTCTGCACAGCAAAGGATCTGTCCAGCTCCACGGGCCAAACGTCCATAGCAGCACTGACCCAACCACGACTCCAGTCTGTTTACTGCCTTTCCAGCACGACGAGCGTAAGCGTAACTGGATGAAGGAAAAAAGCTTGCAGGATATCTGGGACGACGATTGCCATAAAGACAGACGGCTTTGAGATT
The DNA here is from genome assembly GCA_036247105.1 of Cirrhinus mrigala. Classification (NCBI taxonomy): domain Eukaryota; kingdom Metazoa; phylum Chordata; class Actinopteri; order Cypriniformes; family Cyprinidae; genus Cirrhinus; species Cirrhinus mrigala. The sequence goes on along the minus strand of CM070025.1, from coordinate 25,535,697 downwards.
GTATATAGAAGGTCTGGCTGGAGGGAAGGATAATTCCAGCATCACGTCAGGGTCAGTTCTCTGTCCCCCTTAATGGAATGAAGACAAGATATAAATACATATGATACAAAAAGTTATCTAAACATATTTAAATGCAATGTGCGAGTACCACAATGGACATTATTAGACAACTATATCCATTTATGTTTACATTTATTCATTTAGAAGATGCTCTGAAATTAGAAGACAATAAACAGAAAAAAAGTTTTGTAAATAAAGCACATACCTGTTAATGAAATTAGATGAAGAATCAAAGTAGTTACAAGTGTGCTTTTCCAAACCATGACTGGTTATTTATTGAAGTTAAAGAAAAGGTCCTTCTTTCCTGAATGCAAATTCGCACTCTTTACTTCAGGCTTGATGGGAGCTTTAAAATACTGCAAGGCCATGTCTACATTTAAAGGGATGGAAGGGGAATTAGAGGCGGGTCAAAGTTGATGAGTCAACGGAGCTTGAAGAAAGGAGATAAGAGACTAATGTTATCTGTCTTTATTTTATATAAACTTCCCCATGATACTAATTCAAACGTCAAAACAGTGGATAGTCAAAACAGGAATGGCTAAAAGTTACAGTGAACAGAATAAAGTACAAAGGGGTACCTATTACAAATGTAAAAAGGAAATGCTTTAGAGATTTCAATAGCAATGCTATTGAATTATAGCAATAGCAATTCCTTGATTAGATTTGAGAAAACACTGCAAGAAAACACATCATTAAGAAAACACTGCAGTGACTATATTTTTTGGTTTGTAGGCCAACCAGGACATTGGCATCACCCTGATTCTCTCAACAACAACAACAAAAAAGCAGGATTTTTACTTAAGTAAAAAAAAATCATATGGGGGTATTACTGATGCCTTTTAGGCTGTATAATAAAATGTGAAAATATCTTGAGCTTGTGTTAAGCACAGATATTATTTCAGGGGTTTAACCAAAAACCCATTTAAAAACCATTAGGACAATGGAACTGGACCCCTGATCTTTGTTTATAGCAACTATGTTTTTAGAAGCAAGCAATATCACATAAATTGTATGGATTGTTATATTACATTAGGTTATGTTACGTTATGCAACATTATGACATTATGAGTTATATTTTCCTCAAGACCATTTACTAAAACAAACAAGATATAAAAACACTAAACAAAGCATAACATCTAATCTGTGTTGTGGTTGGATATCAGTAACTCTTCGTAACATCAGTGAACACTGATGAACTTCAGCCTTTTTCTGTTCAGATTTGTACACACTGTTGATAAGCATCACAAGATAATATGACTTACATTTTCAATGCACCTCTTTAAATATGGATGAGGTCTCATAGCCCATCACAGTCCAACTTGGCTCAAATCTTCATTTCGCTTCAGGACACAAGCTACAGTATTATGGAAATGAAAACTACATTCAGCATCATTCTAATTCTACACTTAACTTTAGGAGGTATGGCTTGCAAAATGTTAAATATTTTTCTATACTGGACACATTTCAGGCTTTGAAAAGAAAAGTTTTACAAGCTTAGAAGGAGATATAATATTTTTTGCTTCTATTTTTTATTTAACACACCATATTTTTATCATGATATAATTTATTGCTATATTTGCTTGATTTGAGATACAAATTTATTGTGCTCTCTCCAAAGCAGAAGGAAGGACTATTGAGCCTCCGGTGCAACTAGAGCCATATTTCCCTCCCGCCAAACCATCACTGGAAAATCTCAAAGCAGTCTGTGTTCATGGCAATGGCCGCCCCAGATATCCTGCCAGCTGTCTTCCATCTTCAGGTTACGGGTACATTCGTCGTGCAGGAACTGCAGTAAATAGAGTAGAAGCGTGGTTCAGTCAGTGCTGCCAGAGAGGTGTAGCACAAGGAGACCTGCAGATCCTCTGCTGCGCCAAACAGGCGGTGAGTACAGACTGGGAACAGACACACTGTATGAAGAGAGTTTGTTACTAGCATTAACCACTCATTATACACCACACATTATAATCTGATCTGTTTTCCTTGTGTTTGCAGTGGGAAACTGCCCTGTCCCATTTCTGTATTGAGGAACACGCCACTATGACTTTGGTCCATGAGTGCTGTGAGAAGAAGGGAGAAGAACGGTGGAACTGCTTTGAGAAACAGGCTCCTAACCCTTCCTACCAACCCCTGTCTGGTTACACTGCCCCCATAACACCACCTGACAGGATTTTCACCTGGGACCCAAACACCTGTTAATGATGTGATTATTCCTGAATGCCATATCAGAACCTGAGTGTTTTTAGAAGTGTCAATTAATACTTGTTAGTACAAAGATGTCAATAAATAGAAATAAATAGATATATTTCTGACAAGTGTTTCCTTTTATGAACAATCTAAATATATCATAAAGACTACACCGAAACCAATGTTGACACCTGAGATTTCCATTTAGCCACAGTGGCGGTGAAATGATGTCAAGGAGAGTTTACTTGTAATGCTCCTGTCTCATCACATGCAATTTCAAATGAAATAAATCACTTAAATTATAGCTAAATTGTCACATCAAAATGGCAACATTTGATGAAAAAGTAGTTTGTATCACTGGATTGCTGTTGGTCATTTAACATTTCTGTCATAAAACTGTCAACATATTAAATGTTTAGCCACAGCCTATATCTTTGAGCTCTTTCACCGTTAAAGCTAAAACATCACACTGGAGTTCTCACTCGTCTTGTGTGGATTTGCCTTCTATAATTAGATTGGTCATCTCAGTCATTTGGACATTGATGAGCACTGATAGATGATGTATTATGAAGTGACTAGAGAGTGAGTTCATAATTTGCATATTTTAATTTGGTTTTATTACACTATCAATGGTTAAGGAAAAGTGAGTACGAACAGATGCAGCCTTGCATTGCCTATCTTACACTGAGCCTCACACAAAGCTTTCACAAAAGTACATCCATTGGTCACATAAAAGCAGGATAAATTAAAGCTGCAAGCAGCGTTGAAAGGGCCCTCGCACCTGGGCTCACCACCACCCGGTATGCTTTAGGAAAACAGCAAACAGTGCGCAATATGCATTTAAAGTGTAAAAATAGGAGAATTTTATATGTGCCAACCTTCCTGCTGCCAACTGGTGGTGCTATGACTATTACTGAATATTGGCACGTAGATAGCTTCAGGCCAGCACTTTTATCAAACATATGAACCTGCGTTCCATTCGGAAGGGCTCATCTCTATGCTCTAATCCCTTCAAAGGGTTTACCCTCAGGAGTGAGAGCTTCGAAGGGTTGAAGGGTGTAGGGGACCAAACAACTGTTTCTTGAAGTGCCCTTCTGCGTCATCATCCCGTGACCACACGGAGGCGCCGTCATCATGGAAAGAATCAGCACAAAGGATCATGAGGGCCCGAAGTGTCCATCACCCTTAGAAATCCTTCATTCCGAAGGGCCCTTTGGAGTGGCCAGTTTTGAGCACTTCGGTTTGGAACGACCCTTCAATATGACGGCCATGATTGTTTTCACTCCGAAGTGCCCTTCAGAAGGCAATATATCCCGTTTGGAATGTACCTAAAGTTTGGTGCAGATTGAACATGGTTATGTTTGAGTTAGTGTAAAACATGACATATCCTGTCGCCAACAGGTGGCGCTATGATTAGAACTGAATATTGGCCTTTAGAGGTCTTCAGGCCAGGACTCTTATCGAACAGGTGGGGGCAGGTCAGACACTGTATGGCTGAGTTACAACAACTTCCTTTTACCTGGTAAAACATCAAACTTTATCGGGCCGCCACAGACACGCCCTTTAACGAAAACTCAAGATCTTTGCAATTTAACATTGCGAATACTTTTAAAGTAGACTGACCAGATATAATGTTGATATCATTAAATCTCTGTGAGGAGTTTGTTACAGTGGAAAACATGCCACTTCCTGTTGCCAGCAGGTGGCGCTATGGCTATAACTGAATATGGGCATGTGTTCAAGACAGGACTCTTATCAAACTTGTGAATTTTGGGGCATATAGGACATTGTATTACAACAACGTGCTGTTTTTTCTGTCTTTTAATTGTGAAACATCAACGTTTGTCAGGCTGCCACGGACACGTCCTTCAGTGAAAACTCAAGATCTTCGCAATTTAATGTCACAATGGGCTTTAGATTACACTGCCCAAATTTGGTGTTGATCTGAATAAATCTTTAGCAGGAGTGCATTTAAATACTACAACTGAAAATGCCAAAAACAACACAAAACTTGCTGAGAAAATTCAAAATATCAGACTTCCCGTTGGGTTTCGGACTTCGTACCGAGGGACATTTTTGTAGGTACTGGTGTGATACTTGTGTCTACCGAATTTCATACATGTATGTAAAAGATAGCTCAAGGGGCACTTTGTTGAAATATTATTGGTGGCTTTCTCAAGCCATTTTGCCACACCTGCTTCTGAAACCCTTATCCGATGTAAATTTTTACCACTTTTGGCATGTGTGCACAGTTTCAAGAGCTTTCGAGCTTGTCTAGGCCTTCAAAAATGTATTTCATTCTGGAGAAAAAGAAAAAGAAACTGAGCAATTACAAAAGGGTCCTCTCACCACCGGTGCTTGGACCCTAATTAATTTGCCTGTTTAAATATGGGGTTACAAAAGGAAAAAATGTGGGGGATAGATGCCTTGCTCAAGGGCACCTCAGTCATGCATTAAAGGTGGAAGAGATAACTGTTCACTTATTCCCCCCATGTATATTTCCCGCCGGTATTGGGTCGAACCCACAACCTTCAGGTTACATGTCAAACTCTGTAACTATAAGGCCACAACTTCCCCCATACATGCCCCCATCAGAGCACTCTGCGGGTGGCTAAGGCATAGGCTAAGGAAGACGAGCGTTGTGAACTTGAACATTTTATATATGTACACTAGGGCACATAGCACGCGTGGCCTAATGGGTTAGAGGGTTAGAGGGTCGGGCTTGTAACCCAAAGGTCATGGGTTCGATTCTCAGAATTATCAGGAAAAATAGGTTGGAGGAATGAATGAACAGCGCTCTCTTTGACCTTCAATATCCACACTCAGCTTGATGCTACAATCTCTAAAGTCATTTATGACAAAGTGGTGGTGGCAGTGGGTAAATAAGTACAGAAAATAAATAAATAAATAAGACTGAGCAAGGTGCCAAACCCCGTATTTGTGTGTGGATGGGATAAATGTTGTACAGTATGTAATTACAGAGATTTTTGCCATTTTTTAATGTTTTACTTTTAAAGAATGAAACAATGTTGCTAGAGCACAATAATGCAAAAAGTTTCATTGAAACTCATAAATATTGAATTGCAAAAGCTAATCTGCATTATTGTATATAATTTTCATTCCCCGGTTGTGGTTAACCCAGCAAATATACAATTTAAAAATATATGTGTGTATATGTGTGTGTATATATATATATATATATATATATATATAGCAGCTATGTTTTTACGTTCAAGTAATATCACATCATCTCCATGGACTATTACATTACATTATGTTATGTTATGTTTTATTATGCAACATTATGACATTATGAGTCATAGTTATATTTTCCCCAAGACAATTTACTAAAACAAGATATAAAAACACTAAACAAAGCATAACATCTAATCTGTGTTGTGGTTGGATATCAGTAACTCTTTGTAACATCAGTGAACACTGATGAACTTCAGCCTTTTTCTGTTCAGATTTGTACACACTGTTGATAAGCATCACTAGATAATATGACCGTTACGTTTTCAATCCACCTCTTTAAATATGGATGAGGTCTCATAGCCCATTACAATCCAACTTGGCTCAAATCTTCATTTCACTTTAGGACAGAAGCTACAGTATTGTGGAAATGAAAACTACATTCAGCATCATTCTAATTCTTCACTTAACTTTAGGAGGTACAACTTGTAAAATGCTAAACATTTTTCTATACTGGACACATTTTAGGTTTTTAAAAGATTATAAGATTCATAATGACAAAAGTAGCATGCAACAATCGAGCAAATAAAGATGTCAATAGTTTTATAAGCTTAGAAGGAGATATAATATTTTTAGATCCTATTTTTTTACTATATTTTTATCATGATATAGTTTATTGCTATATTTTTTGATTTGTTATACTAATTTATTGTGCTCTCTCCACAGCAGAAGGAAGGACTATTGAGCCTCCGGTGCAACTAGAGCCATATTTCCCTCCCGCCAAACCATCACTGGATAATCTCAAAGCAGTCTGTGTTCATGGCAATGGCCGCCCCAGATATCCTGCCAGCTGCCTCCCGTCTTCAGGTTACGGCTACATTCGTCGTGCAGGAACTGCAGTAAATAGAGTGGAAGCGTGGTTCAGCCAGTGCTGCCAGAGAGGTGTAGCACAAGGAGACCAGCAGATCCTCTGCTGCGCCAAACAGGCGGTGAGTACAGACTGAGAACAGACACACTGTAGGAAGAGCTTGTTACTAGCATTAACCACTCATTAAACACCACACATTATAATCTGATCTGTTTTCCTTGTGTTTGCAGTGGGAAACTGCCCTGTCCCATTTCTGTATTGAGGAACACGCCACTATGACTTTGGTCCATGAGTGCTGTGAGAAGAAGGGAGAAGAACGGTGGAACTGCTTTGAGAAACAGGCTCCTAACCCTTCCTACCAACCCCTGTCTGGTTACACTGCCCCCATAATATCACCTGACAGGATTTTCACCTGGGACCCAAACACCTGTTAATGATATGATTATTCCTGAATGCCATATAAGAGTAAATGAGAAGATTTCTCTTTGGAATATTCATGACAGTAAAGCACAGATGTGGGATTGTATATGAAGAGTTCAGATGCAAAAGCCTCTAAATCCATCTGACGTATGTCTTTAAAATTTGCATTTCATTCTGGCTACTTTGTATAGGTTTCTATGTAAGTACTGGTACTTCTGATTGGCCTGCGGCTGGAATTTAGTGAGTTTAAAGTAAAAGTATTTGATGGATGTATACTGTGTGTCAGGAGCATTCACTCAGTATCATTATCTCATTTTTTGAGTACTCATTTTTCGAGATGGCTTTTAGCTGGTTTTGCATCTGAACTCTTCATATATTTATAGATGGTAACATGAATGCTTGTTGATATACCATTGCTGCAAGATAAAAAATTAAAAATAAAATAAAAAATTAATGTCAGTAATAAAAGGTGAACTGACTTTTGTTGCACTGGGGCCTAAATTTGGGCTGTATTTTTTTCATATGACCAAATAATGCAATTACTATATATAATTAAAACAAAAATTATTTCTTTAATAAAAATGATTATAATAACCAACGTTTCTATATAGCAGGTTTAAACTGTTAAACTATGACAAATATATATACCACTATAATACAGCCAAAAATCCAAAACCTAACTAAACAAGTAAAACAACTAAATAAACAGCTCATTGGGCATTTCTTAGCAGTTACTCATTTGTTTACAATTTCATTATTGGGAAATAACAAACTGGTAAGCAGCTGCTAAGTCTGCACTGGAGGGAGTTTCAATACCGTACACTTCACAGAATTTCCCAGAATTTCATTCTGAAATTGCTATTTGTCTTGTTTTATTTTGCTGCCAGCAGTGGGATACGTCAAGATATTTTATGATTTTTTCAATGCAGCTCCTCAGGTATGACGCATCACATTATTACCAGTAGAACTGGCTAGTTTGCAAGAAGCCATGGGAGTATTTCTCTCATGCAGTTGACCAAGCCATTTTAATTAGATAAAATGTATGAATAAGCTCAATGTTTTAGGATAGGGTTGAAGATAAGCACAATTTGTGTTCTGTGAACCGTAATCTATTTATGTGTTTCTTACGTGCCCATGAGTTGCTATCAACAATATGGTCAGAAGAAACAGATTTCTCATAGCTGATATGATACATTTCTGTGCCGTGCACAGCTTATCTGTGCCAATTTTTACGCTTTGCTAAGTCAGTCCATTATCCTCCCTAAACACATCACCTGTTACTTTCGCTTAAAATACTGGAAACATGATGAATCGTGGCAAAACATAATAGGGAGAGTGAGGCACAACCTTTTGACTTTCTCATTTTGTGCAAATCCACATGAGGTTTAGGGTATAATTTTTTCCACATTAATTTCACACTTGCAAATACATTCTGAAAAATGCTGGGTTATTTTATTTACATTTTTTTTACCCAAATACTGGGTTCAGTTTATTGGGTCATTTTATTGGGTTATTTTTTATATATTTTTTTTACCCAGGTGCTGGGTAGTTTTCCAGTAACTATTTTTTTCAGTAGTTATTTTTTGTCTACTGAGTTTGATGTTAAAATATGTTCTCTAATCTCAGTACTGTTTGTTTATGGGCAGGTTATGGAGTCAGTCATGGCATCTTGCAGTTACGAGTGAAATGAGAGACGGAGGTCTGAGGTTCGCAGTTTCCCCGGTGAACAACAGCCCATAACCAGCTCAGATTTTGGCGACACAGTGGCATGAAAATTAGCACCATTTTGGTAAAAAGTGTTTGCAGAGAATGGTTTAAAATGTTACTTTTTTTTTTCTAAAATGATTGTTAAACGACTTAAATGGTATGTAATATTGTAAACTATGCTGTATTCACCCAAATAAATTCAATTTGTCATATATTTTTGTCCATGGGTGTTCTTGCTTAATAATAAATGTTCATCTTTTGATTTTTGCTGTTGCCTCTATAATTCTGTGTGTGATTTTTAATTTCCAGCCTATTTTAAGCCAGCAATACAACAATCTTTAAACAATAGCTGAATTAAAACAATCAATCAACCTGGGTAAAAACATTAAACCCAACCAGCTGGGTCAAAATAACCCAGCATGTGTCCTGTCCAATATTTACCCAGTGCATGGTTGGCAAATAATAAAAGTTGGGTTGTTTTTATGTGGTTTTATATGTGGAAAGCAGTAAATACTTTGTTTTTTTTATGCTAGCATGTATGAAAATGTGTGGAAAACCATGTGTGTTACAACTAACCCTGCATTAGTTTGTGCCCTGCGCACCTCTATACAGTTACATAAAATTAAAAATACAGGTTTCACAGTAGTTCACCAAGTTCACCTTTTATTACTGAGAATCAAATCTTGTTGGCCATTACTTTGGTATATCAAAGGGCATATATGTTGCCATCTATAAATGTCATCTCTCCTGCACTTATGTATAGTCCCATATTATAAAAGAAAAGGAGAGGAAAAGCAAAGAAAAGAAAAGGAAAGGAAGTGACATGTGGCCAGGTATGGTGACCCATACTCAGAATTTGTATGTGTGCATCCAAGTGCGTCCAAGTGTGAATGGTAGTGAACACACACACACACACACACACCCAGAGCAGTGGGCAGCCTTATTGCTGCGGAGCCCGGGGAGCAGTTGGGGGGTTTGGTGCCTTGCTCAAGGGTCTCACCTCAGTTGTGGTATTGAAGGTGGAACAGAGCACTGATCATTCACTCCCCACACTTACAATCCCTGCCAGACCTGAGACTCGAAACCTGCAACCTTCAGGTTACAAGCCAGACTCTCTAACCATTAGGCCACGACTCTTGGCGGTTCTGGGGTTTTAATTCCCCCACGGTAAATCGGTAAATAGGTTTTAGTATTCTAAACTGAGATATTGAAGGAAGAAATAAGGACATTTTGACTCATTGTTTAATCTTCATACATTTATTTAAGTCTTTGTACACATAAAAGCACTCAGGTTCTCATATGGCATTCAGGAATAATCACATCATTAACAGCTGTTTGGGTCCCAGGTGAAAATCCTGTCAGGTGATATTATGGGGGCAGTGTAACCAGACAGGGGTTGGTAGGAAGGGTTAGGAGCCTGTTTCTCAAAGCAGTTCCACCGTTCTTCTCCCTTCTTCTCACAGCACTCATGGACCAAAGTCATAGTGGCGTGTTCCTCAATACAGAAATGGGACAGGGCAGTTTCCCACTGCAAACACAAGGAAAACAGATCAGATTATAATGTGTGGTGTTTAATGAGTGGTTAATGCTAGTAACAAGCTCTTCCTACAGTGTGTCTGTTCTCAGTCTGTACCCACCGCCTGTTTGGCGCAGCAGAGGATCTGCTGGTCTCCTTGTGCTACACCTCTCTGGCAGCACTGACTGAACCACTCTTCTACTCTGTTTACTGCAGTTCCTGCACGACGGATGTACCCGTAACCTGAAGACGGAAGGCAGCTGGCAGGATATCTGGGGCGGCCATTGCCATGAACACAGACTGCTTTGAGATTTTCCAGTGATGGTTTGGCGGGAGGGAAATATGGCTCTAGCTGCACTGGAGGCTCAATATTCCTTCCTTCTGCTGTGGAGAGAGCACAATAACAAATCAATAAATACAGCAATAAAATAATTAATTAATCAAATAAAATTATGGTATATTAAATTTTTGCAAGCCGTACCTCCTAAAGTTAAGTGAAGAATTAGAATGATGCTGAATGTAGCTTTCATTGCCATAATACTGTAGCTTTTGTCCTGAAGTGAAATGAAGATTTGAGCCAAGTTGGACTGTAATGGGCTAAGAGAACTCATCCATATTTAAAGAGGTGGACTGAAAAGTTTATGGTCATATTATTGTGATGCTTATCTAAATTATGTACAAATCTGAACAGAAAAAGCCTGAAGTTCATCAAAGTTTACTGATGTTACAAGGACTTACTGATATCCACACCACAACACAGATTTGATGTTTTGCAGTGTTGGCAAAGGAAGGTTCTAGTGTTTTCATATTTTGTTTGTTTTAGGAAAGGACAAAACATAAACTATGCTAAGAGTCATAATGTTGCGTAATTTAACATAATGCAATGTAACATTCTAAGAAAATGATGTAACATTACTTGCACTTAGAAACAAAGCTGCTATTCTACTGGCATTCAGAAAAAGAAAAAAAGGAAGGCTTCAGTTTGAATGGATTTTTCATATATACTGAATTCTCTTTGAAACCTAATTGTTTGACTATACATTTTTTTATGTTTTTGTTGGTGATTATCTGGTGTGAGAGTAGGCTATATCTTACAGATGTACACATAATATCATCAGATATCACTTTCTCAGCATAATTATTATTGAGTTTTTTGCAATAATTACACCACACAACAGACTGTATGTTCAAGCGTGTGAACAAAGTGTTGAGTTACTTTGAAGATGGCACGTGGCTGACCTAGTGAATGCTGGATCAAAAACACTGTTAAGATACACTCATCACAGAAATGAATCATATCAGCTGTAGGAAACTCTTTTTTTGTAAGATACCCAAACAGAAGTATGAACAAACAAAATCCATTAACAGATAGGGCTATCATCAGCGATACACGCATATTCCACAACACAGTGCTTCCTCATATATGTTTCTCTGAATAAAAAATGCTGGATACTGGGAAAATACACTTAATAAAAAAAGTCTGGTTACGTAATTCATGGTCTGCTTGTGCGTCAAAGAAATACATATCTTCCTATTAGCCTACACTGAAAAAATTATCAATAAAGATAAACGCTGTTGGGTAAATAATTTCAAATTATATAACAATAGTTAAGTGACAACTATTGGAACCTGAAAAAACTATAATAGATTATACATGACTACTTTAAATCTGTTGGTTTACCATTCCCACATTTAAAATTGTCTTTAACTTCAGAAAATTTTATTTAGTTTTATTTTGTAACTTTTTGGAGGGTGCACTTATTTTTACAACAAAATATTTTATTACTTTTATAAGAAAAATATATAATATATAAGGACAATTTACATAATCATGCTTCTATGTACTTGAACAACCAGACAAACTTGAACATTATTTAAAATATATATATATATATATATATATATATATATATATATATATATATATATATATATATATATATATATCTTCCTGTTAACCTACTAAAAAAACTGCATACCTTTTTTTAACTAAACTTATATATATATACACACACACACACACATAAACATGAATATATATATATATATATATATATATATATATATATATATACTGTATATATATATATATATACATATTCTTAATATTAAAATCTTAATATGGTTTCTTCGGGAAACTACAGTGAAGCAAAAAGAGAATGTGTTGAACCAACTGATACAATTTTGCACTTACAATGGTCTAATAGTGGCCTTCAAGCTGGGCGGTGGGACTCATCTGCCCTCTAGTGGTGCAATATTGTGATGGTAACTTGTGGGTTACTTTACATGCAGACAATAAGAGGTTTGACTTTGGTATTTGTCATCTGTAGATCATGATAATCATCATTTCATTCCTGTGTTGCACAGCTTTGTTTAAAACAGATGTGTTGTAAAGACATTATAATACATTGTTTTACCTCAGAAATACAGACTTGAAGGCATTACATGAAAATAAGGGGCTTTCCAAATATCTGTCTTGTAACATTAACAGATAAGACTCACTTAGCGTGTCCGCCATCTGCTCAGTAGCGTGTGAAATCTGATGTACTTTTTCAGTGACCATGATATTTCCAGACCAATGAACTTCAATGTCATTTTTCAATTGCAGGGGTAAAAGAACTGTCATCGTTCATCTGAAATTAGAAACAACTACTTATTACTGTCATTTAATGAATAGTTTACCCAAAATACTTATTATTTAATAACTTAATAAAACTCTCATATCATGTTTCGGTCATTTTGACCCAGAGAGGATTTTCTGTTTTCCGAAAATGCTAAAAATTATTCAGACACCAGATATAATTTTTGATATATTTTTTTTTTACTAATGAGTGCAGAGCACTATAGTTCATTTATGTAAGTGAGGACAGCAAAATAAAGTGAACTGAGACATATTACACCAAAAAATTCTTCATACAGTGGACTACCAGTAAAACTGATAAAAATTTGGGAGCAAAAATTATTCAGACACTTTGACCTGACAATGTTTTGCTTGTGTTTTTTCTTTAATTGCTAGTATAACCATTTTACACCACAAACTGAAAAAAATTAAGCATTGCTTGGTAATTGGTTGGCATAAATTGGTATTATCTAATTGTGTACTTAAATTTAACAGCCTAATTCATTTGTGAGACAGTCTAACAGAAGGGTGCCATTATTAAGACGAATTAGTTCTGACAGTTGTATCTTGTATTACCATTTTCTAAACTGTGATAATGCAAGAAATGTTGAAGGTCTCTGAATAAATCTTGTTTTGACTGTAAATTGCATATAAATTTCTTGTATTGCTTTACTAAATATTGGCTTTATTTTTTTTAAAACTTCTTTGTCCCCAAATTAACCCTTTAACTGTCACTCCCATTTTTGAACACAGACATAAAAATGCACTATCCAGCCTTAAATTTTTATAATTCATGAATGAAAACATTTTGTAATTCTGATGTACAATTACCATGGTAATGCAATGTCTGATTTTAAAATGCCTTTCAAAGGATGAATTTTGAGATTTTAAGTTTTGAGCTGATATATAATTTCTTATGATATCTAAAGTATGTTAAGGAAAAAGGCAATGAAGAAAGTCTTTTGTGACAAAGGTCAGATTTCATGTTATGATGTAGACTGTCAAGTGGCACTCTTGACATATATTAATCTATTACTTTTCCTACATAATATCTAACACAAATATGGTAAATATGGTAAAATATCTATTTAGGAGGCTTAGACCTTTCCAACGATGTATAGTTTGTCATGATTAGATTAGGATTTATTTGTAATATAGTAAAGAAAACACGGGGTGGACGTGACAGTTAAAGGGTTAACAAAGGTTTTGCATTTCTTTTTGGAACTGATTCATTGTAGGCCTCAATGATCTGAAACTACACAGCTCAGTTTGAGTGAACACTGCCAATATTATCCACAAATAATGTTTTTTTTTTATTTATTATTATTATTTTTTTTTTCACTTTAAAGGTACAGTAAGGCATGTAAGCTTAGTCCTACAATCACTAAGTTCCAAAAAGAAAGAAAGAAAACAATAAAAAGACAGAACAAGATTTGGTATAATACGGCATAATGAGAGGTTTAAAAGGCTTGTCATTTTTGATTAGGAACACCAATTTTGTAAAGGCTTTAAATGGATGTTAAACAATTAGATATCGCATCATTGCAACAGACATTGCTGAATGACATTAGAGAGAAAGCAAGTTTTACAACGTCAGGAAAGCTGATTTTCATACTGATCACACTTATCAGGTATGCAGCATCCAGACTTTAATGCACACCCTGCTTTAATTGCAGTTTCTGAAAGCAAACAAGGTGTGGTGCAGATCTTCACAGTACATACCTGGCCGTGAGAATAAAGAATGTGATGAGTTTCATATTACAAACAGACAAAAAGTCTGTATTTGGATCCAACTGCAAAGCATTCATGTATGACGCGGTACTGTGGGACAGCAAGTTACAATAGCCCTCAGCAGTGCAAACAAATCGTAGTAGAATTTAGGGTTAATTTTACATTGTGACAGGCTGCAAACGATACTAGTACGGCTCAATATCTCTCGGGGTACAAATTTACACTTGCTCTCTAAACTTTACATTTCCACCGAGTTAAATGTAAAGCGTAAGCATGTCATTTGTGCGCCACTAGCGCCACAGAAAGGAACTGCAAAAATAAACATTTCTTTTTTTATGAATACACAGCCCGTCAGGCATTTATAGATCAAACAGATAAGGCCAGTAGTGTTGTGTTGAAAACACTGGAATATTTATGTTAAGATTTATAAGGCTGTCAGCAAAAGAATATTTTTATTTGCTTTTTTTCTGTTTCTAGAATTACATTTTGGAATGTAAAAAACAATACACTATGAAATCTGCTTTACTTGTTCCCTCAAAGCACTCATGTCAGGTTTTAAACTTTCACAGACATGTGGATTGACCTGAATGTTTACACACGGTGAATGGCATGAGCTGTCGTCTGTGACTTGTAGATGGCAGGCCTAAGGCGAATGTGTTCCCTGAAAGCTTCTCAGCCTCTGTTGGAGGTATCAAAGTGCGGAATAGTACAGGTGGTATAGGATGTAATATATCAGCCTGAATGCCAACCGGACGCGGCTGTTCATTCCCACTTGTGTACACACAGCCACTTGTTTATACTATGTAAATATCCTTCTTAGCTGTTGCTGGTCTCATTACAGTTACAAAGGATATGGGTTTTACAGCCAGCTTACATTCAACAATTCAAAGAACTTCAACAGTATAAGGTGGATAATAAACTGTTCTAAGGAGGAAAATTCAGTCAGACCTAAACAACTTCTGTTAAACACTGCTAAATCATTAAACACTGCTAAATTATTAACAAAAAAGGTAATCTGATGGTGGTGATTATCCAACATGATTTTTTTTTCTTTATTTAAATCAAACACCTAGCTTTCCATTAGATTTAAAAAAAAAAAAAAAAAAAAAAAAAAAAAACAGATGAAACTTGCTTAACTGGTCAGACTGGTCGTCTGTGAATGACTGAGAAGGAAAAGTAACGATTACGCTAGTAGGGAAACTATTTATCTCACTCGTAATCTTTTTTATGCTTCTGTGATCCTGTGTTCACTGACAGTTTCAATATTTATCCACTCTGAACCAACCCTTTATTTGTGGCGGCAAACAAGACACTCTTAGTGTGTGCGTACTGCTCCTGGTGAGGTGAGTTTTATTTTCTGAATGACACATTCATGCTATTGTAGGCTATATGCAGTGCTAAAATTTGTAACAAGCCTTTAGTATGTTGATACATTTGTACAATGGCGTGCACAGACCTCACGTAGACCAAGGCGAAATCGCGGGGGTCTGGCACCTGTAGTCTTCCTCAAGTGAACTCGCGTTAAGATCCGAGGGGCACTTACGTACGACTGAAAAAAGAGTATTTTATTGTTAGAGATGAAAGTGAACGCCACTGTTCGTCAAATACTTATCGACTAGTTCACTGCAAGACAAAAGAGTATACGACAAGTTAAAGATTAGCATCGAGACAGCAGGATGTTTTGCATTTTAACGTTCTGCACAACTGTGCACGGAAAGTTGCTCCAAATTAGCCGTAGCTGGTATCCCAGTCTGTTTTCTGGTTTTAAAGGTGGCCTACTTAGAGAGTTAAGAACAGTTTAACGAGGCGGGGCGACTAGCTAGACTTGTCAACCAGGCAGTTTTTTTTTTTTCTCCAACAGGGATGTAAAATAATGAGTTCATTTATAATAATAGTCTGTTTTCTGGTTTTAAAGGTGTTTGGGCCTTCTTAGAGAGTTAAGAAAAGTATAACGAGGTGGGGCGACTAGCTAGACTTGTCAACAAGGCATTTTTTTTTCCAACAGGGATGTAAAACAATGAGACCATTTATAATAATAATCAAATAATTTTAACACATTTTTTAAATGTCTCATTACTATAAATAACTTTAAAAAGTCATTATGACAGTAAATTATTATTATTAGTAGTAGTATTTTAATGTAACATTATGACTAATGTCAAAATTAATAGTTTTTCTGTTTGTATTTTCTTTTAGAGACCAAACACTTATATTCTAATTATGGAGAGGAGAATATGCTGGTCTCTGATCCTGTGTCTATTAGTATTTGGGATCATGGGCTTGGTGGGATATATACACTTTAAAAAGGAATTGCTGAGCAAACTATCAAATGAAGTAGAGTTCGCAGAGGCAGAGGTGAGAGAAAAAGAGCTGAATAAAAATAATTTTGGCTTAGCAGTTGAACACACACAACGCGAAATTGACAACACGGATAAGGAGGTCAAGGAACTTCAGGATGAGGTCGGGAAATTGAACTCAGCTAAGGAGGAAAAGAGCAAAGAAGTTAAAGCATGCAAGGATTCAATGGTGAGTGGAAAAAATATGGTGCATAAAAAATTTGCATAACTGTAATCATGTATATTATATATGATATAGTGCTGTAAAGTATTTTCATATAGTTTGAAATGGGCTGTGCAAAGCATTGGCACTCAGGGATACCCGTCATTACTGTCAGTCAGTTCAAACAGCGAATAATTAAAACATAGGACACAAGCAGTCTTATATATGTGTTAATTTATTTGGTTGTTTTGTTTTGGTATCTACTTTAGCTAAGAAATGTGGCATGCCAAGAATACAGGGGGTGTTTTATGTATCAAATGCTATAGTTTAGCTCTGTTCTCATTTCTTACCATCTGCCTTTGTGTTTCATAGGCGGGGTTGAGTAATAACATTGCAGCCGTGGAAAAGGAGAAGAGTGACATTGAGGGTATATTTGACTATGTTTAGCAAGGTCCCCCAAAAATAATATAAACTGAAAATTAAGCATCTAAATATTTTCATGTATATACTGTGTGAGAAAATTATTCTACAAAATTTAACAATTCTAAAATATTTTTTATTATATTAATAATACATATTAATCACACACAGTATTTCACATAGCAGATGTTTACACATGATCCCCAAGATAACTGTAATAATAACTGATGACCCTGTTCAAAAGTTTACATACCCTTGGATCTTAATATTGTGTGTCATTACCTGGATGAACCACAACTGTTTTATGATAGTTAGATAGCATCATGTTGGCTTCTTGAGCATCAGTAAATGTTAAACTAAGGATACTTTAGGCTTAGGTTAAAAAAAACATACTAAAAAAGAGATGTTTATAGTTCTCTCTCTTGATTTTTTGAGGTCAAAAAACTAAATGGAGTGAAGAAATTAGTGGCCTTAAACAGAAGCTCCAGGACCATAGTCCAGTCTGTGCCTTTGCGAAGATCACTGCAGAAGACCTCAAGAAAGAACCTACCTTAAAGTGAGTTTTTGAAGAATTTCTTCCTTCTGATTACTTATATGAATGCATTCATGATAGGAATACTTATCACCAACATAAATTTATCTTGATTAATCTTGAGCTCCGAGTTTGAATTAATTTTAATATCTGGATTTTCTTTTTTTTTTGTTACAGGGATCTTTGCCCTCAAATTCAAGTTACAGTTAACGCATAACTGGGAAAGAATACCAGCGTTCTACAACAGGAATTCTAAATTAAACAGATTTCTAAGATTAAACAGATTATCTAATTGAAAAAGTCTTTCCTCAAGGAAAAGTCAGTGTGATTTGTAACTGCAAATGGTTAGCAACCTTAAAATTGTTTTATAAATAGTTATTGATTCCCTATTATAAATTGGTTGACATATTATTTAGTTAAAATCATCTGCTAAATAAGTATGTTAATGTATAGAGATTCCACAGAAAACTGAAGACTACTTTTTTTGGAGTCAGATTTATTGTATGTCTTAAAAACATTGGATTTACATATAAAATGCAAGCATGCATACATTTTGATTAAACATGATAGTTGCTTCAGTATCAGTTGTGTAGGTCTGCATCTTCATCATTGCTCAGTGGATGCCATGGTAGTGTTTAAAGTGTCATATACTTTATATTACAACATGTTGCTAAATTGTACTATGGTATTACTAAAAGACAAAATTTTTGATTCTTAGGAATTCTACTTCTGTGCTTGCTTCTTCCCTATCCAAAACCCCATAACATTGTAAATGATTTATAAAGTGAATTATAAGGCAAGGCAAGTTTATTTATATAGCACATTTCATACACAAAGGTAATTCAAAGTGCTTTACATAAAAGAAAGTAGAATAATCATAAAGACAATAATAAAAACAATAATCACAAAAAAGGAAGTAGAATAATCATAAAAACAATAATCAAACTAAAAAATTAAAACTTTAAAAATGATTTAAAAATTGATTTAAAATAAATTTAAGTTAAAAATAGAAAAGAATTATACATAGTGCAATCAGTTCGGACGTAGCACAGTGCTCATTCAGTAAATGCACAGCTAAACAAATGAGTTTTGAGTCTAGATTTAAATGTAGCTAATGTTTTAGCACATTTGATCTCTTCTGGAAGCTGATTTCAACTGCGGGCAGCATAATGGCTAAAAGCGGATTCCCCTTGTTTTGTGTGAACCCTGGGTATTTCTAACTGACTCGATCGTAATGATCTGAGTGGTCTGTAAGGTTTATATTCAGTGAGCATATCTGCAATGTATTTACGTCCTAGGCCATTGAGTGATTTATAAATGAGTAAAAGTACTTTAAAATCAATTCTAAATATAACTGGAAGCCAGTGTAGAGACCTGAGGACTGGTGTGATATGCTCAGATTTTCTGGTTCCAGTCAGAATCCTGGCAGCAGCGTTCTGGATGAGCTGCAGTTGTCTAATGGTCTTCTTGGGAAGGCCAGTGAGGAGACCATTACAATAATCCACCCTGCTGGTGATAAAGGCATGAACAAGTTTCTCCAAGTCTTGACTGGAAACAAAACATCTAATTCTTGCAATGTTTTTGAGATGATAGTATGCTGATTTAGTTACTGCTTTGACATGACTACTGAAACTAAGGTCTGACTCCAGAATCACACAGAGATTCCGGACTTGATTTTTAGTTGTTTGACCCCTTTGTTTCAAGGTATGCATTGACCTTAAGAACTTCCTCTTTGCTTCCAAACGCAATGACTTCAGTCTTCTCCTTGTTTAACTGAAGAAAGTTCTGGCACATCCAACTGTTAATTTCATCAATGCATTTGCATTGATGGAACTGATGCATTGATGCATTTGCATTAATGGAAATCAACTCAAAATATATAATATAAAACAACAGCAAAAGTATTTCTAAATATTCTTTTTTGTTTGATTCTGGTGCACTAATCTATGATAACTTCACACAAATTCAGGTGATGAACTGAAGGACACATAGAGGAAGAAAAAAAAAAGCTGTAATTAAAAGAGTTACAACTTGGTAACAGATTATTTTTGGTATGCGTGTACTTTGGCTGAAGGTCAAATTGCTGCATCATGTTTCATGCCAAAGGGTGTTGGAGAAACTCTTTTTAATAGAACTTGAATAAAAGTAGTCCTCCACCGATTGATTTCAGAGATATTAGAGGCTAATAACTTGCATTAGTAGGCCTATATTTATACCCATGACCAAAATAACAAAAAATACAATTCCATATAACTTGTATTTTCCACTAAATGTTTTTATATGTTGATTTTTGTGTCTCTATCACTTTCTCTCTATCACTTTCTCAGACAGCTCAAACAAACCCTCCCATTCTAACCACTTGTTCTTTGCTGCCATCTAATGTCCAAGAACTTGAAAAGCCAGTGAATTTTTATTGTGACGTCACAAAGGACACCTGAGAATCAACAAACAGAACAATAATAATGTGATGTCTTCATTTGGATGATTTTCTTAATCACAGTCAGAAAGTTCTCTTTGTTATTTTTGATGTTCATTCCAGCTTTCTCCAGTAGTTCCCCGATCTGGTTACTGGGGTAGGGCCATTGAAAGGTCGTATATTTATCCTTCAGACGTTTAATATCATCTATTAAAACAGATATTTTAAATGGTAGTGAGCTTTCATTTTGGCTTATTTTTGCATAATATGATTATAAAATTATTCATCTTGATTATTATATATATATATATATATATATATATATATATATATATATATATATATATATTATTATTATTAAATAGTTGGACATTACCTTTATCTTTACAATTCACAATGTTGAAAAGAGGAATATGAATTACTGTCAGTGTATTTTGGCCTTCAAACACATAAAAGTCCTTTGGAGCAGACTTCTCCTCTTCTGATATTTTAGGGATTTCAGGGAAGCTTATGTGAAGACTTTTGCACGTGTTAGCAGTTTCTGTCAGTGACTATGAATTAAAACAGTATGACAGAGTACGTATGTGTAGAAGGAGGGAATATTATTAGTAAATATGCACTATGCAGGTTAATAAGAAAAAACAGTACACAGTTAATTCACCTCGAATGGGTCATTTTCACTGAAATCAAGTGAGACGATGAGGTCAATGTGTCTCTCTTTCCTCAGCAATGGTACAAAAGGTGAGCTGATGGCGATCCCGGCATCGACATATTGCCTCGTTTCCTCTTCACGGATAGAAGAAGAAACCTCCTCTACTAGGGATGATGGTAAAATGTTTTAAAATTCTTTTTCATTAAATTCAGTTACAGTACAAGAAATTTGTTGGTAATACAAATATTCAAAAGATGAAACTAATATTCTAAACCTTAAATGTACTAGTACAGTAAGTATATGACCATTTAGATGTGATGCCAGCACTACAAACGTCACTAAACTCAATGTGTAATCAAATTTTAAATTATATTAGGAATATAGTTTTCATTCATTAAATAATTTAGCTCACCTGTCATGTTGTGCAGAAAGTTGTATGTTGTGCCCCAGATCCAGTGAGTAACTAAGTAAATGCATTTAACCATACATTCCCATTTCACATTGCCTATATTAAGAGAATGATTACAAAATGCAATGGGTTTCTTTCGTGTTATCAGCACATAACAAGAAATTAAAGCATTAAAGCCTTTAAGGTTGTATGCTTTTTGGGTCTAGTCCAGCGTCTGGTCAGCTATCCTTGTAGGGACTCTCTATAGGGGTAATGGTTTTTATACTGTACAAACCATATTTTTCTATCGCCCTACAGTAACCCTACATCTAAACCTATCCATCACAGGAAACTTTCTGCATTTTTACTTTCTCAAAAAAAAAAAAAAAAAAAAACTCATTCTGTGTGATTTATAAGCTTTTGTACCCATGGAGACCTCAATTTAGTGTCCCCACGGTGACACGAGTCCCCATGAGTGTGTGTGCATTCAGGTTTAAGTCCCCACCAGAATGTATAAACCAAATGCACAAACACGCATTTTATTACAGATATAGATATTTTAAATAAATGGCAGCTAACAAAATGCTTACAGCATTTCCAGGTTTCACTGCTATCATAATGTGGCATATTTGTGCTAACTTTGACTAAATGTGATTTTAATTAAATACTTAATAATGATAAATATATTGTAATAAATAAATAATGATTTTATACCGTCTAAATGTAAATTCAAACGTAAAACCTAAGAAAAGAAGCACATTACTGAATAGAATGAGCCAATGGCTGGTCCTCTGCTGCCATCTAGTGGTTATAATTACAATTTCAGGGAATTTACCATAGAAATATAGTGTTTTAACCTTTATAACTATTGTAGTGCCATTTTTGCCGAATCAGCATAACATTTTGCATGCTTGTTTAGAATCATTTGATAAATCAGTTTACACAGTTTTGTGAAACTGTTTTGAGTTTACTTTTAGGATTTATAGGCTTTTGGCTACACTGGATCAAGACTATATTTTTAAATGACCTTAGAGGTCCAAATTCAAATGTTCAAACTACTGTGGACAGCTGATTTTTTTTATTTTCTTCATAATAAAAATGGTCAATTCACAGCAGTGATAGAAATCAAATTCTTACATTTGGGCTGTTACCAAGCAAATTAAATCATTATCAATGCAGAGGAAACAGAAGCTGCACCTGAGGTGGCATTTGGATGCATTTGCACACTGTTTAATGCAGCTCAGAGGAACATGGAATGCTTTAACCAGCAGTTACAAATACAGAAAATAAATAATGTTTTGATAAGGTTGAATAATGACATTTAAAATGGTTTAAAAGTGAAAAGATAGTTTAAATGTGAAATTAAAACCGCCAGTAGGTGGCAGAAAGTCACTATTAATAGGTGAGTCATTGTGAAACACCCTCATGTTGCTCAGAACAGTGCTGTGGCTGTGTTTGGAATGAGTTTTGTAGGCAAAATAGAGCAAAACCAGAAAATATGGCGACTAAACCTTAAAGGGGTCATCGGATGCAAATTTCACTTTTTCATGTTGTTTGAACATTAATGTGTGTTGGCAGTGTATGTACAAATCTACCCTATAATGATAAAAATCCATGCAGTGGTTTTTAATTAATCTGTAAAAATAATATCCCCTTTTTCAAATCGAGCCGTTCTCAGATGCCTGTTGGTGTGCCGTCACACCGACAGAGGCCACTCCCACGATAGTTGATTGACGTGAGCGTTTTACCTCAGACCAGCTGTCACAGTCCAGTAACTTTCCTTGTTTCGATGCCGAAGCAGGGATGTAAGTTAGACAAGAATATCTCCGATTGAGCGACTGAGGTGTTGTGTTGCTGGATGTAATAATAAACGTAGTGGTCCTCATTTACTCTCGACATCTGAGCCGCTGAAGATGCAGTAGATTACATTTGTTTGTGAATGGAATGCGCCTCCCGATCTACATATATCCGTCTATGTTCGCGTGAATCATTCATGATCCAGCTTCACTTACAGCAGAAGTGAGTATAAGGGTTTTTTTATGAATATTTGCGATCACCTTTCCTTATAACGTGGTAGTTAGGAAGTTTAGCGACGAAACACAGCTACATGCAGCTAAAGTAAACAAGCTAGTCATTCCACAGAGAGAAGAGAGGGGCGGGGCAAGCAGAGCTCATTTGCATTTAAAGGAACAACCCCTTAGAATGAGATGTTTTTTGGAGAGCTGATTTTGGCAAGGTAAAAAGGGTGTTTTACAAAACCATTGAGAATTTTTAATCAAAGTATATTAGAGACTTCATTAAGACCCTAAAGAATCATATCAACTTGGCAATGGGCATCCGATGACCCCTTTAAGTCTCTTAATATTAACTTTTTGTTTATTGAACTGTTCAATAAAAACAATTTCACACTTGTAATCATGCTGACTTTTAGAGATAAAAATGGCACTCTTCGTGTGATATTGATTAACTATATGAAAATGGTATTAAATATATACATTTTCTTCCTCCTTATCTTTAATTTTGTGATCATTCTAAATGCATTTTAATAGACTAAATTATGCAGTAAAAGAAGGCACTCTAAATGCATACACGCACTAGTTCAGCCTAACTTACTAGACTTCATCACGTGTATGCGTCCTCTCTGTAGGTATGTTGTGTTTGCTTTTCACAATATACTCGATAATGTCAAGTCACACATCAACAATTACAACAACAATTATGATATTATCGCAGACGATACATATTGCACACTCCTAATATAAATACATTTTACCCTTTATATTTTTGGAATGCAATAGTGGTTTTTAAAAACAATGTCAAATATTTAAAGAACAATTTGATTGACAGCACTGGTCCTAGAGGCAAAGATGTCCAGAATGAGGAGATCAATCATATGATATGAAGATCTAGTGTATGCATGACTATATGAACATTTTCTGCACTTCGAGGTCATTTACCATAGAAATATTGCGTTTTTGAAGCCTTTTTAACTGTTAAAGTGCCACCTATGGTCCGATCTTAATGAAACTTTGCATGCTTGTTTAGAATCATCATGCAGTGTCAATGCATGTGCTCACTTAGTATGAAGTTTTGAGTTTTCATTTAGGATTTATAGGCTTTGGGGTATATTTGGACAAGCCCTTTTTCTAAAGTGACTCCATTATAGCTACCCAAAGGGTAAAGTTCAACATTTGTTTGATAATTGATCTAGCGAGACCAGAGAATTGTACTGCAGTGGTTTTATTGGGGCTGAGTGAAAAACCTAGGACTAGTGAAGCACTTGAATGCCTAATTACAGAAAAGCTAAGTAAAGAGGGTTTTGAGTATACTATGCACATAAAAGAAAAACTCACATGTAAGTTTCCAGAATGACTGAAGGTTGCATACAAATTTTGTATATTCCTTAACAGTCTTCTTGTTCATTTCTTTTGACATGGTGATGAAGTTCTCATATTTTTCTTGTGGCAGATGTCCTGAAATATAGATCATAATTTGATTATGCACTGAATAGCACACATCACACACAGTCTTCATTCACCTACAGTCTTTATTCAGGTAATAGAACATATGGAATTTTAAAAGCAGCCTGTTGTTCACTAATATGCTGCCACGGAAACCACTGTTATGAATCTGAGCTTGATGTTGCCATTGGATTTCTTCAAAACAATATAGCAGGTTTTCTCCGTTTCTGACAAATGAGGCTGAATGTTTTTGCTCCTGTGCCTAGCTTAAATACATCAGTAATGTGATGGATACCTTTCAGTAAATCGTTCAGGATTTTAATCTGAGGTGAAGGATCCTCCTCTCTTAAAACCAAAAGATTCACTTCCACAAGTTTCAAAAGCACTTGGCCAGCCTTGTCCACATGTGGAGTGCTGAGGGAGTGAACATCTGTTTGTTTTATGTCTGAAGACGCACAGTCACCCATTGTGCCTGACTCACCCCTAATTTTCTCTAAAAAGAACAGATATCTTTATATTTTTCAACATTGCAGAAATGAAAACATTGAAAATACATTAAAATAGAAAACAGTTATTTTTGCTCAAACAATTCATTTTTAATATGCATACTGTATTTTTGAAACAACAGTGAACTTACGTTCGATTAAAGCTAACAGTTCCTTCAGTACTTTTTCAAGGCTAGCCAGACCACTACCACACAGACCTTAAAAAAAAAAAAATCAGATACCAACAAAATAGACAGATGAAGAAGAGATGAATTAAAAGATGTGTTGTTTCAGCTCACCTTTCAGAAACAGCATATCCATCTCAGGTGTGATCTCAACAAACATATCTATGGCAGAACACTGTAAGTCTCAGACACTGTGAAAACACATACAACTCACAAACACACTGATATTACCTGCATATAGACTATCCTTTTGGCTCTGCATATCAATCACAGTGTAGATGGGATAAGGATCTTGTTTGCTCTGTTTGCTCCTCAGATCGGAGAAAGTTTGCTCATCTAGCTGTAGAAAATATATTAAATATAGCATGTGTGTGTGTGTGTGTGTGTGTATATATTATATATATATATATATATATAATTTTTTTTTTTTTTTTTTTTGACCCTGAAAAAAAATGTATCATGGTTTTCACAGTGATAAGAAATGTTTCTTGAGCAACAATTCAGCATATTAGTATGATTTCTGGTTCATGTGACACTGAAGACTGCAATAATGATGCTGAAAATTCAGCTTTGCCATCACAGGAATAAATTAAGTACAGAGCAGAAAACAGTCATTTGAAATTGTAATAATATCCCACAGTATTATTGTTTTTGCTGTATACAGTATAAAATACATAATGCTAATTTGTAATGTGTCTTGTAATGATCCAAAATCTGAAGCAACCCACTTTTGAGTTGAATTATCTAACACTGGTTTAAATATAATCAGGATGAAATGTAGATGAAAATCCACAGAACAATACAATGTCAATGCAGTGTTCGACTTATGCTAATATTTGACATACTAACATACATTTTCATGTCTAAAGACTAGTGCTGTCAAAATTGGCGCATCAACACAGGCAATTAATTTTTCACATTTAAGAGGAGACACTGCAGGCAAAAACACAATATTTCATGCACCTGTCAAGTTTGAGATTTTGGGCTTTTTGGTTTTCATAAAGTGTTTTTTCAGACTAGTGGAAAGAAAACATCCAAAATACACTAAGTGTTTCTTTTATAGCACTTAATCTATTTGTGTCAATAGATTTCAATTACAATACATATTTTTAAAGGCCGTTTTCTGAAAATGAGCTTTTTCTTCTACACTGAACCATACATCTCCACTTCAGTAACACTTACACACACACCAGACTTTACATTTTTATTCCTGTCTGTATCCTGAATGTTTTTACAGAGGGATTTCTTCATATATAATTTGCTTGATTATATACAACATTTTATTCCCCCCAAAATAGTGAAAAATATATTGTTTTCTGTCTAAGTATTTTCTGAATTATAGAGTGACAAATAAGATACCTAAAATTCCCTCTGTAAAACATTTCACTCTAATATGTCAAAAAAGTAAAAAAAAAAAAAAAAATTTTGAAACTGACTTCATCCAGTGTTTAGATTTTTGTACTAGTAATGCATGCGAATTAGCGCATATTTAATTAAATAATGCCTTATTTGCATATTTAAACCTAACATTAAAAAAATATATATATTGTAAAACAAAAATGTTTGCAATTATCAATGTAATCAATCAGCCGGGTAAGGAGATAAATATTAGTTTTTTTTTTTTTTTTTTACCCTATTCACCTGCAGTGTCTCGCCTTAATGGCTCTAAAAAATATTTAACGCAGTTTATGCAGGGGCGGGGCTAGGGTTGGCCACCCCACGTTCAGTAACTAATAACCCAGCTGCTGTGATGTCTATTAATGAAATAACAAAAGAAAAAAAAAAAAAAAAAAGAGGAAATCAATTCACATTTAATTACATTTAACAAATATTAAAAATATACTGTCTCTATGTTGTTTCTACATTAATTTGAAAATTTAATGTGACATTATTACAATATAAAAGTATATTTGAAAACTGTAATGTTTCAAGGAAGTGATCACGAGTAATTTCAGAAAAAAAAATGTGCGATTAATTGACCTTTCACAAACAGTTTGACTGACAGGTGATCTGACCAATCATAACGCCGAATTCTGTCCGACAAACAAATCAGACAGAAGAGTAGATTAACTTCGGTGGATTTAAACTTGAAACACGGTGTGTATTGACGTTTTTCTGCAGTTTAAATAAAATATGTTCTGATGTTCATTCATGTTATATTTTCATGTTTTAAGTAAAGAAGATGATCGGTTCATGTGTTATTGATCCAATAAGGCAATACAGTGATCTGTCACAATACACTGAAGAGCCACAAATGGTATTTTGTTGTTTGAATTTCTTAAAAATGACAGCATTTTAAAGCTGAGGCCTTGTTTCACACCAGAAGTAACCTGCTCTGTCTTGTCTGTCAACATGTTTCAGTTTCCTCTTTGCTCCACGATATATTTTTCACTACGTTACAACATGATGTGTAGTGTGAAAGTAGCACTGTTTGTCAGACACAGCAAAACTAACTAAGGAGGGCAGGTTTTTGCGAAGGGTCAATTAGTTAATTTTTTTTTAATCAATTGCCAGCACTACTAACAACCCATTTTTGTGGTGTGAGAAAATATTAAAGGGGTCATCGGATGCCCATTTTCCACAAGTTGATATGATTATTTAGGGTCTTAATGAAAAGTCTATAATATACTTTGGTTAATAATTCTGAATGGTAGTGTAAAACAACACACTTTTTACCTTGCCAAAATGAGCTTTGCAAAAATCAACTCATTCTAATGGATTGTTCCTTTGAATGCAAATGAGCTCTGCTAGCCCTGCCCTTTCTTCTCTCTGTGGAGTAATGAGCTGTGCTCTGAGAGATTGTTTACTTTAGCCGCATTTAGTGCGTTTAGCCGCGAAACTTGCCAATTAGCACGTTATTAGGAAAAGTGATTGCAGAGATTCATTAAAAAACCTTATACTCACTTCTGCTGTAAGTGAAGCTGAATCATAAATGATTTGCGTGAACACAGATGTATTTATGTAGATCGGGAGGCGCATTTCCTTCACAAACAAACGAAATCCACTGCATCTTTAGCTTTGGGAGTAAATGGCAACCACTATGTTCATTATTACATCCAGCGACACAACACCTAAATCGCTCAATCGGCGATATTCTTGTCTAACTTACATCCCTGCTCCGGCATCGAAACATTGGAGGTCGGACTGTTACAGCTGATTTAGGGCGGGTTTGAGGTAAGACACTCATGTCAATCACCTATCGTGGGAGCGGCCTCTGTCTGCGTTACTGCGTTCTCAATAAAGAACTCTGCTGAAGATACCCAAGAGTCTCCTGGTCTTCGCTTCTAAGTTTCCAACAGTTTTGGTGCCGTGACCCGGATAGAGCTCCTCACCTGAATCCAGACTGAGACTTCAAGCTCAACAAAGATCTGACTTCACTCCTGACTGAATCTTTCTGTATCAAGGGTTGGGGAGTGTCACTCTATCCAAAAGAACCGTTAAAAACCAGTACAAATTTGTTATCCTCTGCTTTGCCAGGGAAGTTTAAAAACAGTTGTTCTGTGCTAACAAATGTATCCTCTGCTTGCCAGGGAGGTGTTAAAAGTGTCCTGTTGTATCAGAAAGACCTTAAAACAGGTTTAAAAAGAATGCAAGGCTGATGCCAACAACTGAGAAAGGTGGACTAGCTAACCCTTTATGGACAGACAATGAATTCAAATCATTGTTAGGAGAGCACATGGACTCAATTGTGAGAGTCAGTTAGACTAAATTTGACAAAGAAATTTGGTATTAATCCAGAAAATGTATGGACAGTTGAAGAATGCAAAAGGTACTTGGAGCATGTATACGAAAGAAAAACATTAACAGCATTATCTGCTGCCACAGAGAGTTTAGTTTAGCTACAGCACAAGAACAAGTTCAGTGTATTGCTAAGTGAAAAGAACAAAACAAACAGATGCACACTTGAGTGTCCTGTCTCACTAAAAAGGTGGGGCATAACAAGGCCTTAACCAAAAGCGACTCAAACGACCAACAGTCAGATGAAAGCTATCCTAACTTACAGTCTTTGTGTAGACAAGAGGACAACTGCAATACTAAAAGGATAGAGAAAGATGTAGCAATTTCAGTTGAAGTATGAGGAGCAAGACAAAGGGCTCAGAGTAGGGTGGAAGGGGTTGAAACTGTTCCATCTGCAACCCCCATACTCCAGTTACAAGCAGTCCATACAGCGCTAGGACCTAAAGATATAGAGAGACTATCCCAGAGCTTACCCTCAGTACGCACAAATTCTTCTGAATTTAGAGGAGCATTGATCAGTAAAATGCGCCTATACGACATGTCGTTAGCAGAAGTCACACCGCTGATGTCACAAATTCTAAGTGAATCTGAATTCAACCATTTTGAGTCTGCTGTTACTTCTGAACTACAACATGCCAGTAAAGGCGATTTGAGAGAGGGTGTTTTGAAAACTCTAAAGAATATCATAGGACCTAAACTAGACTGGTCGAGAATAACTAAGTGTGCAAAGGAAAGAAGAAACTGTAAGTGAATACACTGAAAGGTTTTTTCAGACAGCTGTAACTTACAGTGGAATAGTTGATGATCCTGAAAGTGTGCTAGATGACAAGGGACCCCTAGTCCGCATCTGGTCAGATGGCCTTGTAGCCGAGTACAGAAAAGCATTGCCATAAAGTTTGCAAACCAACTACAGGGACAGACTAGGACACACAGACCAGTGAGGAGCCCAGGGAAGAACCAAAGTGCAACAAGCCTCGGGGGCCAACCCTGTGGTGAAGACTTCCTCATACAATCTCTCAGAGCAGCAGAGAGAAGAGAGGGGTGGGGCGAGCAGAGCTCATTTGCATTTAAAGCAGCCTCGACCAGAATGAGGTGATTTTTGCAGAGCTGATTTTGGCAAGGTAAAAAAGGGTATTGTTTTACACTACCATTGAGAATTTTTAACCAAAGTATATTGTAGACTTTTCATTAAGACCCTAAAGAATCATATCAACTTGTGGAAAATGGGCATTCCCCCTTTAACAAACATAGGCTATAGAATGGATTTATGGAGGTTTAAATTTGTAATATGTGAGAGTCATTATAACTCTCAAAGGAGGGACTGTGGGATTACAAATTTAAGAATCTGTTTAAGATATGCTGATCCTATGCTCTGACATAGCATCACATGAAATACTAAGGTGAAGTACATTGTTTTTAGCATTTAAGGTAAATATGATGAAATCAGACAAAGGACTATCTCAAGCAAAGTTCGTAGCAAGAGGTTCCTGCCAGTTCCTATTCTCTTATTGTAAGTCAAATGAGCCAGATTACTGAGACTCTCACCTTTTGTTTGTAATGGCTCTTGGTGCCTCTGCCCCAGTCTTTGAGTAGTTATGATGATTGGATTAGGACTGGTGTAAATAGGGCTATACCTGAATACTTATTTGGCATGCTTTGTTTGGGATCGTCACCCAGGTGCTTTGTCTCCATTTCTGGGGACTGCCCCCTAAATGTATATAAACTACAATGTATCACTACCTTAGTTAGACTTTTGATGACTGCAGCGCGTTCTCAATAGAGAACTCTGCTGAAGATATCCAAGAGTCTCCTGGTCTTCGCTTCTGAGTTTCCAACACTAACTAAACATTTAGTAAACTCCTCCCATGATGGATAGCAGTTACTCTACTCTGTATCATGCCTAGTCACACTTGGCTCCTTCGTGGTCAAAAATGACCGACATAGGAAATGAATGGGAAATACAAAAAAGTAGTGGTACCAGCTACAAATCAGCCACTGTGCAGGAACAAAAAAAAAAACACAACAATCAAGGGGTAACACTCTAGAACATTAAGAGTGCAAAACAGACACCCATGCCCACGCACACACACACACCCACGCACACACCCACAGAAATGAACACACACACTCAGAAATTAACTGCCAAGACTGTAACAGAGCAAATTTTGAGAATATGTGAGATGGGGAGAGCAATTTTCTTGTATTTTTATGTTTGATTGTAATCATAATGCAACCTGATATTTATCTAACCAAAAATATCTAAACCTTGACAAAAAGTAGTCTTTTAGCATTCGAAATCCGGAAGCGTCGAATAGTTGTGTAAAATAACTTCCGCTGTAGCCTGTATGAATGGCAATGCCCATAGCACGGGATGGTTGTGATTTATTAATTAACAATTCATCATAGATGTTTCATCAAAACACATTAAACACAGTTTCCAATCATTAATCGGGTATGATGAAACGAGGAAAAATGTTGTCATGACATTCCGACGCACATTTAATGATTTGGAGCGCACAAGCTGCTTATGCACAATACTTAAAGGAACACTCCACTTGTTTTTTGTTTTTTTTTTTTTGCTAATAGCTTAGCATAGATCATTGAATCAGATTAGACCGTTAGCATCTGGCTCGATGCTAACGGTCTAATTAAGAGACAGACCAGCTTTTTATTTGAAAAATGCAAGAATAGCATACAAACATCACATTAAAGAGCAATAAAATTGACGTTCAACAGGTGTTTATTATGATAACAATATTGCATTGCGCAATAATAAAAACAATAACATTAAAAATAAAATTAAAACAGTGTATATTCCAAGTATTTCTCCAGCAGTAAGGTGCAGCCACGGGCAGATTATCCCCTACCATATATGTAATCTTCCATTTTAACGTAAAACATGTAAGCGAGCCGTTTGTGTTGTCCGTGTTGTGACAGTCATGAGAATCTGCCCGCAGCTGCACATGTTACTGCTGGAGAAATTCTCAGAATATGAATATATAACCAGTTATCTTAGAATAACTCTGAGATGAAAAATATGAATTTATTTGAACAACTCCAATTTGATCTAATACGTGACGACTGTATCGAAAAGCAAAGTAAGTGCACAAAAGCCATGCTAACATTGTTTATTTCTGTTTAATTTGTACAGTCTAATAGTGGTTAATGTATTATGAGATAAGCTTGTCCGATTTTGTTACTCTTTAATGTGATGTGTTGTTTGTATGTTATTGTTGCATTTTTTTTTTTTAAATAATAAGCTGCAGCTTGTGCTCTCCCATTTAAATCATGAAACGTGCGTCGGAATATCAGGACAACATTTTTCTTGTTTCCTCATACCCGATTAATGATCGGAAACTGTGTTTAATATGTTTTGATGAAACATCTATTTTGAATTGTTCATTAAATCACAACCATCCCGTGCTATGGGCATTACCATGCATACAAGCTACAGTGGAAGTTATTTTACGCAACTATTCGATGCTTCCGGGTTCCGAAGGTAGACCGTGAAAAAGGCTAATTTTGTGTTTTGTGTGTGGCAGTAGTCCGTGAGGGCTGCCGCTTTACTTTTGTGTTTATTTTATCAGTGCCGGCCCGTCCAACAGGCAATACAGGCGATCGCCTACGGCCCCGCGGCCGCGAGGTTATCAATTGGATTTTTAGGGGCATTCGATTTGAAGCGGCGCTGCGCAGAAAGATCCGTTTTTAAAGTGCATATTGCAGGTTAGCGACTCCAGTGAATTGATGTATAGAAAAATAATGTAGGAACCAGATTTTCTTTAAAATATACTTCAAAATACGCTATTAAGGCTTCTGGAGTCGTTTTTGTGAGAGCATTTTACTTCCGCATCTGAAAAACTGCCAAAACCGGCAGTGACGTAACGAGAGGGAGAGCGGTCAATGTAAACCATAGGAAAACAATGGATCGCAATGACCGTTCGGATGCGGAGAAAATTTTAAATGTTTATTTACACTCGTATGACGAACCACAGACACAATTATGAGCCTGCTATGTGGCCAAGAGAGCAGGGATATGCCAGGATTAAACAGAACAACGGTCAGAGGAGACAAATTAAGTTGTGGTGTGAGGAGGGCAAGTGTCTGTGAGAGATCAGTGTCAGCTGACGATATCTAATCGGGAAAAAGCATAGCACTGGTCATCTATAAGTATTGATACTACTTACCAGTAACAGAAACTAATAATCGTTGATCAAGCATCCGACTCGTTAATATCCGACGCTAACGTTACGTGATATAGCGGGTTTTTATCTCCGCGTGCGCGCGAGAGAGAGAAACGTTTTTGTTTCGTTATATGCTTATGTGGGAAATGCCCCCAAACTTGATGTGCTGTCTCTGACTCTGCACCCAGGCTTTAAAGGCTTGCAGTCTGAACTCATAACAGGTTGTACAGATAGCCTATGCACTTTAGGCAGGAGCATACACCTCTCCAGGCCAGCAGACATGAGTATGTTTAGGGTAGAGATAATTTATTACTCTGAGCTAAATACATACAAATAAATAGTAAACTTAAGATTTGAATATCAAAATGTTTGTTTCTCAGTTACAAGTTGACTATATTTAGGTCATGAATACCTATAAAGTCACACTTTTTAATGCCATTGGTATAAGACAGTTAATGTTGACAGCATACAGGCAAGTTGTCTGCTGGTATTCGTCAGGAAGCCCTCACCTGCATGTGTTGTGTCAGCTATGGGACAGTTTACAAAGGAAGGATGACTTTATAAAGGTTTTGAATGGCCCCATTTTGGTGACAATCAATAAAAAATAATCACAATCACAAATTGTCTTACTGTATAAAAATTGTTTATGAAGTTTACAATACATATATATCAAGCAGATCTGCATTTATGTTTAATTCAGTTCAGTTTAATTTATACAGCACTAAATCATATATATTATTTCATAGTACTGTTAATACCCAACTCAAAACACAACATTGCAACTCTTATTATATATATGTAGATGTACCAAACATATACCACTGAAAGAAAACTATTTTCAGCGTGGGTATCACAATAATGTGTTACATTAGAGGTGGTTAATAACAGCTGGCGTCCACTGCTTCAGATCTTCACACATCCTCATGTCTTGCAATGTCTCCCAAAGCCCTATAAATACATGAAAATAAATTACAAATTAGCTGTGCAAACAATGTGACTAGACTTGATGGTTATAATATTAACAAACTGAGGTTAACTGACCAGTAATGCCTTCTCATATGGTACCGTTTTTACACGGTTCTTAAAATTATATTACTAATGCTTACATGCTAGCTACGGTGCTTTACAACAACATATACACATCTCGTTGTGTCTCATTATTTAAATACATATGTTCACTGATTTGGTGGTTATCAAAAGTTAAAAAACAAGACTTACGGTGCACAGTTCACATTTTCGTCGAGCTGCATCTCTGACGGGTTCGGACGAACCACAGGCTGACGGCGGACCCGATGAAGGTGCTGTGTGCACCGAAGGAACCGCACTAGCTTTGAGCCTCACTTGGTTCTTGCTTCGGCATCCCATGTTGAAACTGCATCAAATCGCCGGGATGACAATCCTCCGGTGTAAAGTGAACGCGTTTTTCGAAGCAGATGCATTAGTGTAGGCCCGTCTCTTCGCCCGCACAAACCATAGCACCGTTCTTTTATTGTAAGTAAACCCGTGGACACGATGTCCTGACAGGCTGGAGTTTGTGCAGCCTCCATAAACACAATAATTTACCATGACGATGATCAATTGAAATAAAAAATAACTACCGAAAACACACTAGCTCTCGACTGCTCCTACTGAATAGCAACAGAGTTTGGCTAACGACTCCCTCTCGTGACGTCATATGACGCGGTGTGAAAAAAAAGCTGTTTTTGAGCGCTGTCAAGGAAATCGTCACTTTGTCTTCAAAATTTGTGGCCTTGCGTCTTGTAAAACATTTTCAAATCCTGCATGAACGGTTCGTATAGTATTTCCATACATGGACATATATTTATCTGGAATTTTTTTTAACCTGCAATATGCACTTTAAAATCAAATTTCCGCTAGAACTATAGAGCAGACAGCTCTGCGTGCTTTCAAATCGCTCTTGCGGTACTTTAATGTCATCCACCGATCGGCAGTGTTGCCAACTCCTCAGTAAGGAAAGTAGCTATTGGCTGTCCTAAAAGTAGCTAGAAGGCGCTAAATGACGTCATCGACTAATTTGCATAAACGACCATATGCATGTAATTGTGATGGACGCTGTAGAGAGCGGAGTAACATCGCTGGAGAGACAAAAGGTGAGTAAAAACCACCCTGAATATGTTTAGAACCACAAATGAACTTCTAATGTGGATTCTTTTTTTTTATTTTTATTTTTTTTTTTATTTACGATTCACAACCCTCCTCCTTTATCCGGGCTTGGGACCGGCAATAGTGACCCAAAAGAGACACTCTGGCGGAGTTAATTGTTTTTTTTTTTTTTTTTTTTTTTTTCTTTTTTACCTGGCCCACTTAGGAGCCTATAAAACATTAACATTTTTAACCTTTTTTTTTTTTCTTTTTAAGTTTGGTTTTTAACCCTATGGTCCACTAAGAAACCTACAACTCACAGTAAAATATTAACATTTTTAACCATAACATTTTCTTTGTATACAATCTTTTTTTTCTTCTTCTTCTTTTTCTTAAGTTTGGGGTTTAACCTTATGGTCCACTTAGGAACCTACAAGAAGTCACAGTAAAACATTACCATTTTTAACTATAGTATATATATATATATAAAAAAATTATACAATCTAGATTAACAAAAGAGATAATAGAAAGAAAATGGGATATAGTAGAGAAAATCTGAGAAAATGGTAACTAGTCTGGCCCTAATTCAGATTAATTGTATTTTTTTCATACCCCCCTCCACATACAGACAGGCTGTGCTGGCTCACAGAAAGAGTGGCTCGTCGTCATTTTGGACAAGGCTCTCTATGGCAGGTTCAGCAACTGAGGGAGCTGACTTGAATGAGTAAGCAGCTGATGTGCCAAAAAGCTGCAAAACATTATCTGGGAGCTGATGCTCATAGCAAGCCTCACCAGA
This sequence comes from Cirrhinus mrigala, assembly GCA_036247105.1. NCBI lineage: Eukaryota > Metazoa > Chordata > Actinopteri > Cypriniformes > Cyprinidae > Cirrhinus > Cirrhinus mrigala. The sequence goes on along the minus strand of CM070025.1, from coordinate 25,499,543 downwards.
CAGCTTCAGTCCATATCGGATGTACAGGATGGAGTTAAGGGTCTGCAAAGACATCCGATTTCTGAGCTTGCTTTTTACCACACTCATCTGGCTGAAAACTCTCTCGACTTCAGCATTCGAGTGTGGTAAGGACAACACAGACACAGCAGCCATGGCAAGTTCTTGAAATGGGTTGATATCAGCTGCATCTCTGAACTTCATAATCTCACTCCAGAAACTCATTGTGTTTTTTGTCTCATTCCATTTGCTAAGGTGGATGGCACGCCATTGCTGGACAATTTTGTCTATGTCTGCAGGGGAGTAGCCGAGGAGCTTGGCTATTTTTCCTATTTCTCCAGGGCTCTTATTGTGCTTTAAAGTTTCCTCCACATTAAAAACTGACATGTACTGCAATGCTTCGATGTTGTCCGGCAGTCTCACCCTCAACTCATTAGTGAGAGAGATGGTGAAGGCTACACACCGCTTTCGGACATTGATTTCATGCTCCGGCACAAGATGGAGCTCAGCTGCCTTTGATTCAAAAAGGTAACCAAGGTACGGTTTGGGACTGATGTCTCCATCTATTGGCCCTTTAAGAACATCCGTTTTTGCCAGTGGATTCAGCACCCTGCTACTCACAGACTTTATCAGGCTAACCAAGCTTTCAAGTAGCTTAAGAGGATCTACTTGTTCACCCTCAAAAGCCTTGATGGCCAACTGTACCTCACCTAGCACTGACTTCAAAAATGTCAGATACAAAATGTTTTGAGGGTCGCTATACATGGAATACAACACCTCAGCCATGTAGCAGTGTTCACTGGACTTGGTGACTGAGAAATGCAGCCTAAGCTCCTCCCACTGGTCCAAAATGCGTGAAACCGCAGGTTCAATGGAGAGCCAACGTGTGGCACAGACCTTTGTTATTTGTAAAGGTTTTTCCCCACAGTTGATGGTCTCATATATGGCCTTGTAGGCCTCCCTGCGCTTTGGAGACACTGAAAACCAGTTATAAGTCTCTCGTACCAGGTATTCCACGCTACGGGGGATGGTGTCATTGGAAGGATGACTTACAGCAAGCTGCAGAGAGTGGCATACACAGCGAATAAGAACAAGATCTTTAAGGCCATACTCTTCCTTCAGGACTTTATGGACCCCATTGTTAACCCCTGTCATGACAGAGGCATTGTCAGTCCCTATCCCCAGGAGTTTCTCTTTTTTTAGACCACACTTCACGAGGAAACCCACAACAGCACAGGCTATAGATCTGGCATCTCCTCCCTCCAATTCAACAAGCCCCAGAAATGTTGAGACAACTGTCTGCTTGGTGTCACTAAAGTACCTTATCACAACCCCCAAGTATTTAGAAACACTTATATCTGTGGACTCATCGAGGAGGAGGCTGAAACGCTGATCACCCACATCTGCAACCAACTTTTTGAGGAAGTATGGTGCTAGAACACCATTAATCATCTCTGTGCACTTTGTCCTGTGCATTTTGAAATGGGTAGCTGCAGTGGAGTCTGAGAAAGCAGCTCTACATGCTTCTCCAATGTGGTCACATGCTAGCATGGAACAGTGTTCAGCGATAGCTAATGCCATGGTGGCCTCAGCCTTTTTAGCAGAGTCAATTTTTTGAATCATAAATGGCAGGCTTTTTTGGGTGGAACTATCATAAGGCTTTGCCTTTTGAGTGTGTTTTTGAGTTGCCTTGTGTTTTTTTACATCACTAAGTTTGGCATAGAAATCAGCCTTACAATACAAACAGTATGCCCGTGTATTGTCTCCAATAAACGGCTTTAACCAACCTTTGAATTCAGGGTTTGATTCCCACTCCTTTCTATATTTTTGTGTGTACAGTTTAGACATGATGAACTGGCTAGCTAGTTTAACTTATGTCACAGAAAGGCACAAACACGACGAGATAAGTAAGTGGACCAGACGAGTAAGTGACTGAGGCTGTGTGAGTCAAACTAAATGCAGCTTTTTATTTTTGTTAAGTGATTTAATTATTTTAGACAAAGTACATTTTATATTTTAAATCCCTTGCTGAATGCAAGACAGGGCGGGATCAGCCAGCGGCGGCTTCACGCACATGATGCGCGATTCATTTGCAGTCAGGACACGGAGGGGTGAACATCTCCGCGCTCTGACTGCAGCTGGGAGGGGCTGGTGCACGAGAACTGGGCCGCCTGTGAGTGCTTTGCCACGGGGGATGGGTCAAACGGCAGCACCCGCTGCTCGTTGAGAAGAGTAAGAACAATGTGCGGTTTCACGTCAAAAAGTCTCTAAAAGTCTCCAATAACACCAGTAAAAGTCGTTAGATTTGTCGCTAGTCGCTTTTTTGAAAATGTGTCGCTAGAGGGGTCTGAATACTCGCTAAATATAACGACAAAGGCGCTAAGTTGGCAACACTGCCGATCGGTGTGCGCAGCACAACTTCAAGCCGCACGCACCAACGCACACCAGTGCTGTACAGTGCGGCATATGTGTCGAACGTAGATATACAAAAAAAAAAAAATCAGTCTGTGCGTTCAAATTTACCTCAGTAGAACGCATGCATGCGTTTGAGTCCGTTTACAAACCTGTTGTCTATTGAGAACATTTTAATGACATGATTTTGCTCCAAATTCATTTAATAACATCAGTCGAGTTTTTCAAATAACTTCCTCTTGATCTGACGGGGTTTAAAATCACAGAATGAGACAAAAATCATTATTTTATACAGTATTTTATAAAGTGATAAAAGCTATTGATTAGCATTGCATTGCATCTATAGTTTATTCATATAAAAATGCCCGATATGGCTCGAAGAACAGAGATAAACCATTTAGTCGCAATCGCACAGATTAGTCTCCATGTTTCATGAGTTAAAACGTCTCTATCTGAGTTTTATTCAGCTACGCAAAAGCGTATACCTTTGTCCATATTAGGGATTTCCTGTATGAATAAAACATTATATTACATGTATTACATATTAACACCTAATTTTGGGTAAAAAATTGGAATAATAATACTTCTCTCTAAGTTTTTTTTCCTCCAGTGTAGCTGGAGATTTTCTGATTTTCTGACCCAAAAAAAAAGATTTTTAATCATAATTAATTTTATAATAAATTCTTATACCTTTCTTAACATTTATAATCAGGCCTCCTGCACGTTAACAAGTCAATCTCACTTGCACTCCTATTTTTTATTTTATTTGTTTAAATGTTTTTTTTTTACATATGTTTGTTGAGTGTGTTACAATTAATACACATTCACACTTAAATATTGAAATAGTCATTTTATGTGCTTTCTCTTCACTCGTCAAATTTCTATGACAGTTTTTTACAGTAGTGGGGCCTATTTTCATTATCTTGCCTAGGGCCCCACAAACATACAGGCCGGCACTGTATTTTATTATTAAAGTGTTTAAACGTTCGCCTGTTCCCGCCTCCTTCTTCCCGTTCTACGAACTTCGTTACAATAACAATACGGTTTTCAAATCTGGATGAGACTGGTACAAGAATGTACCTTCTATAAAGTACATCAGTTTGTTGATATTGTGCAACAGAACAAAAAATAAAACTTGTAAAAGACTTTCAAAATAATTTGTCATACAGTTTTGTGTGAAAGGATTAAAATTTTGTACAGCATTCTAAATTTGGAGCAAGTAAAAATTCGCACCGTTACTGTTTTTAATGTGTTTTTGATCAAACAAATGCAGCCTTGGTGAGCATAAAGGACTTCTTTCAAAAACGTTAAGAAAACACAGACCCAACACTTTTGAATTATAGTGTACATTATTATAATATTCTATTTTAGGTTCCAAAACATTAATCACCCCTTTTTAGTTTCAGTTTGAGGAACAATTCTGTGCACATCCATATAACACTGTTATGTGTATAATTTGGTTAAAGCCTTTGTAGCAAGAGAGGTTAGCATGAATGTGTGTGTACAACAATATAGTGTGCAGCAGGTGTGTTTGCGTTAGCACCGCTGTAAAGATTGAGACAAGGCAGACAATAAAAGACAATTGCACAAACACAATCTTGTCTTTCCAAACATCTCTTTATCCACATCTCACTGCCACAACAATAAACATCCAGAAAGATTTCCATGTTCACTAATGAATGACAAAGAAATACATCCAGTCAGACACACTGAGGTTGCAGGAACGATCAGTGACGTCAAATACTCACGTTTTCATGTGAGTGCATGTTTATGGAACATACAACAGCATGTTATCTACGTGCATGCAGACAAAACTGTGTGTACAGATGCCGTTTAACACACACACACACACACGCAGACTCAGACAGTGACGTCAACCCTGATGATTAAACACAATCCGGTGAGTGACCTCTCCGATGTCAAGTCAAATATCATCAGCATCTAATAATGTGACCTCTGACCTCTGAAAAGGCAATGTATGAGGTAAGTATAAACCAGAAGCAGACACCTTTACAATTATGTAACCACTGAAAAAGCAATGTATTAAATTAAAAAAGACATTTAACTAGTGCAATCTTGAAACAAGACTTAAATAGAGTACAAATAACCAATGTTCTTGACTGGCAATTATAGTTGTAAAAATAATATAATATAATATAATATAATAATATACAAAACAACTTATTTTAGTACAAATATGCAATGTTTTTAGTTTCCTGAAGCCAATTTAATCAAAAGTTTTTACTGTATTTATGTTTGTAAATTTATATATCACTATAATCTAATCTAATCTAATATGATATAATATAGTAAAACAAGACTTGTTTCAGTATAAATATGCAATCTTTTTAAGTTGTGGAAGCCAATTTATTAAAACATTTTTGGCAATTATGTTTGTAAAAATATATCACTATAATTAATATAATATAATATAATATAATATAATATAATATAATATAATATACATCACGACTTGTTTTAGTACATATATGCAATGTTTTTAAGTTGCTAAAGCCAATTTATTAAAAATGTTTTGGCAATTATGTTAAATATATAATAAAATAATAAATGTAAAATATATAATATAATATAATATAATATAAAAATACTTGTTTTAGTACAAATATGCAATGTTTTAAGTTGCTGAAGCCAGTTTATTTAAATATTTTTGGCAATTATTTTGTAAAAATACATCAATATAATAGAATATAATAGAATAATGCAAAATACTTGTTTTAGTACAAATATGCAATGTTTTTAAGTTGCTGAAGCCAATTTATTAAAAATGTTTTTGCAATTACGTTTGTAAAATATATAATATAATATAATATAACATAATAATGCAAAAGACTTGTTTTAGTACAAGTGGCAATTATGTTTGTTAAAATACATCACTATAATATAATGTAATATAATTATAATGTAATAAATAAATGCAAGGGATAATCAAGTGCATTAAAGGATTGCATTCAATGCATTTAATTTAAAGAATGAAGTGCATTTAAAATCCTTTAATTCACGGCAAGCCACTGATTATCCTGCTTATTCCATGGTCATTTGCCAAGTTATAGACAGGTTAAAACTAGTATTGCTCTTTGCAGCACAATATTTTATTTTCGTCAGTTAAGGCAATGTTAGCTCTAGCATTCTGCCTGCTTCAAATCAGACACAGAGATGAAATAGTGCATCAGATCACATTTATTTAAATGAATTATAGCATTTATTTAAATTAATTATCGAGAGAGAGAGAGAGAGAGAGAGAGATGATAGTTGTATGTGCATTACCTGTGTGCTGTGTCTGCGCGTCTCTCTCTACAAACAATGAATTACTTCAAAAACAGCGATTTTACCACCTCCTTGCCGAGGAATATAATGTAGCAATCTAGTATCTAGGCTTATTATTATTATTATTATTATTATTATTATTTTATTAATAAAAGTCGCAGGGAAGCATTGCTAAGTTAATGTGTGTGCGCAGTGCAACCTGTGATCTCCGGCCTCTCTCTTTCTCTGAGTGTGTCTGAGTGCATCAATTAAAGCAGCGGATTAATATAGAACGGTGATTAAACTGAACTGGAACTAGCCAACCAGAATCCCATATTCAGACAGACCATGGAATAATATAATATAATATAATATAACATAATGCAAAAAGACTTGTTTTAGTGCAAGTATGCAATGTTTTTAAGTTGCTGAAGCCAATTTATATAAATATTTTTGGCAATTATGTTTGTAAAAATACATCACTATAATATAATATAATATAATATAGAAAACTTATAAATTTATGCTATTTAGGTTCACCCATCTTATCAGCAGTAAAACATTCTGTGTACACAGACAGAAAGAATAGAGTGAGGATAAACATAAATGACAGAGTGGGGGAGAGGTGAAGATGAGAGGAGAGAGATGCAGGTATATAAAGCTGCTGTGTGACAGAGCATCAGGGAGAACACATGAACACACTTCCAGACAGAAAACACCAGACGAGGACAGAGGACGGAAAAAGGAAAAGAGGGAAAAGGGAGGAATCCTGAAAGGTAAGAAACTAATATAGCTTTCTTTTTATATTATCACTTTAACAGTGTGATGCTAAATAGATTTCAAAAGTCATTAAGAACATAATATGTGACCCTGGACCACAAAACCAGTCATATGGGTCAATTTTTTGTGAAACTGAACTTTATACATCATCTGAAAGCTGAATAAATAAGCTTTCCATTGATGTATGGTTTGTTAGGATAGGACAATATTTGCATATAACTAATCAAAAATTAAGTTTTTATATATTTACAGTAGGAATTTTACAAAAAATCTTCACGAAACATGATCTTTACTTAATTTCTAATGATTTTTGGCATAAATGAAAAATCTATCATTTTGACACATACAACATATTTTTGGCTATTGCTACAAAAATACCCCAGCGACCTAAAGACTAGTTTTGTGGTCCAGGGTCACATATGTGAAATAATAAGAAGTAACTTTATTTGTATAGCACTTTCTACTTTTAAGGGTACGACAGCTTGTCACTGGGGGAATACCCTAATTTTTGTACCCCCCTATAAAGTGTTCATAATAGTACTATGAGCACTTATTACTACTCTTATGTACTAATACACTTGCTTTAGGGGTAAAGAATGTACAAAGATATCCCTTTGAGGGTACTGGCCCATGGCAAGCTATTGTACATGTATATTGTTGCACATTTTATAAATGAAACCCACTTTATAATGACAAAATATGCAATTATATAAAAGTTATTAGCTTTTATTTAAATAATACCTGGCTTAAAAGTACAAGAAAAAGATGAGATGATAAACAGGAATAAATTTCAAAAATCTTTTTCTCTCACTTTGTTAAATGCCATCTTGTCAACGTCTTATATGGAATAAATGCTACTTTTATCCACCATGTAACAATAATAATCTGATCTAACATTCTGGTAACACGAACAAAGCAAAACCTTTTAAACATTTTTAATTAATGCCCTGTAATGAGCCATTTTGTACTGCATTTGCCTAAATATAACACTTTATTTTAAAATAACCAACAATATCACACAATCCTGTAGGTATTGGTTAAGCATACATTCATTGTAGCAATAAAAGTATTAAAAACGCTCCTAATAGTAAACTTACAGTATCCTATCAGTGAAAATGGCTTAACATTATTTTGATGCAATATATCCATGCTTTTAAAAACACAAAAATATCACTGGTAGCTCACAGCAGCTGAATCCAATCATTCACACAACTGAGAATACATGTGTCGTGGCTAATAAACCCTCCTTTTTTCCTTGTAGACATGCAGACAAACGAGATGAACGTTTTACTAGCTGTGTTTTGCGTGGTTAGCATCTTCCAGCTCTGTCATGGAGTATCCAGCAGTGGAGAATGCTACTTTAACGCAAAAGGTAAACTGGAATAAACAATAAAATATAGGTTGGACTAAATATTACATGTGACTTAAAGTGTTAATGATCACCGTTTCGCTGCAGCCAGCTGTGAACACAACGGCCGTGTATTTGACATCGGGGAGGCCTGGATAAATGACGAATGTTTCCAGTGTGTGTGTTTCGAGCCTTTCGGAGTGGGCTGCTGTGAACAGTGAGTTTCTCATAATACTTACATGACTACAAACACTCAACATGCAGCTGATATTGTAGCTCATTGTTCTTTACTGTCCTCTAGTGGAAAGCAGCCAGTCGATTACCCGCCCTGGTGCGAGGCCATTAGAAAACCAGATTCCTGCACAGTTGCTGTGGTGATGAAGGCCAACCATAAACTTCCCTGTCTGTTTGGGGGGAAAAGCCGCCTGTGGAAATCAGAAAACGACCCGCTCTTCTAGACCGCACTACTGAATTCGCTCATGCAAAACATTAACTAATTTAAAAATACAGCGTATTCACCATGTTTCACAATATATATATATATATATATATATATATATATATATATATATATATATATATATATATATATATAGAAAAAAATCCATCTTGTTCTTCCCGTAAGAGTGGACGCGGCCATTTGTAAATTTTATGGATCTGGCTTCCGGTCTCACGTCCAGCTATTTTTAGCTGTACCAAACAGCTGGGTTTTCTGCTTGATATTGCAAACTGGTATCTTAAATTATTTTAATGTATTATCTTAATTATGAGCGCACTGGTTTGTAGTGCAGTTTTACAGTTTACCGCACATTGTTATTCTTATTGTAACTTCCCTATAGCGGCTAATGAACCGAAAGTCTCACCCATAGGCTTACTTCAGTGATAAAGAATAAAGTGGATACACAGTTCAAAAGTTCGGGGTTTAAAAGTTCGGGGTCAATAAGATAATTTACTGTTTTTTAAACAAGTCTCTTTTTTATTTATTTATTTTTAATAATTTAGATTAACAGTATTCTACTGTTATAGATTTAAAAAAATTATTTATTGCTGTGATGACAAAGCTGAAATTTCAGCAGCCATTTTACTCAAGTCTTCAGTGTCACATGATCCTTCATATCCTTCCGATTCAGAAATCATTCATGCTGTCAATCGATTAATCGCATTCAAAATTGTGTATATTTATGTGTGTGTGTGTGTGTGTGTATATATATATAAAATATGTATATATATACACACACACGCATACATTATATATATTTACAAATATTTCCATGTATATTTATATTCATATAATATATAAAATTTTTCTTAAATATATACATGCATGTGTGTTTATATATACATATAAATATACACAGTACACACACATTACGTAAACAAAAACTTTTATTTTTGATGTGATTAATCATTTGACAGCACTAATTCTAATATACCGATTTTTTGCTGAGGTAATACATCTCATCATTACCAATGTTTAAAATAGTTGTGCCGCTTAATATTTCTGCAGAGTATTTTCAGGATTATTTGACGATTATAAATCTTACTAACCAAACATGTGAACAGTAGTGCGCACACTTATTTGAAAAAACTACTGAATCCAAGTGTCTAAATCCTAAACATTTCAGAATGTTTTAACATTTTTCAAATTTCAAAAACATTCATTTTTGTTTTAATTAAATTTAAATGACTTGTATGTATATAATGACTAAAAACTAAAAGCTGAAACTAAGACTTTTTTTTTTCCCCATGACGAACAAATAAATACCAGTGACTGTTTAAAAAAGCATTTCTCTTTCTGTCTGGTAACCACACTACAGAGAATTCTTAAATAAAATAGAAATAACCATCTGCATGTGCAAGAAAACCAAGAGAGACCCAGATCCTGAGAAACACATGGGTTCAGTGACAGTAAAAATCATGGTCTTTATTTAAAAAAAGAATTTAGGCATCATTACACAAGATACAGACAGTAACAAAGTGATTACACATCATTGTGGGCTTTTCCAGTTAAAACTATGTGTTCACCCTTTTAATCTTTATACTATTAAGTGTTACATTTCGCTCCCATTTACTGTGTTCATAATACATATTTAGATCTGCACGGCTTTTGGACCTTTCGAATCTGGCAGTGCCACTGCTTTGAAAAAAAAAAAAAAAAAAAAAGTTAATAAATCAACCTTCCAACCTTTCTTCCCTGGGTAGAATATGGCTCTTTAAAGCAAATAAAACAAACTGGAAAAAAAAAAAAAAACAACAACAAAAGAGGCCACTTGAAGAAACCATGACGTGGCCTCCTCTGCTCAAAAGATGTCCACCATAAGCCCATAACAGTGCAGTGATATCAAATAGTGGTTTGTAAAAGTAAAGTCTGGTGTTAAAATGCAGGGGGATTAAACCCAAACAAAGAATACATATATTAACTCAAAAACTCCAAATGGAAGCAAATGTTTTTAATAATAAAAAAACAAAACAAAACAATGGCGGCATGGTTGTGCATACTGTTACAGACCACATGATGTGGTTTTGGTCCCAAAACCTGTGACGCCGAAAAACAGGCAGCAGAAACTTGTGCAGGATGAAGAGTGTGAAGAGGTAAGAGGAGAGCAGTGGATCAGGCACCAACAAGACCAGCAAAAAACATCCTGTATCACATGATCAACAGGGGAAAAAAAAAACCAGATCGAAAGCCAAGCCAAAACTGCCAAGAAGGTTTTTATGGCACAAAATGTTAGGTAAATCAGCCTCCGGTAAAATGAAAAATTATTATTGAAAGTTTTGGCTGATATGTGGGAAAAAAAACAAAACAAAAAAAAAAAAACCCTCGCCACAATTGTAACGCTCTGGTCAGGGACCAAAACAACAAAAAGCTACCCTAGGGCTAGCATATAATATTTGACACTTTAGGAATACCATGGTAGTTTGTTCCTGAAATCACTTGGGATTTTCTGAGGAGATGAGCAGTGAAGCTTAATAAGTGCTCCGGAAAGATTAAAGTACTTTTGATACATCGAGAGGCACCACATTTTTGCCGGTTGGCTTGGTGAACCCGTCCTCCAGCAGAAAAAAAAAAGGGGGGGGGGAAAGAAAGAAAAGGGGATCAGGAAAACAGAAGAATCAGATGTGCAGAGACAAAGAAACCAAATGAGATGAGGGTGTCAGGAAGGGAAGAAAAGGCCTTTTTTTCTCCCGCTCCAGGTCTTCCTTAGAAACTATTGAGCTCGCACAGGGTCTGGTCCAAAGTGGCATGGATCTTGACGTTCTCCTCTTTAGCATCTCTCAGTTTCTCTGCAATGAAAAAAAAAAAATATCCCCCGAAGGACAGCAAAATTAAATTGTAATTCAACACAGTATGTGGTTAATTATTGTATAGACTTTCAATTTGGCTACAAAGTCTGGTTCTTTGAAGAACTAGTATATAAAGGAATAGAAACTCCTTTTTTAAATCTTTTTAATTTTAGAGCATTGAGACTATAGCAGGATGCAAGGATACAAATCCTCTGTATCAGCATTGTGTTTGCATAACAGTTAAGGTTTCACAAGTAGTGAAACCACTCAAATTTATGGTAGAAGATACTGTAGATAACTTTCATCTCAAGAATGTTGGCTTGGTGTCCCAGAGTTAAAATTGTGCAAGACTGGCATGTCGATGCTTTGCTTTCACCACAGCACTGGGGTAAATATAACTAAACGATAAACCAATTTTCAGAAAACGTACAGCTGAACTAGAGCCTTTTCATTTTGCTCTATGACATCAGACCATTCATTGGGACTTGTTTTTCAGTAACCTTCACTGATAGGTTTTTAGTGAACAGCTAAAATCCTCCTTGGTAAAACAAATCACATTGCTGTTGCTTAAATGGTTTAAATAACTTCTTACAAGTGCTGACAGCTGTTCAGCCATTTTGGCAGGCAGCTTCCATTTCGAAACAAAGTGTCTTTTTTGGAAAAGCAAAACAGATCTGAATGGGCAGCAGGAATCAATGTTTCTAGCCTAAAGAAAAGCCAGCTGCCTGCCCCCTACCATCTGTAATCTATAACAACCCCTAGATCAACCCGCCAACATCAGCTTTTTTTTAGCCCTCTTCTGTTTTACTAAAAAAAAAAAAAAGGTGGAAGACTGTCCAATGAAAAGGAATTTGATTCATTCAGAGGCTATTCTGGCATTAAACAAACTATTTGTTAAAATGACCCCCATGCCATCCAAGATGTTTATGTCTGTCTTTCTTTAAACGTAAAGAAATGAATGGCTCGTTTCCACCGTATGGTATGTTTCAGTTGTCAGAAGTTGTGAATGGTACCAAAATAGCGAACTGTACCACTTTTTTGGTACCCTTCCGTTGGGCTACCCAGCACAGCAAAAGGTACCAAAAGGGCGGAGCTAAACTTACTGAAGAATGTTGATTGGTTAACAAGAATCATCCCTTGTGCGTTACAAGGGTTTATGCGTTTTGGGATTATTTACATCAGAGTGCGCAAACACATTAATATAACAGTGCATTTTATAATTTGATTCATTTGTGATTATTTTCACACAGACAATGGGCATTTCTCAATATGCATTCTTGTGGACTTGTGAAATGTCATCGCTCAAAAACCCACATCATTTTTTAAATATTACTGTTGTGTCGTGAAACAAATTTTTCAGGCTAGAATGTAGTTGTTTAAAACTCAAATCTGCGGTTTATTTATAACAGGGAGGCTGCAGGATTTTTAAACTCAAATTTAAGACTTTTTAAGACCTGCACAAATGAAATTAGTACCATTAATAATTATTAATTAATACCAATACCAATGCAGGGCAGGGCAATGTCTATGGTTAAATATTAAACTGTAAAATGACTAAACTACTGTAAAAACGGATTTACAGTTCAGATTTTTCACAAAAACAAAAAGTTTTATAAAATGATACACTTCACATTTCTTTAAAAAGTACCAATTTTTAAGGAAATAGATGAGTCAAAAATGTTACATATATTAAATTTAAACAATTATCATCAATAATTTATTATATTAATTTAAAAAATACATGGTAGTGTTTAGATTTTTATGATGAATTATTCATAATGATCCACCAGTTTACATTTAAAGCCCTGCATGTTTGCAGGATAAAAACATGGGTTGCTTTTCGCTTTGGTCTGAACAAAAACAACCCCAATACTATGTTCCCGGAGGCTGCAGTTCTAGGACCACATTTTAAGGACCCTATTTTTTGGGACAGTGCCATCTAGCAATTCCATTCCAACAAAGAAACATCAAACAGACGCAAAGACTAGATCCATGGAAACTATTCAATTTATCATCTTTCCATCTTATTTTTAAATGTAAAAGCTGGCATAACCTTGAGTGTGCGAGGGGGTGTCAGCAATCTCCATTTAGCCTATTTAGCTGTCCAAAACAGTTCATTGTGCTGCTGGATGTTGTAAATTAGTATTTGTATTTAAATTATTTTAATTTATTAAAGTACTAATAAACACTAATTTATACAGCAATTGTTTTACTGATTACTGCACTTTGTTTAGGGGGAAACACATCAGACATGAAGTGCTGCGGCTGATGAAGTCTAGAATATATTGAAATAAATTAGGTTAAATTTTTCAAGAGGGTTACCCAGGGGTAAGTTTATGGTTAGGACAATAATTAAATGTATACATTTAAACAACTACATACAGTATTTCCTTAAAAATAATAATATACAGAATTGAATAGCAAGTGCTATAAATAGTATGAGCTGTTAATGCATACATACGTCAAATAAATACATAAAATAAGATTAAATAAAATAAAAAAAAACAACAAAAAAAAAAAAAAAAAAAAAAAAAAAAAGGGGTCCCAGAAATGCGGTCCTGAAACTACAGCCTCCTGTATTGTAAGAATACCCTACTCAAAACAACAGGCTTATTGAAAATGCACATTCAATCTCTGCCAGCAGATGGCGCATTCGGAACAGCAGACATGCGTTTCCCGGTAACGGCAGTACACAAAGCAGCTCAGCACTGGAATTTGAACGTGCAGCGCTCATGTTAATTTAATGAAATCATAGCCTTTTGAAGTTTAAACGTCACACTAAGCTGTATCGCAATTCTGGTCTTCCCGTGCCTAAAATTTAAGACATCATTTTGGCTGAGCAAAGTTGTTTAACTTAATATATTGATTTTGAACTTTACCGTAGTACAGCACTGACTTTGTAGCATACGTTCGCTGATTTGTTTGCTTTTGTCTTCATTTCCTCATAGTTTGTACTTATAATGGTTATTATTGTTCATTAAGACTGACATTCAACAAAAAGAGGCAGAGTTGTGCTTTGTCAATATTGAGAAATGGCTATTTCCGACATCACGTCTATCAAGTAAGGGTACTGTTAGTGGTGGAAACGCAAGCTGGATCAGGATGTTCCGTCCTTAATTGTACCGTACTGTCCCGTACCGTTTGCTGGAAACAAGCCATAACTTTGAGGAAAACCTTCCAGGATTTCTCTCCATTTAGTGGACTTCAATGGTGGCCAGTGGGTTAAAGGTCCAAATTGCAGTTTCAAAGGGATCCCAGACGAGGAATAAGGGTCTTATCTAGCAAAACGATTGGTCATATTCTTAAAAATAAAAACAGTATTTAAGACAGGCATTTGTGGTTAAAAAGTGTGTGTGTGTATATATATATATATTTTTTTTTTTTTTTTTTTAAATGACTGATCGTTTCATTAAATAAGACCCTTATTCCTTGGCTGAGATTGTGTAGAGCCTTTTGAAGCTGCATTGAAACTGCAATGATCCCCATTGAAGTCCACTATATGGAGAAAAATCCTGGAATGTTTTCCTCAGAAAACGTCATTTCCTTGCGATTGAAGAAAGAAAAACATGAACATCTTGAATGACATGGGGGTGAGTAAATTATCAGGAAATTTTATCCTGGAAGTGAACTAATCCTTTAACACTAGTTTGTGTAAATCCATTGCAAGAAAACAACATCAAAACTCCAGTTGGCTTAAATTTGTTGTCCGTTTGTACATAAACTTATCGTTAAAATCATGCCTCTTGACATTTTTTTCTTCATTCCAGACCTTCAAGTATGCGCCTTACGCACAAGTGATAACCTTAACCATAGTTCAAACTTATGAATAATCACAATGTGTAATGGGGAATTTGCTAGCATTTATCTTTCAACCACAAGATATTATTCATGCACAATCTAAAAATTGATAAATGCATGGTTGCCCAACACGAGCCCACTGCAATAAAGAGAGACAAGCAAACATTCAAAAGAGAGCAGAGCTTTTTTTTTTTTCCTCCCTTCAATAAAACATGGACACAACAAGGCATGAAAAATACAGCAAAGATCACAAGAAAGCAAAACCAGGGACAAACGAAGAACACAAGTCTCTGAATACAGCCAGATCCAGATAAGAGGAAGATGTTGGGGCAGATAATGAACATCTAAAGAACAGAAATTCAAAGAAAGCAGAAACAGAACAGGGCTTAAATAGAGAAACTGAAACTACAGACATAGAAAAAAACATGAAAAGGGAAGCGTACACAGAAGATCAGAGAAGAAATGAGCAACAAATATGGACAGTCAGAGAAGACGAAGAATTTCTTGAAGTCACAGTCAGCTGCAGAACAGTCCAGAAACTCTTTATCTGTAAACAGACACCGACGGTAAACACCTCATGATGATATTTCTACATTTCAGAATGAGGAAAGACGCAAACCGAACATGCAAGTGTTAAGAAAAAATGTTAATTCTCACATCTCTCAAAACAATTTGAGGTTAATATCCTTAGTATTATTATGAGCCTTAAAAGGGATCACAATCCTAAACGCCTATTAATAGAAGACAAGCTATAAAATGGGCCATTCATAATGGCGGATGGTTATGAGGTCAGAACTATTAGCCAATTAACATACACCCACCCATATTTGCATATCCATACTATTCAGAAACATGGTAGGAATCTACGTTGTTCCTCTTTAACTCCTAAACGGAAAATCAGCCTTTTATCCAAGTTAAATATTAAACCATTTAATACCATTAGCAAATTAGTTACTTGACACATGCATACTTGTTACAATCACACTATAGTAACTGCCCATGTCATGACATCATTCACACCAACTCGATGGCTCCTATCAATTATTAACTCCTCGGGGGCTGAGCTTTATACTGTATAGTAAAAATATACGATCGGAGGTCATGACGTTCAAGGTTAGGCAACCAAAACCGGTCACGAGACTCAAAATCCACCATTGCAGCAAAACTCAGCTAAGCTAGCAAAAGCAAACGGTAAGTAGCAGAGCTTCACACACATGCACAAGCCTATATTTACATAGAGGTCATGTCGTTGAGAGCATGATCCAGCTCCTCACTAATGGCCTTATACTTGAGTTTCTGAGCGTAAAGCTCATCTGTTCGCACACAACCAGAGAAAGACAAAGCAGAGAGGAAGGAAAGAGTCAGATGAGGAAGAGAGTATGAAGGAACGATAAAAGGAAATAGGAAAAAACAGCAAATAAAGATTATGAATGTCAAAGCAGACAGGAAAAGAACTGGGAGATAATGCTATGAATAGAGAATGACCAGAATAAACGGAATCGTATTATATCTAAATGGAAGGAAAGAGTGGTAAATTGACAATCATACCTTCCAAATCATCAATGGTCTTCTCCAGTTTGGCCACAGACCTCTCGGCAAACTCAGCACGGGTCTCAGCCTGACAGAAGGAAGAAAAAAAAAAAAAAAAAAAAGCATGTGATCAAATTATGAAAAATCTGCATAAATAGAAAAGTTACTAAAAATAACCATGCTGTCAAATGAATAATCGGGATTAATCGCATCCAAAATAATTTTTTTTTTTTTTTTTTTTTTTTTTTTACAAAATGTGTATACTGTGTATATTTATTACATACATATATACACACATACATATTTATTTACACACACATATACATACATACATACATAATATATATATATATATATATATATATATACACATGTATTTATTTATATTCATATAACTCGTATATAAATATTTTATATTTTCTTAAATATATACATGCGTGTGCGCGCGTGTGTTCATATATACACAGTATACACACACACACACACACTACATAACTTATTTTGGACGCGCTAAATCACTATTAATTGTTTGACAGCACTAAAATAAAAATACAAAACATTAAAATTAATTAGAAAAAAAAAGAAACACAACATAGTAAATCACAATAAACCTAATGATATTTACCTAATTAACCTAAAATTTTAAAGGTAAAATGTCATTTCATAATTGAGAAAAATGACACAAATGGGTGTAACAACCAGCGGCATGAGTTTAGGACAGGACTACTACTTTGTTGAATAATGGAAGAAAGAGGAAGTGTTTGAAATTTGATTGAAAAGTCATTTTGCAGATCTGTTAAACGACACGCATACAGATCCTATTAGGACAAAAACTAAGATTGAAACTAATGTTACTGGAATTACACTTCGTTGAATCTAGATCGAATAAACCTGGAATTGTACATTACAAATATCATCCTTGACTTGCTTTAGTTCCTCTTTACTGTGGATAAAAATATCTGCTAACCGCATAAAAGTAAAAGTAACAGATGTTTTCATACAAAGGGACTTAAAAATGAGGAAGCCCTATTAACTCATTCCTCCATTTACTGATACATGATTAAGGGATTATTGCATGTGCGCTGCACATGGACATCTGTGCTGAACCAAATAAAGCGGTTATGAGGACAAATACAATAAACGCATACACATCTAATATGTGACAAAACCAGTCATAAGGGGCAGTTTTTTAGGGCAATATTTGGCCAAGATACAAGTTTTTAAATATCTGGAATCTGAGGGTGCAAAAAAAAAAAATCTAAATATTGAGAAAAATCACCTTTAAAGTTGTTCAAATGAAGTTCTTAGCAATGCATATTACTAATCAAAAATTAAATTGATATATTTATGGTAGGAAATTTTCAAAACGTCTTAATAGAACATGATCTTTACTTAATATCCTATTGATTTTTGGCATAAAAGAAAAATCTATCATTTTGACCCATACAATGTATTTTTTGATATTGCTACAAATATACCTGTGCTACTTAAGTCTGGTTTTGTGGTCCAGGGTCATATATGCAAGTTAAAATTAACAGTGGCAACCCTAATAGAAACCAAATCATCCAAGTGAAATGATCTCACCTCCTTCAGCTTATCAGTGAGGATCTTGATTTCTTCCTCATACTTGTCTTCCTTCTGGGAATACTGTAGGGTAAAGAGGAGTATAAGTTGGGGTGGGGTCTTTTGAGAATCTCATGCACGCACATCGTGCGAGTTTGCCATTTTGGGTTTGGCACCCTTCAAACAGACATCCGATTTAATGACACTTTAAGGCTGACATGTTTCTACAACAGCTCTCGAGGTGAAAAGCAGCGCAGCTGTCTACATTTTGACATTATGAGGCATGTTTTTCCCCCCTCTTTTCCTCAAAGTTTCTATGCAGGCTGGCCGAGTCCTGGCCTGCTGCTGTTGTGCAAGGCTTGTGACACGATGGCTGAGATTGCCGCTGTGCGCTGCCAGAGCTTTAAACAGATCAGGACATGTGCACAGGAATGCAGCTGCAATATCAACAAAACACCAGGTACGATAACAGAATTTGAGGAGGAGAGACTCACAAAGTACTATTTTGTCAAATCAATCAGCGATTACAACATTGATGCACAGTGTATAAAAAAAATTAAAAAAAAAAAGACTAAAAATTTCATTGTGCCATTGAAATTAGGAGGGGAAAAATAGGCTGTGCACTTTCATAGTTAAACCAACAGCATTTCTTATGCAAACCATAATGTGCAACAAACAGATTTGATTATAATAAATAAATCAAGATCCAATAATAGGATTCCATCTAAAAATCTATTGTACCGTAACACACAGCATGCCGCAGAATCACATGCAAACAATGGGCGTTTCCCTATCATAAGCTGATCTCATGCAACACAGCATTCATTAGAGTCACTTCTGCTTTATTATTCTAAAGGCATCTGAGACCGGTTGCGCTTGATTCTATAAGCGACCAAAATGGTGACTCTTCAGTCATTGCATTACGCAACATTGCTTCAGGCATGCTATATATCATCTCGTCTAATGGCGACATGTATATGGAAAATGAGAAAGGGGGTCTTCACTGTACCCCTATGGCCAATTACAGTTCTTGACGTAATGGTCTACCACTGTAATCTGGTCCGACACGTGGCCTTTTGCTATGGGTGGTGATATACAGCCGTACAGTAGGCAAAAGGGCACACTAAATGAGCACGTTCATGTTATGCTCACATGACCAGCTGGATCACTGGTTTGGTAATTAGGAAGCCTATATTTGATTGCCTGGAAGGCAATTTGCAAGGCACATTGAATCAGTTCCTCTGAGGGTTAAAAAAAAGGGATGAACACTGCAACCAGTCAGAGATCGTGCAGAAGGAAACACACACACTCACACGCTCCCTACCTTCTCAGCCTGGGCCTCCAAACTCTTAAGATTGTTGGTGACATTTTTCAGCTCCTCCTCCAGCTCAGCGCATTTGCTATATACAGAGCAGCCGTTTTGATTTTGGAGGAAGCAGAAAAGAAAGGGGCACAGGGCAAAGGGAAGACATGAAGACAAGCCAGCAGCAGTGGCAGAATAATAGAGATGATGTTAAACACATGAACAGTAGAAGAGAGGCCTTAAATGATTGTTTTGTGTCGTTTCCTTGACCTCATGTCATTGAAAACAAATCACTTTCTTCTGAAAACACAAAAATGATATTTTGCAGCCCACTTTACCATACAATTGAAGGACTGAGGAGCTCTAAAAATGCTATTTTTTAGGAGAAAAAAAAAAAAAAATAGATACTTTTATTCTGCACGAATATATTAAATTGATCAAAGGTGACAGAAAGGACACTGGTTCTTAAACTAATAATTTTACAGCATTAATTTGACTAAATCCTTGGTGAACATTAGAGACTTTGGTAACACTTTAAAATAAGGTTCATTAGTTAACTACATAACTTAAACTAAGACTGAACAATACTTCTACAGAACTTATTCATCTTGATTTCAGGATTTACTAATGCATTATTAAAATCATAAGTTGTGTTTGCTAACATTAGTCAATGCACTGGGAACTAACAAACAATGAACGACTATTTTTATTAACAAAGATTAATAAATAGTGTAGTAAATGTATTGTTCATTGTTCCTTCATGATAGTTAATACATTAACTAATGTTTAGAAATGACAGGGCTCTACAGTGCGATCAAAATGACTGTATGCAACTATGAAAAAAAAAAATACCGATCAGCATATGTGTGTTTGAGCTGAGAGGAACTTCAAAGGTTTCTATGCGTTTTTGCAACATTGAGTAGTGTACCCCAGACATCTCTCACGAATCCTTTTATAAACGAAGTGTAGACAGAGTGTAAATAAGAGATTGATTGTGCAGTGTATAGAGCTTCGTTGATTTTAATGGAACTTAGTGAGATTGCGATGACTGCTTTTAATGATTTTTAAGGGAGCCTGTAAATGAGATATTGTTTTAATATAACAGTTAAATAAACAAAGTTAATATTAAATGACTTACATTGTCTGACTAGGAGACTATTGCCTGATTTTGCTCCATTTCGTTGTCAAAAATAAGTCGCAAATGAGCCGCTGCGCATCTCCATTCAAACACAGCGGTGTTTCATTTATGAATGAACGTGCGTTTTTAAACGAATCTAGTGAGTCAATGATTCAATTTTCCATTCATAAAGACAGTTACTTGCTTTATTCCTGAATGAATCAGCTGTTCAAACAAATCAAATGAATCATTTAGTAATTAAATCAGCAACTTGCCGCCACCTACTGGCAGTCTTAGTTTCATTTTTAAAGAATCTTTATTAACCCTTGTATGGCGTTCATATTTTTGTTACTCAGCCAGTGTGTTTTTAGGTTTTTAATTCAACACAATTTAAAAAATTACGTTAAAATACTCAACAGATGTTTACTTCATCCCAATTACAAGCAATATAAACAATGTTTGGCTGATATTTGCCTTTTTCCTTTGTTAGATTACATTTATGAATTTAAGTGCTACAACCTTGTGCAGGAATGGCAGGGGCAGAAGCACACAACTCACACTTACACTCACACTCTCACAGACTGTCTCTCTCACACATATTCACACATACACACACAAACACACATACACATACTAATAGCAGGCCCAGACAATAGGGGGACTGAGTGAAGTTACACAGGACCTAAAATTTCCACTCTTTTATTAGCCCCGGGTCCAGTGGACCCGAACATCCTGTATGTAACATAAGTGTGTAGGGGGGTGTACAGTGAGTGGTCACTGAAAATTTGTGCTGATATATGTTCTTCACAGAAAATGAGCCAAGGCCAATGAGTACAAGCTTGAAAAAATAATTTTGCGTATCAATTTTCTTTTGACAAAAAGTGAAAATGGGTCCCACAGACCCGAACACCATACAAGGGTTAAAATAATTCATTATTTCTATAGTCAAAATTTGATATTTAAAACATTAATGTTGAGAATAATTTATGAATTTGACTGCACTCATGCCACATCTGAGCCTCAATAAACATGAAAATACACCTACAAGCCACTTTTGTGTTCTTCTGTACCACCTTTTTAGTACAAATTAATTTTGTTATTACTCATTTCATTTGATTGGTAACTTATTCTTATTCTACTTGTTTTTATTCTGTTCTTTTAATGCAAAATTTTAAAAAGCTTATAAACTATTTTTTAAAAATTAACATAAAAGATGACATACTTTTAATAGTTAGAAAAATGCCATTACAAAGGTAAAAAACAAAATTCCTGTTAATCAATTTAAGGAGTCAAATATCACCTCGTAATGGGAAGGCTAAATTTTGATCAGATTTTTTGATTATTGATTAGCAGATGATTCTGAAATTTTGACTGTGCTCTTATATTTAAGTGCTCCTATAAAGAAAAGTGTAAAGCCCTGAATGACACCTTATTGTAAAGTGTTACAGAGTCTTTTAGGTGTTTTTTTTTTTTTTTTTTTAAGCTGTTGAATTTAGCCAATAATTTAATTCGTATGAACCACTTTTGTGGTACTTTGTCCTTTTTAGAGATGAACAGCTCTCGTTATTCACCACCATTATACAAAAAAAACAGGAAAATCTGCAAAATATCTATTGAGTTTCACAGCAGAATGAAAATAAGCGTTTCAAACCACATGAGTAAACAATTTCAATTTTGAATAAACTATCACTTTAAAGTGTGTTAAAGTAGTGCGTCTGTGTGGTCCTATGCCAAAAGTCTTTGATTTTGAACCTACTACAAAAGTGAATATCTAGTAACCCTCGGGATACATGCTATAAGTAGTACTGTGTGGTGGTGTGAGCAGATTTTAAGTGTCAAGGAAGCAAAACTAGCATGATTCTAAAGCTGAAAGCTGTCATGAGCTGTTTTAAGCTGTTTGTTGTGGAACATGAACACATACGCTTTGGCTTTAGGCAGATGAGACATAAAAATCACACAGTGGCTGAAGCGTGTTACATGAACATGCACATCATGCCACTTTCAAGTAAACATGACTCATGCGGTTTACGAAAGAATGATATCTGGAAATGGATGGTTAGATGAGTGGAAGGAAGGTGGAAAGATTAAGGGATAGGGTGGAAAGATGAACCAGGTAAAACAGTAGAAGCACAGATTGAGGGGAAAAAAAAAAAAAAGACGACCAGTGCTGGAAGGAGGAGTCCTGGTTTTATGCTCTTTTCTTTTTCTTTGCTAGCTCACTTTCACTCAAATATGCAAAATCCAGATCCAGCTAGAAAGCAACATTCTCCCCAATTGTCTGTACATCCCAACAAACACATAAGCGGCCACATAACATATAAACACAGAATTTTGCAACTAGCATATATACCTTCTCCTCTGAGGCCTGCAGAGTCTTCAGTGTCTGGTCAAGAGCTCTCAGCTCCTCCTCCAACTGCTTGACATGGCTGTTAGTTTGAGTGGGGAGGGGAAGGTATGTCAGGTCAAAAGTCACACATGCCCAAACACAAATGAGAAGGGAAAGGGACTTATGAATTTAAGATGGAGTCAAGCCAATGAAATCACTCACTCACTCTCTCTCACAAACACACACAAAGAAGGATTATGGTTATGATAGAGCATTCCTATTGTCATGCAAAATTAGGCATTTTCTCACGCTGAGAGAACAATGAATTTGAGTTTTAATAGGGCTAAATGGACACTAAGAAAAAAATGAGCTAAAGAGGACAATATGTGTGGTCTGTACTCAGTAAATGTGTTTATGTGTATGTGTACATATATATTCATTTTGAATCTAAAATTAACCTCTCAGCAAGCTCTGCTCTCTCCTCTGTACGCTCCAACTCTCCCTCAACGATCACCAGCTTACGTGCCACCTGTAACACACAACAATACTTCATAGTCATGAAAATGTTTTAACTCTATTGAACGATTACTTAAATCTAGTTAAAATGAGTGCTGTTAACTAAAGCTATTCAAAAATGTTTCTGTAAAGAAAAATAAAGCTGAAATGAATAAAAATACTAAAATTAGAAACATTGTCTTGGTTTAGGTTGAAGTACTAAAATAACAAAAAAAAGAAAGAAAACAAAAATAAAAAGCTCACTAAATAATAAATAAATATAAATAATACTGGATAAATCACCTCCTCATATTTGCGGTCGGCCTCCTCAGCAATGTGCTTGGCCTCCTTGAGCTGGATCTCCTGGAGCTCCATCTTCTCCTCATCCTTCAGAGCCCTGTTCTCAATCACCTTCATCCCTCTATTCCACAGAGACAGTGAATTAAACGGAAGCAGGCCAAGTTAGGGTGGCATGAACGAAGATATAACATCACTCTGAATGTGTATGCCTCACTAGGCGCACATACCTCTCGCTCTCATCTGCGGCCTTCTCAGCTTCCTCCAGCTTCTGCAGGGCTGTGGCCAGTCTCTCCTGAGCACGATCCAACTCTTCCTCAACGAGCTGGATACGCCTGTTCAGAGAGGCCACCTCTGCCTCAGCCTACAAGACAAACATTAAAAAAAAAACAAGATTAGTCCAGATACACTATTCCACTGAACCTCAAGCGCCACACGCGAAGCATGAAGTGTGAAGTGATTTGAGATATGAAACAGGAGGATGGCAAAACACTGGGATAATCTGAAAGAGCCAAGACGACGTGGCGACAAACAGAGTCAAAACTGGAAACTGGAACCAGTGAGAATGGAAAAACTTAACGTGGTGGAATCATCTGGGAACTTCTGCTTGAGCAGAATGGCACCACTATGTTTGCAACGGGCAATTATTTTGTGATGAGTGAGTGTACACAGTGACTAAAATTGTTTTAGCAAGGCGGCACTATTAATAATGCTCTGACTAAGAACAGAGATTATTCAAATCATTGTCCTAGACAACATTTCAGCGTGGAACCTGTCACGCTTTTTGAGTTATGGACATGAATGATGTTGCTTACGGAGAAAAGGTGTGCTATGACTGCAGACTTTCTGATGTTAACCTAGCAGACGAAAAATGGCAAAAATCCCTACTGATATAAAAGAAAAAGAATATCTCTGGATCAGAACATCGTAGAGACATAGTAGCAGGCTTTCTTGACTCACATAACAAGCAGTCATTCACAATACCACTACCATGTCCTAGCCACACCCTAGCAACCATGTAACAACCAAAACATCATGGGAATCGGCTCTTGACTTTGAATGTATAGAGGCCTGTTGGGCCTTATTTAGTTAATATGTAGCTTAACTCCTTCAAAAAGATTTCAGAATCTTACAAGAAGCATCAATTACTAGGTTATCAGTTTAATTCTGAAATAACTACTAGTTTTGTGTCAGAAACTACAAATCCTTAGGTAGTTTTTGTATACGAAGCGATCGTGCCTTTCATTCATTTGTGTAACTGATTAAGGAGGGGCACTTCTGCATGTTTACTGACATAAAAACTCGCATTTTTGACAATATCATAGATTATACATTGCTTATACAGTAATATGAGCTTTCTAGGACCACTGAGAAGATTTACTCGGTGGGCCCGAAGCGCAAAACCAGGTTAACAACCGCGGGGCTCGCGCCTCGTCAGCTGAGAAAAAGCGCTCGTGCACGGCTTCCGGATATGACGACACCGCTAACAAACACTGGAGTTTCGCTCCTAATAAGGACTGAGGAATCTAAAGTCTGCGGGGTGAGTTCATCTCACGCAATGCCAATGAGACGGAAGGCATGGTTGAGTGATAAGTGACTTAAAGAAAAAAAAAAAAAAAAAGATATCCAACCCTGACGAGTGTCTAAATCAATACAAATTCACGAAAGTTGCCAAAGGATAAAATATAGGCTGCTAAAAGCTCAAGTGACATGCGTGAACAACTCAAAGTGCCGAATGAGCACCTGATGACCCAGATGTTAACGTGCTCGAAAGATAACGCACCAATGGTGCGAAAAGCACTGTTTTGAACACAAATAAACGGTTCTTTAAAGAAATAACCAACCAAGAATGAATGATTCAGCGGAAACTATTTTGTTACTTCCTTTAGGCCTCACCCGCAAAAATCCAGCAAACAATGTGAGACTAAGAGGATGAGCTAAAAACCATCTGAGGTTAGCACATCTAAGCATACAAACTGACTTGTCATCGCACGATTTTTAGATCTGTATACGCCAATACATCTTTACTCTTGCGTTTTGCATTCGTCTTATGAACTACAAACGCGGGTATAAATGAAAATCTTCAATGAAGATGAGTCAATGTACGCATTAGCTTCAAGGTTTGCAATAACCATCTAACTGGCCCATCTTTTCTTAGTCTTGATGGTTTAGAATAAACATATCGTTGTAATAGACCACTCTAAGCACATACTTAATGCGTTTTAAGATATCAAAACAAGTTTTATAGAGTTACAAACACATGATTCTTCGTATAGGGCGTAGAATCTGGGCGTGAAAGAAAAAAATGCACGACCCCCGCTCCGCACAAATGCATGTGATACAATATAGCGATTATGTTGAGAAATTAAACGATTTAACGAGAATGAAAGTATCGCTGCGTTGATACACTTACCTGCTCCCTGGCACGCTTCTCTTCTTCGACCTGTCTTTGCAAAATCTCGGCTCTTTCTTCTGCTTCATCTGCTTGCTGTTGTAAAACTTTGATCTTTCTCTTGACTGCATCGATGCTGTTGGATCCGGCCATTTTAATGTGTTAGTTTAGGAGAGTAGTGTGGTCGAATAAATCAGATTCCTCTCGAGCAGCGTAGTGGACCGAGCCGCGAAGAAGAGAAGGAGGAAAAAAAAGTCCAAGGCACCAACGCCCCGCCAACAAGTCAAACGCAGAGAGAGTGGAAGTAACGTGAGGATCAGATGTTTTACGCGCTTGTATTTTTGATTGGACCGATGCTTTCTTTAGTTGTATTAGATACAGATAATAGTGTTTGTAAAAAGCAGGAACGATATAGTTATATTATTTCGACTAGGAGGTTTTGAAAGTTGAATTTAGCGCTAGTAAGGACGTGGCAAGCGTTTTGATCTTCAAGCAGGCGTTCGGTTTCTCATTCGAATTAATGAATGAGTTTTAATGTCATGAAGTCTATCTTCCCCTCCCCTTGCTTTCTCTTCACCCAATTTGTTCAGTTGCCTCAACTCTTCCTTTTTTTCGGCTCACTTCCGGATACCCCACCCAGTCCCCAACGGTTTGAGGGCTGAGAATGTGGTGCAGCTGACCGTGGATCAGCGGCAGCGCAGAGGCAAGTCCCAGCGGAACGGGTTCAAGGTTGATCCCCGGTCAGCAGCTTTCTGTGCGACCTGCGTAATTCTTACGGAAGAGCCACCCTTGTTTTACACGTGTCCCGGCCAGGTAGATGACGTAGAGCAAATAAATCATTGGCATTCCAAGCCACTCCTTAAAATCCAGGAATGTGCTTGTAGATCAGTGGGAAACTTTTAGTCTACTGTGATTATTAGGATGTTAGGAATTTTGAGGAGGAAGAGAAAGGAATTGAGTTCATGGGGTCCATGAAATTTTTATTTCATTTTGATATATATATATAGATAGATAGATAGATAGAGAGAGAGAGAGAGTATTTTTATATCTGATCATAATATAGTAAAGAATTATTTTAAGATTATATTATTTTGGAATAATCTTATCAATCCATGATTTGCCATCATAGGGGCAGGGCCCACTAAGGTGACAACAATAAGTTACACTACCAGTCAAAAGTTTTTTAAGATATTATTAAGGCATTTATTTGATCTGATATATAGCAAAAGCAGTAATATTGTGAAATATTTTTACTATTTAAAACAACTGCTTTCTATTTGAATATGTTTTAAATGTAATTTATTCCTGTGATCAAAGGTGAATTTTCAGCATCATTCCTCCGGTCTTCAGTGTCACATGATCCTTCAGAAATCATTCTAATATGCTGATTTGCTGTTCAAGAAACATATTATTAATATCAATATTTAAAACATTTGAGTACATTTTTTCAGGATTCTTTGATGAATAGAAAGATCCAAAGATTAGCATTTATCTGAAATAAAAAAGCTTTTGTAACATTATTTACAAGTGGGGGTGGGGAAGAAATTATAGAAATGAATACTTTAATTTAGCAAGGATGCTTTAAATTGATAAAAAATGATGAAAAAAAAACAATTTCACAAAAGATTTCTATTTCAGATAAATGTTGCTCTTCTGAACTTTCTATTCATAAAAGAAAATTCTACTCAGCTGTTTTCAACAACATAATAATAAATGTTTTTTGAGCAGCAAATCAGAATATTAAAATGATTTCTAAAGGATCATGTGACTGAAGTAATGATGCTAAAATTCAGCTTTGAAATAACAAGAATAAATTACATTTTTAAATATATTAAAATAGAAAACAGATATTTCAAATAGTAAAAATATTTCAAAATTTTACAGTTTTTGTTGTACATCGGATCAAATAAATGCAGGCTTGGTGAGCAGAAGAGACTTCTTTAAAAAAACATTCAAAACCTTACTGTTCAAAAACTTTTGACTGGTAGTGCATATTAATATGCTTTAACACTTCAAAACTTACATTAAAGACTTGTTTAAGACTTCTTAATGTTAAAAAATTAAGTCTTTATATTTATTTACATAGCAATTTATTTAAAAAAATCTTTCAGAGCAGCTTTACGGTATTAAACAGAGTAATAGAATCAATGACGCTAGATTCAAATATAAGACATCCAAATTCTGCTGTAAAGCAGCTTCAAAAAAACAGTGTCATTATTCAGCTCAAGTCAGTTCAGTTAAATAGCTGTGTAAAGTTAATCAGTTTGAACAATTTAAACAAATTCAGCTGTTGTGACCTTTTGGCTTACTTAGTTTCAGTTTAAAAGTTTTAAACCCCAACTAAGTATGCCAAAAGTTCACAAAAGCAAATTCATTTTAACACAATCAGTTATGTATATCATAAAATGATTCACTATTACATTTCTGTGCTTTTATGATGGCTAATTATGAGTCATTTGTAATCCTTCAGAACCACCATCCACTGAATTATGTCTGGCATATCTAGGCTGTAAATGAGAACAAGGAGTGTTACGAATCCTTTACCTGTCATTACGTGTAATTTCATTAATGGTCTCACAGTAAGTTCCCGTGCTCTTGAGCAAGCAAAGCCTGATTCAGTTTCTTAGTGTGAACTGAGTAATAATAACAAAACCACAGTCATGCATTTCATGTGTCACTGTGTCTGAGTATTGATAAATCTGTTGATAACCTACATGTAATAGACACAGACCAATTGGTTTAACTTTTTAGCCAACATTCACACCCTAATAACCGTAATAATAATGTGTGTTGTTAGTTTTGTTTTCTTTGCTCATAAAATTTCACTTTTATGGCTATTTTAACAGTGTCCTTGCTCCCTTTCTAGGCCTTGAATGTGTCAGTTGTGTTGCTGTCTATGTAGTGTCAAAAAGCTCTCGGATTTCATTAAAAATACCTTCATTTGTGTTCCGAAGATGATCAAAAGTCTTACAGGTTTGGAACGCCATGAGGGTGAGCAATTAATGACAGAATTTTCATTTTTGGACCTAACCCTTTAAGTTGCATTTTAGCTAATAAGAATGTTTTCTTTGTGTTTACCTTTAAGGAAAACCTATGAAATTGAGAGATTTGAATTTCATGTGTAATTGTATTTTTCAGTAAAATGCAATAGTCTAACATTGTGATTTGGATTTAAGACTACTGAGAGATTCTATTATCTAATTTACGCACAGGATAACATGAGGTCATAAAGAAAAAAACTGAACAAGCAGAATACACAGGCCTGGGCAAAACCAAACAAGACTATGGTAATGCTGTCTGTTGTCTTTCTGTGCAATCTTTCTTGCATCTGTACACTATGTCCTGAACGCTGTTTAAAGATGCCCGAGGGTATGGATTTTATATGTTGATTTTGTAATTCTAACTTCAAATACTTTTAATATTGACAGACCTTAAAGGTTTAGCCTCAGAACAATGTTAAACGTAAAGGAATGTTGACTGATCCTGAATCATCCTGCTTTAGATGAGCACCGCAAAATCACGTTGCATCATCATTTCCTGTTTCACCCTTCCTGCCTCCCTTCACTAGTGTGGAACATGTTCCAGACCCCATGTAACTTGGGATGGGCCCTTTTATCATATGTTGCCACCATCTCACCAGATGATGGCGCCACATGATCTACATTGTCAAAACGTGAAGCCCCACTCATAAAATCATATACTACTTTTTCAGCATTTTCTATAAACGAAGGGGGGAAAATGCAAGGAAAAAATACAGTTAAAACAGTAATAAAATGAAATATTTTTACAATTTAAAATAACTCTTTTCTACTTTGAATATTTTCTAAATGTAATTTATTCCTGTTATGCAAAGCTGAATTTTCAGCAGCCATTACTCCATTCTTCAGTGTCACATGATTCTTTGAAAATCATTCTAATATGCTGATTTGCTGCTTAAGAAACATTTCTTACTAATGAGATGATAAGAGATGTGGTGAAAGGTAAAAGTGACAGAACTGAGCATTTTAACTCTTACTGAAAGCAGAGGTGAGATGGGAAATTGATGCTTATGTCTCTAAAGGCCTGTTGACGCTATAGGTTATAGGTGACAAGACGCATGGTTTGACATTTTGACCTTAAGACACACTCACATAAACACATGCTCACTTACATCAACATGGTAAGACCACTCATCCACCCTTAGCAGCTGTACACATATTTTCCTAAGCGTTTGGAAGACCCCAGGCACTATGACTGTGTTCTTACTATTTCAGCTCTACATTGTATACATTTAGGTACAAAGGTTGCGTCTATCCTCAACCCCTCACATTTTCACCATAAATGCTCTGGACAATGTTCGGCTGCTTGCTCAGAGCTCTATTTAAAGAATCCACCCCCAGATTCAAACCGGATCACTGCGTCTGGTCGGCCTGTCTGTCAAGCTCACGCTGCATGACGATGAGTGACTAATTGGACTCTAAATTACCACTAAATCCAACTGGGTTTATTGCTAAACTCTTTTTAACTGTGTGGGGTAGCAAGGTAAGTGATAGCTTGGTGGTGAAGTTTTCACTCAAGGTTGGGATGAAAATAGATTTCGAAGCGACAGCTGTAATGGAGGCAACCCACACTCACCCTCTGTTTGGAGCTACTGTTCTCATGCTGCTTGTCTGATTAGGGGTTGCCAGATTCAAAACAATAAATCCTCCTCGCATTACAATGTTATATTACAGCGTGTCTCCCTATGGTACTGACATGAAAGATGCAGGTCTTTCTCTGCTCTCTCTCTCTTCCTGTAAGTTTAGAAATGATCGCACAGGCTGTCAAGCTGGTGTTCAACTGGTTTAGATAGCAAACTGGTTAAAAAAAGTGGCCAAAATGTCTCTAAACCTAGTCAACAGACTGATTTAAGATGCTTTTTTAATGTACTATGTTCTTATTTTTTCATTCTCTGCCTCTCTCTCTTGCACACACTCTTTAAAGCCTTTGGTATTCAGTTCATCTTCTGAAGGCTGAATTTTATGACAACAGGTGTGCCTGCTATATCCGGAGCTCAGAACAAAGGGATAACGACAGGCAATAGATAGACATACTTGGTGTAACAGCGTAGAGTGTGATGCCACAGCCTTAGTTTAGCTGTCAAAGAGGGAGTCACGTTACACAATGGCCTTCTTCTTATATGAAATGACTCAGTTGTTGGGATGTATATGAGATGTGTATGAAAGCATTAGCAAATGGCTGTCGATTTTAAAGTCCCTGTTTTTCATAAACACTCCAAACGTGACTTAGAGAAGAATGCAAAACTCACAAGCTTTAAACCTCTACTAAGAGTCTGTTCATGCCTGGAATGTTCTTTCTTATGTTCATTGTGTTCCTTTCACAAATACTGATTTACAGCCCTGCTGCTATATCAGCAGTCTCAAGGTAGTAATTTTCTCACTGAGGCCCGCAGGCAAGAGTAATACGCACAATATCACCCACACTTTTTTGTCACCTCAGGTGTGAGTTATGAATAAGTTGGGAACCAAGAACTTATTCTGTTTCAGAATAAAACGCTTTTCGGTTCTCGGGTTCTCTAAAGTGCATTTGTCTGCCAGTGTGGATGGAATACAACATTACATTTTAAATATAAGAGAATTTGCTTTTATTTAGTGTCGCCACAACTTTGCTACTGAATTTACAGTGTAAAACAAACATGACCGGTTTACCAGTTTCCAAACAAATGATTGCCATGAGCCAGTTATTTTTAGTGAATCAACAACATGCAGTGCTACCACTCTAGTCTGATTCCCGAACGAATGACTCTAATAGATTCGGTTCTTTTTAGTGAATCAACAACATACAACGCAACCACAGTAGTCTGATTCTCAAATAAATGATTCTTATGAGCTGCTTCTTTTTAGTGAATTGTGTAGCTGACTAGTGTAACCAGTGTAGCCGATTCCTGAACGAATGGCACTAATGAGCCGTGGTTTTTTTTAGTGAATCAACAACATGCAGCACTACCAGCGTAGTCTGATTCTTGGACAAATGACTCTTATGTGCTGATTCTTTTTAGTAAATCAACAACGTACAGCACAACCACGGTAGTAGGATTCCCAAAAAGAATCCCCTGATTCCCGAATCATTTTTATGAGCTGATTCTTTTTGGTGAATCAACAACATATGCCACGCTACCAGTGTAGCAGACTCCTGAACGAATAGCACTAATGAGCAAGGGTTTTTTTTGTGAATCAACAACATACAGCACTACCAGTTTAGTCTGATTCTTAAACGAATGACTCCGGTGAATCGGTTCTTTTTAGTGACTCGACAACATGCAGCACTACCAGTGAGGTACAGTTCTTGAACAAATGACTCTTACGAGCCGATTCTTTTTGGTGACTCGACAACATGTAGAGCAACCATTATGGTCTGATTCTGAATGTCTGAATCTTCTGAACCATTTCTTGTACTGAATCAACAACATACAGCACAACCACTGTAGTTTGATTCCCAAATAAATTATTTTATGAGCTGCTTTTTTATTTTAGTGAATCAGCAGCATATGCCACGTTACCAGTAGCTGATTCCTGAATGAATGGCACTAATGATACGGTTCTTTTTAGTGAATCAACAACATGCAGCGCTACCAGTGTAGTCCGATTCTTGATCAAATGACTCCTATGAGCCAGTTCTATTTAGTAACTCGACAACACGCAGCACTACCAGTGCAGTACAGTGCTTGAACAAATGACTCTTATATGATATATGACTCTTATATGACTCCGATATGTTTTGGTGAATCGACAACATGTAGAGCAACCATTGTAGTCTGATTCTGAACGATTGAATCTCCTGAACCGTTTCTTGTAGTGATTAACCACTAGTCTGATTACCAAAAAAATCATTCTTATGAGCTGTTTCTTTTTTTTTAAGTGAATCGACAGCATGCGAACTAATGACTCTAATGAGTTGGTTCATTTTAGTGAATTAATAACATGCAGCGCTACCAGTGTAGTACGGTTCTTGAACAAACGACTACTTTAAAGCGATTCTTTTTAGTGAATCGACAGCTAGTGTTCTGATTCTGGAAGAAAGATTCTCCTGAACCATTTATTATAGTGAATCAACAACATACAGCACAACCACTGTAGTCTGATTCCCAAATGAATCATTCTCATGAGTTGTTTCTTTTTAGTGAATTGACAGTATGCTGCATTGCAGTGTAGCCGATTTCTGAATGAATGACTCTATTGAGGCAGATTTTTTTGTGAATCAGCAACATGCAGCACTACCAGTGTAGTTTAATTCTTGAACGAATGACTCCAACGAACCGGTTCTTTTTAGCGACTCGACAACATGCGGCACTACCAGTATAATACGGTTCTAAAACAAATGACTACTTCAAACCGATTCTTTTTATTGAATTGACAACATCAACAACTAGTTGTTTGATTTTGAATGAATGACTCTCCTGAACCGTTACTTGTAGTGAATGAACTAATGACTAATGATTCTTTTTAGTAAATCAAACACATACAGCCTAAGTAACTGTAAAGCATAAATCTGACTGGTCTTATGACATTGTGTAAAGATACACATTATGTGCTTTGCCAGTGGTAAAATAAACAATATAAATTATTTGTTTAGTTATTGTTTATATAGTGTTTTTTATATATATTAATATTTTAGAGGCAGCATAAATTCAGTGTAATAATTATTACACTGAATTTATGCTGCCCCTAAATTGATTGTGAAAATTGCTAGATGACAGTATGAATACATTTAAGGGTACAAATTAGTCTGGCTAGTTGAGATCACGGTCAAAAAAGGGGGTAGTGACAGTGTCAGCTGTGGAGGAGTGAATGGAGAGAATGAGAGGAATGGAGGGGCGGGACCATCAAGAATCCCAGGATGAAGTTTTAGGAGTTGTGTGTGATTTGGTGCTTTGTGATTGTCAATCACTCACATCTGCAGCTTTCTTCTCAGCTATCTCCAGTTTCTCCTGGGCGTCCTTCAGGGCTTCTGAGTATTTATCCAACTCATCTTCAGTTCCCTTCAGTTTCTTTTGCATCTGAATCAGCTCATCCTCATGCTGGGAGAAAGAAAGACAGGAAATATGAGAGTGGAGGAGATACAAAGGGAGGGGGAGAGAAATATTATCGGTATGAAATCATCCACAATAATACATCTTCACACATACTCTAATGCCCTCATCTCTTCTACCTCAAGCTGGCACAAAGCAACACTTTCCATATCATTTTGCTGTGCATTGATGATCTAAGTTAAGGAGCTTACCAAAGCTACACCTTGTCTAAATGTGAATACACTCACAGGCAACCTAAAACTTTCACACATCTTCAGCCCTCTCCGCAACTCCCTTCGCCATCTCTTGCTAAGACTCTGTTTATCCGCCCTGCATTCTTTCAGTGGCAGATCACAGCCTTGCAACTGCTACTTAGTGCAGGGGTCTAAGACTTTGCATATCAAGCTTCGGTGGTGGGCGCTCGTTTTGCAGGAAGGATCTTTGGACAGTTGGCAGCACTGGCCAGGTGCATTATATTCTCAAACAGATAGTCCAAACAAACATACAACTTCTGTCACCATTTACTCCCCTTACGAATGACTTTTGTTCTCCTGTGGAACACAAAAAAAGATATTCTGAAGAATGTTGGTAACCATTGGATTCCATTGACTGTGAACAAAGTACCTGAGGAGTCAATGGGACATTCGAAATGTCTTCTCTTCTGTTCCACAGAAGAACGAAAGTCATACAGATTTGGAACAACATGAGGGAAGTAAATGTTAGAATTTTCATATTTGGGTTAACAGATTTAATAACTCTGTTAAAATAACTCTGTTTTGGTCCAGAGTGAAAAACATGGGCTTTTGATGCATCAAGCAATTAAAAAAGTCTTAAATTGTTTTAAAAACTCTTTCTAAACATCAGTGCTTAAATTAAGCATCTGCAACTCATTCCATTTAGTCAGTATCAGTTTTAGTTTTCACAACCTTTGACCTTTCCATCTCCGCCTCACCTGTTTGCTTCTGTCCTCTGCTGCTTTCCTGTCGGTCTCCGCTTGTTCGGCCTGGTCCAGAGCATTCTCCTTATCCAGCTTGAGCATCATCATCTTCTTCTTGATGGCCTCCATCTTGGTGTCGGTGAGTAGGGCTCACGGTACGAGAAACAGAAAGTGTCAGTGCAGGAGGTGAGGGCAAGTGGTTAAGGAACAGGAGCTGGTCAAGCGATGAGTTTGGACAGAGAAAGAGAGAGGGAGTAAGTGGAGAGAGACCAAACTCAGCCAGGGATCGTGGGAGGGCATTTATATTTGGGGGCATCAGGTCACGCCCATTTTCTAATAAACCCCACCCACTTACTCATTATAGCTCACCTAATACAGTCATAAGTCTTGTATGGTGTCTGATGTGCCGATGATGTAGTGATATAACGTTGGTTCTCAGGACGTTTTTAAAATTCCGTTTAATTGTATACTCCATACTCTTCTACATGTATGGCTTTCTGTTGCAAGATCATTCTGTTCTAAAAGAATGAGCTGGAAGATATGACACGACAAAGACAAGAATGGACGCCAGTGGACAGAGCTGAGGTTCGGCTATAATAAGACAAAGCCGCTGTGTTTGTGACAGGCACAGGTGTGTGTCTGTGTGTGTGTTACATTACTCGCATCCCCAGCTGTACTGTTCCCTTTATGGCTCGTCAGTCGCCACAATGATCACTTTACAGCTTTTTTCTAATGTGAGACACTGTTCTATCATTAACTTCCCTGACCATGTATAACAAGGCTTTGGGGAACCACACTTGATGTGGTAAGATTGCTTTGGAATGCAGCAATCCCAAACAAACTGCCATCTACATGATTTATCTCTCTGTATCTATATTCATGCATAGAGCAAATGGCTTATTTTATTAGTAAGGTTTATTGTTTTTAGCGTTTTTTGTTTTGTTTTGTTTACTTAAGCTTAGCTTTACTACTATTGTACTATCATGTGATTACAATTTATACACACAAATTTATCAGTCAAAAAGACACCTTCTTTATACAGTAATTACAATTTTACACATTTTAGAATTAGTATTATTTCACAGCCATTGAAACTATGAAATGACAAAAAAGGAAGTAACATGGAGATATGTTTTATATTTTATTAAAGCAGCCACACTCTATCTAGATTTCATATTTTTATGTATACTACCAGTCAAAAGTTTTTGAACAGTGAGATTTTTAATGTTTCTTAAAGAAGTGTCTTCTGCTCACCAAGCCTGCATTTATTTGATCTAAAGTACAGCAAAAACGGTCAAATTTTGAAATATTTTTACTATTTAAATAACTGTTTTCTATTTGAATATATTTTAAAATGCAATTTATTCCTGTGTTTTCAAAGCTGAATTTTTTAGCATCATTACTCCAGTCACATTCTAATATTCTGATTTGCTGCTCAAAAAAACATTTTTTTTTATTATTATTGTGTTAAAAACAGCTGAGTATAATTTTTTTCAGGTTTCTGATGAATACAAAGTTTTTGTAACATTATAAATGTCTTTATCATCACGTTTGGTCAGTTTAAAGCATCCTTACTAAATAAAAGTATTGATTTCTATAATTGAAAAAAAAAATGCTGATTTCAAGCTTTTGAATGGTGTAATGTATAATGTTACAAAAGCTTTTTATTTCAGAAAAATGCTGATCTTTGGATCTTTCTATTTATCAAAGAATCCTGAAAAAATGTACTCAACTGTTTTAAATATTGATAATAATAAAAATGTTTCTCAAACAGCAAATCAGCAAATTAGAATGAATTCTGAAGGATCATGTGACTGGAGTAATGATGCTAAAAATTCAGCCTTGAAATCAAAGGAATAAATTACATTTTAAAATATTTAAATAGAAAACAGTTATTTTAAATTGTAAAAATATCTAATAATTTTACAGTTTTTGCTGTACTTTGGATCAAATAAATGCAGACTTGGCGAGCAGAAGAAAAAAAAAACATTAAAACTTACTGTCCAAAAACTTTTGACTTGTAGTGCATATAAAATAATTTAAAATATAAAATAAAAATAATAAATTTTTTATCTACTAAACTTGCATTTAATTCAGTTGTTCAAACTTTTTACTAGTTTGACTAGTAGCTTTTCACATAATTCATCCATTTGTGATATAAATACAATACAGTAACACTGTAGTTCATTAGTTAATATTAGTTAACAACAGTAGTTAGTTAACATGAACTAAGAATGAACAATATTTCTGCAGGATTTATTAATCTTAGTTAATTTTAACATTTACTAATGCATTTTTAAAATCACAAGTTGTGTTTGTTAACATTAATTAATGCACTGTAAACTAACATAAACAAACAATGAATGGCTGTTTTTTATTAACTTAACTTGTTATTAACTAACATTAACAAAGATTAATAAATATAGTAATAAATGTATTGTTTATGGTTCATTCAAGTTAATTAATACATTAATTAATGTTGACAAATGACACCTTATTGTAAAGTGTTACCAAGAAAAACAAAAAAAAAGAATAATTTATTGGTCAACTAAGCTTGCATTTAGGAAAGAACCTTAAAATCATAAATTAAGTCTTTTCTACATTTTGACTATAGCGTACAATAGGTTACGTTCTCCTCTAGCACAGATTTTCACATCATTCATCTGTCTGCATTCTTTACTAGCTTAATGATATTTGAATATGAAAGCATTTTTTCTAATAGTGATTAGTCATTCATGTGCATCTTTAACTTTAAGTTCCATTGAGCTCTTGCTGATGTAAAGGGTAAAATGATGGTGTCGGGTTATGGGTGAGCAGACTATTTTCAGCCCGGGGAGCGGGGTAAGGTTGCAACTCTTTGTTTAAGAACAACTAAAACAGATTTAGATTTGTTGCACTTAGATTTATGCATTCAGAAAGGAAGAAGCTGTATTTTGTACTATGCACAAGTTTACACAAGTCAATGCTTTATAATAAATCTATGATAAATAACGTACCACGCAATTCCTTCAGTACAGGCAGTTCACTGCAAGGTGAGAGAAGGTAACTTACACTGCAACAGAGAGGTAGTAAGTGTATCACTCTTTATTTAAGTGCTCTGACTTGTTCAGTAGACTTAGGCTTTGTTTCAACGCACTCTTTTGGTTTAGGACAGTGAAGTGATGGATGAGGTAGTATATGCGTGTGTGAGTCTGAATGCCAGCTATGCTGCCTGTGCCACCAAGCTATTAATACTCGTCTCTTGGCTGACATTGTTTCGTGGATTAGCTGCTAGCCAGGAACAAAGATCTGGACTCAGATGGATGTTAATATGTAAATGCATACATGAATTTAAATGTACATGTTTATTATGAAATTATAGGTTTGAAAATTTATGAAAATCTGTTTTACCTGTCTGGTAATGTCTGAGATTTTTGGAATGCTTAATTCTGATTGGTCTGTTGCGGTACAAACCCCGCCCCACAGCTGATCCTAAAAATATCATGCAAACGTAATTAACTAATTTATTAATTAAAGGAGAAGTCCACTTCCAAAACAAAGATTCACATATAATGTACTCACCCTCTTGTCATCCAAGATGTTCATGTCTTTCTTTCTTCAGTCATAAAGAAATTATGTTTTTTAAGGAAAACATTTCAGCATTTTTCTCCATATAATGGACTGATATGGTGCCCCGATTTTGAACTTCCAAAATGCAGTTTAAATGCGGCTTCAAACCATCCCAAATGCGGTTCTAAACGATCCCAGCCGAGATAGAAGGGTCTTATCTAGTGTAACGATCGGTTATTTTAATAAAAATAATACAATTTATATACTATTTAATTTCAAACGCTCATCTTGTCTTACTCTGCCTGGACTGTTTTTTTTTTTTCCAGTTCATGAAAGTTAGGGTAAGTCGAAAAACTCCCATCTCATGTTCTCCCTTAAATTCAAAATTGTCCTATATCGCTGTTTTTCCTTTTTTTCTTAAGGGTGTTTGATCTTTGCATGTTCACTTTGCAAAGACTGGGTCGGTACTTTTGCAACGATGTAGGATGATTTCGAAGTTGAGGGAGAAAATACGACTGAAGTTTTCCGACGTACCCTAACTGTCTTGAGTCAGAATAAACAGAGTTCAGGCAGAGTAAGACAAGACGAGTGTTTGAGATTAAAAAGTATTTAAATTGTATTTTTTTAAATGAAAATAACCGATGGTTTCGCTAGATTAGACCCTTCTTCCTCGACTGGAATCGTTTACAACCGCATTTGGGATCGCTTGAAGCTCAAAATCGGGGCACCATATCAGTCCATAATAAAAAATGTTGAAATGTTTTCCTCAAAAAACATAATTTCTTTACGACTGAAGAAAAAAAGACATGAACATCTTGGATGACAAGGGGGTGAGTACATTATATGTGAATCTTTGTTTTGGAAGTGGACTTCTCCTTTAAGTAATTACTTTACTGTTTGCTGTATTGGTGTTGAATTTGTATAAATTCATTTGAGCTCATTCATATTTTTATATGTGCTTATGCTCCACTGTAAGGTAACCAGATTTCTGAAATGAAAACTGAGGACATTTTCTAGTTCTGTGGTCAAAATATCACTGAAATCTCACTTGTGATTATCTATGAATTAAAAAACGGGGACAAAATGTTTTTGTTTTTTTGTAGGTTCCATATATTTTGTTGTTGTGGGTTCCATATAATAATATCATAATTGATAATTACCTGTTTGAGGATCAAACTTACTGTAGTTCTTTAATACAATAGTAACTATTGCAAATAGCAAACATCAAAACAGTAGTACAGCCTAACAAAATTATGACGTTAGAAAAACACATTAAAAATAAAACAATAAATCTTAGAACATATGATAAATAAAACTGTATTTAACAAAATGTGTTATTTTCACATTTTCACGACTGTGAGTATGATAATTATAACTTTTCAAATTTTATGTTTATGCTTTTGGAAGTGGATCTTTTCTATCCTTAATCTGGCTCATTTTGACAACACAGTATTTGCTTGGTGCAAATGTAACGTGTCCTAACTACAGTGCGATAAAATGTATCTTTTCCATGTTAATCTGAGTTTTTGTCCTAACTAGCCGCTACGGCGACACGCAAAATTTCTATTTTTTAAATAGTTGAATATCATATTGCGTGACATTTATAGCCGTAGGCCTACTGAAAGCAACGATAGATAATTTACCTCAGATCTTGAAAAGAAATTTAAGCAAACATATAGCCTACGTTAAGACAAAGATGGTATCAGTCACTCGGTATGTAGTTTCAGTAAAGTTTAAAAGTTGTAATATTTATGAATTAGATTATAAACGTGTCCATTTTGTTGGGAGTGCAGTGATCGGTTGACGTGCCACTTTTTATTTGGCGCGATGTCACGACGCATTCAAGAGCCGCAAAAAAGTTAAAAAAAATGACAAAATTTGAGCTGAGACTTTGTTTCATACCTAAAGTAGCCTGCCCTGTCTTGCCTGACGACACGTTGTCGGTTTCCTCTTTGCTACGCAATGTATTTTTCACTATGTGAGAATATGATTTGTGGAGTGAGAGCACCATGGATTATCGGACATAGCAACAGTAAGTAAAGGGGGCGTGTCTTTGCGAAGGGTCAGTTCACTCAAAAAAAAAAAAAAAAAAAAAAAAAAAAAACATATATATATATATATATATATATATATATATATAATCATTTACTTACCTTCAAGTTGTTCCAAACCTGTATGCTTTTCTTTCTTCTGTTGAATGTAAAAGAACACATTTTCAAGAACAGTATCCACCTTCAACGCAAAAGTTAAGGGTAAGACTTCTGGTACATTATTCACTATAAGAAATAAGAATATAGAAATAATATGGTAAGACACATCTATTTGCAATATCAAGCAGCAAAACGAGCTGTTTTGCACAGATAAAAATAGCTGGACGCAGATGAGACTGGAAGCCAGACCCATAAAATGTACAAATGGCCATGCCCAGTCTTTTGGGAAAATAGGTTGGATAAATAAAAACACTATGAAAGTCAATGACTACCAGCAACTGCTTGGTTAAAGGTATCTTCACTGTGTTTGTCACACCCCTGTGGACTGTTTTGTCATTTTTTTCCCTCCTGTGTCCTTATTTGGTCTTTCCTGTTCCGTTGCTTGTTATTACGTCATTGGTTAATTGCTCACACCTGTCCTTGTCTCATCAGCACTCCTATATAAGTTTGATTCAGTTCCTTGTTCAGTGTCCGTTCCTATGTTGTCGCTAATGTTAGTTTGTGTCGTGTTGGATTGTGCTTTCCCCCGCTGTTCCTGTTCCCTGGTTGGATTCTCTATTAAAGTATGTTTGTACTATATTTCCTCGTCCCTGCTACTCCTTCCCGCACACGACCGTGACAGAAGAACGGACCTAACCAAAAATGTTCTGGGCTGAGGATTTCCTCCTGAACATCCAGCAGGCGGAGAGGCCGTTGGAGCAGTATGTGGAGGAATTTCTGAGCGTGCTACATATGGTGAGTTGGAGTGACTCGATGATTAATGCGTGTTTTCAGATGGGGCTAAAAGACGACCGATTGTTTTGTTCCGTGACTCCTGATGATTGCCGCAGACCCGTACCGGAATTTATTAACTATGTCCTTGCTCTCAGTAATTCCAACTTCTATGTCGATGTGGAGGATTCTAATCTTCCCCCCCATCCAAAAACACGCAGACGCTCCAGCTCACCACCAGCCAGCGTCCTCCACCTGCTGCTCCAAGAGGCTTACTCCCTCCGGTCCTCCCTCGCTCTCCCAAGTTCTCCAGAGCTCCTCCCTCATCCTCAGCCCAGAACCCGCGGCCCGCTCACGGACTCCGGCCGCGGCCCCGTGCTCAAGTCGACCTGCTGCCGCCCCGCTCTCTAATCGGCCGGCCACAGCCGAGTGTCCAGAGCGCCGTCCAGAGCCAGAGCCCGTGCCGCCAGAGCGCCCAAGTCAGCCTGCCACCGCTCTGTGCTCTAGGCCGCTGGCCTCTAATGTGGCAAGCCACACATGCCATAAAGACAGTATGGACCAGGCGATCCCCATAGGATTTGTTTCCCTTGTACTCTCTCCTTCGTCTCCACTGGTCCCGTCCAGCCCTCCAGAGCCAGAGGGCCATCCAGAGCCCGAGTGTCCAAAGCACCGTCCAGAGCCAGAGCCGGCGCCGCCAGAGCGCCCTCCCGAGTGCCCTCCTGAGCCGGCGCCTCCCGAGCCGGCGCCGCCCGAGCGCCCTCCAGAGCCGGCGGCTCCCGAGCGCCCTCCAGAGCCGGCGCCTCCAGAGTGCCCTCGTAAGCCTGCACACGACCGTGACAGTGTACGTATGGATTTTTAACAACATGAGGTTTTTTTTGGGTGCATGAACTGTTTCTTTAATATTACTAATTTTTTCATACTTTGATTTCCTCACATGCAAATGAAAGAGAATAAACCAATCCCGATGGTGTCGTATATCAACAGTTTTAATTCAACAGTATTTGATATCCACTTCCGTGTATCTGAAACACTGTATGAACACTTCAACTATGTTTCTGTCATTTTTTTCATACAAACATTTTGATGTGACTTAAGTAAATCCTATGTATCTTATAGTTACTTCAAAACGAAGAATATCATCCTACAATAATTTCTAAGACATTGCTTCCTGAAATGTTGAACTGACTAAAAGAAAAGCATAATATATCTCAACAATATTCAGCCAAGCGAAATTTTTGGCACACAGTCAAGTAATTGCAAAAAACATTCTTAAACAAAATTAAAACATAAGCAAAACTGTAGTAAGACACATCAAAAATGTCGTTGGTGTTACTGGCAGATTTTGGTGATGTGATCTATTTTAGTCAATAAAGCTTCTTATATTTACAAAGTATTCCCCGTTAACACATACTGTGGGCTGAGGAACCAATATCATAATACTCATCATAATCACCTTCCTGGGTTTATTAAGTTCTTTGCTATAGATGTAAATATATTTCTATACTATATATTGCTATAAATTGCAATATAATTCCTTCATAAAAAAAGCCCTCAAGTCTCTGAAAATATATTTTTTGTTACATAACCAGTAGTTTTGGTCC
Source organism: Cirrhinus mrigala (assembly GCA_036247105.1). NCBI lineage: Eukaryota > Metazoa > Chordata > Actinopteri > Cypriniformes > Cyprinidae > Cirrhinus > Cirrhinus mrigala. The sequence continues at coordinate 25,456,581 of CM070025.1, read as the reverse complement.
CAGACTATCATGTTGGTATATTTCAAGTTATGGCTTCTTTCTAACTGCTTCAACATGCTTAAAAGACAATTTAAATTTCCATTTAAAATAAAGGAAAATAAATAAATTTAAAATAAAGCGCAAGAAAGGGACATTTCTTACAATGACCTCTCACAAACAAGTTTCACTTCAAGAAACAAAAAAACAGAAGATTCGTGCTCCAGCATGTGTAGAATCGGTACAAAGCACTGTGATGAGTTTCTCACATACAGTACATCAGTTTAACTTTTTTTCTGCCTGGTACCCTTGAGCTGGATCCGTTGTGTTTGGTTGATTTGGTTGCTTTTGAGATTCTTAAAGAATCCCAAGGCCATTTCATGCCACTATCAAGTGCAAAGTCCCATTATTTGCATGACTCCGTCTCCATCACGATGCTTTGGCATATCCTTATTGGTTCATGGATGTCAAAAGCCATATGATTGGATTCCAAGGAGAAGACATGTTGAATATTAACATGTCATAAACGGCCACATAGAAGCTGTAAGCAAAATTACTGGATACAACTAAATACTGAATGTATATAATGAAATGAATATTCATAAACTAAGTAAGATTCTTCCCTGTTCAGAGGAAGACCTGCTCATAGAGTCTATAGTCTTTTCCATCAAACAACGTGCCAGTCTTGGGTTGAGAATTGAAAAAATATTAGCAGTGTGAAGCGTCACGATCTCGGGGGTCTGTAGCAGATTCACTCTCTTCGGGAATGTCCTGCAAATCTGTGGGAGTAAAAAAAAAAACCTTAAGTAAAAGGTTTAAGAAACTGTACGTACACATTTAACCAGTGTTGCCAAGTCCAGAGTTTTCACTGTTGTCGCCGGTTGAAGCGATAATGTGATTTAGCCCCTGGAATGCAAATTTACCAGAGGATGCTCGCCAAAAAAAAATTTATTTTACCCCTGGAACACAATTTTTACCCCCTCCAAAATGCAAATGGGCTAGTTTTGTGTAGCAATTGGGTGGGTTTTGTTGCGAAGACCTGGCAACTCTCAATTAAACAGAAATGAGGCAGTTAAGAAGTTAAGATGCTTTAAAATTTTACCAAATGATTTGGATGACATGAATAGCTTCTTGACAATGTCATTTACAGAATAAACTAAATCTGTAAATTTATTCAAAATTAACACTAGATAAGCCAAATAAAGTTAAAATTGCCTTTGGAAAGTAATTTGTTTTACTGGACAGTTGGCCTGTAAACTTCAAGAACGGCAACATAATACATGGTTTAAGTCAAGTAAGATCCTCAGCAGAAATATGAAATGGGGAAAAAACAGTCTGATAATTAATTTTTATGTTTTTTTTTTTTTCATTAAAAATAACACTAAATACAGTTTTACAGTTGGTTGGAAATATTTATGACCAATACATTTTCTCATTGTAATTCAGTGGACAAGCCTGACAGACATTTATTCAACATTTATTCATTTATTCTGACAGACTGGGCACCATTTAAAAAATAAATAAATAAACAAAATAAAATTTTAAATTTTTTACATTTTAAAAACTTATACTACCATTCAAAGGTTTAGGGTTAGTATGATCAAAAATACAGTAAAAACAATAATATTGTGAAATATTTGTACAATTCTATTTAAATATATTTTAAAATGCAGTTTATTACTGTAATGGCAAAGCTGAATTTTCGGCATCATTACTCCAGTCTTCAGTGTCACATGATTTTTCAGAAATCATTCTAGTATACTGCTAATAATCTGCTGCTTAAGAGACATTTCTTATTATTATGCACTGCTTAATGTTTTTGTAAAAAACATAATACATTTTTCAAAATACTTTAATGAATAGAAAGTTAAAAACAAAATGGCATTTTTTTTGTAATATTATAAATGTCTTTCTCTTAATAAAAGTTTTAATTATTGTTATTACATTACTGTTACTATTGTATTATTAGACTATGAGTGAAACCCTTTCACATTCAGTATGAGTAGAATTTCAGACACACCTCAAGACTGAAGTTATATTATCTCAAGGGGCTTTAAAAGTCAAGCCTTCTGTGTGTATAAGTGTATGTACGAAAGGTATGTTCAACGTGAATGACACACTAAAGCTCCGGGTGCGTTTATTGAGACGTTCACCCTACAATTTATTGCCATTATCCACCTATAATACACGTCTACAAATAATACACATAAATGTAGATTTTTTTCAATTTAGTCTAAGGAGGTTCTCCTGACTGACAGTTTAGTTTGTGTTACTGTACATTTGTCTATCTTCTGTGTGAATGTGGGTGAGTGTGGAAGGTTTAATGTGATAAATTCAATGTGTATGTGTGTTATGCACATTGATTGCATAAGCATGTGTAGGCTGATGTTAGTGTAACAAAGGGCCAAAGTTTACAGTGTTCTAGGTGAAGCGCATCTACGCAGACTGTCTGATAAATATGTAATCGTTTTATATAAAAAAGGTGCAAAATCAGAACAACAAACTCCCTGGAATCCAGTTTCCTCTATCGCGCTAGTTTCTTGTATCGCTCTGCCTGTATCTTTTCCCCCCTCCTCATATAATAATGTATTGATTTATTAGGTAAGTAGATGCATAATAATATTATTATATCATTGATTTATATTTATATTTATTATTGATTTATTATTAATATATTATTTATGTTCATTCCAAATTCATAAGAAATGTAGAAAAAATAATTTTGCTCTTTAAAAACTATTTATATATGTACATATATTTGTATTATTATTACACAAATTATTTATTATTATTATACATATATTGTTTTATTGTATTAATTGTAAATGTATACATATATTTATATATTATTTATGTCTGCATACACTACCAGTCAAAAGTTTTTGAACAGTAAGATTTTTTTATGTCTTTTTAAAGCAGTCTTTTCTGCTCACCAAGCCTGCATTTATTTGATCCAAAGTACAGCAAAAACAGTACAATTGTGAAATATTTTTAATAATTAAAATGACTTTTCTGTTTGAATGTATCTTTTAAATGTAATTTATTCCTGTCATCACAGTAAAATTTTCAGGATCATTACTCCAGTCTTCAGTGTCACATGATCCTTTAGAAATCATTCTAATATGCTGATTTGCCATTCAAGAAACATTTATTATTACTATTATTATTATTATTATTATTATTATTATTATTAGCAATAATTAAAAACAGTTAAGAACATATTTTTGATAAATGGATATATCCAAAGATATAGACATCTTAGAAATGATAAAAATTAATGCTTTTATTTAGCAAGGATGCTTTAAATTGATCAAAAGTGATGATAAAGACATTTATAATATTACTAAAGATTTCTATTTCAGATAAATGCTGTTCTTCTGAACTTTCTATTCATCAAAGAAACCCGAAAAAAATTCTACTCTGCAACATAATAATAAAAAATGTTTTTTTGAGCAGCTTCTGAAGGATCATATGACTGGAGTAATGATTCAGAAAATTTTGCTTTAAAATCATAGGAATAAATTACATTTTAAAATATATTAAAATAGAAAAATGTTATTTTAAATAGTAAAAATATTTCAAAATTGTACTGTTTTTGCTGTACTTTGGATCAAATATATGCTTGGTAAGCAGAAGAGACTTTTTTTAAAAAAAAAAAAAAAAACATTAAATCTTACTGTCCAAAAACTTTTGACTGGTAGTGTATATGCATTTATATTTGTTATATATTATCATTTTATATTACATTAATTATAAAAATATACATTTTTTATATATGTATTATATGCATTTATATCAGTTCTAATAATGTCATTCTGTGTCAATCTACAGACCTCTGGGACTTTCTGAACGTGGAGACACTCTCGAATCCACCTCGTCGTCATCATCGTCATCAGATATCGCATCCACTTCCACATCACTGCATTCCTGCAGGCCGTCTGATTGGTCCATCGATTCCTGGCTAGCCAGTGGGGTGTCAGTATTGGGGTCGGTATCGCTCTCTCTGCGAGTTGATGGGCCCTTGAGAAGCAATGAGAAGCAAATGAGATTTGGGAGCTACTCCATTGTAGCTCTTGCATACTTCCTCTCCATTACTTCAAGATCATTGCAATGCTTGTTGACAAACTTTGCTTCTGAATGTAAAAATGAATTTAAATTCTGATTTAGACCAAAAACATGCTAAATACTCTAAAATGAATTCACCTGTGAACCTGCACTTCCAGCTCCATCCCCTAGAGTGGCGTTATTGGTCTTAAGATCCCTGAGCTGTTTCTCCAGCTGGGCTCTGGCTCTCTCACTGTCCCTGAGTTTGCCCTCTGCTCCCCTGAGGCGTCCGAGCTCCTCCTGCAGCAGACTGTGCTGCCGCTGAAGCAGAGCCAGCTCTCCCAGCGTGCCGATATCGCTCGCTCCATCCCGGGACAGGGAGCGGACCGTACGAACCCCTGGGGTGGCCGGGGAGACAGAGCTCTCTTGTAGTTTGAGCTCTAAGATGGAGTCCTGTCGTATCACCACACCCTAGGAGAGCATGAGATTTTGGCCTCAATGATGGTTCATTTTGGATCCCGTCAGTGCTTAAAAGAATATGTGACACATGTATTTTGCAATGCACACATACCTGCAGAGCGTGTAACTGAGCACTGAGATTCACCAGCCTCTGTGACACCTCCTGAAACACAACAGACATTCAGATGCAAAATAATGTAAATAATAATAATATAAATATATAAATACACACACTAGTCTATATAAGCCTGGAAATTTTGGTGTCTTTGTAATATTTGTAGAAAGCTAGTGAGGCACAGCAGAGCGTTTTTGCATATAACTGGTAAAATTTAAAAACTAATTCATTCCAATAATGGAATTACAGTCAATCATTTCACCTAATCATGTGTTATAGTCCATCTGCTTGTTTTTTAAATGCACTTTTTGTAACATAAGACATAATCAGACTCATGCATCACTAAGCAATTTTCAAGCTTTCAAGATCCATGGTCTGTGTTGCATTAGTTTGCATAAGTTTATGATGTGAAATAATTGCTTTCTATTTGAATACATATTAATATTAATCTGTTAATTATAATAATATTTAATCTATTTGTAATACATATATTTAATACATAATACATAAAATATATTTTTTCTTGTGAAGGCAAAGCTAAATTTTCAGCATCATTACTCCAGTCTTTAGTGTCAGTTGATTCTTCGGAAATTATTCTAATATGCTGATTTGGTGCTCAAGAAACATTTATTATTATTATCACTGATGAAATTGTATTTTTTAAAAAATAAATAAATAAATAAATAATATTAAATTATTATATTATTAATATATAATAAATTATATATATTTATTTCATCAGTGATATATATATATATATATATATATATATATATATATATATATATATATATATATATATATATACATACACTGATGAATAGTAAAAATTCGGGATTCATTGATGAATAGAAAATATTTTGTAACATAAAAGTCTTTACTGTCACTTTGATCATATTAATGCATCCTTGCTGAATAAAAGTATTAATTAAATGTAATAATAATAATAAAAAAAGTTACTAATCCCAAACTTTTGAACTTCTAATTGGGGCCCTATGAAATCTGTTATATTTTTTTTCCAAATTCAGTTTATTTATTTATTTATTTATTTATTTCAAATTCCGTTTTTTCCATTTAAATTTTTCTAGACTCTTTTTTAATGGTTCAATAAAAAAAGTACTCAAAAAGCATACAGAATTAATTAAAATCATGAAACTTACATACGTTTCATTTTTTTTTCTCAAATTCAGTTTTATTTTTACCAAATTCCATAAGTTTTCTGATTCCATTTGAATAGTTGCATTAAGTTTTCTCTGATTAACTTATTTTATAAAAAAAAATATATATATATTTATTATTTTATATTATTTGTTCACAAATTTTTAAAATTATTATTTTTTAATAATTATTATATTACTCTTATTTTTATTTTATTATTTAATTTATTGATTTTTTTATTTTTATTTTATTTTTTTCAGAAATATTGTGTTGTGTACTTACATTTTTCTAATAAGTTCTGGTAAATATTTTTTCTGGTAAATATTCCTTAAAAAATAATCTTTTAATAATAATTTAATAACTATAATTAAGTAATTTTTTCTATCAAAGTTTCTTCAAGATAATAAAGCAAATGAGACTCAAGAAGCCGTGGTTTACCATGAATTTATAACAGCTAAGGCACGACACGAAGCGAAAAAAAAAACCTTATAAACTGTTATAAATTCACTGTAAACCATGGCTTCACGGGGCTTATTGCTTTTATAAAACGGTTATCCCATATACGTAGTAAGGTTTCACAAAATAAAACAGAACAAAGTGTAATGACATTAATAAAAAAAAGTATTCTTCCACCAAACAATGTAGTTCCTCAGAAACAGTTGTGGTTGCAACAAAGTGGTTGCCAAGCAACACTCAGAAGTAAACAAAGGTGTATGTTCGTAGAGTAATTTGCAACAGCTCTGAACGTGGCTCAACCAATCAGAATCAAAAAACATATCTGTTTTATAAACAAACTTTTATTTAAGATTGCTGTGAAGCTTCTGTTTGTATATAATATAATGATATATACAGTAAATTCTATTTTTATGACTGGATTCCGTGATTCCGTCCACGTTTTCCAAATAGCAAAAATCATAGGGGCTTAATTTATCTGTCAGTACATGAAAAAGCAGAAGTTAGAGTTTTTCATACTGCCTGCATGTATTGCAAAATCCAGATGCTAAGCTTTTAAATCACAAGCTATTTTGTGCTTGTTTTTTTCAATTAATTTATTAATTTGCTAGTCACTCCAGTTTATCGGTTAGTGTTATCAGCCCATATATTTGCGCTGACATACATTCAGCACATCCCTACACAGCGAACATTAAGCCTAAAATGTCAGTACCTCACTTGGTGTCTTGTCTTCCATTTGATTCCCATTACCATCCTGTAGAGAATATGGAAGTTTTAGCATTATTCACACAATCAAAATTCTGCACCAGCATATTAATTCAAAAGCTTTCATTTGTCAGCACACACTGAAAAGCACTGTCTTGCTATGTGTCGATGAAAAGGGAGATGAAGCGCAGCTTTCAAGCACCAGTGGTGAGTCGTGATGGAGAGTTTTTGGTAGATTCAGGTTGCTATGGAAACCTGCGAGTTTCAGATGGGCTTGGAAAATGACTAATTTTTTTTTTTCAGGATTACATAAAAACTCAGCAATAGCATTGAACCATCTTACTATGTGCAAAATTATTACATTTTATAAAGAATATTTGACGCAGGTCAATGTGGATGGCAGAGAAGTGTGATAACGAACAGCACTAACACTAACATGGATCCAAATAGTCAGCATATTTTCGGACAAAATGTTAGTTTTGTGTACCTGAGCAGCTTGGTTCTCCTGAGAGCCATTGACTAATACCTCTTGTCCATCTAGAAGAATGAAGGAAGCACAATGGTCAGATAAAAAGGTATATTTAGCCAATCAGACACACTAAAAGCACATTCATTTACATAGTGCGTGTTGTGTGTTTGACACCTACTGATTACTAGCGCTCCAGTGTGGTTGTGATGGCCGTTAGAACTGCAGGGCAGAGGAACCTCAAAATTGGATCCTAATAACAGCTCTGTCAATCTGTCCACTGCAGAGAGCGAGAGAAAAAGGTACATAATGACATTTTACAAGATATTATTGAAGATCTGAGCATGAGCTCATAAGATTTAGCTACAATGCTTTGTGAACTTTCCAATATAGGGGGGAAAAAAGAATATTAAACCTTTTTATTTTTTTATCTAATTATTTACATTTAATTATTTAAGATATTTAAAGATTTTTAATCTATACAAACTAAAAACATACATATAAAACACAACTAAAAATGGTACTTTGATGATCTGTCATTTATTTATTCAGAGGTTTGAACAATATTTTATATATTTGAAATATTTTTAATTGTTACAATGTTAAAACTTTACCAGCTTTATTTGAATATCTGAAAAGCAGACATTAATTTAAATGCTGAAAATATATGTTTATTAATTTTTCCAAGATTTTTAAGATTTTTTATCTATGAAATAAACAAACAAAAATACTTTCGGAAAAAAGTTTGCTTCTGTTTTCACTAATGTAATCTGTCATTTAATGTAATCTTGCTGATTCATTAATTTATTAGATGCAGATTCAAAGCTTTTAAGATTTGGTCAATATTTTATATATTTGAAATATTTTTAATTTCTACCATGGCAACACTTTAAAGCTTTTATTTGGATATCTGAAAATCTGAAATGAATTTAAATGTTAAATATATATATATATATATATATATATATATATATATTTATATTATTTATATTATTATTTATTATATATTATTTTTTAATATTATTTATATTATTATTTATATATATATATATATATATTTTTTTTTTTTTTCAAGATATTTAAGATTTTTTAATCTCTATGAACTAAACATATAATTAATGTATTTGCTTCTGTTTTCACTAATGTAATCTGTCATTTATTCTGATGAGGTGCCGATTTATTAATTTATTAATTCATTCATTAGATTCAAAGCTTTTATGATTTGGTCAATATTTTATATATTGGAAATATTTTTAATTGCTACCATTGCAAAACATTAATGCTTTTATCTGGATATCTGAAAATCAGACTTTAATTTAATTGTTAAAAATATATATTTCTTAATTAAAAAAAAAAAAAAAAAAAAGTTATCTCTGTGAACTAAACATAAAATAAAACTGAAAAAGTATTTCTGAAATATATTTGCTTATGTTTTCTCTAATGTAATCATTTATTCAGATGCGGTGCTGATTTATTTAATTTATTAATTCATTCATTAGATGCAGATTCAAAGCTTTCATGTTTTGGTCAATATTTTACATATTTAAAGGAACCGTATGTAAGAAATTTATTTCAGTTAATCATAAAATGGCCCTGACATGTCACTAGACATTAAGAAATCATGTTCATTTCAAATACTTATATCACTGACAACAGTGGTCCGGCCAGGATATTGTCATTTAAAAGTGAAAGTTGCAGCCCTCAACTGATGTTGATGTTGTCATGTTGTGTTTTGGTCTGAGGCGCCACCCTCCAGCTATCTACCAATCACGAAGTCAGCAGAGTTTCGTCATCCGGGTTGCCAGCTCTGCTCTAGTTACAGCTGCAGCTACGAACGTGTCGGAGAAAACATGTATAAAGTTACAAAACCTAAAAGACCTCGTTATGAATTCGAAGCTTCCGTACACAGTGGATTTTCCACGGTCGCCCGTGCTAAATGCGTTCATAAAAAGCTTTATATCACACCACTAGCACGGTATGAAAACAATCTATGTTCCGACTGAAATGTGGTATTACAGTACATCTTTACGAAATATTTGGCTAATCGCCTTTAGTACATTTTTGCAACACATAATTACTTCGCAAAACATCTCTCGTGAAGCATAAACATAAGTAACAGAAGAAAAAAAACCTTATTGTGTAGGACTCGTCACTTGCCATTGGAAGCTCCTTGTAGCAGCCTACGTTCCTGCGGAATCCTGCAGCTTAGCTGGCAACCTCGAGTCAGGGGGGAGGGGGAGCGGATACGCCGTTCTACAGTATTTTGAAAGTGATTGCAGTACCAGCTTTGGCCACAATCCTACATACGGTTCCTTTAAAATATTTTTAATTGCTACAAAGCCAAAACGTTATCTGAAAATCTGAAATTAATTTAAATGTTAAAAATGTATGTATTTGTTAATATTTCCAAGATATTTAAGATTTTTAATTTCTATGAACTAAACATATAAAATAAAACTTAATACTTTCTGAAATACTTTCTGTATATATAATATATTTGCTTCTGTTCTCACTAATGTCGATTTATTAATTTATTAACTAATTTATTAAATGCTGATTCAAAGCTTTTATTTGGATATTAAACATTTTTATACTTTATATAACCAGAGCATTTTTATGGCTGTGCTTTTTGGAAAATAAAATAAAATAAAATAAAATGGTAACACTTTACAATAAGGTTCATTGGTTAACTACTTTAGTTAACATAAACTAAGAATATACAATGCTTCCACAGCATTTATTAATGCTAGTTCATGTTAATTTAACATTTACATTTACTAATGCATTACTAAAATCAAAAGTTGTGCTTGTTAACATTAGTTAATGCACTCTAAACTAATATGAACTTTCAATGAATGACTGCATTTTCATTAACTAATGTTACCAGAAATGAATAAATACTGTAATAAATGTATTGTTCATTGTTCATCCATGTTAGTTAATACATTAACTAATAGAACCTTATAGTAAAGTGTTACCAATAAAATGGCAATGGCATATTGCAAAAACATTGTTGGCCTGCTTACTCACAGTGTGAATACTGTAACCTATTAACATGGGTGGTGAAATAAAAACGCTCTAAAGGGTAAAACTAGCCTCAAACAGGTGGAACACCCTGCTTCGGCCACAAATGTAACATCCTGTCTGTCTTACCCTCAGTTATGGCCTGTGTGAGCAGCTGTTCACCGCGCGGTGCCTGGGGAGAATCGCCTCTGAACAGGTTTCTGGAGCAGGACGGCAACATGACCTCATAACCTTCCATGACCTCTGCCAAGTCAGAGAACAGGGTGACCCGCTCCTGAAGCAGCTCTAACACCTCACTGTCTTTCTGCTGGATATCAGCTGAAACAGAAAGAACGAGGAACAAAACGCTTGTTAGAATAAAACATCAACGTCAGCTTCTTCACACTCAAGACAGTGGCTTTGTTCCGCCTTCAAATTCTGTGTAAAGATGTCAACACACAAAAATCGGTGTATGTCAAGACAACTTGTTTTTTACTAGCTAGCTCGTTTGTTTTAAGAAAATGTCTTGTGATAGGTAACCAAATGATCTGACAGATGGATGAAAAAGCTTGTTTGAGCTTTTCAAAATGATTTTATGCTTCTGTCAATCCTTCAATGCTTATCCCACTGAAGTGATTCATCTTTTGAAAAAAAAAAAAAAAAAATATCTGAATGAAAATGTGTTTGTCCCAGTGTTGGGAGTGTGAATGTGTGTGCGTTAGAAACCTTTGAGTCTTCGCAGAAGGGCCTTGTCCTCTGTTTCTATAAGGGGGAATTCTTCTCTTGATGGACAGCTGTGTGACAAAACAATGAAGGTGAATGAGAATAACCATTAGAAACTGTAATTTAGTAACTTTTAGTGAATGTTCATTAACACCTAAGTCATCTATACACTTTTGTGCTTTTACAAGGACAAATTTAAAATGTGGAGTCTTACTCTTTTGGAAAGTTTGTGCTTCCTTTGGTAAGTTATTTACTTTTTTTCTGAAAGAAGTGACTAGAATTTATTCATTTTGAAAGTGTAAGTGTATCGCAGGGGACAGTCCGGGAACTCCCAGGGACCAGCAAGAGGTTATTAGGATGGCAAAAAAGTTTAGTAAAAACTGTATTAAAAATATAAATAATTATTATGAATAATAGTAATAATATTACTTACAAGTTTTTGAACAGTAAGATTATTAATGTTTTTTTAAAGAGTTTTCTTCCGCTCACCAAGGCTGCATTTAATTGATCCAAAGTAGAGAAAAACAGTAAAATTTTGAAATATTTTTACTATTTAAAATAACTGTTTTCTATTTGAATATATTTTAAAATGTAATTTATTCCTGTGATCAAATGCTGAATTTTTTTAGCATCATTACTCCAGACTTCAGTGTCACAATCCTTCAGAAATCATTCTAATATGCTGATTTGCTGTACAGGAAAGATTTATTATTATTAATCAATATTTAAAACAGTTGAGTAATTTTTTTTCAGGATTCTTTGATGAATAGAAAGATCCAAAGATCAACATTTATCTGAAATAAAAAGCGTTTGTAACATTATACACTATACCATTCAAAAGCTAGAGTCAGTATAATTTTTTATTTTTTGAGAAAGAAATTCTAGAAATTAATACTTTTGTTTAGCAAGGATGCTTTAAATTGATCAAAAGTGATGATAAAGACATAATGTTACTAAGTATTTCTATTCCAGATAAATGCTGTTCTTCTGAACTTTCTATTCATCAAAGAAACCTGAAAAAATTCTACTTAGATGTTTTCAACATAATCAAAAATCAATGTTTTTTCAGCAGCAAATCAGAATATTAGAATGATTTCTGAAGGTTCATGTGACTGAAGTAATGATGCTAAAAATTCAGCTTTGAAATCACAGGAATAAATTACATTTTAAAATATATTCAAATAGAATAGAGTCATTTTATTTAATTTTATTTTAAATTTCAAAATCTGTTTTTGCCCTACTTTGAATTAAACAAACGCAGGCTTGGTGAGCAAAAGAGACTTTAAAAACATTAAAAATCCCACTGTTCAAAAACTTTTGAGTGGTAGTGTTTATAAATAATATAATACATTATATAGTGCATCAACTTTATTATTATTATAATAAATATTAATATGCAGAATAAAATAAGAATTACTATTATTAGTTACTATTGTTAATTTATTAATATTATTAGTACTACTACTAAAAAACAAACAAATAAATAAATATTTATTTATTGTATTTGACATTATTGCCTGTAATATCACGTTTACTATTTTTTTCCACACAGCATAAATGGTATCTTTTCTTATTTGTTTTTATATATTTGGAAAAAGGTGTTCTTTGCAAGCTGTTAAGTTTGTTTTTGCTGAGTTGTAATATAAACAAAGGGCAAGTCAAGCTGCCCACAGAAGTGACATATCCCTTCGAAAATGTCCCGCCCCAACGTCCTGATTCAAGAAAATACAAAGGAACAATACAGAAAAGTGCTTTCATGGGATTTTCTATTCAATTGCAAAGATAGAGATGCCTAAAAAGTCAAGCGGTAGCTGTGAGCGCTGTGCGGACTGTAAAGAACTCGATTTTGCATGCATGTACCTGCTGATGGTTTGCTGTATGAGCCGTATCCAGGTGTTTCTGTCGTCTTTGGATGCGGCGTACAGCTCGTACATCTCAGGTGGGCTTGACTCACTGCTGATCAGGAACAAGCCTCGCTCCTGATTGGCTATGTCTCGGACCAAGAGACTCTGCAGTGAGACCACAGCAGACTTATCCTATGGAGAGAATAGGAAGAAAAGAAATATAGCTGTTTGTGTACAGATTTTCACAAATAAATCTTTCACGCTTAGTAAACTAATGACACATTCCTCTTTATCAAGCCTCACAATTTGAGGCATCACAGGATGAGTTACGTGCAAACTTACCAAACTTGCAAAGATGAACCGCTGATCTTTCTCTTGCATGAATACTAGAATATCAGTCATCAATATAACCTGAACATCTACAACGCAAAGAAAACAGGAAATTCTGTACATTAAAACACCCACAGAAAATGACATGTGAGCTTATATAATAGCATGGTTGTCTCTCTCCCTCTCACACAGACACGTATCACATCACACTTCCTCATAAACACAGTCTTCACTACCTTTGAGGCGAGAGCTGGGCGTTTTCCAGAGCAGCGTGCCTTCGTGTATCAGCTGCCTGCGGAGCAGTTCGGCTGGCCTGAACAGGGCTCCGGAGCGGAGTTTAGCCTCGGCCCGTGGGTCGACCCTGGACCGGATCTCCTGCAGCCGCTGCGTCCTTTCAAGCTCCAACACTTGTTGGTCCACCGAACAGAGCAGCTCCCGTATACAAGACAGAGCCTGAGACAGACCTGCAGCTTCCTCTTGATTGTCTGCATTGTTACACACAATAATCAGTCTAAAATGTCCATAACTGGGGCATTATGACACTTATGTATATAATACAAATATATAAAAATATATATTTTTAAATTATATACAGTTAAGGTCAAAAGTTTACACACACCTTGCAGAATCTGCAAAATGTTAACTATTTTACCAAAATAAGGGAGATCTTAAAAAGTGCATGTTGTTTTTTTAATTTACTACTGACCTGAATAAGGTATTTCACATAAAAGACATTTACATATGGTCCACAAGAGAAAAGTTCAAAAGTTTACATTCACCTGATTCTTAATACTGTGTTCTTACCTGAATGATCCACAGCTGTGTTTTTTTGTTTAGTGATAGTTGTTCATGAGTCCCTTGTTTGTCCTGAATAGTTAAACTGCCCGCTGTTCTTCAGAAAAATCCTTCATGTCCCACAAATTTCAGCATTCAGCATTTTTGTGTATTTGAACCATTTCCAACAATGACTGTATGAATTTTAGATCCATCTTTTCACACTGAGGACAACTGAGGGACTCATATGCAACTATTACAGAAGGTTCAAACGCTCACTGATGCTTCAGAAAGAAACATGATGCATTAAGAGGCAGGGGGTGAAAACGTTTTGAAATTAAAGATCAGGGTGTTCTGCACTTATTTTGTCTTCTGAGAAACATGTAAGTATCTTCTGTGGCTTCTGAAGGGCAGTACTTAATGGACCTCAAAATCACACAGTCATTGTTGGAAAGGGTTCAAATACATAAAAATGCAGAAAAACCAAATAATTTGTGGAATTTGTTTTAAAGAACAGCGGACAGTTTAACTGTTCAGGAAAAACAGGGGACTCATGAACAACTATTACTAAAAAAAATGAGTGGATCATTCAGGTAACAACACAGTATTAGGAATCGAGCGTATGTAAAGTTTTGAATGGGGTAATTTTTATAAATTCAACTATTATTTTCTCTTGTGGACTATATGTAATCATCTTTTATGTGAAATATCTCATTCAGTTCAGTACTAAATAAAAAATAACATGTCGTTTGTATAATCCCTCTTATTTTGGTCAAATATTTAACATTTTACAGATTCTGCAAGGTGTATGTAAACTTTTGACCTCAACTGTATATTATTTTAAGAGGACACCTTTTATCTATACGGCTGTGTCTTACCTTTGGTGTTGTCATAGATACGTTGCACCAGGACGGGGTATTTAGTGATGCGTTGAGTGACCAATAAGATGCACTCCTGGAACCCATGGCGACGCAGTAGAGGACCCCGACCCATTCTCTGAGAAGGACAAAGACAATGATAAATGGACTGTTAACTGTTTCTGCCGCTAAGGTTGTATCCAAAATCTACAGCAGCTGCTATTCCCAGTCCGCCAGATTTGTGTTTGAAGGCACCTGCTAAGGAAACTGATTTTGGAAAGATAGCATAAAATCTTGTCTAATGAGCTAGAGCAAACTGAACTGAGCTTAAAGCTAACCAAGCAAATATTTAATGACTAAAATATCAATTTCTCAGTAGATGTCTGACAGTAGAAGTAAGAAAATTACTTAAAAATAAGAAAAATACTTAAAAAACATCAAATTTTAATACTGTAAAATCTTGCCATGAAAAATAGCATTTTATGCTTATATGTCAAAAAAATAATTCTATAATAAATGTTAATAATTTTTTTTGCAACATATAATATAAAAACATGTATAATATAGCTATATGTAATATAGTATGTATTTTCATTTTGGTCAGAATCTTTTAAATACTTTCGTCTTGCCATGAAAATACCCTTTTATGCATCAATCAATTAATCAATCAATCAATCAATCAATAATTTACTGGTTTCGGAAAGAAGTTAAAGGGATAGTTCACCCAAAAAAGTGAAAACTCTGTCATTAATTACTCACCCTCATGTCGTTCCCAACCTGTAAGATCTTCATTCATCTTCGAAACACAAATTAAGATATTTTTGATGAAATCTGAAAGCTTTAGCACAGACAGCAACACAACTGAGACATTTAAGGCCCAGATAGGTAGTAAGGACGTCATTAAATTAGTCCATGTGAAATTACTAGTTCAACCTTAATTTATGAAGCTATGAGAATACTTTTTGCGTGCAAAGAAAACAAAAATAATGACTTTATTCAACAATTTTTTCTCTTCGATGGGCATTCACGAGAGCACAATGTGTGCCTTGAACGTGGGACTTGTGTTGCTGTCTATGCAGGGTCAGAAAGCTCTCGAATTTCATCAAAAATATCTTAATTTGTCTTCTGAAGATCAGTGAAGGACTTATGGGGTTGGAACAACATGAAAGTGAGTAATTAATGACAATTTTCAATTTTGGATGAACTATCCCACCAGTATCGGACAGAAGTTTACTGCTGGACTTTGTTTTATCAAATAGGAAAGCGGCGATTTTGACAAGAAAGTGCACACACAAACCTAGGTGTGCTACTGCTCCGACAATATTTAACTTTTTAAATAAAGGAGTGCATTCAATAACATTTGATTTAGTATTGGTAATCATGACATATCACTGGTTTTGTTATCATGACAGCCCCACACTAAGCTATTACAAACTAAATAAAAGAGCCGAACGCGATCATGATACCTGAAAATCAGATGATTCACACATCTGTGAGAGTTTGCAGGCATTTAATCCATTAATGCACCCACCCACCATCATTTATCACTCAGTACCACTCTGTCCTCCCACTTGCAACACACGAGACAACACCTGACCCGGTTACGCAAACAAAAAACGCACCCGGACGGCAAACACCCTCGTCAGGTCCCTCTTGTTCTTACCCGTATAAAGAGCTGCAGTCTCTTGTCTCTGGCCAGCAGCTCTTTGTAGAGTTTGACGGCCTTCATATGACGACTGCAGAACTCAGAATACGCCTTCAGCATCTCGTCAGCGCACTGACCTGAGAACTGGCGTACACACAAAGACAGTGCACTATGAACATTTTGCTCCTTGAAACCTGAAAGCTTTTAGCCTCCCACTCTCATACACCCAGAGAGAATGACGTTTCAATTTCCATCTGTCACTTGTTCTTTCTTTTTGACTTTTCACTGCCTCTACATCATGACATCATGTGTTTGTCATTCAATGTAAGGTGTTGTGATTAAAAACACTTTTAAAACAGAGCCATTAAATTTTGTTCCACTGTCGCATAATTAAACCTGTTTATTTTTTACATTAATGCACTGAAATTGACAGCTCTAATTTTTGCCACAATTTAATCTGGTAATTAAACCAGATACATTCGTCTAAAATCACTTAAGGCAGGCCAAATGTAATCAAATGCATTTATACCCCATTCCTCCCACCTAAATTCACAATTGCACTCCTACCTGCTGTATTAACAAATCGCTGATTTGAGTGATGGTGAAATTGTTTGTGCTGTCAGGTTGCAGGCTTTGAGCGCGCCGTGTGAGGAGCTGCGTGAGGAAGTGTGTGTGAATCGTCAACAGGCGCTCCAGGCATGGAAACAATGCATGCACGACCCCCGGCTCCAGCTGCACGTCCTCCAGCATACCCCGCCTGAACACACCATCCATGATCCGCAGGGTTCGAACGTGATGGAGCTCTGTCTGGATCAGCTCTGAAAAGACATCTGAGAGGTTATTAAAGGGGTCATTGGATGGCCATTTTCCACAAGTTTACATGAATCGTTAGGGTCTTAATGAGAAGTCTATAACTTATTTTGTTTAAAATTTCTCAGTGGTAGTGTAAAAAACACCTTTTCAGAGTGAGCCATTTCTTTGCATGTTCCTTTAAATGCTAATGAGCTCTGCTCACCCCGCCCCTCTCTTCTGTGGGCTGACAAGCCATTCTGTTTACTTTAGCCGCGAAACTTGCTAACTAGCACATTATTAGGAAAGGTGATTTGCAAAGATGCATAAAAACCCCTTATACTCACTTCTGCTGTGATGATTCGCGCAAACAGACGCATTTAGGCAGATCAGGGATCTGCGCATTTCTTTCAAAAACGAAAGTAATGTTAATCCTCTGGATCTTCAGCAGCTCAGATGTGGGGAGTAAATGACGACTGCTATGTTCATTATTACATCCAACAACAAAACACCTCAATCGCTCAATAGGAGACATTCTTGTCTACCCATCCATAAGTGTTTACAGCTCACTAAGGGCGGGTCTAAAGTAAGACGGTCTAGTCAATCAACTATCGTCGGAGTGGCCTTGGTCTGTCTGACGTCACATAGACAAGATGCTGAGAACGGCTTAATTTGAAAAAGGGGATATTACTTATCATTACTTTGCATCCGATGAAGGTGTGAAATGCAATATTTATCGGGCCTTTGTTGGCCATTTAGCCCAAATGAATGTCTTTACTGAGGGTAGCATGTTAAAGGGACAGTTCACCCAAAAATGAAAATTACCCCCATGATTTACTTACTGTCAAGCCATCCTAGGTGCATATGACTTTGAATGGATGTTGAGGTTTTGAAGTCCAATAAAGTGCATCTATCCATCATTAAAAGTACTCCACACAACTCCAAGGGGTTAATAAAGGCCTTCTGAAGTGAAGCGATGTGTTTGCGTAAGAAAAATATCCATATTTAAAACTTTATAAATCGTAACCTCTAGCTTCCGCTAACTGTAGTACACACATTCACGAGAGAGTGGCGTTCTATTGGATGATGTAGGATGCGTAGCGTAAGCTCCGGTTAGAATATGTAAATCTCATAAAAACCAAGTTTTGTTTACAGCAAAGGAAGACCAGTCTCCTCATGGCTTATATTGAAATCCTCCAAATTTTTCTTTACATCTCCTTGTTTTGTACTTCAAATTCGTGACTGGTGTTTTATTTTGCTTTCTCCTCTGTGCTTCCGCTACACCTACATCCTACACCATCCACTGGAATGCCACTCTTTTGTGAACGCACATACAGCAGTTAGCGGAAGCTAGAGATTATAAAGTTTTTAAAGTTTTAAATATGGGTGTTTTTTTCTTACACAAACGCATTGATTTACTTCAGAAGGTCTTTATTAACCCCCGGAGCCATGTGGAGTACTTTTTATGATGGATGGATGCACTTTATTTTGCTTCAAAATCACAACAGCCATTCACTGCCATTATAAAGCTTGAAAGTGCCAGGACATTTTTTAACATAACTCCAATTGTATTCTGAAAGAAGAAAGTCATATACACCTTGGATGGCTTGAGGGTGAGTAAATCATTGGGTAATTTTAATTTCTTGGTGAACTATCACTTTAAATGTGATGTAAGTGAAAACAAGGTGGTGAGGCATAGAAGTACAGTTCATTCCATCTGTTGTACTACCATCTGTGTGCCTTAGCATCGATTGTTTAGCCAACAATTGTGCATGCGGATTTCTTTCATTTAGATTATCTTTTCAGATATGCATAAATTCACTTATAGCATTTAAGAGACACTTAAAGAGTACAATGTGAACAGATTGTACGTCTATCCCTCAATGCCTCATTTTCATACTCTAAAAAATAAATACAGTGTCTGGAAAGGCATTACTGTTTATCTAAGAGCAATTAATAGCATTTTTATCAGGATGCAGAGTCAACTGCCCATTTACAGTCATAAACACGCTTTGATCCTAGACTTAGATCTGTGTTTTGTCTAACCATAGATGACGTCCTGTCTCTTGATAACATCTTTACGGTGGGTCTGCAAGTAGGTGGAATCTACAGCCATGCTCCAGGAATCTGCTTCAAACTCCCGGCCTTCAAAATCCAGATCTTCCAGCAGAGAGGTGAAGTAGCCCTCTCCTAAAAGCAAGAGAAAGAATAATAATAACCATTTCTGTATTATAACTTCAGTTTGAAGGCAAAAAGGTTGATCATGAAATTTGGGAAATGATCAACAGTCAATTACACCAATCATAAATTGCAGCTTTAAATTTCCTAAAAATTTGAATATGGCTGCATTTATTTGGATCAAAATATAGTAGAAGTTGTGAATATTATGAAATATTAGAACCATTTAAAAATGACAGTTTTCTATTTTAAAATATTTTAAAATGTCATCTATTCCAGAATTTTCAGCAGCCACTGCTCCAGTTTTTAGTATCACGTGATCCCTCAGAAATCAATCTAAAATGCTGATTTGGTGCTCAAGGAACATTTCTTATTATTATCAATGTTGAAAACAGTTGTGCTGCTTAATATTTTTATGAACACTGTTCAAAATAACATTAAAAAATATTTATTTGAAATAGAAATCTTTTATAGCGTTACAAATGTCTTTACTGAAATAAAATCCTGGATATGCATATCCTGGATATTGTACACCTACTGTGTTTAAATGCTTGTGTGTCTCCCCCTCGCGTGGTGTGTTTGTTGTGTCTGTGTGTCTCACCTTCATCATTAAGTGACTCCATGGACATGGTTCTGCTCCTGAAGTTGAGTGAGTCTGTGGATTGAGACAAGATCCTGCGCAGCCCCAGAGGAGAGTCATCATTCAGAGTCCTACACGCACATGCACACACACACACGCATACGCACGTGGACCACGTGCATGCATACAAACAGATGTACATGTATGCATGCAATCACATGCAAAAGACAAAAAAAGCAAAACGAAATGAGGCAGGCATCATAATCGCCACAAAAACAGAAAACACACACAACAAATTCAAAATAAAAATATATTAAATGAATTTGAAAATAAAGAACATAATGACTAATATATAACATTTAAACAAAACTGCTTACATTAAACTAAAACAGCCACAAACACACACATACAAAAAAGATAAAATGCACAATGAAATTATTTCGAGGGACTTGTTCATTTAGTGATTTGTTGGTATATTCTTCCGAAAAGTGTCCATTTAATGCATCTGTCTGCCATCGTTGTCACTCACCCTGCAATGTTATTGGTCGACACGCTCTTGGAAAGTAAAAGAGAAGACCGCCCTCGACGGGCCCCGAGTAGTGACTGGCGAAGACTGTCTGATGGGTAGATGGCAGAGTTCGGCCTTTCCTTTAAATGGGCTTCA
Source organism: Cirrhinus mrigala (assembly GCA_036247105.1). Classification (NCBI taxonomy): domain Eukaryota; kingdom Metazoa; phylum Chordata; class Actinopteri; order Cypriniformes; family Cyprinidae; genus Cirrhinus; species Cirrhinus mrigala. Next base: position 25,435,818 of record CM070025.1, on the reverse strand, counting down.
GAGAGACAGAAAACTCTTGTTTAGACTTGGTATTACTCAATTTTGGTCAATCATATTCACATGATCCTCTCAATGATATCTAATTTCAACTAGTCACAGGAGAAGCATCACCTGAAACAAGCTGCTCACACCAGATGTAAACAGTGCACTTGTTTCCATCACATCCTCACCTTTATTCCTCAGCGTCACATTCTGATAGGCCGAGTTGTTCCTCATCAGCGCCATTTTCTGTTGCTATTATGACACATACACACAGATCATTTTTTAAAATCTTTTTTATAAACCATATGAAGACAACTGACCCAATTTAGATTAACTTCTTCTACATCATACTATGAAAGCCAGTGTCTGCATGTCTGTGGTACATAATCCATTTGACAAGTATGTGCACTAATATCTCACCTTTTGTTTCATTTTGACACAGTTTGGTAGCGTGTCCCTGCAGCGGTTATGGATGGTGACATTACAGGCTAAAAAAAATGAGTAGACAGGAAAACCACAGTTATTTTATTTCTTCGTCAGACAGTATAGTCTTCACACAATCATATTTAAATGGAAATGTGATGAAGGATGATTGTGATCTTCTCACGGTCACATAACTTTTAAGTTGATTTCTGGTTGTTCTAAATTGGTCAGATGATTGACCTACTGTATTACTATGTGCTCATAACAATCTCCGCTACATAAATAGCTGGTTTATTGTTGATCTACTAGCTTAAACAGCTAGAAACAAACCAATAGTTCTCAAACACAGCTAGCAGCGTACAATGGATTTTCCAGCAAGGAAATACAAAAAAATCCCTCTAACCTCCTATCCTCTCTCCAATATTACAGCAAGCAATCAAGTAAATCTCAGATGTACTATACCCAGTTTTTGCCTCTCTTTCTCTCCTTCTTGACCTTTGTCCATGTTTGCGTTAAAATGCTTGCTCTAGATCTTCTTTACGGCATGCTACTAACAATCACTGAACATTTTCTCTGGTTACACCGTATTGCTTTTGTCTCTGAACCCCTATTGTTTCAGAACGGCTTTGCTTCCTGTTTTGAGGGTGGCTGGGAAGGAAGTGGGACGGGGTCTCCGGCGGGGTTTCCCTGGCCCGAATGCCCTACAACACACACCTACATTAGTCAAAATAACTACCCACGGAGCAGCAGAGCATCTCAGAAACGAAGCACTGTAGAGGAACATCTTATCTTAAATATAGACATAAATGAGACAATTATTACAGTAGAAATGTCCATTGATTCGACCGTAGGTAATCACAGCCATGCCGATATACAGCCATATGACATTGCTACGAGTGTGATATTGTGTTTATACAACAGCGTGACAGCATGAGTGTGTAAATACATAAGAAACAACAACGGAGTATCTTTAAATACGCTCTTTAGTGAGAACTACTTCCTTCCGGCATGGATTCAAATCTCAAGTCGACAATAAACAGCTAGGCCTCTAAGTCTCTGTTACTAATTGGAAAACGTCACTTTAGAACTAGTAATTAAGGAACGTTGAGTTACTTCATTGAAAGCTTATTGTATTACTGTATTAAAAGCTCACTGGTTTCATTAGTGCTGAACGGGTGCTGATACCCTGGAGCTCACATCTCCAAAAACACTGAAGCAAATTTTCATATAGACGTTATCTTTATTAACAAACCACATATTTGAAGTCTAGAGAAGTACATTCTTGTCTTAAAAAAACTATATTGTGTGACACAAAAACAGTATTATTTATACATTTATAGTGGATTTGACATTTGTTTTCAGAAATACTGCAAGTGAAGTATACAAGTGAAGTTCCGATATAACTAGAATATTGCACTCCTCTCAGCCAATCGGATCTGAGGACCAGAAAGAACTGCTGTATTATATATATATGAAGAGTTCAGATGCAAAACCAGCTAAATCCATCTGATGTCTTTCTTTCAAAAATGCATTTTTATCAGGCTCAGATGTATAGGTTTCTATGTAAGTCCTGGTAATTCTGATAGGGCAGACGCTGGTATTTTAGCGAGTTTGAAGAAAATGTATTTGATGGATGTATAATATGTGTTGAGAGCATTCACTCAGTATCATTATCTCATTTTTGACCGAGATGGCTTTTAGCTGGTTTTGCATCTGAACTCTTCATATATATATATATATATATATATATATATATATATATATATATATATATATATATATATATGTATATGTATGTGTGTGTGTGTGTGTGTGTGTGTGTGTATCAACAGTCTGGGATCAGTAAGATTTTTCATTTTTAAAGAAGCCTCTTATGCTTATCAAAGTTCCATTTCTTTGATCAAAAATATAGAAAAAAGTTATAAAATGATAAAATATTATTGCAATTTAAAATAATACTTTTCTATTTAAATATACTTTAAAATATAATTTATTTCTGTGATGCATGCTGAATTTTCATCAGCCATTACTCCCATCTTCAATGTCACACAATCCTTCAGAAATCTTTCTAATATGCTGCTTTATTATCAATGTTGAAAACAATTACGCTGCTTAATATTTTTTTGAAACCTGTGATACTTTTTTTTAGGATTCTTTGATGAATAAAAAAATTAAAAAGAACTTAAAAATAAAAAAAATATTTTCTAACAATATCAGTACTATCACTTTTTATCGATTTAACACATCCTTGTTTAAAAAAAAAAGTATTAATTTCTTTCAAAGCAAGAAAAAAGAAAAAAATTTACTGACCCCAAACTTTGAACAGTAGTGTATATTGTCAAAAAAAAATTCTAAATTAAATAAATGCTGTTCCTTTTAACGTTTTATTCATATATATACATAATTTAGCTGACAGACTATGTCATAATATAAAAATTCATGCTTCACCGCTACAGCTTTATGCATGAAGATGTCTTTTGCAGTTGCACTGTGACTCACTTTAGCAGAGTTTTGTTTTTAAGAGGGCGTATTGAGCTAAAAATATTTTAAAACACAGTGGCTCCTGTGTTCTGTTCCATTCCACCGCTCTTCGACCAGCTGTTTTTGATCGCAATAACCTTTCTGATGTAAACGCCCCTCTAACACGTGCATCTGATCGTGGTGAAACCAGCCCTTTATCCAGTGCTTCCTTAAAATGATTAGTCTGCAAGTCATTCTGGCAACCCGCTAAGTTAATTTTAAAAATTTGTAGTTTTTCACACCCTTATTCCCTACCTTTTACATCTACAAAACACGACAGCACATTTGTGTACGTACATTTATCTAATTCACTTTAAGATCGACTGCAAATCTGATCCCACTCAAAGGTGTTTGGTTCCAATGCCCTTTGCTCTCTCTTGCTGCGTACTGAGGCATAAACTACATGTTCCAACACCCACACAGGCTCTCAGTGCAATCAATACCCAGACCAGAACAGCTGAGCACAGAACCGCTCATCAGTGAGCAGCTCGTACTGTCTGGTCTTGAAATCCGATCTCGATGACAAAATAAGGAAGAAGCTAAAAACAATAGTAAAACAGAGAACAAGAAATGAGAGATGAGCACACCAAAACAGGAAAGGGTGTGAGAGTAAACCAGCATTCACATGTAAATGTGCTGAAAAGAATAGTTTAGGTTTAATGCAAGTTAAGTTCTATTGACAGTAACTTCACTGTCATTTTTACATGATACGTGCAAGAAAAGGAGAAAATGTAAACACTGGAATTATGTGACAAATAACCATGAGTTCATCCATCTTAAATTAAAGCTCAAAAATGAAAGTGAAAATAATGATTTACAGCTAAAATAACCTTTGACTGCTGTTCAACACTTTAAATTGTAAATGGAACCACAATTTTGTAAAAACTGTTATATATACATACACATACACACACACATATATATATAAATATATATATATATATATATATATATATATATATATATATATATATATATATATACATATATATATATATATATATATATATATACACACACATACACACACACTGTGCCTACGTGAAACGTGTGAAAACGCTTGCCATTACAGAGCTGTGTCTGCATGAAGAAACTATCCAGGCCTCTAACTTCAAGCTGTGTTTGTGTGTGTGTGTGTGTGCTATCTTGGCATGCTGCGGTAGACCAGCCACTAAAAATATTCCACATACTCTCCACCTCACCACATAAGATGCAAGACAGCAGTTCAGGGCTGCAACACATAAATGTAATGTGAAAAGAGGGGCAGACAGGTGTGGCTTGTAAGTAATAAAGGGGCTTATGTTCATCTCAAGCTCAAAGTCCTGGAGACAATCATGGAAAGAAAGTGGGGGAGTTGGGATGGGGGAAGAAAGCCGGAAAAATCATCGGAAGGAGTGAGGTAAGCGGCTGTTTTTATAGCCTCTGCGATGCGATTGGCAGGATCGCACACAAGCTCCTCCTAGGGTTTCGTCAGGAGCATTTATTCTCTGGGTTTTCATCAACAGAGGATGTAAGCAAACATTAATCGAGTATGGTAATGTTATTATATACTTTACTTATAATCATCAGTGTCTAATCACAATTACTACCGCTCATACTTACTAAGGATGTGTTCATATCTCCAAAAATGTGTATTAAACATCAGCACAAAGTTAAAGGGCTACTTCACCCAAAAATGAAAATTCTGTCATTAATTACTCACCCTCATGTCGTTCCAAACCTGTAAGGCCTTTGCTCATTTTCAGAACACAAATTAAGATATTTTTGATGAAATCACGTTCAAGGCCCAGAAAGGCAGTAAGGACATTGCTAGAATAGTCCATGTGACATCAGCGGTTAAACCGTAATGTTGTTTTCTTTGTGCTAAAAAAGTATTCTCATAGCTTCATAACATTATGGTTGAACCACTGATGTCACATGGACTATTTTATTGATGTCCATACTACCTTTCTGGGCCTTGAACGTGTCAGTTGCGTTGCTGTCTGTGCAGGGTCAGAAAGCTTTCGGATTTCATCAAAAATATCTTAATTTGTGTTCCGAAGATGAACAAAGATCTTATGCGTTTGGAACAACATGAGGGTGAGGGTAATTAATGACAGAATTTTCATTTTTAGGTGAACTATACCTTTAAATACTTATCATTCATGAGATTGTCCTACATCAGGGGTTCCTGGAGGGCCGCAGCCCTGCACGGTTTTGTTCCAACCTTGCTTCAACATACATACTATGCAGTTTTCAATTAAGCCTGAAGGACTTGATTAGTTGGATCAGGTGTGTTTAATTAGGGTTGCATCTAAACTCTGCAGGGCTGGGGCCCTCCAGGACCGGAGTTTGACACCCCTGTCCTACATGAATGATGCGTCCAATCAGCTGGGTTGTTTGGGAGAGGCATGCTGTTACTTTTCTAAGCATTTCATTGGGCAGACTATGAAAATAGTGGAAAAAATCTGACGTATTTGTGTTGAAGGAGGCAAAGAAACTAAAATATCCTACAGACTTGGGAATTGGCTTTTTAGACTTGTACCAGGCTAATCAACAGCCTAGCAACTGCATAGAAACATGCAAAAACCATCCAGAACACCCTAGCAACTACATCTCAATATGCTAAAACCACCCAGAACACCTACGCAAACACATGGCAACAAACAACCACAACATCCTATCATTGTGTTGATGGACATACATCAGCTTGACTGGAGGAGGTATGCTATTATTTTTGGTGATAAAATGAGCAAAAGAATTGCGTTTAAGGAGTAACAAAAACCATATCATGGAGATCTGAGGACTGGCTATTTAGGGCACATTTACATGACAACGATTGTGCTAAAAACAGAAAGGTTTTTCCTGTGTGCTTTTCCAAAATTTTGCATACAGATGATAACAATGTCAAAACAATCCCCGATTACACAAAGCCACGGAATAGGGCTGGGCACTATTAGATTCAAATTAATATAATTTATTTGTCAATTATTAGTACATGGGGATGTAATGGTATTATCAATATCGTGTCAAAACTGTCTCGATATCATCATGGTCACATGACAATATGAAATGATAGGTCTTCCGGGCAAAAAGTGTAGTTTTTAAAATTTTAACTTCTTTTCTAACATAACATTTAAACTTCTTTTCTAACATAAAAGGTGTTTTGTGATATGGGCAATTACGGTTTCCCACAGTATTTGTTAAATGAACTAAAACCGTAAACAGTATGGCTTAATCCCTTCATCAAGTCTGTTTTTGCTGCTCGTTTCAAAGCTAAGCGTGCACTTCGTTCAGGCGATCAGCTTGTGATCCGGTGTTTTTGCCAAATACCTAGGTCACAGTGAATGTAGTGAACTCGTTTATTGCATCTGCTGTAAGTTTTGCGCGCATTTGGGAACACAACGGCCACCAGTTATGCTTTATTTTCGCAGCAGATGGTTACAGAATTTCACTAGATTTGTAGTGAGATGTTTTTGTAAGCCTGTTTTCACTGAAGCTGGAGTCTTCCATCAAAATAAAAGCTCTACTGCCAATTCTGTCAAAATAAAAGTTTAAAAGTGTAGTATGAATTGCTGAATGTTAGCGGTTTAAATGGGTAACATTACTGCAGTCCAAATTCAAAAAAATCTCTTTCAAGTGTAGAAATTAGGAAGGAAGTATTGTAATTTCTCTACTGTAGTATAAAGCAAAAATAAAATACAAAATTACAGTGCAATTGTTTTACAATATATGGCTATTACTGTCACAGGAATAATAGTAATATAAAATTGTTGTTGTTTTTATTATTATTATATTCTAATTTGTTTGACTTCCTAAAACACCAGCGTGAATGTAATTTAGACTTTGACAGTATACCACATATAAAAAAAAAGGCAGAGTCCCCTTTAAAGTTCAGGTCAATTCTTTTTTCTGACTTAAGTTTTCTTAGTTAAGAACATAGGTTGGAGCTCTTAGTTTTAGATGCAGTGCATTAGATACAATTATTTAACTTTAAAATGTACAACATTCTTCATTTGTAATGTCATATAATGCAACGTCATATAAACATTTAAATGGTGGCTGTCGTAAAAAACTTGAAATTATAATGATTATGTTATATGGTGCAACTCTCCAGAGTTAATTTTTATGTTACGTGACATTTGTTTGCAAGCTGTTATACTGACGTCTTTCCATGGTTGAAACACTGATTGAGCAATTACATGAGACAGGATATGAATTTCAGTAAGCTGTACTCTTTCTTTTATCACACTTTTGGACATTCAATAATGTTTATTTCGTGCTGTAACTGGTTAAAGCGGAGGACACAATCAATTCACGTGCAACGACGATCTATCATTCCACATCAAACAGCACCAAACAGTATTTCTTGTTTGAATATTGTGATAAAACGGATAGAATTTGAAAAGCACAAAGCACAAAGCTTATTGCTATTTACTGGATGAGTGGCATACTACAATGTTCCATTCATTAACTGAAAACAGGCTAGACTAATCGATTGTTGAGATTTAAGAATCAATACTGTTTTGCAAAAATGAGAACTGACTAAAATCGAGCAACTGATACTTTTTACCCAGCCCTACCATAGAAAAAAACAAAAATGCCGTATTATGCACGCTAAGCCAGTAGTTGGCAATGTCACTTATGCGCCTGCGCACAAACACATAATAATACACATGCGTATGATGTCAGAAATTTCACAAATTTGTGTTTTCGTAGTTTACATGAAGACCATAACAGTATTGCTTTCAAAAACCTGCACTTTGAAACCATTTTCAAATGTTTTAAGACAAAATGCTGTTTTCTTGTAAATAAACGTCCAGCGTTTTCCGTTTTTAGTTAAAAAAGATGTTGTGTAAATGCCCCCTTGTGCCAGACCTGGTAAAACCCTATCAACTGTACACACTGTTATTCAACTGCAATCCATTATTTGCTTAAATAAACTTGGCAGACAGGATTACTGGTGCACTTTGTTGGTTTTAAGTGCGATGTATATGTGTGTGTGTGTGTCTGTGTGACTCACTCGGGCAGCTGAGTGCCTCCTTAGCGGTGATGCTCTTGTTGCAGGCCGAGCAGAGTGTGGTTCCAGACACGGTGAGAGAGTTGAAGAGGTGGCCATTACTGTAGCGCGCCTCTCGGTCTCTGGCTTCTCTCTCCCGTTCCCTCATGCGCTCCTTCTCCTTATTCTAATGGAAACACAAAACTCAGAATAAATCAATCACGCAAGACATCATTATATATGTATACATTTAAATCTCAACCACAGTAAACTTAGCTTAGCGTTATTGTACGAAAACAAAAAAAAACAAAAAACAAACTTTGAGCTGCTTAGAAAACAATCAACACTCACACAAACAGACAATGATGACACTATTGCAGCTCAGTTACTATTGTGTAACCGTTTCATTTGCTGAACTGGTACAGGCTGAGTTCACGAACAGGGAAACAGCCAACTCAAAAGAGAACTTGCAACACCGTTTTGGAACACATACTTCCAACAATGCCCATATTGAATGTCTAGGTCTGTTTTCTGTGGTAAAAGATTTCATCACGAAAACATATATAGCACATTCATGCCCGTAAACTGATTTTCATTGGAAAAGCTAATCTTTGCTTATCAGCCTTTAAGGGAAAGATAAATGAACCATATCAGCCACTATAAAAAGTCATTCATGTGATTCATGCAAACAATGGCAATCTATGTGTGTGTCTTTGTTATGTACATGCCTAGTGTGATACGTTTGTTTCTATTTTTTCTGCTTTGAATTAAGTTTGCCCTCTCTTTCACTCTCTGAGGGTCTTTTTGGACACAATCTGCTAATAGGCCAACTGTTTTGGGTTGGGAACTAGTCGAGGCAGGTATTGCATGTTACTGGGAAGTCATTAAAAAACGTCAGTTTGAAGGATTTTCATTGGAGAGGAAAGAAGGAGAATTTGAGTGACTAGGTTCAAACAAACAAACAATTTTCAATAGTCATTTTTTGCATTCCGTTTTGTACAATACAAACTGTTTCAAACCAGATTTACAGAAAAATAAAATCAGTATGAGCACCAGTAGTATTTTAGTATTATTTCTATAGTACTTATCATTATTTGAATTATATTTTTAATATTGTCAGTTTATTCCACTTTTAGTTTAGGTTTTATAATTTTAGTTTTTTATAATTTTGTCATTTTTTATTTTATTTTATTTTATATTTCTGTTTGCCTTAATTTATTTTTTATTCCAGGTTTAGTTTCAGTAATTTTAGTACAAAAACTTATTTCAGTTTAAACTTACTTATTTTCAGTTACCAAAACATTTTTAATTTCTGTTTAATAAAAATTGTTTCAAACCAGATTCACAGTAAAAATCTGTATATGCACCAGTAGTATTTTAGTATTATTTCTATAGTATTTATCAATATTTAGAACTATATTTTTAATATTGTGAATATATTGCACTTTTAGTTAAAGTGTTAGTAATTTTGTGCTTTTGTCATTTTTTATTCATTTGTTTTATATTTCAATTTAGCATTAATTTATTTTATTTCAGTTTCAGTTTTAGTAATTTTAGTACAACTTAAATTTATTTCAGTTTAAACTTACTTATTTTCAGTTACCAAAACATTTTTAATTTCTATTTAATACAAATAGTTTCAAACCAGATTTACAGTAAAAATCAGTATGAGCAACAGTAGTATTTTAGTATTATTTCTATAGTATTTTTCAATATTTTGAATTATATTTTTAATATTGTCCGTTTATTCCACTTTTATTTCAAGTTTTAGTAATTTTATGTGCTTTTGTCATTTTTTATTCATTTTTTTTATATTTCTAGCTTAGTTTTAGTACAACTTAAACTTATTTCAGTCTAAACTTACTTAATTTCAGTTACCAAAACATTTTTAATTTCTGTTTAATACAAACTGTTTCAAACCAGATTTATAATAAAAATCTGTGTTAGCATCAGTAGTATTTTTGTATTATTTCTACGGTATTTATAAATATTTTGAATTATATTTTTTAATATTGTGAATTTATTCCACTTTTAATTTAAGTTTTAGTAATTTTGTGCTCATTTTTTTATTTGTTTGTTTTATATTTCTATTTAGCTCTAATTTACTTTATTTCAGCTTGTTTTAGTAATTTTAGTACAACTTAAATTTATTTCACTTTAAACTTATTTTCAGTTACTTTTTTTCAAAACATTTTTAATTTCCACTTAATATAAATTGTTTCAAACCAGATTTACAGTAAATATCAGTCTGAGCATCATTAGCATTATTTCTATAGTATTTATCATTATTTTTAATTATATTTTAATATTGCAAGTTTATTCCACTTTCATTTTTATTTCAAGTTTTAGTAATTGTATGTGCTTTTTCCATTTTTATTCATGTTTCTGTTTAGCTATAATTTATTTCATTTTTAGTTTTAGTACAACTTAAATTTATTTCAGTGTAAACTTACTTATTTTCAGTTAACAAAACATTTTTAATTTCTGGGTTTTTTTTTTACATCTAATATGTATACGTCAATTACCAGAAATGATTTTCAACAGTTTCAGTTTAAGTTTGCACCTTGACATCTTTTCTCACTTGTACAGTGCAGAAAGGTTTTTTTGAGCAAACCATCTGAGCCAGTTTACATTTTGAGCGATCACTAGCAAAACATCCTCCATTATATAATGAAATATTCCCCTTTTATATGTTCCTGTCTGCTGCCTTTGACGTCACAGCTCATTCGCTGACAGGATATTTGCTAGAGTTTAGGACTGTGTACGTTCTTGTGGTGCCATCGGCCAATCTGCGTTGCTATGAAATCATTTTCCAGTGGCTCCAGAGTAATTATATGGCATTTACAGCTCAAAAAACCCACTCCAGCTTTAAATAAGGTAAATTGAATAAGTCCAGGCATCCATTCTGCTCAATTAACAGTGCAACTCTGTAAACTCTGTTTAACCCGTTAAACGTGCTGAGCTGTGTGTACTTTTGGATTATTTTTAATCATAAAAGATTTGACCAGCAGCTGGTGTTGGTTAATATTCTAGTCAGCATTATTACAGAAGCTCTACTCAGCCCAGGCTGACCATCTTCCTCTTTTATGTATGATTTATGAGAAAATTTGTTAAAATGAAGGAAAGCTAAGAGAAAGCTAAACATCTAGACAAACAATTCTAAAAATGAATTTGAAATGTCAACTGAACTTTTTAAGACAAGACGTCTTATTTTTTTCATCTTTGAGTACACCAGATCCTGTTTTGGGATCGCTTATTCTTAAAATCGGCCTCTCTGTTGACATGCAAAGCAGGAAATAATGAGAGAGCACTTCCTCTTTCTAATCTGCACGAGGCATGAGTAAAGGTTGCCATAGGAACACGGACATGTGTTGGACGTAAGCAATAGAAAATAATTTAAAAACCAGTTAGTGTGTCTGTAGCAGTCCACAATCTGCAGGATACTGCTATCAAATTATCAAATTTAAACTGGCCTAGTTTGTTCAAAACCAGACCTTCCAGGATGTTTCTGCATTGTTTGCTACGTGTATTCGTGATCATCTCTGAAGATTTGGGAAGTCGCAATAGTTCATGCTAAATCGGAGAACAAACCATGTGGTTTGGCCAGATAAAGTGACACTTTTTTTTTGTAACTAAACTTGAGTATGACTTGAGTATGACTTGAGTATGAGTATGTATTTCCAACACTCCCGTTTATAAAAATAATGTCAGGCTAATGAGATTTAATTGAGCGTGCAAAACAAAAACAACCTCTGTGCTCGTAGCTCACTTGAAGGTTGACACTGAATCAAACTTTCTCCACAAAAGCATGAGCGCTATGTGCCCTGAGCACATTGTTGTCTAGGATCAACGAGCTTGTCTAAAGTTTGGTGTCATCTCCCGTCAAGGAAATGGGCTGAGATTGGCAGGACTTAACGTCGGTGCTCTAGTTCGAATAGTCCTAGCTCCAGATTTAGTTCAGCCTGCTGTGGCCCGATGGCCTGGATACAGCTGGCCTATGGGGAACCATGACTGATTAGTTGACATTGACATTCTTCGCAAACATTTTTACACAAAAGCAAACGACAGAACGGGACAGTAACAGTCGACTGATGTGGATGCCTGCAAAAGCCAATGTCGACATAAATACTCGAGAGACCGGGGCTAGTTGTCACAGAGAGTGTGTGTCAACTGTAAGGTTCAGTTACACAAAATAAACCACTGAGTGCATGTTAATGGGCCAAGTGGGCATTGTTAATGGCCAAAAATTGTCTTACACTCTTAAAAATAAAGGCCCCAAAGGGGTGTTTTTGCAGTGATGCCATTGAAGAATCATTTTTGGTTCCCCAAAGAACCTGTCAGTTAACAGTTCTTAAAATAACCATTTTGAAGAACATTTAAAAAAATCTAAAGAACCTTTTCTGCATTTGAAAGGTTCCATGGATGTTCAAGGTTCTTCATGGAATGAAGCCAATAAAGAAATGTATTTTTATTTATTTTTAAAAGTGCATTATATCAATTCATCTCTGCAGGACAAGGTAATACCAGGACAAGCAAACTAGGCCTCGGCCACTGCTCTTGGTTACGTTAAAAATCCTTAAACTGATGTTAAACATCAGTTTGACCTTTGACATCACCATTTAATACAAGAAGAGATGGTGAGATGCAGTGTGCGTATGTGTGAGCAAAAACACATCTCACTGTTCAAAAAATCTTGCCTTCGGACCTGAACCTGGAATTGATGCTTTAACTGAGTGCTATTTCTATGGCAACCTCTCTTTTGGCTCTCTTCCTCTTTATGCGCGCACACACACAGTCTGTTGTTCAACATTCCCACTCAATAACACCTACACAACTCAAACTCACACTGAAGCTAATAATTGGACAAAAAAAGAGGTGCACATTCAGTGCCAAAAGCAAACATACAACCACTTACTCGAGGTGTCTTTACATTTAGAGTTAAGGCTGCTCTGAGCAGGCTCTGTGCTGGCTTCAAATTGTGTGTAAATGCCACAAAGGCTGTAATAAAGTCCAACTTCTAGTATTAGAACATCAGATCCGATGCTGCTTGGCTTCTGTGCAATAAAACTGCAGCATCTGAGCAGCCTTAAACTTGGTAGTTATGAAAAATGTCATGATAACAAGTTATAATTTATATTTGTGTTTCTATATTTATGTCATATTTAAAATATTCATTCTATAACTTATTTCAGCAACTGTTATTTCTGTATAAATGTATCTCTTTTGTTGTATATGCTGCTTCAGAAACAGTTTCTGTGTTGCCTTTGCATTATACCAAAGATGACATCATATTTCCTTGCCGACATTTATATACAACCACCTCTAGGTTAATAGCTGATGTATTTTTATAGTCACAAAACACACTCCGTGCTTTTCTGAAGTAGGTTAATTGCTTTTGAACAACATGTATTATCAAAACACAGATAAAGTTGGATTGAAAGGAACTGAACTGACTTACTTCTCAATACCAAATGTTTTTATAGTCAACATTATAGCCCCTATAGGCGCTAAAATCCATTATGAACCATGACGAAAACATATGAAAGTGGAAAATTCGAACAGAACGTCTAATTGTTTTAATTCAAGCGATAATCTGGTTAAAACGCGAATACTTGAGATCGCGTCGTTGCACTCACCCTCTGACTGATCTCTCTCATCCTCTCCTGGCGAAGTTTCGACAAATCCGCTACTCGAGACATTGCGATATTCTAATCGTCTTTAGTACAACGAAAAACGAATCCTCTTACGGCAAAACCATATGTGTATCCCATTAATTAAGACAGAAGTTCCCTTTGGCCCCGTTTATGTCTAATAGCAGCGTTTTTAAAAGGCAAGAGACAGGAGAACAGCACGGTGCGCTAACTTTGAGGGAAATAAGCTGCTCTCTCTCACTCTCTCTTTCTCCCCTCCCCTTTAGTTAAACGCGGTGTTGACTCGTTCAGGAAGCGCAAGATAAACTATTCCAAACCGCTTAGATAAGAAGATATTCTAATTTTATATGGTTCAATTCAAATGAGTGGTATTTTATCTCTTAACTTAATGGATAACTAATGGATAATGCCATGTTGTAAATATTTCTAAATCAGGAAAACATGCTTTTTATTTTATTCAAAAAGTAAACGTCTTCCTTTATTTTATTTTATTATTTTATTTTTTTATACTTAGGCAGAAATTAACATTAGATATAGGTGCAAGCAGCAATTACCGGGGTATATAAAGCGCATATGAAAAAATACATTTTCAGCAAGCCCGTAACCACCTAAACCGATGATTTAAAAAATAATTTTTGGCAAATTCACGTAATTTGCCATAGAAATATTATGTTTGTTTTTTTTTTACATTTATGACTGTTACAGCACCAGCTGTGGTCCGATCACCTTAAAACTTTGCCTGCTTCTGTAGAATCACCGGTCACATATGTTCAGCAGGTTTTGTGAAGTTTTGAGTTTTCGTTTAGACTTTATAGGATTTTGGGTAAATTTGGACAGGCCCCACTTCTAAACTACTCCGTTATGGCCTCCCAAAGGGTAAATCTCAACATAAATTTTGGATAATTATTGGCCTAGAGAGTCCAGACAATTGCACTGCAGTGTTTTTTTCCCCCCAGATTTAGCAAAAAACCCAAGTACTGCTCACTGCAGAGCCGAATGGCCTCCAGCTCCCACTCTCTGGATGTCCAGCTCCACCTCTGTGTGAACTAATGGGTGGAGTTATGTTTAGGATAGGGTAAGGGGAAAGGTTAGGGTGTGGTTAGGTGTCTATATCCACCCATTACCTCCAGCGAGGGGGAGCTAGAGCTCCAGCTCCTCCCATTTGGCTCTGCAGCGAGCACCCTCTCAAAAAACCTTGGACTAGTTCGCAAAGTAGGTTTTTTACATCTTCTCAATCATTTAACAAATGATTTGATTGACAGCAGTGGGTTTAGAGGCAAAGCTGTCCGAAATGAGGTGTTCTATGGTATGAACTGAATATTTACAACCTTGAAAAATGCGATATCACTCCAAAGTTGTTGACTTCTTTTAAATTTCTCTCAGACCTTTGGGGCCAGGAGTCGAACTGGCCCATCAAGTTTCGATCGGCCTCTGTTAACCTTGTCTAACAGGTGCTCAAATTTCGCCGGCCATGTTTTTTGAGATACGCAAATGTCCTTGTAGACACTTGTGGCACTCCGGACCAAGACCGTACACACCGATTTTCATGTTGATAGGACAAATGGTTGCGTAGTAATAGACATTTTTAAGGTTTTTCCCCTCTCATAGCGCCACCAAGTGGCAAAGCTCCGCGATTTTTTCCCTGTGACCTTAGATTGAGCTCTTATATGAGTGTTATATAATTTTACTAAAAGTGGCCCTGCCCTTTTCAAACGTTTTGGTGTTCCTTCGCAACGGTGAGTTTTTAAAAAAAAAAAGTAGGTTTTTCAAAAAATGCGGAATACCTGAAAATTATGATCGAATCCAATGCATTTTGTTCAGCTTGAGCCAAGGATTCCAATAAGACACTTGAGTCCATGACTGACGATTTAGGAGTTATGAGTAATTTAGCTATGAGTAACGTAGCTGTAGCGCCCCCATCAGGCCGAATGGGGTGAGTCTGGATCACACTATCGGCAGTGTGAGTACTACCATCCCTCCAAGTTTCAAGTCTCTACGACTTACAGTTTGGTCGGCACAATCAGTTTTATGTGGAGATTGCTGATCCGTGACCATTCAAATAATTACGCTACACGCACTAAATAGTAAACCACCTTGAGTGCAGGTGTTGTAATGTCAAATTAAACTGTAAAATGGACCTTTCTGAAAGCATATCACTACTTATTTATATCGTTTTAGCTTGAGTATGATTTTAATAAACCATAAACATTATTCATCAGCTATGGTGTGTAAAATAATAACAAAAGGTTATGTACATTTCTAAATACAGACTTATCAGTGCTATACCCATAGAATTAGCATTATTCATGATTATACCAGTCAGTTTTAGTCTATGCAAAATCCTTAAAAAACCTGCATATTAATATTAGGCTTGTCACAAGTTCATATGATGGAAACATCTGTGCGGTTTAAGTACAATAGTCTGATGCCACCATCTGTCATGATGTAATGATGGTACTAGAGCAACCATAGCAGTGCCTACTCGCAAATCCGGTGGTTGAACTCCTTCTAACAAACAATGACGTCATCTTTAGCACCAACACCTATTCAGCATTTCTCAGAGAGGGCTGTACACCCTAGAAGGAACTAAGACTAATGTTCGGAAAGCTTGTGGTCTGTATATGCTAGCAAAAAACACCCTTGAGTGAAATCAGACGTGACTACCTTAAATGAAAATGAAACAACGGGTAGTTCATTTATTATGCAAATAAACATTTAATAACAAAGACTTTTAGTTGCAACATATAACATGCTGCAGTGTTCGCACACACCTCTGCAGATTACCTCTGCGTACCGGGAAAGGCAGAAAATGGTGGTCATTTTTTCTTTTGGGAAGAGAGCCGAAGGGAGAGGAGGGGAGATTCTTTTCCCGCCTTGGCCACATCTGTCGCCATGCCAACAGTGTACTTAGACTTTGGCTGGGTTATGGGGGGAGCCTGGAAAGTTTAGAGTGGGCGGCAAAGGTTTGGGGTTTTTTATATATCGTATGGGCACATTCATAGAAGCATGCAAAAGACTGCTTGAATGCCTTTTCGTATTTCTTTTTTTAAATATGTTGCACGGTTTAAAGCTAGTCAAATCTCTCAGCAGATTAAAGCAAGATTAAAGCAGGTCAAATCTTTTAACAGATGTACTGTCCCATCCAGTCATTTTGGATTCATCAAACAATACTGACTGTAGCTCAGACGACATAATCTGGTCTACATAATCTGGTTGTGGAACAGATAAGAGAGTTAAATAAGCAGAGATAGAGAGTTGAAGACTAAAATTAAAAGCTTATTGAAAATAAATAAATAAATGTTATTTATAATTCATATTACTATAAAAGTGAATATACATTTCTATACACATTTTATATTCCATAAAATATTTATAACAAAATAAATATTACATAATACACTGTTTTCTATTATTTTACATATTTAAATATACAAACAATTATGTTATACACACACATACATATATACACAGTACACACACTACTAGTCAAAAGTTTTTGAACAGTAAGATTTTTAATGTTTTTTTAAAGAATTCTCTTCTGCTCACCAAGCCTGCATTTATTGGATCCAAAATACAGCAAAAGCAGTATTATTGTGAAATATTCTTACTGTTTTAAATAACTGCTTTCTATTTGAATATATTTTAAAATGTAATTTATTCTTGTGATCAAAGCTGAATTTTCAGCATCATTACTCAAGTCTTCAGTGTCACATGATTCTTCAGAAATCACTCTTATATGCTAAATTGCTGTTCAAGAAACATTTATTATTATTATTATTATTATTATCATCATCATCATCAATATTTAAAACAGTTGAGTACATTTTTAGGATTCTTTGATGAACAGAAAGATTCAGCAATTATCTGAAATAAAAAGCTTTTGTAAAATTATACACTATACCATTCAGAAGCTTGGAGTCAGTATACTTTTTTTATTAGTATTTAGTCAGTATTTTATTTTTATTTTTTTTTTAGCAAGGATGCTTTAAATTAATCAAAAGTGATGATAAAGACATTCATAATGTTACAAAAGATTTTTTATTTCAGATAAATGCTGTTCTTCTGAACTTTCTATTCATCAAAGAAACCTGAAAAATTGCACTCAGCTGTTTTCAACATAATAATAATAATAATAATAATAATAATAATAATAATAATAATAATAAATGTTTTTTGAAAATCAGAATATTTGAATGATTTCTGAAGGATCATGTGACTGGAGTAATAATGCTAAAAATTAAGCTTTGAAATTACAGGAATAAATTACATTTTAAAATACATTCAAATAGAAAACAGTTATTTTAAATAGTACTTTGGATCAAATAAATGCAGGCTTGGTTAGCAGAAGAGACTTCTTTAAAAAAACATTAAAAATCTTACTGTTCAAATGTATATATATATACACACACACACACACACACGGCTTATAATTGAATACTATGAATTTTATTTGTTATAGGCTACATTAAAAAAGTTCTGACTGATAAAACAAAGCCAGTTTGTTTCGGCACAAAGTGGTTTCATAAAATTACTTTATTATGTAAGTTAAAATAAATTCTCGAAATAAATAGCCCGGCTCAAACAAAAGCCTTAATGTACTGTTTGTTTGTGGACAGTTACATCACGGTTCGCTCTCAAAAAGCCATCCCTCCACCCATCGCCACCACTATTCTGTTGGAAAATGAGTATATGACGTCTCTTTCTGTGAAATCCACCAGCTCTTTAACTTTGAATAGTGAAGCACCATTCTCTCTCTTGCTCGCTCTTTGGTTCACTGTCTCTGAGGAAGGACAGATTGCACTGTGGGCGGACTTCCACACAAGTGTTTCAACACTTGTTCTCTCTCTCCCTCTTACTCACGATTCCTTTAATTTCATGCACACAAGCTTTCTTCCTTGTGTTGGTAATAACAAATCTGTGGCATGGGACTAGGTATGTTGTTTATTAGCAGTCAGATTTCAGCCCCTGCAGCACTCCTGACCGAATCGATAATGATGAATACTCTGTCTTCAGCGAGTATTGGAGGGCTGCCTCTGTACTCGGATAGTGCTGATGTTATTGGAGCGGTCTGCTGCAAGCTATGCTAACAAATGCTAATAAGCGAGATGGCACTTCATAATCAGTGCCGGTTCAACAAGTACACTGACTACAGATCTAATAAATGAGCTTGTAATAATTGGGGGGGGATCAGTTTCATTTGAGCTATTTTTGCCTTTTCACAATTACTTTCAAAGCATTTGGAAATAAATAAATAAATAAATAACTATTCACATTTTAAAATATATCTGACTTCTGATATTTTTCTTTTTTTTTTTTTCTTTTTTTGTTTGCTTTTTTCCCTTTTTAAATGTATCTCTAACTTTTGAGCACACAAAAACACAAAATACAAATTCTGTTTCAATTTAGCCTTTTTTGCATTTTCACAATACCTTTCAATGCATTTTTTAAATAAATAAATAAATAAATTTCACATTTTAACATATGTCTAACTTCTGATATTTTTTTCTTTTTTTTCCTTTTTTCTTTTTTATTATCTCAAACTGTTGGGGGAAAAAATATGTTTCAATTGAGCTATTTTGGAAATAAATAAATAAATAAATAAATAAATACATTAATTAATTAATTAATTAATTAATTAATTTCACACAATTTATATTTTTATTTAATATGCTTTTTTCACTTTTTTTATATTCTATTCGCTTTTGAAAAAAAATTTTCAATTTAGCTATTCTTGCCTTTTCACAATTACTTTAATAAATAAATAAATAAATAAATAAATAAACAAACAAATAAATAAATCAAATAAATGAATTCCACTTTTTAAAATTATATCTCATTTCTGATATTTTTTTTTATAATTATATCTAACTTTTTTTTTTTTTTTTTTTGCTTTTTCATAATTACTTTGATGTGTTTGGAAAACAAAAAATAAACAAATTCCCCTTTTGAATTCTCAATTTTGATATTTTCCCTTTTTTCCTATTTCTTTTAAATGATTTTTAAAAGTTAATAATAATAATAATAATAATAGTAATAATAATAATAATAATATTTTAGAGTTTAGATACAACAGAAGCTATTTTCATGTAAGACAAATATTAGGGTTAAACGGTTTATTCAATAGAACACAATAAAATGTGTTGTTGTTGTTGTTGTTTTTTTTTAAATAAAAATTTGTTCCGGAATTACATTTAAATGAAAAACAAATTGAAAATTGAAAACTAGTCTTCTATCTATCAGCTTTTTTTGCTCCTGAGTAAAAGTCAAAGCCTCAAATTGAGCTCAAACGACACCAAAGTCTGCAATCAAAAGTCAGAAATTTCAACATGAAATATTTCTCATCAAATTTCTCTAACGCCAAATGATCTCATCAATGCTATACATTTGTTTTCAATTCAAGAATTTGATCCTATTTTAAGAGAAACATGTTAGACAACGTTGATAATGAAACAGAGCAGACAGGTTCTTTTGTGATTTTACATAACTATAGATTAAATAATCTAAGAAATAGAGCTCTTTTATGTGTTGAGCACATTTTGCATTAATTTGCATTACACTGAATCTGTGGTTACAATGATAGTGGGTGTTAGCTGTGGCCATGACTCTACACTGAAATAGATGGATAGAAAGAGAGAGAATGAAAGAGAAAAAGAGAGAGAGGGAGCGTTGCTGTGGGTTACCACTCTATAGAGGAGGCTCTCTTCAGAGCTGCTTTCTGCGGCAGACGGGAAAATGTGTTTTTCTGTGTGTGTGTTTATGACAGTAGGAGTTACAGTGAGGACAGTGTGTGTTTCTGTGGAGATAATGACCAGGTTCTGGAGGCTGAAGCCCACGAGGCCTGTCATTCAGCACAGATTGTGTCACACAACACAACGTGATGCCTTAAGGTGAATGTGTGCGTATGCACATTTGTATTCATGACAGTATTTGTAATTTTGGCTAAGTGAGATGCAGCATCAATCATACAAGTTAAATTTTGTTCTTTCAATTAAAAAAAAAATCATTACAAATTCTAATATACCTACATAATATGTGTGACACATATATTATATGTATATATCAGGGGTGTTTCCTCCAAGAAGGCAATGGAGGCAGTGTCTCCTCAAAATATTGGATGAGAAAAAAAATAGTACAAAAATAAAACAACAAAATATTACATTAAAAAGTGTATAAATCACTGGTTTTTCTACAGGAACACTGTCCAACAGCGATACCAATAGGTAAAGTTACAGCGGAGGTCCACGTCTCTCTCGCCTCCCCTAAACCCATTGAGTTTTAACAGATGCCTTAAAACATGTGGTGAGTTTGGTTACACATTCACGAATCAGTCTGAATGAACAATATAACAGCATTAATGGGAAGACTAATAAAAAAAAGTAAGTAAACATGAAAACATGATCTGTGGGAGTTTTTAGTGAGTAATCAGCTTGGTGAAATTTAAAGCAAATCTCTGTGTCTGTGACCAACATTTACCAAGCTTTGATGACTGATACTCTGAAAAACTCATCAATTGTTAATAGTTAAATATTAAAAAGAATAGCTGAACATAAGTTCACAAACAAAATATAATGTTTGAATTGTTACTGACTTGAGTTATTATTTTAATAAGTGTAAAATGCTTAAAAAATGAACTCGATGAGATTCATACATGGCTTTAATAAATAGAATATTATATAATAATATATAATGTTTATTTGAAAAAATGTGTCTGGGACATGAATTCACGTTTATTTTAAAAAAAATATATATACATATATACATACATATATACATTATTAGTGTGTGTCTGTGTGTATATATATAGGAGAGAGTGGGGTAAGTTGAGCCACCTCCTGTATCTTGGTAACTGTATACTTTTACTGTCATGTGACCATGTATTTTGGAATCACGGATCATTTCCGCCAGACTGTGAAAAGGAGAAACACAAGGGAGGAGTAAAAGGCACCCATTTACTGTAAAAACAGTTTTTGACTTGTCAAAGTAAAGTTTTTATTGTGACTTTTCATTTGTAAAATGAAATTTAAATATTAAGTAAAATAAAGAGGTTATTAAGAGGTAAATAAAAATCTTTAAAAATCTTTACAATTTCACGTTTTTGAATAAGATTCAGTCAGATGGTCAGTTTAAACCCAGATGGTTCATCTTACTCACTGACCTAACCTGGGGCAAATTGAGCCACAAGAACACTTTTTTAATAAGAAGCCGTAATTTCAGAACCCTTTGTCATAGATACATTCTGATAATTTAAAGTGATAGGAACCATCCTGAAATTACTTTAGATACTTTCATTGTACTTCAGCCTCATTTTTCCTTATCTTGAGGAGCACAGAAGCAAAAAATAGCTCATGTTTATATATATATATAAAATAAATTTAAAAAATGAAAATAATAATAATAATAAAATCCATAAATGAAAAAATAATGGACTTTACGCAATAATCGCACACCTTTATTTTAACATCTCATTCACCGTTCCATTTCAAAACACTCCAGATCCCAGTCTGTCAGCAGGGGTGTGGGAGGGGCTCCTGCTGACACATGTCTCACAGATGTTTGCTCTCGTAGTGCGATTGCAAAAACAGTGATTTATAACCTCAAAAAAGGCCCTGTGCTCCACCCTACGGGCCCTCTGTGGCTTTATGTGTCTCCCAACAGCTTGGAGTAAGCAGTGCAGCAAATGGCCAACAGTGAGTGGAGACACAGTTGTTGAAAAATTGCTGCCAGTAAAAAAAATCCTGAGAGTAATATTTCAAGAGCAGGTGTCGGTCTCCACTCGCTGGGTATTTCCCACTTTATGAAATGCATTTTATGGCACAGTGGTAAGAAAGGAAGTTTGTAATGCGTAGTGCTTAACGTTCATCTGTTAAGACATTAGACGTAAGGGGCCCAGAAAAGAGAAAGAGTACGTACAGATAGAGCAACTGAAGGATACAAAGAAAACAGAGGGGATGGCTGAGAGTTAAAGATAATGGGAGGAGGAAACGGGCCAGACGATGAGATGACTCTGCCAGACTGTTTAGTTTGCAGCTAATAATCATCACACACACATACACACACATTCCTGTACTGTGGTGGTATGCATTTTGATGGAAAGCATTTTGAAAGTTTTTAATAAATGAAGGAAAATACTCCACTATGTCCACAAAACCACAGTAAAATCATGGTACTTTCTTTGTAATGGTTGCTTTTTATCTCACACACAACACACTTGTAATTAAGCCTCTGTCTAAAAAACAAACTCGGTCATGCTGCTTTGAGTTTGTGCCTGTGGTCTGTCCTTTCACAAGCTCCTTCCTTGTGTGTGTATGGGGTCAGATCAGGCTTCAAACAGCTGACTGGACCCGTGTGTGATTGTTTGTGTGTGGGTACGTGTATGTAAGCATCTGGAACTGAAAGAGAGAGAGAAGCAGAAAGCGCTTCCAAGGAAGTCTAGTCACATGAACGTCGTCTGTGCTTCCCAGCTGATCATATGGTTCTGATCTATCACAGGCTGAAAAATGCATAACTATATAATGCGGAAGAACATTTTTAACAAAACCTCAGACAGAATGTATCTAGAGAAAACTGTAGACTGTACTATAAATAAAAAGACGAAAGAACTATTTAAAAACAAGACGAGACTATTTAAGCAAACGGTCCAGCTTGCTTTATAAAGAGAGTGACTGTCATAATACTCCTCCCGTCTTTTGCTGGACTGTTTGTGTTGGAGCCTGCGGGCCTGGCATGAAAATCTTATTCCCTAAAGTGGACGACTAATCACGAGTGCCAATTCTGTCTACGCTCCCTTAAGATCTACACCAAAAGCGTGTGTGTGATTTTTTAGTGGCATGATGTCATGGAAAGACCTCCAATTCAAACAGACCTTTAGCTGTGATGATAAGAGTATGTGTTTAAATGATAATTCGGTCAATGTGAAGAGTCTTGACCTTATAAGTTTATATTGGTTTAAACTGACACATGAGAAAGTTTATATGAAAGCCAATTTCCAAGCCAGCGTAAAAATAAACAAATATAAAAAAGGTAATTGCATTTTTCTTCCACAGCTGTGACTTCAGTTCTTATAATTTGAATAATAATAATAATAATATTTTAATATATACATATATTATTATTAGGGCTGTCAAACGATTAATCACGATTAAAAAAATAAATAAATAAAAATCATACTTATCCTAAACTTTTGCACGACAGCGTCTATATGTATATTTTTTTCTAAATAAATTACAAATTTAGTTTAAAAAGGTTGTATTATCCTGATTAAAAGGGACAGTAAACACTTTTACATGGTTACCAAAAATACTTCTTGAAGTATTTTCAAGAACTTCCATGAACTTCCTGAACTTCCAGCCGTTAAAGAATCACAAAAAAAAAAAAAATAAAAAATCACAGTTTCCACAAAATACTAGGCAGCACAATGGTTTTCAACAAATGCTTCTTGAGCATATTACAATGATTTCTGAAGGAATATGTAAAACTGAAGACTGGAGTAATGGCTGATGAAAATCAGCTTTGCCATCACAGAAATAAATTATATTTTAAATTACTTGTAATAACATTTCACAATATAACAGAAGTTTATGTTCACATAATTGCCTTTTTATTTTTTATTCTGAAACTGACTTCTAAAGATTTGACAGTCCAAGAACATGACTAACACTAATGCGAGTAAACGAGGACTTCGTTTCACAAGCACTGTTATACTGACTCAAAAACAATGTCATCTTCAGACCTGTCATCACTCAACCATAAAATCCTGCTTCCTCATGTGTCATAGTAGTGAACTAGGTCAAAGATAATATTTTGACTGCCGTCCATTCTTAAAACAACCACAAAAGGTGCTTAGTTCATTCGGTCATATGGATTTCACAATAATATTGCATATCATGCACTCAAAATCACATAAACTAAAGCTGTTCAGTACTTTCTGATGGCTCAATGAGTGTTTCTTAAACCAGCCCATAGATCACTTGAATTAATTAAAACTTAAAGGAACAGTTCACACAAAAATGACAATTCTGTCATCATTTACTAACCCTCATGTCATTCCAAATCTGTAAGACTTTCTTTCCTTTGCGGAACATTAAACAAGATATTCTGAGAAATGTCTCTACTTTTTTGTCCATACAATGGAAGTGAATGGTAACCAAAACTATAACCAGCATTCTTCAAAATATCTTTTGTTTCACAGAAGAAAGGCTGTCTCTCAAACACAAAAAGGCATGAAACTACTGGAACTTTTCTGAATTTAATAAAAGAAATGATTACAGCTTTGATAAGATGTCAAACCTGCAAACTCTATGGCACTTTCTGAGAAATTTTGGGGCTGACTGCTAAGTTATCAACAGTGAGTCAGTGTTTGCAGGGTTCTTATGATTCATAACAAGCTGGAGTCTGATTCTGAGCACAAACCAAGATGCTGAATTTCAGCTGGGAGCTTAATGAAAGTATAGAGTGAGTAATATTAGCTTGAGAACTAATAATGGCAGAAACTGAAATTTTACAGAGAACAGGTGGAGGAGGTAGACACAGGGTTTTTTTCATAATTATCCAGTTGCCTGCTGAGCAGGACTGTCTCACTCTGCCCTCTATTGGACTGGAATGACACTACTGTCCAGTTTTACTACACTGCCTCCACTCTCCTTAACTAAAACTATCGATATGCTGTATGTAACCGGTAACACTTCACTTCTGATGACAGATTAACATAACAACCAACCAGAAATGATACTTGACGCTAACGTCCGTTTGCCTTTTGACACACTGAACACACAAAGAGTGGGCAGGAAGCTGAGCCCCTACCTTATGGTTAGCAGTCATCTTACGCAGGAAGCTCAGTGTTCGCTCCAGACGATTTCCTGAAGCTTCCTCTTTGTTTTCGCGGCCCTCAGCCTTTATTTGGCCTCTATCTATGTCCCAGCCCAGAGAAGAGTCACTGTCTATACTGTATAAGAAAGAAAATTATTGTATTAAAAATATAGATATTTAAAATGTAATATGTTATTGGATATTTATAGGATTAAAACAGGCCAGGATTGAGACATACCTGTGAGTTGATCCTCCAATCTGGTTGTACGAAACACTCTCTAGATCAAACAGGATGAGAAAAATGTTCTCATTGATTTGAGGAAATAGAACTTGGATTCAAACAAGTACATGACGTAATGCAGTCTTCGAAATGTCAGTTTTACTTTCAGAGCAAGGTGAAACTCTCACGGGGGGGGGGAGAGAGACTATATAATAAACTAATAATAAATATAATAAACTATATAATAAAAACAACATTCAAAACACATAGGAAATATAAATGAATGGTTTAATTTGAATTCATTTGTGAACAAGCTGGAAACCACAAACACACTCATCTGACCATGGCAGTAGGAGCGCGGGCGAGGGGCGGAGCTTCTAGGCATCTGCTGCATCATACACAGGCTGGGGGCGGAGGCACTGCAGCCATGCATCTGATTGGACTGCTCCTGAGGGAGAAATTTACAAAGCAGTTATCTAAGTGATTTCATATACATAACTGTTCACAAGTTTAAGGTCGGTGAGTTTCTTCAGTATCACATGATCCTTCAGAAATTATTCTAATGCTAATTTGGTTGTTCAAGAAACAATACTCATTATCAATGTTGAAAACAGTTCTGCTCCTTTATATTTTTGTATAATACATTTTGATATAATATTTTCACTTAATAGTTTTGAAACAGTGATGCTTTTTCTCTGGCCATGGACCCCTAGTAAAAAAGTAATAGATTTAAAATGCATTTATTTTATGCTAAGCATAGTTCAAGTCTATTAATATATTTACTGACATATCGCTTGAGACTTACTGGTATAAAAATTGTAATTAAACTTTATTTGGAGTACTACTTCTGCACAATGCACATATTTTAATATTAAGCCTAAATATGTTTTAATGTCACTATTGATGAGGATTGTATGATTTTTAAATAATATTGGTCTTTAAATGCAAAATATTATAAGTGTGCCTAAAGTATACTTGTAATAGTTCCACATAAGCACAATCAAATATATGCAAGTATATCTTTTATTGGACTTCAACACTACTTAAATTACATTACAATTAAAGTACATTAAGCACAAAAATAGCTGTTTCAGTATAGCAGACTACAAGTATACCAGTTTAGTATACTAAAAGTACAACTGCAGAGTATTTTTATTAAGTGCATAATATGTAAATGTATTTGTAGTATACTTAGCATGAAATAAATGTATTTTAAATATATTTTAGTATATTTATTTTTCACTAGAGACAGTTTATTTATCTGAAATAGTAAAGACTTTTATCATTTTGCCACTTTTGATCAATTTAATGCATCCTTGTTTAAAAAAATTTAATATAAATAAATAAATAAATAAATGTCACCCAGGACCACAAAACCAGTCATAAGCGTCAAATGGAAATTGAGATTTACACATGATAGATAAGCTTTCCATTGATCTATGGTTTGTTAGGATAGCACAATATTTGGCCGAGATATAACTACTTGAAAATCTGGAATCTGATGGTGCAAAAAAAAAAAAAAAATCAAAATGTTGAGAAAATCACCTTTAAAGTTGTCCAAATGGAGTTCTTGGCAATGCTCTTGATATATTTATGGTAGGAAATTTACAAAATATCTTCATGAAACATGATCTTTACTTAATATCCTAATAATTTTTGGCATGAAAGAAAAATCAATCATTTTGACCCATTTAGTGTATTGTTGGCTATTGCTACAAATATACCCGAGTGACTTATGACTGGTTTTGTGTTCTAGGGTCACAAATAAATCTTACTGACCCTAAACTTCTGAACAGTAGTGTAAGAATGGATACAAGGCTATGTCTACATTAATCTGGATACATTTGAAAACATAATTTTTGTTTTGAAACACTCTCCATCTACACAGTCGTTTTCAAGCATTTTCCAAAAGTTTCTCATTCACACTGAATCCCGGAAATCATTAAAGTCGCTTTACTGCGCACTGCATAAAACCTCATAAATGCTCACTGGGACGATACAGGTGGAACAAAAATAAGTTTCATGCAATTCTTCTGGCAGAACTATTTTATTTACTAAAATATTTCACCATTTACTGACGCATCCAGGTAACAGTTACTTACTATTTATCATATGTTCAATCTAAAACGCCACTGCCCTCATGTTTTGCTGCAAACAGCAATCGCAAGCAAATTTTCTGTGATCTTTTTAGGACTTTGATTTGAAAAGTGTACAAAGTAACATATCTGTAGTAACAGTGTGAAAAGGAAAAGCTCATAACAGGCACAATACTGCTATAAACATAGATATCCATCTTTATAATATGCGTCACATGACTAATGCGTCATCATTTTCAAAAGCCTTCGTTTTCACAGTCCACACTACAACACAAAAACAGCATTTTTAGATTTCTGCATTTCAGAGTGTTTTTTTTTCTTTTTTTGTTTGTTTTTTTTTAAAAAAAAGCTGTTTTCCTTGAAAAAAAAAATGCCATCTCAATGTGGATGGAAGACCAAAATGGACAGATGTGTTTTCAAACGAAAACGTATTAGTGAGGACAAGACCTGAGAATATCCAGTCTAAATTTACTGGGATCCACTGTACGTTCAATATTGTGTGGAACACATGAGTAGTGTTATTTTGCTGAGCATAAAGGGGTATTTCAAATTTCCCTTGAAAAAGGTACAAAAATAGTGCCTGAAACCCTTCAGTTTGTTTTTTTTTTGTCCTTTTTTCAACAAATGATCAGTGAAATAACTTGCTCCTAGATCTTGATCCCAGAAGGTCAAGCGGAATAATTACACACGCGGTTCTGTTTTATATTTATTGTCTATTTGGTTTTAATTTTTCTCCATCAAGAATGCTGACTTAAAAGGTGGCTACCTACTGTAAGTATACAATACATAGTAATGCAGTTTACAGAGGCTCTGTGACCATGTTCTAACCTCCAGCGCTGACCGATGATGTTCCTGATGCTCTGCTCCAACTTCCTCCTCAGTAAGTGACGTCAAGGAGGCTCGAGTGACAGACCTGCAGGCTTCACGAGCTCTTTTTGACCTCAATGCACCATCTATCACTAAGGACATCTCATCCGGGTCTAGATCTTCAAGACTCACACTAAAGAGAGAGAGAGAGAGAGAGAGAGAGAGAGAGAGAGAGAGAGAGAATGAACACTTAACTACACATACATTGTTACTGCATGACATTAAACAACGAGGTAAGTAATTGGCAGTCAGACTTGTTTTTGTACTGTTGTCTGAAGACTATCATTACAAAGCACCACAAATTATAAGTTCAGCAGAACATCTGCAAAAACATAAACAAACCAACACATATATACAAACTCATAGCATTATAGATTTGAAAACTTCAAGCTCACTCTTTCCTCTTCCTTTGGATGATATGAAGTCGACATCGATAACGCTAACCTGAAAATAACCCACACTGCAATGTAATGTTAGTTCCTTACTGGAGAGACCTATGTACGTCTGTGTGTGTTCGTATCTATGTGTGTGTGTCTGTCTCCTCACTGAGTACATTGGCACTGGCTGGTAGTGATCTCACAATAATAGTCCACAGAGTGACACAGTAGAGGCCCTATATCAGCACAGCCGTGGACGAATGTGTGTGTTTGAGAGAGAACGAGAACGAGCTGTTTTCAAAACTGATAATAATGAGAAATGTTATTTTAGCAGCAAATCAGTATATTAGAATAATTTCTGAAGGATCATGTGACACTGAAGACTGAAGTAATGATGCTTAAAATTCAGCTCTACACATTAATAAAAAACAGCTAATAATAAATATAGTAAATTCGAAAAATAAATTATTATTAATATGTAATACATTTAAATTTTAAATTATATTATATATCTGACATTACATACAATTTATATGTATATTTACATAATGTTTAGCCATCATGACAATATGTGACCCTGGACCACAAAACCAGTCTTAAGTAGCATGAGTATTTTCTCAGTATTTAATTTTTTTTTTTTTTTTTTTTTTTGCAACTTCAGATTCCAGATTTTTAAATAGCTCTATCTCGGCCAAATATCGCCCTATCCTAATAAACCATACATCAATGGAAAGTTTATTTATTCAGTTGATGTATAAATCTTAATAGCAGTTAAAAAAGATAAACGTGTTTTTAACCTGCGTGTGTCATTGGGAGGATATCCCTGTGCTACAGCTCCAGGTTCCCAGCTGTGTCTCCTCCATGGGTCGAGCTGAGTCAGGTGACGAGTGGCAGGAGAGCGTAAGATCACGGCCGGAGGACCGGGGGAAATCGGTGGAGTCCAGTAAGGAGGTGAGAATGAGGAACATACAGCCCGAGGAGAGGGAGGAGGAGTGCTTGCCATCTGGGTGTAATAAGTAATAGAACAAACAAATAATGAGTCTGTGTTGTAAGAGTGCAAGAGAACAAGTATGCAAAAGTATTGGCACATGATTGGCACACACATGGTTCTTTCCTCAAACAGACACACATATGCAAAAATCCATACCGTGTCCATAAGGTCAGGCAGCTCCTCAGGGCCCATACTCAGATTGTAGCTTCACGGCTCCCCCTACAGATCAAAACATGACATTATTACTCCAGAAAAATGTGCTTTGGTAAACAGTTCAATAAAATTAAAACACAACTGAAGTTGTCATATCCAACACACCTGTTACACATCCAAACTATCACTAAACCATGACTAAAGTCAAAATTATTTGTATAGCACTTTTCACAATACACATTGGTTCAAAACAGCGTCACACAAAATGATGAAGTTAATTTTTATAATTTCTTAAGGGACAACTCACCCAAAAATGCAAAAGAAAATTCTGTCATCATTTACTCACCCTCATGTCGTTCCAAACCTACGTTTCTTTCTTCTGCTGAAAACAAAAGATGTTTTGAAGAATATAGGTTACCAAACAGTTGAAGGTAGCCACTGAAAAAAATACTGCTTGGTTACCGATATTCTTCAAAATATCTTCTTTTGTGTTCGGCAGAAGAAAGAAACTCATTTTTGGACGAACTATCACTTTAAAGGAGAAGCTCACTACTAGAACAAAAATTTACAGATAATGTACTCACCCTGTTGTCATCCAAGATGTTCATGCCTTTCTTTCCTCTGTCGTAAAGAAATTATGTTTTTTGAAGAAAACATTTCTGGAATTATCTCCATATAGTGGACTTTAATGGTGCCTGCAAGTTCGAATTTCCAAAATGCAGCTTAAATGCAGCTTTAAATGGCTCTAAACAATCCAAGCCAAAGAATAAGGGTCTTATCTAACGAGCTGTCATTTTCTAAAAAAAAAATAAAAATGTATATAATTTTTAACCTCAAATGCTCAACTTGTGTAGCTCTGCGATGCGCATGCATACTCTGTGTAATCCGGGTCAATACAGTTAGGGTAACTTCAAAATCGTCCTACCCTAACTGTCTTGAACCGGAGTGCACAGAGTACGCATGCGCATCGCAGAGCTACACAAGATGAGCATTTGAGGTTAAAAAGTATATACATTATTATTTTTTTTTTTTTTTAGAAAATAACCGTTGTGCTAGATAGGACCCTTATTCCTCGGCTGGGATCATTTACAGCTCTTTGAAGCTGCATTGAAACTGCATTTTGTACGTTCAAACTCACGGGCACCATAGAAGCCCACTCTATGGAGAGAATTTCTGAAATATTTTCCTCAAAAAAACAGATTTTTCTTTACGACTGCAGAAAGAAAGGCATGAACATCTTGGATGACAACAGGGTGAGTAAATTATCTGTACATTTTTGTTCTGGAAGTGAACTTTTCATTTAATGCCTTATAGTCACACTGAGCAGTTTACAGCTGGGCAATAATAGAGTTTGCATTGTTCAACAATACAAGCAATCAGGCAGCTGTGATTTGCTATATACATCGCAAGTATACTGTAAATATGCATATAAAGATGGATAAACTATAAATTCAGTTTTGGATTGCCCATGGAATGGTGCTGTATCTAAAAACACAGAATCTAACTGATTATGCCACTGGATACTATATTTTTTACTTCTTTTAGAAGTAAAAAATATAGTATCCAGTGACATAATCAGTATATTGCTCTATTACTTCAATGTACAATTTGTTTTGTTTGTAGTTCATAGTATACTTAACACCTTCAAAGCTGTACCTGTGATGTACATGTACAGTAAATTAAAAAAAGAATGAAAATTATGAAAAAAAATGAAAATTCTGTCATGAAGTACTCACTTTCATGCCATTCCAAACCTGCAAGACCTTCGTTCATCTACAATATTTTGGATGAAATCAGAGAGCTTTCTGACCCTGCATACACAGCAATGTAACAGACAGGGTTGCTAGGTTTTCATAACAAAACCCGCCCAATTGCTACTCAAAACTAGCCCAAAACTAGCCCAATCGCGGGGCGCCCCCCGTTGAAAATCACATTTTATCGAGGTTCCCCTGGTAAATTCGCATTTCAGGGGCTAAATATGACATTATTGGGGTCGCTTCAACCTGCGGACATCAAAAACAACCCGTGGTAATAGTGTACAAGTAGCCCAATTCCGCAGGAAAATTGTGGACTTGCCAACACTGGTAACAGACACAAATCTTGGAAATTGCTGAATAAAGTTGTTATTTGCACATGGACTATTTTAAGAAAGTCCTTACTACCTTTCTGGGCCTTGAACATGGTAGTTGCGCTGCTGTCTATGCAGGGTCAGAAAGCTCTCAGATTTGATCCAAAATATCTTAATTTGTGTTCCGTAAATGCATGAAGGTCTTACGGGTTTGGAACAACATGATGGTGAGTAATTAAAGACAGAATTTTCATTTTGGGTGAACTATCTCTTTAAATAAATGATAATATTGTTACACTGAATCCGAGTAGTGCAGCAGTGCTTGTACAATGCTATGAATGGCCACCAGGGCATTTTATGGTTGCTAAGGTTTGCTGATTGGTTTTCACCACATTGTTATCTGGTTGCTAAAGTGCTGGATGTGCTAGGCAGCTGCTTTCACACAAGAAGTCAAAAGAGCCCACCCATAAATCTCTAGATATGACTCGGATCTCTCCCACAATGTAATTCTATGCAGTTTTATCCGGTGTGTTTATCATCTGCCAGATAATAATCTTAATTCTTGCTATAAGGTGCTTATTCTACCTGAAGGGGCCCCTTAAAAAAATTACTATTATTGATGTAACTGTCAGGTTATTCAGTCAAAGAATATTTTTGGCTTTAATAAAAACAGTTAATTATATGTTAGCAGAATTTCTAGCATATGTAACATTTTTTTTTGCAGTGTTAATAAGCCTGTTATCTGATATCATACCACAGTTTACAACTGCAATAAACTTATAGCATATGAGAGAATTCATCTCATCATAAAAGCTGCCTAGGCCATTTCACATTTCAAAAAAAAAAAAAGTGTCGCAACCTCAGTGTTTAAGTTTAAGTTGCAGGGAGTTTATGGATAGTGAGTGATGGGCTGGGAACTGCTTCGGTGAATGTTCACTCCAAGAGTCTGTTTAGTTCTCATTTTACCTCCCTCTTCCTTTCTACCCCTCGGTCTCTATGGTTATCGCGTATTACATAACAGTGTTTTGAAATCATCTGGAGTGGTTTCTCTTCCATCCTTTCCTTTATTCCCATTCTAATAGGAATGCATTGTGAAGCACACATACAAAACCGTTTGCTCTCGCATGAAATAGCTTCTGTCGCTTTCTAGTATTCCTGTTCGCAGCAAACATTAAAAGTCAGTAATACTCTGCAAATAAATTGTCCATGAATGTACACGTCACAAAGACACAGTCTGCCAACAGGCCGAGATAAGGCTGCTATTACCTGTTCCACACCTTTGTGTGCAAGCATTTACAATGAGAGAAAGTGAGCTGACTGTAGAAAAGAGAATGTAGACGTTGAGACTGGAGCGATTGGAAAGGTCAAAGTTCATTGTTTTGTTTCCTAGCAACAAAACTGTCATTGCACTGTATAAAATGCTTATCAAACATGCATCTTTGTTCTTAAATACAGCACATTTCTTCTACCTTATGACGATTTTTAAAGACATCCTGTCATTTACTCAAACTCATGTTATTCTAAAGCATGGAAAACAAAGGACTGTATGTGCCAAATTTCAAAAAGGAAACAAAAGCAAAAGCAGATCTTAAAAGTGGTCCATATAACTTGTGAACTTTATTAAAGTCATAATTCACAGATATTCTTCTGAAGTGGGCAGTCCCACTGAAACCGGAACGCTGAGTCATTAAGTTCATCTTAAGGACCAAATCAATTCGATTCATGAAGTAATCATTCATTTTCTGTGATATGGATCGAGTGATTTATTGAATAAACATGTGATCTGATACAAAACATGTGATTTAAGACAACAGAAGAAAATCTGGTTTATCCAGAATGCCTAAAGTTTTCCTCCAGAACTTGAGTCACAAATCACTAAATAATTATTTTATGGCTGATATTTTGCCAGTTGAATTTTCACCTTTGGCAGGTGTGGCAAAGTGTTCATTCTGGACTCTGTGTACATCTGTGCGACATAGATGTCACAGCATTTAAAATTCCACAAGATCATCACAAGATTACTGATAATACCATAATCACATTACGTCACCATGAAGGCAGTCAGTACTTTTTTTTTTCCTCCAGACCTACAAGAACAGCAACTTTCTGTTTTTCATACACCCTCCGGACCCCTCCTTCTTAGTCTTTCACTCATCCACCGCTCCTGGGCCTCTTTTCCACTCCTCTCGATGATACATTTACTCTTTCTTGTGTACTTTTGCCCCTCTTCCGCCTCCTCTCTCTATATCCACCCTAACTTTAGAGTCTAGCCCCAAACAATGGATAGATCAAATTACCACCCGATTCATTGCTCAATAGAGGCGTGGAAGAGGACTGTAGAGTTTTATTGAACGTATCTGATGTCTTTAAAGGTGACGTTTGTGATTTCAGCATTACTAGCACAGCAGTGGCATGGCTGAGAGAATAATGACTGTTTTCAATCAGGTTTCCTGAACACTCAGCTCATGTGCCATTGGCCAAATAAACAAATAGTCAGCCTCAAGTACAACTGGTTATGCTAACGTTGTGGTGCTGGTTGAAATACTTAAAGAAACACACACACACACACAAATAACCTGGTCTCATGACGAAGATGTACCTCTGGGAACAAGACTCTGCAAAACGCAAAATACATTTGATGTCAAATGTCCACTGGTGACGCAAAAAGAGTGTTTGTTTTTTTTCCCTGGAACAGATGAATGTACATATGGTACATTTTATGTGATGCTGGTTTTATACATGTCACCGCAGTTCTGACTTGAAATCTCTTTTGAGTGGTGCTACAAGTCTAATGCTCTGTGACGTTTTGAAATAATGTACCATCTGCACTACACCTAAACCCACCTGAGAGTATGCACAAAAGCGAAAGTGACGTAAAAAAGAAATCACAAGCATCCTGTTTTAGCTTGTTTTTTAATCTGTCATCTTTCAGCTCTTTATCGTGAGTCATGTTTGTCATGGGATTTGTACCCAAGGATGCCACATCCCAAGTCCAATTCCGTGTCGGCTGAGCTACCGAGCAAAATTAGCACATCTGGAAAGCAATACATATGGAGCTGTAATCATAACTGTGTGCGAAAACAATTACAAGTGTTTGCTGTTTTACTGCCTCCAGTGTTAATTTCTGTTGGAAACTGCAGTAATATGTACTTATTGGTACGTTTGGTTATATTATATAACTTTTTTTAAAAGATTTTGTTTTTAAATAAATTAAAACTTTTATTCAGCAAGAATGCTTTAATTTAATAAAAATCTAAAAATGTAAATAAATAAATAAACAAACAAACTGTCTTTTTCTATTTCAAATAAATCCTGTTCATTTTTAGAATTCTGAACAAAATTATCATAGTTTACACAAAAACATTTTCACCACTAATAATTAAGAAATGTTTCTTAAGAAAATCAGAACAATTCCTGAAGGTTAATGCCAAGACTGGAGTAATAGATGCTGAAAATTCAGCTTTGCATCACAGAAATAAATTACACAAAATGTTATTATAATTTATTTTATATAATTCAATACAAATTTATTTCACAATAGTTACTGCATTTTTAATGCAGCCTTGGTGAATATGAGAGATCTTTTTCAAATACCATCTCTGAAAATAAACTTCTGAATGAAAGTGTATAATATGCTATATCTCTCAAGTCACTTTTATTTGTTTAGATTGTTTTACATTTACTAGATTAGCTTTACATTTTCATATATCATAATTTAGTTTAATTTATTTTAAAATAAAATAAACAAAAAAAATTTTTTTTTTTGTATATTTATTTATTTGATTATTATTATTATTATAAGAAGAAAAATAAGTTTCATGTTAGTATTATTATTGAAAATGACCTTAAAAGAGAAGTTCACTTCCAAAACAGAGATTCACATATAATGTACTCACCCCCTTGTCATCCAAGATGTTGATGTCTTTCTTTCTTCAGTCGTAAAGAAATTATGTTTTTAGAGGAAAACATTTCTGCATTTTTCTCCATATAATGGACTGATATGGTGCTCTGATTTTGAACTTCCAAAATGTAGTTTAAATGCGTCTTCAAACGATCCCAAATGCAGTTGTAAACGATCCCTTATCTAGTGAAACGATTGGTTATTTTCATTTAAAAAAAAATACAATTTAAATACTTTTTAATCTCAAATGCTCGTCTTGCCTTTCTCTCCCTGAACTCTGTGTATTCTGACTCAGGACAGTTAGGGTATGTCGAAAAACTCCAATTGTATTTTCTCCCTCAACTTCAAAAATCATCCTACATCGCTGCAGACGTTCCGACCCAGTCTTTGCAAAGTGAACATGCAAAGAAGATCAAACACCCTTAACAAAAAAGGTAAAACAGCAATTTAGGACGATTTTGAAGTTTATATAAATTATATTATTTTTATTAAAATAACCAATTGTTACGCTAGATAAGACCCTTCTTTCTCGGCTGGGATCATTTACAACCGCATTTGGGATCGTTTGAAGCCACATTCAAACAGCATTTTGGAAGTTCAAAATCGGGGAACCATATCAGTCCATTATTTGGAGAAAAATGCAGAAATGTTTTCCTCAAAAAACATAATTTCTTTATGACTGAAGAAAGAAAGACATGAACATCTTGGATGACAAGGGGGTGAGTACATTATATGTGAATCTTTGTTTTGGAAGTGGACTTCTCCTTTAAGGTCAAAAGTAAGAAACCTACATGCAAAGTAAAACCTAGTGAACCTCTGCTTCACAAAGCACGTATTGTTCATTGCTCTCTACGAATCACGCGACATTTTGTTGTGATGGCTGAAAGGCAACAACTTTCTTTCCAAGCTTTCTTGTAAATGTCCTACGATTTTCTTACAGCCTATGTTTTGATATTCCCCTCCCTTCTTTCATAATCCACTGAAGTCATGTTCACTCTGGTTCCCTCTCCCAAAGAGCAAACATGCCAGACAATAGGAAAAAGGATGTGTACAGTGAGCCAGGGTGAACTACAGGTCGCCAGCTGCGTGTGAGTGTGAATACATACGCATGTGTTTGTGTCTGTGAAATCAGTAGTGATTGCAGGTGCATCACTGGCACACCGCATTCAGTTCATGACTCACCCGAAAGTTATCACCATTAGCAACTGGATCACCATCCGAAACCGAGGCAACTGCACTTCTGACATTTTAAAGGAGCCTTTGAATTGTAATGCAGAAATCGAAGCTGATGGCTGCACGTCGCAACCAGATCACTCAGACACTCCTTGACAGTCTACAGAACTCATTTTATGATCTGAGCCATCAAAGAAACCAATGCACCAATTAAAATTGTAATTTTGTACTCACTTTCCTGTTGTTTCAAACCTGTATGACTTTTCTTCTGTAGAACATAGCAGGATGTGTTTTTAAGATTGTTCACTGCTCTGTTTTAAAGGGATAGTCCATCCAAAAATGAAATTTCATTATTTATTCACCCTCAAGTCACTGCAAACCTCTATTGTTTATATTAAAGACAAAATATTATTTAAAGGGATAGTCCACCCAAAAATGAAAATTCCAAACCTGTATGACTTTCTTTCTTCTGTGGAACACAAAAGATATGTTAAAAGAATGTTGGTAACCAAGCAGTTTTCGTTTCGTTTAGTCCTTAGTATAAAATCAATGGGATCCGAAGCGGTTTGGTCACCAGCATACTTAAAAATATCTTCTTTTGTGTTCCACAGAAGTGGAAAGTCACACAGTTTTGGAAAGACGTGAGAACAGAATTTATTTTTGGGTTGACTATCCTTTTAAATGTCAACCTTACCATGAAAAAATAAAGTTTTTACCAAAGGTTTTTACTATACTGCTAGCACAGATGTCATTTGGTGGTTCAAATACTTATGTGTGGTGTCTTTTAAAGTTTTTAAAGCATTTTTTTATTTTTAGTGCATGATTTTCCAGAGTCTGGTAAGTGCTATTTTCAGGCTCGTCACATCCATAACAGTACATATTCCTCATAAATAGACACATCAAAATTAAACTAAAGTAACAAATATATGTTCTGTGAAGAGCCAATGCTCATTTATTTGTGTCATTTATTGTCACATCCGTAATGCATGATTATTTCCATTTTTTAACATAGAAAACTTGTGCATAGAACAATTAGGGGTCAAAATAGTTTAGAAGAACCTTGTTTCCATCATTTTCCTTGTACCCTCTCACTTCCAGGACGTCTACCCCCCTCGCCACCTTGTGTGCTGTCAGTCACCAAGTGACTATAAACATGCCCTCCACCCCCTCCTGTTTGTCACCCCCAACTCCATTTATCCCCTTCCTTTTCTTATTCGCTGTGAAGAGGGGGGTTCTGACTAATACAGAACTCTTAGCATGCTGAATAGCTCTTACTAATGACTAGATCTCTGTTTGCCGAGGTTAAGGGGGTTTCCTGTCACGGCAGACTTTGATCAACTCAAGATTAGACGATGAAAAGCACTTCAGGTTCTCAAATATATACAGTAGATCATATTCAAATAATCTGAAGGATCACTGTAAAGTCATTAGTCCAAGAAACTCTAAAAGATCAACAGATCAAAAGCACTGACACTTGAATGCAAAGAATAAACTCACTTCAAAAGATTCTTCATCAGAAATCAGTGCATTTGCAATCAGATCAACTGTTCCTGAGAATCTTCAAGTCAGCAAAATGAAATGAAACCGATTTGAAGATACAGAGTTCCAAGAAAGCATTCCCGTCATATTTGCAGCATGAAATAATGAGAGATTCCTTGTTCACGACACATTGACTTTTACAGTACTACCCCCCACGTAATGATGCAGTTAATAACAACAACTGTGTGCCATTAACACACTTGAGACTCAGGCCACACACATTCACTGGATTCACTGACCTCTGTTTAATGTTTTCCTATTTATTTGTTGCCATATGTGCCATTTCATTACCATTTATAGGTCAGTATTGATATTTTTGAACTTATAAAAATAAATAATAAGAACAAACTATTAAAAAAGTTAATAATTGTAATAATAAAAATAATACAATTGGGCAAATCCAGTGTTATGGATGTGACATTTTGCGTTATGGATTTGCTTAGAGAACGTATGTGTTAACAGTATACCGAACCATTTGTTTATATTTTAGTAAACCCTTTTTGATGAAGTCTGAATATCAGAAAAATATCAGTCTATGCACGAGTTTTCTATGTTAAAAAATGGAAATAATCATGCATTACGGATGTGACAATAAATGACACAAATAAATGAGCAATGGCTCTTCACAGAACATATAATTGTTACTTTATTTTAATTTTGATGTATCTATTTATGAGGAATATGTACTGTTATGGATGTGACGAGCCTGAAAATAGCACTTACCAGACTCTGGAAAATCATGCACTAAAAATAAAAAAATGCTTTAAAAAATTTAAAAGACACCTCACATAAGTATTTAAACCACCAAATGACATCTGTGCTAGCAGTATAGTAAAAACCTTTGGTAAAAACTTTATTTTTTCATGGTAAGGTTGACATTTGCATGGAATTACCCAATTAATATAAATTGTATTTAAGTTAACTTTTAGGCTATATACCAGGGGTGCCCAACCCTGTTCCTGGAGATTGGCCTTCCTGCAGAGTTTAGTTCCAACCCTAATCAAACACACCTGTCTGTAATTATCAAGTGCTCCTTCAGATCCTAATTAGCTGGTTCAGGTGTGTTTGGTCAGGGTTGGAGCTGAACTCTGCAGGAAAGTCGATCTCCAGGACCAGGGTTGAGCACCCCTGCTATTTACAGTCAAACCAAAAATTATTCAGACACCACATAAAATTTGTGATATTTTTTTACTAGTGGGTGCAGGACACTATAGTTTACTATTTAAGTGAGGATAGCAAAATAAATTAAACTGTGACATATTATACCCAAAAATTCTTCATACAGTGGACTATCAGTAAAACCGATAAAAATTTGGGACCTAACCATGTTTTGCTTATGTGTTTTTTTCTTTAACTGCTAATGTGACCTTTTTACACCACTGACTGAACAAAATTAAGCATTGCTTGGTAATTGGTCAACCAAGTATTGACAGTTGCGTAAATATTGTCATACTAACAGTTGTCTGAATTGACATACCTTTCTATCAAATTTATCTGACATTATAAAAATTAATTTGTTCTGACACAGTTTAACTGTGAGTTCTTGTCATATTTTATTACCATTTTCTAAACTATAGTGAATAAACTGTGATAATGTGAGAAATGTTCAAGGCATCTAAATAAATTTTGGTTTGACTATATAAACACTCATTTAAGAGCTTTGCGTTTGTATACTTTAATGTGATCTATAAACTGACCCATGTTTGTTTCTTATGTATACATTCATCTGTCACTTTCCCCCATCTCCACCACTGATCTCCTGATCCTACTTAGTATGATCTTTTCTGGGTCAGTTTCACCCCTAACCTCTGCTTCCCCTGGTTCAATCCTCTTTGCTCATTCTCTCTCCCTCTATTCTCTCTCTCTATGAAGTCATGTTTTTAAACAGAACTCCATAGGTAAGAGAACCAGCAGGCTCTCACAAAAGTCTCAGGTAGCACCAGGGCCCCTGGAGATTACAGATATAGAGGGCCAGACACAAAGAGCTTTCTCTCGCACACTCAATTACACATTCTCAACATCCAAATAGCATTTCCTTCTCCTAATCCTTTTCTTCACTCTTAACTGCTGTCATTGTTTGTCACTGAATGCAGAACCAGTAACGCGCACACATGTCCACGCACAATAAGTATTTAACAACATTAAGGGATGATTAAACATCTGAAATCCTTAAATGATTCTTTGAACTGACCCAAAAAAGGAAAAAAAAAAAGTTTAATACAGGAAATGGTACACTTTCGTGTACATTTATTGATTTTACAAAGTAATGGCACTTGTTAAAAGATATAACCGGTGTTACTCTTTTTATACATACCGTCTTTTTTCTTTAGTCATTTTTTTAATGTCCCAGACAGTCTCAATAAGCGCTCCCACTTAATAAAAACAGTTCGTAATAACTTTTAGTAACTTACCTATCCGCTCTGATGTTTTGTTTATATTCTATCCTAACGTCTTTCTGTCAACTTCATCCAGACGGACGCTCCTCGAGGTTTACTTTCTTCTTTAAAACCTTAAAATCCTCTTGGTGTGTTCATTTCAGCGGTGTAGACCAGATGGTTTCCGAGATAGTTTTACTCATGACATTGCCGGACAACCCCCGGTAAAGTACATCATCATGCGCTCGTTCACTGGGAATTACTGCGCTCGCTCTCGCGGCCTCTGACCAGGGCTGTCGCCACGCCCACGTCCGTGACGACACCACATGTCCAGGTGAACTGTTGTATTTACTGTATTTATGGCCATATAATTTAGACAACACAGTCCACGTGTGCGTGTTTAAGACGGTGAAGGAAAATTAGTTCCTGCCAATGTGATTAATAAAGACTAGCCATCTAATACTTGGTCAGTAATCGAGCTTTTGTCAGGGTCTTTATACTGTTTGACCAATGACTTTTCCAAACAATTTTGAAGAGCTACGTTATTTTTTTTTTTATTGTACTCACTAAGAAGAGTTATTAATTATTGTTAATTTTGTTGGCTAATTTCTTGATTTTAAAATTATACGCGTGACTAATCATATTAAAAGTGTATTTACTATGTCCATGACCTCTTTGTTGCTATTATTATCATTATTATTATGTTTGTTGTTGTTTTGTCAGTTTATTAATTGATGTTCCTCTGGAAATCACACTTTTAAATTTCCCTGATATTTCCAGGCTTTCCATGATAATCGGAGATGAAGCGTCATCAAGCGGCCATATTGGTGGCACTGAACGTAAACAATGCAACTAAACCGAGCGAAACGTGCATATTTTGCTGATTATTTCTGCTGAAAATGGTTAGTTATTGTCATGTTTTGGACCTTGCCAATCGGTTGGACCTGGGAAAAACATTTGGAGTACTATAGACCAATTTAGAGTAGACGTCACAGTTACATCACTTGCAGCTGCGTGCACATTTGGTTATAGAAAAACACTGGTAACAAGTGGAGGTGGACGGTTAAAATCCATGGAATAAGAGAAAAAAAATATTTTTTGATGTCAAAATCAGAATGCAAATAATTTTTATAGAATACTGTCATCAAAGATGCCATTTGAAGCTAAACGCAGACGTTTAAATGAACATAGATAAAAACTGCTATGATTACTTAATTTTACTGCATAAATTTGACTGAAACAATAGGTCTACATAATATTTACATATGGAGACGTATGTATTAGTCCTACAGTTACACCTATTAACATTTTTACACAATATTTATCTCACAATTCTGACTTTTTTTTCTCGGAAATGCAAGTTTATATCTCCTGATACAGACTTTATAACTAGATTTAACTCAAAAAATAGTACGTTTTCTGCCACCAGATAGGCTCCGCCCACAAAAACGTCATCCCTGTTTCGGATCTGTCAGATTATCCTATCTAAAGTCAATTTCGTTAAATAACAGTGCTTATCGTTTGGGTGGCAAGCCCTTGTAATATGCGGAGAACATTTTGAAAATGACTTCTAATCAATATAATCTATAATCTTTTTAAATCTTACCTATTTTGTACCGTGTCTGTAATTCCCTAGCCTTAAAAGCTATCTCTCCCGGGTTTTCTGCAACCACGATGCGCGCATCCCAAATGTTTACAAACCTATAACTGATCTATAGACTGCCAAATGTTATAACAAATTAAAGAGAAGAGTGCAAAAAACTTTCCGAGGAACAAAAGGCGTTTGTAGTTGGCCAAACTGAACCAGGATTTCCAGGGCAAGAATCTTGACAACATTAGTGTCTTATCATTTCCGGTCAGGTAGGTGGAATTTTAGGCTGATAATTTCGCCCTTTCCTGCTTACCAAGTCTTTCTCTATATGATTTAGCACATTCCACACGTTTTTTCCCCCCGTGGTTTAGACAGCATAAATTAGCAGAACAACTATTCAGTAGTTCATTAACTGTGCAATCCAAGCTGTTGTTTACACCCGAGTATAGGCAATATGGCTGCGCATCTGGGTAACTGACCAAGTCGTGACTTAAGTGCAAACCCTCTATATGTGTTAAAACAAAATCGGTCACACACATTAAAGGACAAACTGCTTTTAATTTACACCAAGCAGTATCAAACAAGCCAAGGACACACATTAAAACTAAAAAACTGTATAGGAAAAACTGCATGCACCAAATTGCTTTTTTCATAACTAACTAACATAACATAGTATCAAATTATATAAAAAACCAAACACACACCAAAACATTATTCACAAAAACACTAAAACAAATGAGACACACAAATACTGCATAAGAAAATTTGATACATTGAGGGCAACAACTCATTCAGAGTCCTCAATCTCACTCACTTATCTAACATGCTGCATTTAACAACTTAAATAAACATTAAAAAATGGTTCTAATACAAACAGTGGTGTGTTGACATATTTGATACATTAAATTGTGACGTAATATTACAGGAATTACAACCCTCAGGCAAAAGTTTTATAACAGAAGACACAGTTACTTTCTTGTAAGTTAGGTACAGTATACAAAATATATCATGACAACAATATATAATATTCATTTGTGCGATATTCACATAACATGTTCTATAAGTAAGAGTGTAAGAAGGTAAAATGTTGTAATGTCTGGATAATGGAAGACTTTTCAAACTAAACAGTGATTTCAAATTTACAAGGAAGACCAGTATCCTTTAAAAAGACTAACTGTAAAGGCAACAATTAGTGTCTAGAATAATTCAAGCAGGATTTCATAAAGCTCAACACTGCATGACACCATTCAAGTATATTTAAAGTGGCTCCTCACATGAAATCTCTGTTGATTAAACTCGATGAAGAAAGTCAATAAGCTGTAAAACTGTTAACTACATATCAAACACGATTTATAACAGCTGTATAGATCTGTCATGAATACCATTGTTGCTCAGAGATGACTGTACTGAAGATGCCAACTAGATATTAAAATCACACGCATGTAATATTTCAACTACTGTTCAGCAATACAGGGAAAAAGGCAACTGGCTTTTTTGAGTGGAATCTCACTATTGTATCAATAAAGAGAATAAGGTTTGGCCTCTGGTGGTCTAATTCAGGACAGAACTTGTGTTCGTCAAGATAATGTTTTTGAGAAGATATGTATTTTAAGGCACTCAGCCCAAAAGTCCTCTGTTACAATTTGGTTTGCTTGTTTTTCTTTAAACACATTAAACTATGACCCCATTTACACCTGGTTTTAGATTCGTGTCAGCTGATTCAATCACGTGTTGTCAGTACTAAATGCGGTTTAAAATGTTTCATGATCGGTTCACTCAAACCACATACAGAGGTAGTCAGAAATGCATGTGACCATGTTGCATTTGTAGTGTAAATGTAAAAAAGTATTTTTTTGTGCTTTTTAACATTATTTATTTTAAATGTGAACATTTTTAACTGACAAAGTGATCAAAGCTGCTGCTGCAAGCTGCTAAAATGTATTTGAGCTAGATATTAGTACCAGGTATAAATG
The DNA here is from genome assembly GCA_036247105.1 of Cirrhinus mrigala. Classification (NCBI taxonomy): domain Eukaryota; kingdom Metazoa; phylum Chordata; class Actinopteri; order Cypriniformes; family Cyprinidae; genus Cirrhinus; species Cirrhinus mrigala. The sequence goes on along the minus strand of CM070025.1, from coordinate 25,391,135 downwards.
GGGATTTAACATATTAGCTTAAAATATTTAAATACTACTGTTCAAAAAGTTTGGGGTTGGTACAGTGTTTTCTCTCTTATCTTTCAGAATCCAGTAATCCAGTCTTCGATGTCACATGATCCTTCATAAATCATTATAATATGCTGATATAAACAGTTGTGTGCTATTTTTGTAGAACGCATAACGCGTTTTATGTGATTCGTAGATAAATAGAAAGTTAAAAAGAACAGAGTTTATTTGAAATAGATTTTGAAAAAAAGTCTTTACTGTCACTTTCAGTCAACCCAACATGTCCTTACTGAATAAAACTATTCATTTCTTTAAAATAAAAACATCCCCAAACTTTTTGAACAGTAGTGTATATAGCATATATATATCTGAAATCAGAAAATTAAATAAACCCTATTAGTTTAAAGAAAACGTTGTAGGAACATCCTTCAAGACACCTGACCCTCCAGTCAACAGCACTTCAAGTTGAAGCATCACACTCAATCTGTCGGAGGTAGAACTCTACGAACACGCTTGCATATTAGCATAAAAAATAAAACACAATGCTCTCATGGCCCCATCCTTCTTGCAGATGTCGTCATCTTGTAACTGGATATGCAGCTGGTGGTTGGGCAATTGCATGCACTGAGGTCCAAGGTCTTTGGATGGGGAAGAGATCCTGTGGATTCCGGCCTGTGTCTCCCCCTGTTGGCAGTACAAAGTACTGCAGGTTGAATGAGCGCTGCCGCCTTCTTACAGGGAGATGCTTGTGGTTTGTGACTCCCTCTATCGGTGAGATTTATGAACTGCTACTAAGACGTCTGCGTAAGAGAGAGGCAGGTTTTGTGCCGGTGTCTTCCTGATCGCTCTCACAGTCTCTCTGATGGGAAAAAAAAAACAGTTAAAGTAAAGAAGCATTGCAATATTTAAAACAATTAAAGGAGATGTTTATGTCATCCTAGATGTTCATGACTTTCTTTCTTCAATAGCAAAGAAGTTAAGGTTTTTGAGGAAAACATTCCAGGTTTTTTTTTCCATATAGTGGACTTAAGTCGATATCAATAGGTTGAAGGTCCAAATTGCAGTTTCAAAGGGCACTACATGATCCCAGACAAACAATGAGGGTCTAATCTACACTCTAAAAAAAGCTGGGTTAAAAACAACCCAACTTGCAGTATTTAGCAACTCAGCGCTGGGTAAATATTGGACAGAACACATGCTGGGTTATTTTGACCCTGCTGGTTGGGTTAAATGATTTAACCAAACATGCTGGGTTATTTTAGTTAAGTTAACTATTGTTTATTGTTTTTATTATATTGCTGGCTTAAAATTGACTGGAACTTTTAAAAACACACACAATTACTAGAGGCAACAGCAATAATCAAAAGATGAAGATTTATTATTAAACAAGAGCACATGGACAAAATACAAGACAAATTGAATTTTTTTCGGTGGATACAGCATAGTTTACAATATTACATACATTTAAACATGTTTAACAAGCATTTTAGAAATACAAATGTAACATTTAAAAGTTTCCAACCATTCTCTGTAATCACTGTTTACCGAAATATCACAAATTCTTGAGCCGGTGAAAGGCAACTGCGAACTTCAGACCACGGCCTCGTGTTTCACTTGTGGCTTAAAGACGCCGTCACTGACTCCAAAACCTGCCCATAAACAAACAGTACTGACATTAGAAAAAATATTTTTAACTTCAAATTAAATTAAACTCAGTACTATAACGAATAAAATCCATTTATTTTATGCAAGGCAAAAGGCGTTTCCATCATGCGAAGTGGCCGCTGCTGACGCAGCTGAATTACATCTCGTCCTTATGTTGCGTTGTGTAAAATAATACAATTTATAGCACAGTAAAGATGTTATAAATGAAATAAAATGTATACAAACCTGTATTTCACTGAAGAAGTGCGAATCCGCGGCACTCAGAACCGGTCTCTCCTGCAGAGGACTCAAAATGCTTGCGCTCTGACTGTAACTCAGTAGCTGGGTTGTTTCGTCAGAGACAGGCTTAACCCAGCAGTTGGGTAGAAAAAAATAACCCAGCGTTAAAAATGACCCAGCAACTTAGTTACAGAAAAACTACCCAGCACCTGGGTAAAAAAAAAATATTAAAAATGACCCAACAAATTGAACTAGGCATTTGGGTTTAAAAAAAATTACCCAGCACCTGGGTAAAAATATTAAAAACAACCAAATAAAATGACCCAACAGGCTGAACCCAGCATTTGGGTAAAAAAAAATAACCCAGCATATTTTAGAGTGTAGCGAACCAATTAATCAAAATGAAAATTTCTATACTTTTTAACCATAAATTAACTAGTTCTGCGATGCGTGTCTTCACGCATCACATAATCATGTTGGAAAGGTCACGAGCGATTAATTCTTCGTTTGTGTACTTTGGTTCAAAAAGGCAAGGTAGAAAAACTCCATCTCATTTTCTCCTCCAGCTTCAAAATTGTCTGACATCATTGTTTTACCTTTTTTTGTAAAGTGTTTTTGACTTTTTGCATGTTCGCATTTTAAACACCTTTCCAACATCATTATGTAATGCGCAATGTCAGGCTGGTGGAAGATGAGCATTTGTGGTTCAATGTGTATATGCATTTTTACTGTTTTAAAGAAATGACCACTCATTTCCCTAGACAAGACCCTTATTCCTCGGCTGGGATCGTGTAGACCCCTTTAAAGCTGCATTGAAATTGCAATTTGGACCTTGAAACCGTTGGCCACCATTGAAGTCCACTTTATGGAGAAAAATCCTGGACTGTTTTGCTCAAAAACCTTAATTTCTTTGCGATTGAAGAAAGACAAACATCCTGGATGACATGAGGGTGAGTAAATTATCAAGACATTTTCATTCTGAAAGTAAACTTCTCCTTTACGCACATTTACCAATACAGTAATGAGAAAAAAGTCTTTGCAAGCTTTTAAAATTGAATTTTTCATGAGATTCTTACCAGTTCTTGTTGCTCCGGACCGCGGGCCTTACACAGTAACTGCAGTCGAGAAAACCGATTACATGCTGAAACCATGTTAAAGGACATCTGTGTGGTGAGGAAATTAACTAGTTAGTTAGTAGTTAATAAATATTACAGCCTACAAAATAGTTGAATAGACATTAAAAGAGCAACAAAAGGGCATCATGGCAGACTAAGATTTCTTTTGAACAGCAGGTGTCTCTCTTTACTCATAGGTCTGTTAGTTTAGAGAAGTGAGTCATCTGAGTCAGCCAAGGTAGTGTTAGCAATCAGTTCAGACACTTAAAGGAACAGTTCAGTCATTTTTGCTGCTTTTTTTAGAGCCCTGGTAACTCACAACTTGGAAACATGGAAAATCTATGTGAAACTTCTTTTAAAAGAAAAGCCTTTGGTTTTGAGAAAAGAAGATGAATAAATAACTGATTTTTGGGTGAAATATCCCTTCAAGAGACATGCTAACAGTGACATCACATCGAATAAAAAGAGCATGTATCACATTACATGAAAACAGCTGCCTGCAAACTAGGCGTTCATTAATACTACAGGAGATGCAGAGAATGACTGAGGGAGACAAAAAGACATGAAAGACAAAGCATGCAGTGAGAGTGGTCTGTGGGTAATGACAGTCTACGATCTAGCCAATAGCGAGTTTCTCTGACCATGTTAACAAAACTCACAACAGTAACACAAATACCAACCTTCCATTTCCTCCTCGCGTTGAACTTCTTAAAGTTCTTCATGTTGATAGAGGAGCGGTTCCTCTTGGCTATTTGAGTTCGACTGAGAGGCTAAAAGAGAAATGGATATGGAAAACAGTGAAATGATCCTGACAAGAAGGTAAAAAGAAAAATAATTACGTCAAAAACTAATATGAGGAAACGGCTGAGTTTATGTATCTCACCTTAATCCAGGGATGAACCAGACAATCTTCTGCTGTCATTCTTTCACTAAATGAACAAAATGAAAATAAAAATATTTATCCCCATTAGGCAAAAGTTAGATCAGACAGTTAAAGGTTAAAATAGCAGCTTGAATCTGAAATATAATTTATATTGTTCTCTCAAAGCAGAACAGCCTGAGAATCTTTCAGTTTTTGATATAGTAAATTCTAAATAAAAATGTACAAACAAACAAACAAATAGGACTATTTAGGGAATGTTTTGGGAAACGTTCCTCTATTTAAAACCAATTTACAATCGCAATTTACAATCCCAAATTGTTGTTACCTCTGTTCTTTCACTAGTAGTTTCTGGATAAAGTCTTTGGCCATGTTGCTGGTTTGGCTGAAGTATTGGGGCTCAAATTCATAGTTCATTGCCACAATGTTCCTCAACGTCTCTTCGTCTGTCTCGCCTTGGAATGGTGACAGGCCGCTCAAACTGATGGCAGAAATATAAATGAATAAGAAATGTCTTTACTTGGAAAATTATTATTGGAAACATAGGCTTTCCATAAAATACAATACTTTCTAGGTATTATTCCTGCAATATTGCTTCACAGCAATCTGGGATACTAAAAAAACATGTTGAAGGGATAATTCACCCAAAAATGAAAATGTTGTCATTAATAACTCACCCTCATGTCATTCCAAACCCGTAAGACCTTAGTTCATCTTCAAAACACAAATTAAGATATTTTTGATGAAATCCCAGAGCTTTTTGACCCTGAATAGACAACAACACAACTGACATGTTCAAGGCCCAGAAAGGTAGTAAGGACATGAACCAAGAAAGACGGACATTCTACGGCAGAACACCAACTCCTGCGTCAGCAGCACCACACCTGTTACTCTCATGAACGCGCATCAAAGACTGACACACAAGAAAAAAATTGTTAAATAAAGTCATTATTTTTGGTTTTATTTGCACACAAAAAGTGTTCCTGCAGCGTCATGATATTATGGTTGAACCACTGATGTCATCTGGACTTTTTTAAACACCTTACTACCTTGCAGGGCCTTGAACGTGTCAGTGGCGTTGCTGTCCAGGGTCAGAAAGCTCTCGGATTTCATCAAAAAAAACTTGAATGAAGGTCTTACAAGTAGGGCTGTGATGGTCGCAATGACAACCGAGCCACCGCGGTGGTCGGTTGCCACCGGCAGTACTGCACGTGACGTCACACAATCTATAACAAGCATAAAATACAGTGTTTCTGCAACAATTTTTCTGCCGTGGTTGTGTCTAGTGTACCCGCCGGCAAGTGCCTTCGTAGCTGCTAGAAGAGATCCGCGTTTAAATGCACACAATAGGCTAAAGCTTGCAAAGCTCCGGGAAAAGTAATTACCATGAATGTGTCGGGGGGAAATAAGGAGATACTTGAATGAATTATTAATAAACTAGTGTTTTCTGAGCCAGTGTCGCAAAGATGACGATCCTTACTCGCCATCTGCTCATTGGACGTGTCTTTAGAGAGAAATGCAGCTCTACGGATTTTATAATGAAAGAGCTTTTGTTTTCGATTTTTGTTTCAAGTAGTAAAGTAATAATTTAAAGCTTTCTAAAGATATATTTATCCTGACTGTACGGCAAGTATTCGCTGAGTTTCGTTTCATTTTTGTGCAGCGCTCCTGTTTAACACCAAGACATCAGAAAGCGCATTTTGTTTGTTTTCTTTATTTTTACAAAAGCACGCAAGTAAGATTACACCCTTTACAGTTCCAGATGATATATTACCTTTACGAGCAAAGATTATGGCATATTTTATTTTTTCTGCAAGTGATTGCGCTGGCGCCTCCATGTCCTGCAAAGCGCATTTAGCTTCCATTCTCCAAAAAACGATTGTATGCGCATAATGGCGTGCATTTATCTAAGTTAAACGTTTAAAATACCATTGTGATATATTTGAAGATTTTATTTCAGGCAAGTCGTGATGATTTAAGAAGGCAAAATTGATCAAACATAGGCCGTTTGGTCATTACTTTAAAAAGCAAAAACTGTAATACTTTATAAAGAAACAAAAATAAATATAACCACATTCTTATTAAAAACAAAACTGAGCTATTTTAATGGATGCTACAGTGTAATAGGAAAGAGAGAGAAAAGATTTGGGCTCCAGTCGGACTCGGGGCAGTAATTTTGATGAGTATAAACATCTAAAATAAACACGCACGTTTGTTATCCACGTTTGTTATTTTTTATGTTTTAAAATATATATATATACAGTGGCGGATTAAAACTCTTTGGTGCCCCTGGGCAGTAACACTTGAAGTGTCGCTGCCCAGTACTACCCTCATACTTTTTTATTTGCAGTATTTCATATTAATAAACTTAACATAAGTCGTTTTAAGCTCAAGTAGAAGTCCTTACAAAATCAGGTTACCACTTTTTACAGTGTACCTAAATTATTTATAATTTGTGAACCCAACTCTTACAGGTGTAATCTGTTCTAAGATTAGATTCAAACAGGTTTTAACTAGTGAAGCCAACTGTTACAGGTATAATAATAATCCAATTCGTTCATCTCATCAGACTCTATGACCAACAGAGAAAGTGTGGATAGTGTTTTTAAAGTCATCATTGTCCTCAGCTCATTTTTCATTCATTTATATTTAATTTACAAAATAATTTTCAAGTGTTTTACTCCCTTCAAAGAAAGGTGTAAAATGGATGTTTTCAGAAATGTGAAAATGAGTGCATGGTCTTGTTGCAGGGATGGGCAGTATTTCAAATACATGCATTTAAAATACTATTTTGGAAAAAGTCAAATGAATTTGGTATTTAAATACATTTAATCTTATTATTTCTGTATTTAGTATTTTGTATACTTGTTGATACAGGAAATCAGCAGTCTAATAAAGAGGTTGATTGAAAATACAAAAATACTAAGACTAAATGTATTTAATTACAAAATACAAAATAGTATTTTGTATTTCAAATACATGTTTTTGAAATACTGCCCATCCCTGACTGCGCTTAACAAATTTATTGGACCACCACCCAATGTAAGGTTTGTGCCACACCTGCCCCAAATTAAGTACTGGTGATTACCAAAATCATTTTTAATGTTTCTGTAATAGTTAATTCACCAGTCTCTGATGTGTAAAATCTAAGATAGATTCAAAGATGGATTGCACAAAAGGTTAATCAAAAGCAAGTATTTGGGAGCAACTAGAAACTATTTGGATGTCAGTAACAACAGAGACTGTGGAAAAGTGCATCAAAATAATGTCAGCAAGAATGCAAGCTTTTATCAAGGCAAAAGGAGGCATACAAAATAAAAATAAATATTTATTTATTTGGTTTATTAGTTTTTTGGTTATTATGTGTGAATAAAGACAATTTAGTTGTTTGTTATTTGCCTATTAAATGACAATACAATTTTTAGTTTTAAACAAGTTTTCGACGGCTGGTCTAATAAGTTTGTTAAGCACTGTATATAGCTACATAGTTTTATGAGGATTTGAACTGAAAATAAAACTTACAAACTCACTTTTTTACACTCTGCCCCTTTCTTGATTGCCAACAGCTGCAAAGTACAACGTGAAAGCCCAAGGCTGACGCTCTGTAGCAAATTCACACATATATAAGTGAGGTTTTCATTTCAGTTGTAGAGACAGCATGCTCCAAGAATCTGGTTGAGTAATATATAGGCGTCGAACGAAAGCGCACGGGTTCTCGCAGTTTGTGTGAATCTGGCGATAGATCGCACATCCACTGATTTGTGCAGGAGAAAAAAAACATTCAAAATAATATTCAGGGGACTTAGTACGTCTGATGAAAGGGTATATATAGCTAAACAGACGTTTGCGAATACATCGCTTGTCTCAACAGAGAATTTATTTTGCGTGGTGCCCCCCCGGATGTGGTGTCCAATTGCCCATATGGTTAATCCGCCTATGTATATATATATATATATATATATATATATATATATATATATATATATATACCTCAACACCGCGCCACCGACGGTAGTTGGTCTATTACCACCGCGGTGGAAAAAATCTGCCACCGTCACAGCCCTACTTACGAGGTTGGAGCAACATGAGGATGAATAATTAAGAGCAGAATTTTCATTTTTGCGTAAACTATCCCTTTAATATTTCAAAAATGTGCACACCACCATTAAGATCAACTGCTTTATCCCTGCATGAAGATAAAAGCTATTACTATTCAGTCTGTTGGTTATCTAGTCTGTATCTGGTGTACTTCATATCTGACATGACTGATCTCATCCCACAGGACCTGACCTATAAACTTGAAAAAGCACATTGCTTGTCAAAGGGAGGCTTTATTTCGGAGGTAATTTATGTCCCAGTTAAAATCTGTGTAACTGGAGCAGCGCTTTGGTTTGCAGAGGATTTGACTGTCAGCAATGTTATCATATGATTAACAATGAAAGAATACTTACAGAATGTAGGTAATGACACCAATGCTCCTGAAAAACATCACAAGAACATGATTAATCATCATTAACTGGATCTTAAAACTGTAGTGTAGAATTCTAAGCAATTTAACTTTTTTGGGGGGGGGGTTTATGCCTTTATTTAGATAGGACAGTGTAGTTGGACAGGAAGCGAAGTGGGAGAGAGAGAAGGGCGTGGGATTGGGAAAAGTCCACGAATCAGGATTCGAACTCGGGACGCCCGCAGCACAAGAGTGCTATATGTTGGCGTGCTAACCACGAGGCTATTGGTGGAAGCAACAATTTAACATTTAATATAAAAAAAATGTTTACAAAAAATACTAAAAACATATATGTATATATACCTGACTATGCCCATCAACATAGCAGTAATGACTTTATGAACTACTTTACTTCTAAGATCGATACAATTAGAGACAAAATTGTCACTATGCAGCCGTCAATTACAGTGTCGCATCAGATAGTGCGCTATAGATCTCCTGGGGAACAATTAAACTCATTCTCTACTATAGGTCAGGAAGAATTGTATAAACTTGTTAAATCATCTAAACCAACAACTTGTATGCTAGACCCTATTCCATCTAGGCTACTAAAAGAGATGCTTCCAGATCTCATAGATCCTCTGCTAAATATTATTAATTCATCACTGTCATTAGGATATGTCCCCAAAACCTTCAAACTGGCTGCTATTAAGCCTCTAATTAAAAAACCACAACTTGACCCCAACGAATTAACTAATTACAGACCTATCTCGAATCTCCCATTTCTGTCAAAGATATTAGAAAAGGTTGTATCCTCACAATTATCTTCCTTCCTACAGAAATATGATATCTGTGAGGATTTTCAGTCAGGTTTTAGACCGTACCATAGTACTGAGACTGCTCTTATTAGAGTTACAAATGATCTACTCTTGTCATCCGATCGTGGTTGTATCTCTCTGTTAGTGCTACTGGATCTTAGTGCTGCGTTTGATACTGTTGACCACAACATTCTCTTGAATAGACTTGAGAATTATGTTGGCATTAGTGGTAGTGCATTGGCATGGTTCAAATCGTATCTATCTGACCGCCATCAATTCGTGGCAGTAAATGATGAGGTATCATATCGATCTCAAGTGCAGTATGGAGTACCACAAGGCTCAGTACTAGGGCCGTTACTCTTTACGCTTTACATGTTACCCTTGGGTGATATCATCAGGAAATATGGTGTTAGCTTTCACTGCTATGCTGATGATACCCAGCTCTATATTTCTTCGCGGCCTGGCGAAACGTACCAATTTGAAAAACTAATGGATTGTGTAGTTGAGTTAAAAAATTGGATGACAAGTAATTTCTTACTGCTAAATTCTGAAAAAACAGAGGTGTTAGTTATTGGGCCTAAAACCTCAGCGTGTAATAACCTAAAACACTGTCTAATACTTGATGGCTGTTCTGTCAATTCTTTGTCATCAGTTAGGAACCTAGGTGTGCTATTTGATGGTAATCTTTCCTTTGAAAACCACATCTCTAGTATTTGCAAAACTGCATTTTTCCATCTCAAAAATATATCTAAACTACGACCTATGCTCTCAATGTCAAATGCTGAAACATTAATTCATGCGTTTATGACCTCACGGTTAGATTATTGTAATGCTTTATTGGGTGGTTGTTCTGCTCGCTTAATAAACAAACTCCAGCTGGTCCAAAATGCAGCAGCTAGAGTTCTTACTAGAACCAAAAAGTATGATCATATTAGCCCGGTTCTGTCTACACTGCACTGGCTCCCTATTAAACATCGTATAGATTTTAAAATCCTGCTAATTACTTACAAAGCCCTTAATGGTTTAGCTCCCCAGTACCTGAGTGAGCTCTTATCGCATTATAGTCCCTCACGTCCGCTGCGTTCTCAAAACTCTGGCAATTTGATAATACCGAGAATATCAAAATCAACCGCAGGCGGCAGATCTTTTTCTTATTTAGCACCCAAACTCTGGAACAATCTACCCTACAATGTTCGGGACGCAGACACACTCTGTCAGTTTAAATCTAGATTAAAGACCCATCTCTTTAACCTTGCTTACACATAACAAATCCACATTCTTATAATTCAAATCCGTTAAAGGATTGTTAGGCTGCACTAATTAGGTCAACCGGAACCGGGAACACTTCCCATAACACCCGATGTACTCGGTGCATCGTCAGAAGAATGGCATCTACGCTAATATTAGTCTGTTTCTCTCTTATTCCGAGGTCACATTAACCACCAGATCCAGTCCGTATCCAGATCAGATGGTCACTGCAGTCCCCCGGATCCAGTCCGAACCCAGCCCAGACGGTGGATCAGCACCTAGAGACGACCTCTACAGCCCTGAATGTCAGCGGAGTCCACATCAACTAGATGAGCCCCAGAGACGGATCCACATTAAAGACCACATCACCTAGACGGCTGTCGGCACAAGACCACGGGAACTTTGGCCAGAGGAGAACTGGCCCCCCGACTGAGCCTGGTTTCTCCCAAGGTTTTTGTCTCCATTTGTCACCGATGGAGTTTTGGTTCCTTGCCGCTGTCGCCTCTGGCTTGCTTAGTTGGGGACACTTTCTCTTAACACAATATTGCATTTTATTTTATTGTTTTTGATTAACTACCTTTACCTATAATGTGAGTGTTTAATGTTGCCTTTGGCATTGTTGATGTACTGTTTCCTATTTAATACTGTACAGCCGCCTTGTCACAATTCTGTATTGTTAAAGGCGGTATATAAATAAAGGTGACTTGACTTGACTTGGCTGGCAAATGATTAATCGCGATTAATCGCATACAAAATAAAAGTTATATTATATAAAGTAAAGTTATATATGTGTGTGTGCAGTGTGTAATTATTATGTATATATAAATACAAGCACTATATAGCGCAATATAAATAGTACATTAAGTATATGTAGTTATTGTATTTTTTATAGAACTTATATATAAATAAAAATATTTTGTACATAACATATTTCTCTTAAATATATGCATTAATTTGTGTATATTTATATATACATAGTAATTACACACACTACATACACATACATAGTAGGCAAACTCAAACTTTTATTTTGTATTAATCATGATTAAGTAATATATATATTTATATAAAGATAGTATTTACATCAACAATAACAACTACTACTACTAAGAATTATTATTATATTAAATATGTGTGTGTGTGTGTGTGTGTGTGTATATATATATATATATATATATATATATATATACAAGTATACATACACCCACCAGATGGGCTTCAGGAATGAATGAAATGTAAACTGAACAAGTGTTAACCTAACATTATACTAACCAGACATGAGTCTTTGTCTTTGATGCAGCAGATGATAGCTACTGTGTTTTGTTAAAATAGTTTTCCTTCTGATATCGTTTCATATTCAACATATTCAGTTGCATATTATGAAGTACAAATGGTAACACTTTATTTTAAGTAAGTAAGTAAGTAACTTTGCAACTGCATGTCAACTAGTCATTAGAATATTAGAAGACTGTCTGCTTAATATCTTCTAACACTCTTCTAAACTTTGCAAGTACATGTCAACTTACTCTGCTAACCCTAAACCTAACCTAACAGTCTGCTCTGAGAGTTAGTAGACATGTAGTTGCAGAGTTACTTATAGTTAGTAGAATGTCTAAAGTGGACTATCAAAATAAAGTGTAACCGTACAAATACATATACATGCTGAAACAAATGCACACACTATAATGAGCACCTGGGGATGCCGGAGGAAGACGAAACAAGTCTGGGCATGCATGCAAACTCCCTTACGCACTCCAACACTATATTTCTATGTATGCATGAGTGTTTGTGTTGCTAATTTAACCAGGTAAGACTTACCACATATCTGCTGCCGTACTGAGAGGCTCATAGTTGATAATCTCAGGGGCTAAAACATATGGAGAAAAACAAAAGTAAGAAATATACTCTCCAACTCATCTGTTGGCTCTCATAAAACAGCATTTTTTCAGTTTTAGCAACATCCTGCATTAATCAAATGTTTTGAAAAGCTTTGGCCGGACAGAAGCAGACATATTTGAGTCAAACTGACAAAATTACGCCATTATGTGCATTCTTTGAGATCAGCAGCACATGTTCACATCCTCACATGAACCACAAGAGAGTGTGCTCTGTTCCCCACTGAGTTTCATGTGAACAAAGCTTCACTTTAATTTGATACAAACCCAGCAGGATTTTTTTGTTTGTTTGTTTAAAGTAGCTGACTAACACACAAACTACCATTCTCAGAGATGAAGCCATTTCCTGTTAAATCTCTACTTGTTTTGTAACATCAAAAATGCTTTCATAACTTATTCATCCTCATAACAGCTGAACACAAAAGGTTTGAAAATATGAGGGTGAGTAAATGATGACATAATTGTATTTTGTTGGTTAACTATCCCTTTAAAGTGAACAAACCAGTTAATCTGTCAAATTAAAATGTGTTTTAAATGGTAAAGTGGTAGGGATAGTTTAATTAGTGTGGATTTCAGCAGCTAAAACAGGTTAAGCCATAAGTAGGGCTGACTCAGAAACTAGAAAGTTATTACAATTCAGCCTATCACCATGTGTGCTTGGACAAACACTCAACCTCTAGTTGTTCACAAAGGACGTCCTTATGATAAGTTAAGTGCTAGTCACTTTAAACAAAGGGGTCTGGTTAATATCAAGTAGCATACTACTTATGCCCAGTCTCATGTAGAAATAATACTTGGTTTGTCCAATACCAATATTCACAGTTTTACATGTGCATTCACATCTATTCAGCAGGGAACTTTTATAGGAAAAAAAAATGTATGTAAAAGTATTGTTCCCTATTAATATTATTATTATTTACTATTTGTTAAACTTTTTATTAAATGTACTTATTTTTACTAATCTAATACATTATTTATATTTTTTTTTATTTAATATTCATATTATGCATATTTAAAAAATATATGCAAAGACTACTTAAAATTTTTAAATTACACTTATTTATTTTATATATTTAATACATTAGTTATAAAGGACAATTCAGTATTTATATTATGCATTATTTTACTGTTTAAATTATTATTATTATTTTTTTAAAGATTTATTTTTGCTGTTTTTATGCCTTTATTTAGATAGGACAGTGTAGGTAAGACAGGAAGTAAAGTGGGAGAGAGAGAAGGGGGTGGGATCGGGAAAGGTCCACAAGCCAGGATTCGAACTCGGGACATTCGCAGCGCTATATCTCAGTGCGCTAACCATGAGGCTATTGGCGCCGACACGGTTTAAATTTATTATTGCATCCCAAATTAAAATCAGAATTAAAACTAATTCTGTTTCGCATTTGAGTAATAAGAATATTTCTACTTGTATTGGTTGTAAAAAAAATTTGGCCTCTAGTATAGTGAAGTACACAGTTTCAGACCACACTGACAAAATATGTGCATCTGCATTCTGTCAAGGTCAGTGTTTTAAAAAGCACTGATAAGTGTAGCAGGCCAACCAGATAGTGTGTGTGGTGGGGGGGGGGGTGGGGTGGGTGTGTGTGTCACATTTCAGTACGTTTCCTTTAGGTTACAGGAATTGATGAGCTGTTAAATGACTCAAGCACATTTTCTGCAGTACATCAGCAGTGACATCACATATGTGATCTCACAGTAGTTATTTCTGTTCCTGTCCACTCAATTTTCAGCTGAACTTACACAGCTCTGCCATTTCATCTGAAGTTAGTCTCCATGGAGACGGCTAGAAATAAAAATTGTGCATATTGCTAAGGGCAGGAACATAACACATGCAGAAACAGAAGCAGGTGTAGCGTCAAGCACACAGCTGAGCAGATGCAAACACAACATGCGCATACACACTTAAAAAATACTGTACACAGGAATGTAAATGCAGGCACTATTATTATCAGTAAGTAAGTATAAAAGCACACACTCAACTGTTGACATATTGTTAGCTGCTTAAAATAATAACAAAACCAGTTTAACAGCACAAAAAAATTTGAAGGTAACTCTATCGCCCTCTGGGGTATGGAGCTTTGTTAATACACATATGAAAAATATTAAAGGATTGGTTCATTTCCAGAATACTCACCCCCTTGTCATCCAAGATGTTCATGTCTTTCTTTCTTCAGTCGAAATGAAATTAAGGTTTTTGAGGAAAACATTCCAGGATTTTTCTCCATATAGTTGACTTTAATGATGGCCAGCAGGTTAAAGGCCCAAATCAATGCAGCTTTAAAGGGCTCTACACGATCCCAGCCAGGGAATAAGGGGCTTTTCTAGCAAGAAAATCAATTTTCTCAAAAAAAAAAACAACAAAAAACAAAACTCCAGCGCATCTTCAACTCCAACTTCGAAATCACCCAACATTGTTGTTTTACCTTTTTTGTAAAGGGCGTTTGACTTTCTTTGCATTTCTTTGCCTATGTCACGCATGCGTGATAATAACGCGTGAGGTCGTACTAGTGCAAGATGAGTATTTGTGATTAAAAAGGTATATAAATGTACATTTTTTTTTAGAAAAAGACCAATCGTTTCACTAAATAAGACCCTTAATCCTCGGCTGGGATTGTGTAGAGGCCTTTGAAGCTGCATTGAAACTGCAGTTTGGAACTTCAACCTGTTGATCCCCATTGAAGTCCATATGGTGAATAATGTTGGAATGTTTTCCTCAAAAACCTTAATTTGAACATCTTGGATGACATGAGAGTGAGTAAATAATCAGGAAATTTTTATTCTGGAAGTGAACTATAAGTATACAATACTATAAATAAGATTTGATATTTTTAAAGAAATTAGTACGCAATTACTCAATTATTATTACTTTTATTCAGCAAGGATGCATTGATTAAAAGCGACAGTAAATACTTTCATAGTCACAAAACTATTTGAAATACATGCTGTTCCCTTGAACTTTCTATTTATCAAAGAATTCTGAAAAAAAAGTATCATGATTTTCACAAACATATTAAGCAGGTAATAATATTAAAATGAATTCTGAAGCATCATGTGACACTGAGGATGCTGCTGAAAATTCAGCTTTGCCATCACAGGAATAAATAAAATTAAATTAAATTAAATTTTAAAATATATGCAAATAACAAAAACAACTTTAAATTGAAATGATATTTCACAATAATACAGTTTTTACTGTATTTTGGACCAAAGAAATGTAGCCTTGGTTGAGCATAAAAACTTTTTATCTTTTTGAATTCTGACCTCAGTGGTAATGTATATCTCATGCTTGTGGTATTGGACAAGTATTCAGGTCTGCATTTGCATATTTGTGTGGGTTTATGGCCTTTAAATGAACACATTCACTTGAACTCAAAACCACACACACAGAACAACTCACCAATATACTGTGGGGTTCCACCTAAACTCTTATACTCTTCTCCTTGAATGAAGCGATGAGCCATGCCGAAATCAATGATCTTTATGTCTGGATTGGGAGCATGTTTGTCTGACAACATGATGTTTTCCGGCTGAAGAACAAAAAGATAAAAACATGTCTTTTGCCTTATATAAAACACAAGTTTATTGATTTTTATTGTGAATTATATGTTTAATAGGTTGTACATGTCTTAAACTTGTGTTGAAGTTTATCTAACCCTAACCAAGTTATTTTTCTACACAGGTTTTTAGGTCAGTATAATGCTGGTATGGTTTCTTTCAGAAGCTCAATAAGGTTTGAGGAGATATTTAAATATAAAATAGATATAGTTGATTTATCAATCAAAATATTGGTGTTTTTATCTGAATAAATATTGCTGTGTTCGAAATGTCAAATTAATTTTGGTCAGAGGTGACAGTTTGAGTAAGAAAGGTACATAGTCTACTTCCTCATTACCCTGTTGAAATCTTTATAGGAAGTGACATGTTTGCTACGCTGAGTTAAAATTAACTTTCGAAGGTCATTTGAAACTGTTTATGTGGTTTCACTTTTCTGACTTATTTAGATGGAGGCTAGAATAAAGATAGGCGTCTTCCTACCTTCAGGTCAAAATGGGCAACATTTTTCTGGTGCATGTAGCTGACACCTTTCAGAATCTGCTTCATGAACTCAATGGCTTCCGTCTCTGTGAGGTTTTCTTTCTCAGCGATGAAATCAAAGAGCTCTCCACCCTTTATTCTAAATACGAAAAAGATAAGATCGACAAGAAAGAAGCATGAACCATAGATCAGAGAACAAAGAACAAAGAAAAACTCTTATTCTAATATAATGCAAACTTTCTTTAAATGTATTACATTGTATTGTAAATGTATGCTGTCCAGATTTTATTTACATTACTGCAATGTGAACTTGAAAGGAAAATAGGCTAAATTGTCATGAAAATATATATATAAATTAAAACTGAGGTCCTGAAAATACCTTTTATTCATGCAAAATATACTTTATATTTTTTACCTTTTATTTTTAGGTGAAATACTACTTTATCGAACACTATCTCACCCTCATTCTGGTTTGTTTCCTATGTTTTTTTATGAATTTCAGAAAAACAAATGCATACTCACAGCTCAATGATGAGGACCACCTCTGCCCTGCTCTCGAAAACATCTTTGAGAGCCATGATGTTTTGATGCTGAAGGCCCTGTAGGATCTCCACCTCCTTCTCCACACTCTTCCTCTCCAGGCCCAACCTGCTTCCTGCACCTTTCTTCAGCTTCAGGAACTTCCCCGCCCACACAATGCCAGTGGCCCGTTCCCGCACTTCACGCACCTGCCCGAAGTGACCGCTACGACGGCAATAGAATGAACAGAGATAAGGGTTAAGATAAGAACTAACAATTTTTCAACTGTAGGTTCCAAAAAAGGGGTTAAAACAGATAAATAAATAGTTGTGCATTTCTTTACCTTCCCAAAACATTTCCAATCTCATAAAGGTCTTCAACATTATCCAGCTTGAAGACAGCCATGCTGCTGTCTCTCTCTTCAGTGTCCTTTGTCTGTCAATGTACAAAGGAAAGCTATGGACTACTGTATGGTGCTCATACTGGAGTTAACATTAGGTCCACACCTAAAAAAAAAAAAACAGGATGGTAGTAAGTGGCACATTTCTGTTGAACGAAACTCAAACCTGCAAAAAACATTTCTTTCAGCATCTAACTGCATTTGCATAATCATTTGGCATTAAGTAAGAATTTTATGACTTCAAGACCACAACCAAACTAGCTGGGAACTGAACAGGAGAGATATCTGGAAATCATTTACGAGTCCCCAAAGGGTAAACATCTGGACTCCAAACCCATTTAATACGCCAGAGCTGCATACATGAGAAAGAATGTTGCATCGAATGCTGTGGCAATTACAACAGAAGTAAACAAGATGGTCCTTTAAACTTCAGCCAAGTGTGAACAAAACATTATGTCACAATGTACAATACAGAGCATGAACACAGTGTGAGAAACTAGCCTGGACCTCAGCTACCCTTCCATGATTATATTAATGCATTTTTAAATAATGAGCCAATTCAGTTGTGGTGTAATTAGTTTTCAATGGCTAGCACAGTTTGTCACCAGGGGAGGAAGAAAGGAGAAAATGAATGAGGAGGAGTTGGGAGGAGAAAGATTATTTATGGAGTGGCGAGGCAAACGAGGTCTTGTGTTGGCATATCTATCTGTCTGCCTGTCCACCCATATCATCTATCATTTATCCATTTCAGAGGAGAAAATGTGAGTTATAAATCTAAATGGTGTGATACTGAAAGTGGATTATTTCACATTGCATTGGAATCAATGTACACAACATAAATGTGTAGTGAATGTGAAAAATATGGCACTGAGAGCAACTGCAAATGGCAGTTTGTCTGATTTGAATACAAGCTGGACAAATCTGTTGCGACTGCAGGTGAGCAAAGACTAAATCAAACACTAAAGTGCACACGTAGACTCTCTCATAGACTGCTAAGGGGAGCATCACTATTATTATTTCTTATATCTTAATAAACAAACTCTAGATCTGAAGCAGCAAACTTCACACTTGACAACCAAACAGATCACACTAGCAACAACCCTAGAAATGCCTTGCAATCATATAGCAAAGTCCTGGAAACAACAATCAAGAACACCCTAACAATGCACAAAAAACCTTAACAAGTCATACCAACCACCCAGAATATTCTAGCAACCATTTAGAGCCATCCTTTTACCATCCTTGCAATGCCATAGCATCCGCGTAGAACATTTTAGCCGCCAACTTGCAATGCCCTAGCAACCAGAACACCCAAGCAACCACCCAGCAATGCCCAAGCAACCAGAACACCCTAACAACCACATAGAACATTCTAGCAACCAGCTAGCAATGCTTTAGTAACCAGATGACCCTAGCAACCACCTAGCAATGCCCTAGCAACCCAAACATCCAAGCAACCACCCAGCAATGGCCTATCAACCACACAGAACTTTCCAGCAGCCACCCAGCAATGCCCTAGCAACCAGAACACCCTAGCAACCACCCAGCAAGGTTCAAGCAAACATAATATCCCAGCAACCACCCAGCAATGTCCTAGCAACCACCTAGCAGTGCCATAGCAACTAGAACACCTTAGCAACCACCTAACAATGCCCTAACAACCAGAACACTCTAGCAACCACTCAACAATGCTCGATCAACCAAGCAGAACATTCTACCAACCACCTAGCAATACCTTAGCAACCAGAACACCCTAGCAATGACCTAGCAACCAGACCACCCTAGCAACAACCTAACAATGACCTAACAACCAGAACACCCTAGAAACTACTCAGCAATGCTCGATCAACCAAGCAGAACATTCTACCAACCACCTAGCAATATCCAAGCAACCAAAACATCTTAGCAACCACACAGCAATGTCCTAGCAATCACCTAACAATGCCCTAGCAACTAGAACACCCTAGCAACCACCTAAGCAATGCCCTAGCAGCCAGAACACCATAGCAACCACCCAAATGTGTTATCACCCAGCCAAATTTGATTGATTTCAAGTAAATAAAGTAAATAAAATAAGTTATCAAAATCTTGAAAAAATAAGCAGTATTTTCTGCTCTCAAACATTTGGGGGCGTGTCCGCCGTCTGTGGTGAAACCACGCTCACTCGTTAAAAAGCTGCCTCCTCTCTCTACTGTCCAATACAAACACATTTTAATAAAGATATGGGGCTGTTTTGTAAACTATCACAACCAGTGGCTCCAGTGCGTCTGTGTAACATGTTTTTAGCAATGCATTGCTAATATTTATAATGCGTTAAAAACAATTCTCTGAATTGCCTTTACATGGACTTTAAAGTGCTTGATCAAAGTCTAACAGTGTCTGGAGAAGCCAACCAGAGCTCAGTGCTTAGAAGGCGAAAGAGAAAAACAAGCAAGGGAGTGTCCTATAAAAAAAGTTATTTTACATAACACAGATACAGTCAAACACTTGTAGGCCCTATCTAGACACACATCACACACACATGCAATCACACATGCATCTTGTGTTCTTGAATCCATCTGCATTGCTTTGTGATGATAAAGACAATAGCACATAATTGTGTCAAACTGAAGTTTACATAGCACACCGGACATTCATAGTGTTTAGAGTACAAGTTAATTGCATTGTTTGTAGTGCACATCAACTGCGGAACAGAGATGGAAAAGCTACATCGATCAACTGTTCTTTTCCAAGTATCACCCCACCTATCTCACTTCAGCTTCCTACAGTAACATACCGGGAAAAAAGCCACAGAGCAGAACAATAGCTTTCATTGCAAAACAAAAAAACTCCCTTTTTGTTTCAGTGGAGCAACACTCACTCAGCTGTGTCAAGTTACACACTCATTTCCAATAAACTATGCTGAACAATTCGTTTCAGTTTGTGTTTAGTTGTCAATTTTGCATCATTACTGCATTTTGCAATAGTTTAGCTTAAAAGGTACAAACACAATTTATGGATAGAGCTTATCTTCTATCACCTTATGTTAGCTACTTTATTTTGTAAACTTAACTGGGTCAAATGTGTGACTGTGCCTGCGGGTTAAAATGAGTGAGTTCTGAAATTTGAGCATGAGCTTGCTTTTATTCCCTTCTAGACAAGATCAAAGAAAGAACTTGAAGAGCAATTCCAAAACCTGGAAACTGCCTGCTGAATCTAAGATCAGATCTCCAATCAAAAAATGCCCAAAATAACCACCACGTCCTTGATTAGAATCAAAGTAATAAAGTCCCAAAGCGGGAATGGAAAAGAAAGAAAATCATGTGAAAGAAGACAAAAAAAAAAAAATACATTTTTAATGCCGATATAACTTGAAGAAGTTAAGCTGAGTGAGTAATGTCAAAATACAGTTTTGACTTAAATAAAACCAGTTAATTAGATGCTATCATATGAATCACATGTTAGGTTACCTGACAACATGTTTTACAAAGTGAGCACAAAATTACACATGTAATCAGTAAGCCCTTCCAATACAGCTTTCAGCTAAATCCATTCGCTGTAAACCAAATATGGACAAAAGAAACTGCTTTTTTTGTTGTTTATTTGATAAACCCTAAATTCGGAAGACAAATCAGATCTAATTGTTTACCCTCAGGGCCTGGGCGGTTTGCTGGCCAGGTAACGTGATAACGATGTTATAACTAGTTACACAGCAGTAAGTGTTATTTGGTTATTTTCATTTTAAACAGCATGATAAAAGTCAGTGGCATTTTTCAAACTTGCACAGGGTTTTCACACTGAACCAGTCTTGACCAATCTTGAAAGCGAATGCAAATGAGGCAAAGTCAATGTTTAAACAGCCATTTTTTGGTTTTTTTTTGTTCCCTTTTGCTTTGGTCTGCCGATAGAAGATCCCACATGCAATGAAACGAAATCACATCATAATTTAAAAAATATAACCAGATCTAGCATCTCCTGTCGACTCTGTGCAGAACACGACCGAAACCTGCGTGTGGAAACTTGTTCGTGTCTCCTTCTCGCGCGTCGTGTCTGTTTAATATTGCACTTCGAGTGTTTCTGAGATTCGCATCTAGGAAGCAACAAAGTGTCACGACCACAATGCAACGATTAAATTAATGACCATTTCCTTGTATTAGTAACTTCTATCATGCACTGCGACATTTGTTCACATTTTATATTTCCTTATCTCCCTGCCTTTCATATAGAATAACCTATTCCATCTCAGATCCCGTGTTACCTTAAGAATCGGTTAAATTATGGGACGTACCTGGCATAGATCCGTCATGAAGCCGCGTCGTGTCTTTTGACACACTGTATTTCTTTCAGAGCTCCACTCGCTGCGGACGCGCTAGTACTGAAATGAGGAAACGCTCATGTTGACCATGTCAGTGCAGTGCCCGCATGTGGCAAGCCATTTTAACACTACTCCTCTACACTAACTTTTTAAAGTTTTCTATTAACCAATCCATCCTACTAATCCAGGAGTGATTAGTATATAGTCCATTTATAAGTGGAACTCCGATACCAACTAATCACATCTATTTCATCAGGATGTAGCCTATTTATATTGTTTTACTAGTAGCATCTAGTCTTTAGGTAGTAGTTATTCTTGAATTGCTTGCACAAAATATTAACAGTGCAGCTCAGAGAGATACAAGTGTATAAAAAGTTGTAAAGCCTGAATAAATTATTTAGTAACTATTTAAAGAGTTACAAGTAACTAAATAACAAGTTGTAGTAATTAGTTGAAATATGATCCACAGACACCCATGGAATTTGCAAACGAAGTATTTACTAGTAAAACAGGAATAGTTGCTTATCACCACTAAAATAGTGACTAGCAGAGGAATAAGGAGATATAAATAAATATAAGTGAAAATGAAAATGTGAATCAGTTTTTTAAAATTATAGACCAATTTGGAGTAGATGTCAGAGTTACGTCACTTGCAGCTGCGTAGAAAAACACTCTGGTGGCAGAAAAACACTGGTAACAAGTGATGGAAATGTGGAAAATCCATGGAATAAGTGAAAAATGTATTATTGTGCCTTTGGATGTCAGAATCGGAATGCAAATCATTTTTATAGAATACTGATGTCAAAGACGTTATCTGAAGCTAAACACAGATGTTTAAACGGACAGATTAATGGATGAAAACTCCTATGATTACTTTTAAAGCATAAATTTGATTTAATCTACAGGTCTACATGGCAGTTCATATTATATTAATTATACAGCTACAGCATTAAATACTTTTTAAACCTGTAACATTTTGCATTTAACTATTTTATCTCACAATTCTGACTTTTTTTTTTCTCTCGCAAATGCAAGTTTATATCCCGTATTTCAGACTTTGTAACTCGATTTAACTCAATAATAGCAAGTTTGTCAATTTTGAGAAAAATAAATAAACAAAAGCCAGAAGAGCGGAATATAAACTCATGATTTTGAAAGAGAGAATGACTAGTTGATTTTTCTTGTCAGAATTGTGAGATATAATCTCACAATTTTGAAATATAAACTCAAAATTTTTATATTTTTTATTGTCAAGCTTTTTTATTGTTTTATTCCATGGCTTTCATAGACTGCTACTTGAAAACTGTAATTTTCTGCCACATATAGGCTCCGCCTACAAAAAATTATCATCACTATTTCCAAACACTGAATTGGTCTTATTTACTCCTGGAACAAATATTCACTTATAGACAAGTAGCCTACTACCATCTAATGAATAGCTACTAGCAAAATTCAACAGTATATTAATTGCTACTAGATTACTTTGAGGTAATTAAATTATTTTCGTAGTAACATACACCACTGAGTTTTAAGCACTAAATGTTAAAACTGCTTGCCACAACACACCTCATGCAAAACGGGGGTGGATGTATATTAGGTACTCACTCACTGCAGCTCCATAAACCTATGGAATTTAAGGTTGAGTGATTGAGGCTAAAATGATGCATTTCTGCATCCGAAAAAAAAAAAAAAAAAGACTCGTTTGTGCATTCAAGCAGAAGTAACAAGTCGGACAACTGAATAATGGAATATTGCCGGAATATTGCAGCAAAGTGGACTCAGCTATGATCTAATGGCTGGACAGCTGTTCTTATTTAACCAACACACTTTGGAAATGAACGTTTTGAATCAGATTAAAAGAAAGTGGAACGCATAGAACGAAGGTGTAATATACATGACAATCACGTTAAACAAAACCGTTGTATATAATTTGGTATGCGTGATTTATTGTTTATTGTTAGTAGCTATTGTGGAGTGCACGAATGACAGGTAATTTTCATTCCTGGCTCGTGCCGAGTTTCATTCTCAATTTTAATGTAGTTACGCCACCTAGTGGAGATGTCCTGAAACTGTCAGCTGGTCATTTTATCGATAAAATAAAATAAAATAAAATAAAATAAAATAAAATAAAATAAAATAAAATAAAATAAAATAAAACAATTGACACAAAAGTAAAGCATGTTGTTAAATGAGAATTAATTTGAGAATTATTTTGAACTAAATACATGAGTTTACAAAAATTACATGGTAATAACATACCATGGGCCTAAATGAAATACAGAAAAGTGAGAAAGAAAACACAAAGACATTACATATACATTGTAAAGAAACGTGGCTTTGCTGTCAAATGTAAAGTAAAGGTTGTGGGTACTGTGTGGAGCATTCGTTTGTACACCTCTTTTGTCATCGCTTTCTATTTTCCTTACCTCTCTTGTTCATTGTGGTTGTTCTTTCTCATCCTGTGTGGTGAGCAAGTCACGTGACACAACTGCCTCTTCCCTCTCTTAAACACGCCCTCCCTTGCTCTCTCTTTCTCTCTTACCCTAACAACACTAACTAACTAACAACTCACTGTGCTTAAACATAAACAAAGATAAAAAGCACATGCACATAGATATTGAATAAACAGATACAGATTTACATGCTTAGAGTTTGTGTTAAAAAGGAAAACATTTTGCACACAGTTCAACAATTCATCAAACAGCAGTGACATATTATGATTAAAAAGTTACAAATTTTAAGAGGACCTCCACTTTTAAATATCAAATTTGCAAGTTATGTTAATGCATATCTTTTCTTTTTAAAAGAATTTAGTTATTTAGTAATAGTTTAAATGGATTTGAAAACCCATAAATTGTGGCACACTGTAAAAAATGTGAATAAAACAAAGATTATTGGAGAGTGTTTTAAAAGAAAATACTTTTACAGTTTATCTACTTCAAAATCGCACATTTAATTCAAGGTGTTACTTTCTGTTTCTTTGCAACTGTTTGTGAAATTTACTTGCCATTTCTCACACAATTTGGTTTCTACACTAAATATTTTTCCAGTGCAAGGCAAATCTTGAAAAAAAAAAAAAAAAAAAATTCTCAGGTTGTTTATTTGAGATTTATTACGCCAGTTGAATATTTCACAAGAAGTTTGAACATGAAATCTGCACGCAATCACTAACAGTTCACTATCACTACTGTGACCTTTTCCGCTCTCTTTCTCTCTCACTCACACATGCATTTAAACAGGATGAGGCAGAAACACTCAAGAACAGATAGAAAGAGGTAGCATTTCACATCCTGCACTTGAGCATGGACTTTGACTACCAAAAACTTAAAGGTCAGCTGTCTCTCAACAACTTTTTAACTTACATAATCATTCTTTCTAGGTAGAAATCAACTGTTTTATTACAAACAAATAACAAAAAACAACCACGATGTTTTTAAGATAAGTAGTTTTTACTTGCTTCCTCTGATGACTGGAAATGCTTTCTTTTAAAATATTAAAATTTCCATATTTATTTGAATGTCAAATACAGCTGTTATTTAGTCATGGCTATATTTATTTAACTAATCATCTTGTGAAGTTAAAAATATTTTTTTAGGTTTAGTGTCAGAATGAAGCTATATGGTGCTTAAGCTGTGCTTATTTTGTTTTAATGTGTTAAAATATATTATAGGCAATCTAGCATTAATATAGAATATGGAGTTAGTTTAAAAAACAAAAATGTAGACTTTGTGTATAAAATGACAATACAAATCTACATGACAATGTACTCCTTATTATACTGTAATTCTCACACAAATTAACGGCTTCTGACTGTATGGCTATACTATAATCTTTCAACAGCATTAGTGTTATAGTCTTTAATATTTATAACATTACTGTTTTGTTTATTATTTGGTATCTAGAATGTTCTGTGATGTTGACGTGCTTGTGGAAACCGTGACATTTCCGTTCAGGGTTATTTTGAGCCTGACCGTACTGGCATGATTCTAACTGAATCGCAACATCTAAATCTTGCACACTGTTGTCTATATTTATATTTAGATACTTACATCTACAAGTTAACAATAAATATCTGAATGTATTTCAAGATAAATACAATGTGAAAGGCAAAAACCAGTCAGATCAAAGGTTGAAAGCACTATTAAGAAAATCATTTTAACAAATTCAATTTGTTCACATCTATCTTTCATTTACTATTGATGAATTTTTCAATACTGTATGCTTTAACGATCAAATTTAGGATTCAGTTTTATTTCTGTACAGATGCTGAATCTCAGGAGAGAGAACAGCGACTGAGCGTTCTTCCTGTCCAATATCCAAGACCAAAGCCCCGTCCATCTGCAGCTCCAGAGAACCTTCCCACAACCAAGAAACCTCCCATAAAGCCCCGGCGGAGTTTAAAATGTCGTCCCACAGTACAACAAGGGACAGAGCGATTAAACCAGGGACAGCAGAAGGAAAATGAGGTGAATCTGTCACGTAATAGATGTGTCGACATGACTTAAAAAGCCTGCAGTTACCTGTTCCAAAAATAACAGAATCTGCAAAATATAAATTATTTTATCAAAATAAGAGGGATCATACAAAATGCATGTTATTTTTTTATTTAGTACTGACCTGAATAAGATATTTTTAGTCCACAAGAGAAAATATTAGTTGAATTTATAAAAATGACCCCATTCAGAAGTTTACATACGCTTGATTCTTAATACTGTGTTGTTACCTGAATGATCCACAGCTGTTTTTTTTTTTTTTTGTTTGTCTGTTTGGTTATAGTTGTTTATGAGTCAACTGAGGACAACTGAGGGACTCATATGCAACTAGAAGGTTCAATTGATGTAAAAACGATGAACAGATTTTTCTTATTCTGCCTAAATATCATATTTTTTTTCATTTAGTACTGCCCTTCAGAAGCTACATGTTTCCCAAAAGACAAAATAATTTAAATTTACCCTGAACTTCAAATTTAAAAAGTTTTCTCCCGTTTCTTAATGCATCGTTTTTTCTTCTGGAGCATCAGTCAGCATTTGAACCTTCTGTAATAGTCGCATACAAGTCCCTCTGTTGTCCTCAACGGTATGTAAACATCTTTTATGTGAAATATCTTATTCAGGTCAGTACTAAATAAAAAATTACATGCATTTATTATGATCTCTCTTATTTTGGTCCAATAATTAACTTTTTACAGATTCTGCAAGGTGTATGTAAACTTTTGACCTCAACTGTACTTATATTTAAAATGTATTATTATACAATATAATTGGTTGAAAAACTTTCTAATGTCATCAAAGGCAAAAATATGCATATGCTACAATTTCCTCAAAACAAAAACATTTCTGTCAGCGGTTCAGCTGCTCTACATTGTCTCTAAAGAGCCTTTTGAAGCAAAGAAATAGCAGGTTGGTCAGTCAATTAACAACAAGGTCAAAACCGACAATGCTTTTCATTTTTAGGCCAAATTTATTATATACAATGACCTCAAGCTGATTTGAATTTTTGTAGAGCACTTTTTCACATTATCTAAAAATAATAATTTTTGAAATATTCAAGTCTATTTCCATGTTTATGTTCATCATGAGATTTTTGTAGTTTATATTTAGATAGTACTAGAGTGCGTACATAATTATTATGCAAGTTGATATTGATGAGCATTTCGCTGTACAATAGTCGTGCCTTAACTTTGCGAATTCTAGTACTTGCATTCTTCTCATGGGCATTTGATAATTTGAGATATTTCATTCTGAGTTAAATCTCTTTTTTGGCTCATTTTATCTGTAAAAGAAACCTGCTTAGTAATTATGCACACCTGAATATAAAGTGTTTTTCATTTCCAGCCTTCAAGGACGATTATATATCACTTATAAATGATTAAATACAAAATTAATTGTACTTATTAAGATTGGTGTGGTTTGGAATTGGTCAAATGTGCTTGGAAAAAAATATGTTCAGCATATCAACTATGCACGCACTGAAGTTTGAATAAACATGAAAAAATATAACATTTCAATGCATTGTGGAGGCATGTGTTAACTTTTTTTTTGTCTTTTTAAATATTTTTCAATATGTTTTCAAAATGTATTTAAATTATATCTAAATCCTACTTGGATTCTCTCTTAAAGACGACAGTGAAGCGGATAGATCCTGCACTGGTTTTGGGTCCCGTGAGGCCCCTGGAGGCTCTGGCTCCATCTTTGCGTGCTCACACTCTGCTGTGGTTTGAAAGAACGCAGCTGCCTAGACTGCACAGGCCCGGACAGCCTCTTCCCCACTGGCTCCATGGTTTCGCTACACGCAGGTTACAGCCACATCTAAATATTGTTCCAAAAACATAACAGAAAAACAGGTGCACAAGCAAAGTTGCACAAACACAGATGTGAAACAGTGTCAAATACATATACTATTTGGTTTACATTTTCACACAACCTGTCTTTCTCACTCTCAGGGAAGCGGAACAGCTGCTGCAGGATAAGCCACAAGGCTGCTTCCTGTTGAGGCTCAGCGAGTCAAAGATCGGCTTTGTGCTGTCTTACAGGTGCTTTATTTTTAAACATTCTTAAAGCGTCGTTCTTATGGCCTGTTCACACTAAAAACAATAGCTAGAGCAATTAGCGTCCACATCTATTTAAGATAATGTTCTGTTTATTATAAGTGTGTGCTGAAGTTTTGACACCTGCTGTTTTTAAATGCTTGAAAGTAGGGTGGATTCTGATTGGCTGTCAGTGTTCTTATCATTCATCAGATGCAAAAAAAAAAAAAAAAAAGTTCTGAAAGTGATTCCAAAGATATTGTTCGACACTATTGTTATTGCTGGCCTTCCCTATTCTCATAAAATTGAAAACCTGTTAAAACCGCTATAAACTGTATAGCTACAGTTATTATTTTTGGTGTAAAAACTAAAAACAGTTTTAAAAAAACTGTTCAATATACAAAAAGTTAATAAGCTAAATCAACCGTCATGCAACACACAGTAGTGGTGTTTTTGTTACTGAACTTACAGAAGCAAGATATTTTGTTACCTAATGGAATGACATTTAGGTTATGCAGTGTGTTCAGCTATATTTTGGGGTCACTGTATGTATTTGCAACATCTGTAATCTCACTCACTCACTAAATAACAAATTCATTAACACCCCAGAGGAGAGGACCGATGTCGTCATTTCATAATTGAAGAGGAGGAGTGTGGATCATCTGGTAGTGTATATGTTATTGCTGGAGAACACAGCCGTCATAGAAGCCTGGATGAACTAATCAGCTACTACATCCATAATCCTGTGGGGCCCTTTCATGAGATGTTGACTGTGCCTTGTATACAGGTACACAAGCATTTTTTCCCTTGCGAATCTTCATGATTTTTAATACAGAAAGGGAGATATTTTGCATATGATTTTTCATCCCACGTCATATCTTGTTATTTTTTTCTTGCTGTCTAGCCTGATGGGGGCTTTGCGGAAATTAACAGATGGACAGCGACGGACGGGGAAGAAGAGAGAAATGGAAAAGCAATAGATCGAGAGGAGCAGACAAAACTGCCCATGGCCGTCGGTCCAGCTGTTCTGAATTCATTACCCACAAACCCCTCCAAACAGACCATTTCTGCTACAGAAGAGCCTGTGCAGTATGCAGCCGTGAGAAAGCCACTAAAAAAGACCCACTCGCTGCCAGAATGCAAGTGTGGAACTGAAACAGCGCCACCTGTCTTAGAAGTGAGTAGATTATGGGCACTGAAAGGCAAAAGGCTTTTTTTTTTCTCACACACATTTCACATATTAGACTTTTGAGGATTAATAAAACTAGTGCAGTTAAACGATTAATCGCGATTAATCACATCCAAAATAAAAGTTGTTTACATAATATGTGTGTGTACTGTGCATATTTATTATGTACGCACATATGCATGTATATATTTAGGAAAAATATGCTATGTTTAGGCCTATATAGTAAATATATTTATATTTGTATATAATATTAATTATATGTGTGTATATATATAGGCCTATACAAAAATAATAAACATACACAGTACAAACACATTATGTAAACAAAAACGTTGCGGTTTGACAGCACTAATTTGAGCAAATTAAAAGTCCCATAGATTTATACAAACCACCAAGTTATACCCTAGCAGAACACTATAGAGACTGCATAACAACAAGCTAGATGTCGCTTCTTACCTTAACCAACAGTGAGTAAACATTTTTGTCGCGGTGTCATCGCAGACTGCACTAACAAGCAAACATGTTGCGCGACAACTGTAGTATCTGATTTACGAATCAATGATTTGTTTGAACCGATTCACTTTAGTGATTCAAAAACAACGCGGCTGATCCGAAGCAACTGATTATTTTCATAAAACTTCCTAACGCCAAAAACTACTCACATTTACTAGATAACAAAACTTTTGGACAATGCTTCTGCTGCCTTGTGTTTGTGTGGTGTGTGTTACACAAAGCTTACCTTTACGAAATATAACCATGATGTTACTATAAATATAAGCCAAAATACCAGTTAAGCCAAGGTAGCCACAAATTAACCATGGTTTTGTTACAAATATAACCAAAAAACGTGGTTACTATGGTTAAACCATTGTAACCACAAATTAACAATGCTATACAGATGGTAATCAATATGCCAAAAGAACATAGTTCGCTTTTATTATTATAAAGCCATATGCTTAATTTTCATAAGGGTAAAGAGAGGAAAAGTTAATTTATGACTTTTTTGTTTAAGTGTTTAATGTCAAAGTTATAATATTATACACTAACAGGACATATTATCATTTTTTCTCCCTCTAGAATGGCAATTCTGAGCTTGCTGAAAGACCCTTAAATCTTAGTCCAATAGGGGATCAAGCTTCTCTCGTAGACGTCCCATATGCTCGAGTTAACAAACTCCCCAGAGCAGTATCAGAAAATACCCCCAACTTCAGTGCCCACCCTGACCTCCAGGGAGCGACTGCAGCCTTTACCCTTCCATCCATCCCAAACTTTGACACAACAGCAGGAGACCCGAAATACTGGAAACTGGAGCCCCTGCACACTTACGAAGAAACTCCACACACACGCAGTCGTCCTGAAGAGATTGACTGCTATGCCGTGGGGTGGAGGAGGCAGGCAGCAGGGGATGAAGGTGAGAAATGAGGAAAACAAGCAACAAAACTTGCTCAGGACTTAATAGATTCGAACATTTATTGTATTGAAGTTCTAATATAAAATAATATTATATAAAACATATAAATGCTTATTGTGTACATTATTTGTGGTTCTGACCTTTTCTTCAGTGAACCTTCCAAAGAATCACCTGTATTCAGAGGTGAACATCAGGGGTGCCCAAGAAGGCCTTGCTGTACCAAGACCCGGGCCTAGTCTTCCTCTTAGACCACCCCCAAGATCTGCTCATGGTCCTTTGCGACCAGAGCTCACCGGACAGGTGAATATCCATGTGAATATTTTGAGTGATATTCTGTGTAGTATACAGTTGAGGTCAAAAGTTTACATACACCTTGCTGAATCTGCAAAATGTTCACTTTTTTATTGTTTGTTATTTATTTGTTCATTGTTTTTTTTTTAAGAACCGACCTGAATAAGATATTTCACATAAAAGACGTTTACATATATTCCACAAGAGAAAATAATAGATGAATTTATAAAAATGGCCCTGTTCAAAAGTTTGCATACGCTTGATTCTTAATATTGTGTTGTTACCTGAATGCTGTGTTTGTGTTTTTGTTTGTTTTGTTTTTTAATTTTAAGATCAGGGCAAATTTAACTCATTTTGTCTTCTGTAGCTTCTAAAGGGCAGTAAATGAAAAAAAAGTGTGAAAAGATAGATCTCAAAACCATACACTCAATGTTGGAAAGGGTTCAAATATATAAAAATGCTGAAAAAAAGAATTTGTGGGACCTGAAGGATTTTCCTGAAGAACAGTGGGCAGTTTAACTGTTCAGGACAAACAAGGGACTAATGAACAACTATTACTTATACACTCATATCTTATACAGGTCAGTACTAAATAAAATATAACATGCATTTTGTATGATCCCTCCTATTTTGGTCAAATAATAAATATTTTGCAGATTCTGCAAGGTGTATGTAAACTTTTGACCTCAGTTGTATAGCACTCAATCTGTTATGAAAATGCTAAATTGTATGATTTTTCACAACAGAGTTTTGGTGTGCCCCCACTGATGACTCAACCTCAACACTCTGGTTTTCATCATTCAGAGCCGCCATATCTGAATGCTTCCTCCAGCTCGATTTATGAGCAGATTCCAGAAAGACCAACCAGTTCTAGAGCATGTCCGCCCCCACCAAACCCCAAACGCTGATCTCAGGATTGTATAGAGTTCTAAATTCACCAAGAGTATTTCCTTTATAAACACTCCGTATGACTTGTTTAAAAACGCCATAATGATAAATATTAGGATAACATATGTGTACCAACATACATTGCTTATAAGCTGTATACATATTTAAGACTTGTTATGGTGACCTCCCCATAGAGGTTGTAAGCATGTTCATGTTTTTCATTTATTTAAATTGTATCTGGATATACATTTTTTTTCATAGAATCTGTCACTCATTCAAAGTTGTAATTGCACAGTAAATAATTTCATAATCAAAAATATAAGGATTACCAACCACAGATTTTGTGTAAGTGAACTGCAGCCCTCCCTATTCATTTTTAATTACCTAAAGATTGATGATAGCTTCAAGCGAGGTTTAATAGACCATAATATAACTAGCTTGAATTATTTATCTGATGATACTACCATAAAAGACTAAAAATGCACTAATCACTGCATGAAAAGAACATCACAGAACAAGAAAGCAGACACACAGATGAAAGCATATTTCATTGAGTGACCAGATACAGTGACAGCATCTCTGTAAAACCCTCTTTTATTTCCACAAACAAGCCCCTATTGATCATGAAGAGCTGAACAGTTCTGTTTAGCATTTGATAATCATAAAAAAAAAAAAAAAATTTATGGTGCACCTGAAGCCATCATGGAATGGCCATTTTAAATATCAAAAGCAGTTGGTGATCCTCCTACTTGATGCATATTTTTTAAACTAATTTTCTGATGAACGCCATCCTCACTTAAAAACAGATTTAATCATTGACCATTTACCCCAATATGGGTAATTAAATTTATTCAAAAAACAACATTCTCAACTCCCACCCACCAAAATTCACTCCCCCACCCCCTTTCACGCAATGATCCCTGATCTGTTTTTTTGTCTTGTATTAGATAACTCAGTTCTTTTTGCTCTTCGGTGAGTCGTACTTCCTCTTGCTGGAGTACCACAGGAGCAGAGGAATGCCAATGGAGGGAAGGGTCATGACACCAAAAGCTGCCCAGTCCAGCTTTTAGAAAAACAGAGTAGATTTCAATATAACAGCACAGGCTATCATACATTAAAGGCCATTTAGGCCATTTTCCATAGTAAAACACTTACGTAATGTGGAGAAAAGCGTCTGTCAAACTCTCTCTGAGCGAGGATGCCTCCCTGACCCGGAGCACTTGTGTAACCAACCTGAGAGATGCGAAGAGTGAGAAAAGTTTTAGCTAACAGCCAGTGACTACATTTACATGGACTGCAATAATAAAGCATTTAGCCAAATGTTGATTTTTTGGCATTAATATGGTTTAAAAAAAAAAAAAAAAAAAAAAAAAAAAAAAAAAAAAAACACAACACCACAATTCCTTATGCTGACTGTGCACACGAAAGGTAGGATGGGACTCCACTCACCACAACCTGTCCACCCTCCTGGGCCAGGTAACTAACAGAAGCAGAGGTGAAGTTGAAGTATCCAGCTTTCAGAGGCCGCAGGACCACTGTGTGAGAAACATTACTGGCACTGTGGAGAGCATGAGTTAAGGCACAATCTACTAAAGAACAAAGGTAAATAAAGCATCCCATGCAGACTGTCTGATACAGTAATGATTACGTTGAGTGCTACCAGAAACAAACAGACATGAGTGATTGTTTGAAGGCTTAATGGGATTATTAAGACTGTGTAAAGTACTCACAATGCACTTAAATGCCACCCCAACACCAACACCAACAAGCAATCTGTGCACTAAACTTTTATACATACACACTACCAGTCAAAAGTTTTTGATGAGATTTTTAATGTTTTTAATATCTCTTCTGCTCGCCAAGCCTGCATTTATTTGACCCAAATACGCAAAGCATATATTGTGAAATATTTTACTATTTCAATAACTGCTTTCTATTGAATACATTTAAATGTAATTTATTCCTGTGATCAAAGCTACATTTTCAGCATCATTACTCCATTACTTCAGCATTCATCTGAAATAGAAAGCTTTTGTAACATTATACAATACACCATTCAAAAGCTTGGAGTCAGTATAATTTGTTAATCTTACATAAATGTTACAAAAGATTTCCATTTCAGATAAATGCTGTTCTTCAGAACATTCTATTCATCAAAGAAACCTGACAAAAAATTCTACTCGGCTGTTTTCCACAATAATAATAATATAATAATAATAATCAATAATACAATATAATAATAACAATAATAGCAAATAAATATTAATGATTTCTGAAGGATCATGTGACTGGAGTAATGATGCTAAAAATTCAGCTTTGAAATTACAGGATTAAGTTACAATTTAAAATATATTCAAAAAGAAAGAAGTTAATTTAAATGGTAAAAATATTTTAAATGTTTACTGTTTTGGTGTACTGTTTTGCAGAAGAGACTTCTGCAAAAAAAAAAAGAAAATCTTACAGTCCAAAAACTTTTGACTGGTAGTGTACATTTATTATTAGAACATCAAGTCAATATGAAAACTCACTGAAAAAAAAGCACGCTCACGCGCTCCCGTGAGAGAGAGAGAGAGAGCAACAAACAGCGATTGCTTATTTAGAAGGATACGGAGCAATACGATCCCATTTCACATTAAGCATTCCGGAGACAATGCCGAAATCTTCAGGGGGGAATGAATCATCAGACAGCTCAACCTCCAGGGCAGCGCTAGAGAAAGAGAAAAATAAAATACATTCTTAAAACAATTTCTTTTACTAACATTCCAAATAAAATATATTCTAGTTCCACTAATACTCTAAGCACATCAGACTTAACTCAAAGCCCATCACCTGTTAAACAGTGATGTGCTGAACTTCTGAGACAGAGAGAAAACAATACCTGGTGCCCACGTTGTAGATGTTGTACTGCAGGGTAAGGTCTCGTCCCTCTACAGCATATCGGTTCAGCAGGGACTTGGAGGCTAACAGCCGAGCTCCTTCTTCTCCTGCCACCAGACCCACCACAGCAACCAGAGCAAATATACAGAGCAGCCTCATCTGTGGAGAGAAATAACATATTTAAGTGTTGGATTAAATGTCACAACAAAAATGGTACTATTGTTAGAAAACGATTTGAACAAATTAAGTCAGTTAATTTAAAAAACAAAAACAACTCTATATTCACTCATACATTGAGTTAAGCCAAAACAAGCAGCATTAATAACTTGTCTAACAGTGCAGCAATGAATTAATTTCAAATAATGTTCATGTTTGCAACTTACAGTTATATATTAAACAAACCTATAAATAAATCTAACACACATTTCAAAATTCAGATTTACTTATTTTAAAACTACGAAACTTCAAACTGTTCATTCATTATGTATGCTTACGTGTACAACACAAGTCCACAACAAACTAACGTTACGTATTTCATCATTTTTGTTTTATCATCATTGTACGGAGCACAAATAATTGTTTTGAATGCACTATAGTAAAAACATTTATTAACAGATTAAGTTAAATTACTCTATTTATATCATTATTACTATTTATATATCAAAAATGTGATAAACAGAGATTACGCGTACTTCACAATCGCCCTAGATTATTGTACAGACAACGTCGACTGCTTGCGCATAAGGAATAAAGACAAAACACATTGTAATGTGTCATTCGCAGCATATTTAGTTTTTAAAAAAGAAAAAATTAGCAGTCACTTTACCTTCGTCCGCTGGTTTGAACCCCAAAATTACGAAGACAGTCGAACGCACGCGCAGATGATTTTAGTCTTCCGCTAGCATGACGTGTCCACAGTGTGTACGGAAACACTCTAAAACCCACAGCGCCGCCTACTGCTTCGGCATGAAGAAGTCTAATGAAGAATAAAGCCCGCGATCCTGTGATGATTTTTTTTTCCTTCTGTTTATGAATTTATTCCACTATGAAAATTCAAAGCAGCTTGAACAATAAAATATAATATATTGGTAGCCTATTCATTAGTAGCCTATAATATTTACTCGTGTATTCTACAGTGCTGGTGTATTTTCTAACTCTAAATGTTTTAACTGCAGAACAAATATATGACAAATATATATATATATATATATATATATATATATATATATATATATTTAGACAATTTTGCCTTATATGCGCTCTCGGGCACTGATCTGTGCTCTCGGCGTTTTCGTTCAGAATTATCATTGGCTGATAGAAAGGTTAAAAATAGCATTTTATTTAAGATGGAAATAGAATCAAAACCCTCGATCAAGTCATGATCTATTCTGTCGTGCAGCGCTCAAAACTGTGGACAATATAATACTATTCCACCGTAAAATAACTTTTGAATCGTTTTTGAACTGGTTCATTAAAACGATTTATCCGAAAGAACCTTTTCGTGGAAACAAAGCAGACTTCTAATCACTATTAGCGAGCAAGACTGCATCCAAACTCAGACATACGTTGTACATTTTAGGAAATCCTCTGACATCAGTCATAAAATGAAAAGGCGTCATGCCTCAGACTAAAAGGCTTAAGTCACTGGACAAACAGCATCGTGCCTCAGACTGAAAGGCTTCAGGTCTCAGTTAAAACGACGTCAGGTGTCGGGTGTCAGGCCTCGTACAATTAGGCATCAGACGAAACGGACTCAGATTAAAAGGCATATCAGACGAAGCTACGAGGAATGTGACGTCAAAAGCCACGCCCATGTCCAAATATGTCACATTTTCATCCATTTTGAAACCAAAAGAAGCATCGATAAGAAGATAGTGCTGTTGTTTGCAAACCGCTAAAAAGTAGAAGTTGTTTGCCGTGTCGGTAAGTAAAGGTGGGTGAGATGAAAAAATGCAGGTTCATTCAGCATTCATTTTATGTCATAAATAACAAATGAATCAGTATACTGTGTGTGGGTGTACAAATACATACATGTATACATGTTTAGATAGATAGAACACTTACATACATACAGTATGACATCTTTAATGATATACACTGCCCTCCAAAAGTTTGGAAATGCCCTAGAAAAGTGGGGTTTTCGACAATATTGGCATGAATCCTTTTTAATTTGTGATAAATTTGCACTGATAAGGGACAACACAAACTACAGAAACATTTTATTACATAAACAGTTTATGCATAGAAAAAACTTACATTTTCAATTCATCAAAATATCCACCATTAGCAGCTATTACAGCTCTGCATAATCTGGGCCTAAATTCATTGTATTCTAAAGCTAAATGGCAATCAATTAAGGTGTGCTGACCCAAAAATCTTTTAAAAACTTGGCCATGTTTAAACCAGTAACCAGGCATCACAGCTGGCAAAGGGCATGTCTGACTTTGAAATGCGTATATTGCCATTATTAGGTAATCAAAATGAAAATTATTATTACTGGTCTTCAATGATGATGTCAAATTGGTTTAATGTATTTGCACCAAAAAATGATAAGGATTTATGCTGATATCGTCCAAAACCACATTATGCCAGGGGTGTTTCCAAACTTTTGGAGGGCAGTGTACACTGATCACAGTACCCATGCACAGTAGCTTGGTTGAGCAACCGCATCATTTAACTACATCTTGCTGGATAACTGTGTATCTGTCACAAATTATCTTTGTATTCTTCTTTATTAATGGAAAGATCACATAATGTTTGTCAATGTTTTACATCATACTACAGATTTTCAATCCAAGCCTGATGCAGGGCAGTTATCCAGGGATGAGTGGCATGTTGCAGTTTCACCAGTAAAGTAAATGACTCATCACTATTTACTTGGAGGACCACATTCAAGGGAAATTGCTGGACACAGAGTCACCGTGAGTTATTGTGGAGGTAAAATGGCCTGCCTTTCAGTAAAAATCAACAGAATGCCATCAAAGGCTACCTGGGGGGAGAATGGGATGAAGCAAGAGATGTTTTTTTTTCATTAATCTTTGAGTACCTGGAGGAACTGGACACTTTCATTAAAAATGGTCTTCATGAACAAGGCCTGAGTGTCCATGCCATTTTCTGTCAATAATCCATCAGAGCAAGGAATCTCTCTGTGTAGCCTATGTATGTATGTACAGTATCTCACAAAAGTGAGTACACCCCTCACATTTCAGCAATAATTTTAGTATATCTTCTCAAGGGACTATAGAAATGAAACTTGGATATATTTTAGAGTAGTCAATGTACAGCTTGTATAGTAGTGTATATTTATTGTCCCCTAAAAATAACTCAACATACAGCCATTATTGTAAATCAGCTGGCAACAAAAGTGAGTACACAAGTGAACTTGTCAAAACTGTGTCCAAAGTATCAATATTTTGTGTTAGCACCATTGTTATCTATCTGCCTCAATCATTCTGTGCATGGAATTCACCAGAGCTGCACAGGTTGTTGCTGGGATCCTCTTCAAATCCTCAATAATGACATCATGGAGCTGCTGGATGTTAGACACATGGTGCTTCTCCACCTTCCGCTTAAGGATGCCCCATAGGTGCTCAACAGGGTTCAGGTCAGATCACCTTCACCTGCACCTTCCTCAACAAGGCAATTGTCATCTTGGTGGTGTGTTTGAAAACATGTTGTAAAACTGCCGTTCGGCACAGTTTCTGAAGGCACAGTTTCTGCTTCAGAAATGTACAGTGCATAATGGAATCCATGTTTCCCCCAATGAACTGCAGCTCCCCAGTACAAGCAGCTCTCATGCAGCCCCAGACCATGATGCTACCACCACCATGCTTGACTGTAGGAGACACACAAGTTTCTTGGTACTCCTCACCAGGGCATCACACACATGCTGGACACCATCTGAGCCAAACCATTTTTTCTTAGTCTCATCAGACCACAGAACATGGTTCCAGTAATTCATGACCTTGGGCATGTTGTCTTCAGCAAACTGTTTGCGAGCTTTCTTGTAAGCCAGTTTCAGAAGAGGCTTCCTTTTCGGATGACGCCAATGCAAACCGACTTATTGCAGTGTGCAGCGTATTGTCTTAGCACTGACAAGCTGACCTTCTACTTCTGCAACCTCTAAAGCAATGCTGGCAGCACTCATGCATCTGTTTTTTGAAGCCAGGTTCTACACCTGACACACAGAACGAGCGCTCGACTTCATTGATCGACCCTTGCGAGGCCTATCCTGAATGGAACCCGTCTTGAAAAACCTCTGTATGACCCTGGCCACAATACTTTAACTCAGTTGCAGGTTGTTACTGAACCTCTTATAGCCTAGGCCATCTTTGTGGAGAGCAACAACTCTAATTCTCAAATCTTCAGAGGGTTCTTTGCCATGAGGTGCCTTGTTGAACATCCAGTGGTCAGTATGAGAATTGTACTCAAAGCACCAAATTTTAACTGCTCTAATACAAGATACACAACTTTGTATGGTCCTGTCAAGCAGACAAAAACACGAACATGATGAATAGGACATGTGGCTTTGCATGGTTAAATGACATAGTGAGTACATCTAATCAAATAGGTGTACTCACTTTTGTTGCCAGCTGTTTTGACAATAATGGCTGTATGCTGAGTTATTTTTAGGGGACAGGAAATATACACTGCTATACAAGCTGCACATTGACTACTTAAAAGCATATCCAAGTTTAATTTCTATAGTATTGTCTCTTGAGAATATATATATATATATATATATATATATATATATATATATATATATATATATATATATATATA
Organism: Cirrhinus mrigala; assembly: GCA_036247105.1. Classification (NCBI taxonomy): domain Eukaryota; kingdom Metazoa; phylum Chordata; class Actinopteri; order Cypriniformes; family Cyprinidae; genus Cirrhinus; species Cirrhinus mrigala. Next base: position 25,351,606 of record CM070025.1, on the reverse strand, counting down.
TATATATATATATATATATGATGAAGTTCAGAAGAACAGCATTTGAATTCATTCATCTGAAATAGAAATCTTTTGTGGCATTATAAATGTCTTTATCATCACTTTTGATTATTTTAAAGCATCCTTGCTAAACAAGGACTCCAAGCTTTTGAATGGTATAGTGTATACTGTTACAAGAACATTTTATTGCAGATAAATACTGATCTTTGTATCTTTCTATTCATCAAAGAATCCTGAAAAAAAAAGCAGTCCGCTGCTTTAAATATTGATGATGATGATAATAATAATAATAATATTCAGAAATGTTTCTTGAGCAGCAAATTAGCATATTAGAATAATTTCTGAAGGATCATGTGACACTGACGACTGGAGTAATGATGCTGAGAATTTAGCTTTGATCACAGCAGTTAATTACATTTAAAAAACAAATATTTAAATTGAAAGCAGTTATTTTAAATAGAAAAAAAAATGTTTCACAATATTACTGCTTTTTCTGTTATTTGGATCAAATAAATTCAGGCTTGGTGAGCAGAAGAGAATTCTTAAAATAAATAAATAAATAAATAAAAATCATAAAAGTAGAAACTTTAGATGGGTAGTGTATATTTTTGTCTATTTTTTAATTGAATTATTTTTGTAAAATAATAAATATGAAATAACCCAAGAAGCAATGGATTTTTTGTTTTTATTCATCTTTAAGTATGTGGAGGACCTGCGCAAATATCATATTAAGTAGTGATGAACAAGACCTAAAGGTCAATGTCATGATATATATTCTATCAATGCATTCAGCATGTGTATGTGTAGCCTACTGCATATGGAGAACTGTTGATTCTGTCATTCAAAGGTTAACACTTTGTGATAAGTGGATCACATCTTTAGAAAACTAAATGACAAGTATACAATACCAACTTTTACAATAATTTTATTATATTTTACAATACACCAAAATATAATTGTATCCTTTTAAATTTGATACATTTTAAATTTGACTTGGGTAGGTCAAAATCAATCATAATAAATGTGAATTTATCTCATTACATGAATGAACAAGGTTTTTATTAACAATTAGCCTAATGAAATCAATGGAAGAGTTTTACAGGCTGTTATGATGACAAAATCAGCTCCATAGATTAGACATTGAATATGTGAGATGTAAATCGTGGCATTTTAGCCTAGACATCCTTTACAAAAGTACAAAAACTTGTATTAGTAAAAGGAAGGACAACATTATTTAATAGCCAACATGGCTATTAAATTATGCATATTATGCCTTTCAAATATGACCTTTCATGCAGTGTGTCATGTAGCTGTATGTTCACATAAACTATCTGCAAAGTTGTGAAGCCGACAGTGCACGATAAATAAAGTTATTGTCGAGAAAAACAAAAAAGAGTCGGCTCACCATCGCCTGAAGGAGTCGTCAGGAATTTGAATCTATTTCTGTTACGGCTAACATCACGAAGTAACACATTTGCATAATGTCCGCCCACGTTCTACGTCGCGAACCACCTGCCCACCCACAAACAGTAAAATTTACATGTGGTTTACATGATGTCGAGAAGACGCTGTATCCTAAGCTGTGAGTAAATTTGTTTTATATTCACTTCCAAAAGATTGTATTTTCTAGCGATCGTTCAGAATACGTAGTTGTGTATGTTATGTTGTGCTCATGTGTGATTGAGGTAGTAATAGTAGCTTCTTAACGAGATGTCGTCACCACACTTCAGGGAAGTATTGTATTGTATTGTAAGTATTTGGGGAATTCAGGGAATTAGCTTGAGATACTGTAGTTATTGTATTGATAGTATATGGGGAATTATCTCGAGATACTATAATTATTATATTTACAACTGGTAGTTGTTTGAATTGTTGATGATGAAGTTAGATTGGTATTGGGAATTTCCACAACATGCTGCTGCTCTGAAGAATCATGTGAACCACATATAGCTATTTTTATCTGTGGCAGCTGTCTTAACTCTAGTTAGAATGCACACTAATATGAGTAGTTAACAAAAAGATATACATTTAAAGCTGATGAGATAAGAATTCCAGCGTCAATCTGTTAGATCGAGTCCCCATGCCTATACAATTTAGATCCAGCGCCAGACGGCAGAAAATATCAGTTTGTCTGGTAACAGAACAAATAATCCTGGGCAGCCTGTCTTGTCTAGTACCCAAAAATTCCTGAAATTAATGTTTAACAGTCTTCTATTAGCCCAGAAGTTGTCTGAGGAAAGCCAGAGAAGAACAGAAGCAGGAGACGAAGTGATGATTGTAAAAACTGAGCAGTTTATTGTACAATCTTAGTTGCGTGTATCTCAATGACACAAATTCAACAAGTAGTGTTATAACAAACACAACAACATCCTATAAACCTTGAATTTCCATACACATCCCTCTTATTCATACATAAGAAAATGCATAACCAAGAAAAATAATAAGAAATTTATAGAAGTGAATAAATGAGTAAATGATAAAATAATTAAAATGACATAAATGATATATGATAAAAAATAATCAAATGATAAATTATATAAATGGCTAAAATACTAATGATTATATGATTTTATGAATAAATGATTACAAATGAATAAAAACAAGAAAAATAAAAGCACAAGGTATGATTGCTCTCTTGAGGCAAAACACATAATTGCATTTGAGGATCCTCAGATCCTTCATTCTCCCCTCTTAATCATATATGACAACATAAACGATTATTACAAGCAAACTTTCATAATCTTTACAAAAACACACCTTCAAAAATTTGGATGGTCAGTCCATACTTTTCCCTTCTTAAAAGAACAGGTCACTTCTGTCACACCGCGTACCAGCGTCGGTTGAGGGAGTGTGCCTAACACTGGGTGATGGCCTTGCGGCGTTGTGACAGTCAAGTGGTTGACAAGACAAATCAACAATCTTATGGCAATATACAAAAGTAAGCTTTTCCAGTATTATCTAAGATGTGAACAACATTAAGTTGCAATCACTTTACATGCTCCACCCTGTGATTTGGTACAATTGGAACTTCCAAAAACTGTGAAAACATATTCTTTACCATTTCATATTGCATGTGCTTTTACCTTTCTAATTTTTTTAACACCTCTGGCCATTTGTCATCTTTAGCATCTCTGCATCTTAGCATTAAGGTTTCTTTGCCCTAGTATGTACTTTAAACAAGCTGTCTGGCAGGTTTGTTAATTTGAGAGAATAGAGTTGTCAACTGGAGTGCACCATTTAAAATTAAATCAGATAGTGGTAATAATTTTGCATACAAAATCTATTATATATTGAACTGAGGAAAAATTCCCTTAAGGGTCTTTTAAGGTTTAACCAAAATTACATCACTATGACCTTCTAGTTACGGACAAATAATTGAATCATATCATGTCATGTTTTGACCATATCTTGCAGCATGATGATAATAAACCACCCATGAATTGGCCTGATTGACTCTGTATGAAAAATTTATGACTTACAAATACTACTGTATATGTGTTAAAAACTAAAGCACAAAAACTCAAAACAGTTAGATGAAACTGTTCTTCCAGAAGATCCACCTTGAGGAACTCTCTGAAGTTCCTGTTATTCTGTTAGCTGTTGTTTGTCGTCTTTATGATAAGGCTCAAACCTCTCAGCTAATTTCTCAAAGGTCACCGACAATAATCTGCGAAAACACAAAAACAGCTAAACGGAAAACAGAGACTGTTCTTTTTGAAAGACAAGATTGCTCAAACTTCTTCAGAATTAGTTTGGCTCCATTGTAACCTCAATAGATAAACAAAGACCATAGAAACCATTTGACTGGCGATTAAACTTTAGTCTGGTGAAAGCTAATCATCGTAGCCCCCCACACGCCATATCTTCATCATGAGGTTGGCCCCCAAGTCACTAAAAGACAAGATTCTTCCTCATGACTCCATCCTACAGCATTTCACCTGGTCTCATTCAAAATTAATGAGAAAAGTCACAATGTCTAATATGTATCCAATGCTTAATAATTCTGCATATTCTAATCTGAAGGGGCAGCTAATGATAAACTGTTATAAACACAATTTTATGTCCGCCCCCCTCTAGAGGAGGTTTCCACGTGTCCTAAAGCCTGAATTTGAACCTTTTCTACTGCCTCAGTTAAAACCAATCGTTGTATCAGAAGAACATCTGAATTAAGTGCACACCTGATCTCCACCAGCAACATTTGACCTTCAGCCAAAACTGGGCCGATAAACTGATATTATGCATAGAAATAATAGAATGACATCTACCATGTTATGTATGTCATTCCATATTTTGCCACCAGTTTAATTTCAGAGAGTGATTACCACTTTCAGATGATGATTGTCATTGTTGGTATTATCCGATGAAGTCCACAGACGTCTTGACATACCTGACCATTAAAGTGTGTTCCCTGGTCAGAATCAATACTGTCTGATGTTTCCATCTGGGAATTAATATTTAGCCATAAAGCCAGCAGTGCCTACTGATACTATAACCAAAACAACCTAACCTGGCATTTCATAAAAAGTCATAAAAACACAAATTCACCAAACAGCCCTGAGAGTGTAGGTTTTTCCATTTTAATAGACTTGGGATGCCAAAATGCGTTTTGTTCCAAATTGTGTGTAGTGATGTAGAAGCAGGTGTTGATCTTCTTAGACTAACGAGGAAGTTTGAATTCTGAAATTTACAGGATGTTTTCATAGTACAGTTTGATCATTTTGTTTTTAGTTCAGTTACTTTTTGACTATTGAGAATATATATTGATTTAGTAATAATTATTTTGTATCTAATATTTAGTATATTGCTTTTCTTAGGTCACTAATTTAAAATGAGTCAATAAAACATAAATAGTTATCATAATTTTATGTTAAAATTCTGTGTGTAAAATGTGCCAGAACTATTGTGTTCTTTCCAAAATAATTAACTTTTAACTATTGAATGTTATACACCTTGCAACCACTTTAACTAGTTGGTACATTAAATCTGTCTGATTACACTTCAGTCTCCACCAAACTCAATAGCACATTCCTGGCATCTTCTGCTATGTCATTCAGAGCACTCTTCAGTGTTGTTGACACAGCCCAATAGGACATTGCTCCTGCCACTACAGAGCCTAAAAAGGGCACAAACCTAACAACAGACTCAACAGCCTCTTCTGTTGCCAGAAAGGATACCTCTCTTAGTATGGTTATGATTGAAGCTGTGCATATTCCTTTATACCAAGCTGACTTAATCTGATCTTCGAGCGTCTCTATTCTCTTCCCGTATTTTTCACAGAGCTTAACCAAAGACTGCCTATCAAGACCAAAGGCGTTGCGGTACTTCTGTATCTCCATTACTATTATGGCTAAATCCACAGCGATTGAAAGACCAGGAACAGGAACAGCAGCCGCACAAGCAGACAGGATGGCAACCATTGCAATGTCCTTCTCTAGAGCTTTCTTCTTTCTCTCATTTATCGTCAGCGTGATATTCGGCAAAGCCAACATCAGCACACGTCTCTTATGCTGTGGAAGCTCTTTCTCCATCCTCTCCTGCAGAGCATTTAAATCATACTTTCCGAACTCCCAGCTAGAGATCAGGAACACGACAGGATCCTGTATACCGATCTTTCTCAGACCTATAAAAAAGAAAATAGTATTTAGAATTATGTAATCATTAAAGAATTATTGTATTATTTATGTACAATATGCCTATTACCATGAATTCTACAATCATGCATATTTATTAGTTTTAGATGCCAAAGACATCCACAATAAAGCATAATGTTAATAACAACCCTAAAAAATGTAACTGTATTTTTTTTTTTTGCCATTCCATTAACTGAATAAACCAACCATTTTCACAGTTCTCTCGGATGGTATTCAGTGTCTTTTTCAGGTCAAAGCTTTTCTTTCTTTTTTCAGCAGCAATGCTCAAGTCAATCTTGGAACGAACAAAATAAAATGTTTTCTTCATTTTCGTGATCGCTTTGGCCAGTTGAGTGTGACATTCTCTGAACCGATCTGAAGCAATGATGATGAAAAAATCATAGCGTTCAAACTCAACTTTTTCAAGGTACTCATCAGCTTTAAAGTCTGGTGTTCCAATGCCAGGAAGATCCCACACTTTTACATTTTTGTATTTTGGGTGCAGGTAAACCTCAGGCTCTGTAGTGGTCTCCACAACGCCAGTTTTAGCAGAGCCCTGTTCTTCATCTCCTAAACCCCTGAATGCATTGACAAACGTGGACTTTCCAGAACCAGACTCTCCCGTCACACCAATGTTTAGTTCTACAAGATCCTGCTTTTTAAGGTATTCTTTGATTGTCTCTACCGCTGTTGAGAGATCCTGAGTAGATATGGAATCTTTAATATCTTCAAAATCCTCCTTGGTTATTACACAATAATCTTCAAATTTAGCCATCTGAAAAAAAAAGAAAAGAAAAGAAAAAAAAAAGAAACATGTCAACTGTGTATGTTGAAATATAGTTTTTTCATCTTGTTTACAAAGTTTTCAGCAGATTACATCTAAAAATGTCTTGGGATATACCAAATAAAAAACAAGTATACAAATATGTATATATTTTCATCAGAGACTTATTTCTTACTTTTGTGATTCTGGATCAAAAGCTCGAAGCTTAGTTGTTTCTTCAGGGGTGCTAATGCTATTTAAAGAAATATTCAGTTAGTGAATTACTGGTGGGACCTAGATACTGTATATCAGAGCTCCTCCAATCGCTTCACCGTTTGTCTCATGTATCACTCCTCTCGCCATATTTCTCACAGCCAGTGTCATGGCAGACGCACAATTCCTCTATAATTTAAAAAATATTACTGTTTTTGTGTCACGGCATGCAGTTTTAAGACGTTTTCAGGCAAGAATGTGTTTGTTTATAGTTCATATATGCAGTTTGTTAATAAAGATAACGTATATTCAAAAATTTGTGTTGACGTTGTCAAGCATGTGAGCTCCAGGGCGTGAGCGGCCATTCAGTGCTCATGATCCCACCGAGAGCAGACTTTCTTCGGCCAGATCTTCTGGAATTTACTGCAGGCTCTGATGTCTCTATAGTGGTTAAACATGGGATATAATTTGTTTTGTGTAAATCTAATAGGCAGTCTTTGGTCTCATTAAACCATTATTTGTTCCAGAGCAAATATTTTTGGCAAAATCTCATCATTATGTAAATTCAAAGCTGCATATCAGCGCGCGCCTGTACCTGTGACTGAATTGCCTAGCAACTTTTATGATGGCTGTTGTTGTTTATTGAATATTATTATTCAATAAATAATATTTTATATAAATAATAGCAGTATTTAATAATAGTGATTACTGAGAAACGGTGCGTGTGTTCGTGATGGTGATTTTAGTTACATTGTTCCGCCATTAGAGGGCGACAAAGAGACTGTTTTTACGAGCGTTAGAGTATCAGTAACAGGCTTGGTAACAGGCTGTTAAACTGTCAATTTTAGATTTTAATTTGTAGCGGAAGGAAGTAGTTCTGAATAAAAGAGGGTTTTTAAAGATACTTTGTTATTTTGTTTATGTATTTAAACATTTGTGCCGTCAAACTGCTGTATAAACGCAATATCACACAAGTAGATATGAGATATAGCTGTATATGTTCATATATATAAATCAGAATGTGCTTCTGTTTTTTTTTTTTTTTTTTTTTTTGCAGGAAAAACATTTCTCATTCTTACCAAATATTTCTGAGCAAGATGGCTCTGCTAAGATGTAACTCCACGTACCAGACAGATAATATGATCAGAATTGGATACACCCAAACCCTTTCAGCTGCTTTCACTTTCACAAAACCCTTTCATCTGCTTTCACATTCACTGTTATGAACAACCATTAAGAGACAAATAAATGGTTCTTTTGGTAAAATATATAGGTGAACATGACATGAGCGGACCTGCATTCATTACAAAGACTGTAGACTAGGAAAAATATGCACTGGTAGCCTATATGTGCAATTTTGTCTTGCACTCATAATCAAACCAATAGAAGTGCTGGTTTGTAATTGCATGAAATCTGAATTATAATTACAACACAATATTGGTCAGCATCGTCTCCCAAAATGGTGTGTTTGTCACCATTTTTTCTTCACTCATTTATTTTTAGTGGTTCTTTCCCTGACTCCAGCTGGGGGGTCTCGAAATCTGATCACAAGGTTTGCAAGTGACACATTTGATAGTCATGATGCAGAATAAAGTTACATGTATGTAATGGCCATGAAAAGAATAGGACAAACGTGTGAAAAGTTTACTGTAATCATCCTTATATGAGCATAATTTTATATTCCTCGGTATGCAAATACAAATATACTCATGCAAAGTCAACATCCTGATTTGATCATTATCTTGGACTCATAAGCATCAAGAAATGTGCTTTCAGAGATTGCCAGTGAATGCCTTTGTATATCAAGGAGTAATTCTTTGCCTTTTTTCTCGAATATAACAAATGATGAATCATGTAAAATCATAGTACATCAAAACCTTATTTGACATCTAAAATCTCTTCGGGAGGGGTTAGTGAATGGTACATGGGATGATCACGTGATCAGAATGACACATCCCTGCTATTCATTTGAACGCTGAGGTACAAGGGAATTTGAAGCAATTAGCCAAAGTAAAATGTCATACAAACTTGTTTGTTTTCGGTTGAAATAATATTTAAATAATTTTATATGAAAGAAGAACACAACACTTTTTTTTCCAAAAAGACCACATATGAAGAACTTCCCTGAACCTCCCTATTCGATCCTGGCAATTGTTTAAGAATTATCTGTGGGATCAATGCCAAATAAAAGCATTCAATGCTCATACATTTTTCTGAAATATTTGAGACACACTGTTTTGTTTGGATGGCACAATCAGAATCACATATGTATTCAAGAGAGCTGGTAAGATGCAACTAAAATGACCAGGTAAAATTGGTTTAGTTCACTACTTATAAATGTGAAACTATAGACTTGCAAAAAATGCTTGCCCTGTGCTTTCCCTTTTGTTTCTATGAATCTTCTTTGTAACACATGGCAGAGAAAAGTAAATCGTGAGCCAGATAAATGAATATCATGGTGTATGTCTTGCTCCCTGTGCTGGTCAACTTCTCTTCGCTTGTGACGAAAGGATGTGGCTTTTTGGTGGGATCCGGTGTCAGCTCTCCGGTCTTTGTGCCTTATCTACGTTGCTCGAGACGGGTTGAGAACGATTCGTTTTAGGCATGATGGTTAAATAAAGTTTAGATGTTTTTCAACGCAAATGCACTTGTCTTCTCCTAATTTGTAGTGATCCTTTCGGGGTCACAACAAGTGCATATAACCTTATAACATGTGGCTCTGACCCTCATGATGGGCCCAAAACGTTCTCAAATAGCAAACTGAAATTTCACCCTATACAGCACATAAGCCGACTCTGCCCTCTTCTTTCCTTCCTCCAAACTTTGTTACAAACATATTATCGCATCAGGTTCCCACGATAATATGGCGTTCCCACAAATTAATATCTCGTGGCCATGACAAAACTAATGTTGTGTTCAAGTCCTCCTGGGACGTTCATACTTAGGAGCTGTCGTCGTTACCACGTCAGGTGCATTCAAGTCACTTTGGTCAGAACAAGATGGCGATTTACCTTATAAAATAAAATTCAACAATTTTTTAAAACTCTGCATCTACAAACTGATGAGTTTTTTTCTGTTTTTATTCAATTTATGAAGGTGATTTAAACTGCATCATAAAATGGTAGCCTAACATAATATTTAGTATATGTCATTTTATTTATTTCAACAAGTTTACCGTCAATACAGACGCTGCATATCTATTGTCTTTGGTTGCATCCATTGCATCCCACACTTTTTTTCACTGACACCCCCCAGCTCGGAAACTCGGGGCTTAAAGAAAATTTCGAGTTTCCCACTGGTAATAACGACTTCGTGGTGCCGTTCATGTGCGTTCAACTTGTAAAACTATCTATCATGACTGGAAGGCACCAGTGAACTGATCATGTCCCCTCCTGGTCACCGTAAAAGTGGTCTAAACAAATGTGACCCTGGTCTTAAGTAGCACAGGTATATTTTTAATACAAAAATACATTGTATGGGTCAAAATTATATATATATTTTTTCTTTTATGCCAAAAATCATCAGGATATAAAGTAAAGATCATGTTCCATGAAGATATTTTGTACATTTCCTACTGTAAATGTATCAAAACTTTAGTTTTTATTAGTGACATGCATTGCTAAGAACTTAATATAGACAACTTTAAAGGCGATTTTTTTCAATATTTAAATTTTTTTGCATGCTCAGATTCCAGATTTTCAAATAGTTGTATTTCGGAATAATACTGTCCTATCTTAACAAATCATGCATCAATGGAAAGCTTATTTATTTGCCTTTCAGATGTATAAACTCATGTATAGATGTATAAATGGACCCTTATGACTGGTTTTGTGGTATATGTTTAGTTTCTATTTACTCTGTTGCTGTTGTCCGATTGTCACCCTTGCTTGTCTTATGATAGTTCATTAGCCTGTTGTTACCCTGTGTATACCCCTGTATTTCAGTCTTTGTTTGTCGGTATGTTTTTGTTTATTGTATAGCTGTTGTGTGGTTTTGGTTTTTGTTGCTTTTAGTGTGTTTCTGCCTTTTTGTATTTTCTTTGTTTAGTGTTCATTAAATACTGCTGCATTTAGATCCTTGACTCACCTCGTCATTGCCCCACCATAACAACCCTGGTGTGGAAATAAGCCTCAAGATAACAATGCAATGTTATATTTGATAACTCGGTAAGGTTTTGAAAATAAATGTAACTGTAACATTGTTGTGTAGCTATTTAACACAACTATATAGTAAACATGGATTACTGAGAGACAAATCTTACTCTTAATCTATATTTAAATATTCAACCAAGAAAGCCAGCTCTGTAGATTTCTGTACAAATTTAAAATTCACTGTTAAAATGCAAGTACATTAAAAGAAGGTGAACAGCTAAATGTCCCTCTATACCAGATAGCTCCCTATTTCAAAATAAATGGTTGCTACAGTGGTCCTGGATTATTCCTTTTAATCTGACTAAAAATTAAAGGGCATTATAAGAAAATATAAAGTCTTACCTTACTTCAATCCCGCTATAAACTTCCGAGCACAGTGTCGTAAGCTTTAAGCACAGCAGCCTGTATCTTTCTTACCAAATTTTTCTGAGGAATCCACACAGCAAGAATGTTCCTACAGCATATGATCTGAAATAATAACGCAAAACATTTCCTCTGAACGGAAAACAGAACCGTGCTCCACCCAAGAAATAATTTTCCCTGCAATTGGCATAGTGACAAGAGTTAGAGGGACGCAAATATTTTAGAGGGAATATTTTATTTATTTGTTGATATTTGAGTATTGAACATTTACTAACAAAACGCAGCAGAACACAATCTCGTACAACGTGCACATGTCTCTCCAAGAACATACCCCATTTTATTTGGTATGCATATAGCTGTGTATGCTTGCGAAAAACATTCCTACCGGGTGACGATCAGACATGAGAACAGCAGGGCATTCTGGGATGCTTCTTCTGGAAGGGGCGTCAAATGAGTAGGTTGTGGCAGGCTACCATACCCATACGGTTCAAACTTCAGTACAAAAAGTAACAAAAATGGACAAAAATAGATTTATTTTTAATGTTGTAATAGTGATTTAAGAATCACTAAAAATAAATTAAAGATTAAACTTTTTTAAAGTTACAAAATCTATTCAATCAAGAGCAGTGAGTGATTTCCTTGTTGTTGCTTTTTAAATAATATTAAGAAAGTGCCGTCACTTTAAGAAAATGCACTGATCTAGTGAGCAAAAACACAAAAACAAAAGAACTGAAAACAGACTGTTCTTTTTTAAGAAGTTCTGCTTTTCTTAAAGCAGAGTAGTCAAATACCCAAAAACTGTTAACAGGTGGTCTTGTCCAGTACCCAAAATACCCAAAACACTATTAACCTTGAGTTTCCATTTATATTCCCTTGTATCTCTTATTCATGAAGAAAAACAGGCCTTGAAACCACACAGTCATAAGACTATACAACAATGGATATAATATATAAATGTATGGTTGCTCTCTTAAAGCAAAATACACACAGCTTGCATTTGAGGATCATCAGACAGGAAGGCAACCTTTGCAATGCCCTTCACTAGAGCTTTATTCAAAGCCAACATCTGCACATGTATTTTAAGCTCCTTCTCCATCCTCTCCTGCAGAGCATTTAAATCATACTTTCCGAGCTCCCAGCCAGAGATCAGGAACACGACAGGATCCTCTATACCAATCTTTCTCAGACCTATAAAAAAGAAAATAGTATTTAGAATTATGTAATAATTAAAGGATTATTGTTTTATTCATGTACAATATGCCTATTACCATGAATTCTGCAATCAATCTACATCTAGTTTTAGATGCCAAAGATATATCCACAACAAAGCATAATGTTAATAACAACCTCAAAAATGTAACTTAAATTTTGTTTGTCTAAACATTGCCATTCCATTAACTGAATAAACCAACCATTTTCACAGTTCTCTCAGATGGTATTCAGTGTCTTTTTCAGGTCAAAGTTTCTCTTTTCAGCCTCAATGCTCAAGTCAATCTTGGAACGAACAGAATAAAGTGTTTTCCCCCATCCTCATGATCTCTTTGACCAGTTGAGTGTGGCATTCTCTGAACCGATCTGAAGCAATGATGATGAAAACAATCATAGCGCTGAAACCAACCAGTTTAAGGTACTCATCAGGTTTGAAGTTTGGTGTTCCAATGCCAGGAAGATCCCACACTTTAACATTTTTGTATTTTGGATGCTGGTAAACCTCAGGCTCTGTAGTGGTCTCCACAACACCAGTTTTAGCAGAGCCCTGTTCTTCATCTCCTAACCCCCTGAATGCATTGACAAACGTGGACTTTCCAGAACCAGACTCTCCCGTCACACCAATGTTTAGTTCTACAAGATCTTCTAGGGTTCCAACAAAATAATCTCCAAATGTAGCCATCTAAAAAAAAAAAACATGTCAGCCATGTGTGTTGAAATATCTTGAGCAGAAATAATTTCTTAAAGTTTTTTCATCTCGTCTACAAAGTTGTCAGCAGATGACATCTAAAAATGTGTTGGGGTAAACAAAATAAAAAAGCCTCATAATTGGATTATCTGGTCTTTTGCATTTAACACAAGTATAAATGTGTAGATATTTCAATCAGAGACTTAATTTTTACAAAGCCGTAAAGCTTAGTTGTTTTTTTAGGGGTGCTAATGCTATTTAAAGAAATATTCAGTTAATGAATTACTGGAGGGAACTATATATACAGTGCCTATAGAAAATCATCATACCTTTTGTCACATTACACCCTTGGAAAAATATAATAAATTAAGTCTAGCTTTTTTTTTTTTAGCTGCATGTACACATTATAACCCCAATCATTAAAGTAAAATATTATTTAAAAAATCAGTGCAATGCCAGGTTTGGTAAAGTGATCAGCCCCTTAAAGCAGTGGTTTCCAACCCATGTTCCTGGAGGCCCCCCAGCACAGCATATTTTGTATCTCTCCTTTGTCTGACACACCCATTTCAGGTCTTGGAGTCTCTACTAATAAGCTGATGATCTGAATCAGGTGTGTTTGTTTAAGGAGACATGGAAAACATGCAGTGTTGGGGGGGCTGGGCTTCCAGAAATGTAGTTGGAACCATTACAAACTTGCTCAGGTGCAAGCAAACAACTTCCAGATTAAATACCAGGCAAAATGCCCCACCTGACATCAATAGTAGTGGTGTTGATTACTTCAGAATAAAACGAGCTGTTGTGTTCTGAAGATAATTCAACATGGTTGGGAAAATGCTTTTAAAAGACCTCCAGGATAGAGTTGTAGAAAGGCACAAGCCAGAAGAAGCCTACAAAAACATTTTAAAGGCTTTAACTATCCCTTGGAGTACTGTTCAAAGCATCAAGAAGTGGAAAGCATATGGCACCACCAGCACATTGCCTAGATCAGGCTGTCTGTCCAAAGTGGATGACAGAGTCAGGAGGACATTGATAAGATAAGCTACTAGGAGGCCAAAAGCAACTTTGAAGGACATACAAGGCTTTATAGCTGGGTCTGGTCAGTCTGTGCATGTGACAACTATTTCCCAAGCTTTACATAAAGCTGGCCTGTATGGCAGGCTGGCATGAAAGAAGCCTTTCTTGTTTGCGCTATGCAAAAACACATTTGGAAGAGTCTAATACCTTCTGGCAAAAGCTTCTGTGGTCTGATGAGACCAAAATTGACCTTTTTGGACTGAACTCCAAGGGCTACATTTGGCGAAAAGCAAACACAGCACACCACCCAAAACACACCATACCCACTGTGAAGCATGGTGGTGGCAGTATTATGTTGTGGGGCTGTGTCTCTTCAGCTGGGACTGGGCGATTGGTCAGGATTGAAGGATTGAACATCCAAATTTTTGAGCAAAACCTGTGTCCCTCTGCTAGACAGCTGAAGATTGGCAGGGCATTCACCTTCCAACATGACAATGACCCTAAACATACTGCCAAAACAACAATGAAATGGCTTAAGGATAAGAAGGTGAATGTCTTGAGTGGCCAAGTCAGAGCCGTGACTTAAATCTAATTAAAAATCTGTGGATGTATTTGAAGAAAGCAGTCCATTGCTGCTCACCACAGAATTTGACTGAACTTGAGCAATTCCACATGGAAGAATGGGCAAATATTCCCAAATTAAGGTGTGCAAAGCTAGTACAGACATATTCAAAAAGACTGATGACTGTAATTAAAGCAAAAGGTAGCTCTACAAAGTATTAAATCAAGGGACTGATGACTTTTCCAACCCTAGTTTTTTTTTTTTTTGTTTGTTTGTTTTATTATTATTAATTTGCAGAACTGTTGTGATTTTTTCTTCATTGGTTTGATGTTGTAAGGCCAAAATTGTAAATAAAGCTGGAAAAGTTATTTGGAATGGGGTTTGATTTCAGGCTGAATGACAAATTAAGTAACTATTTCAGAGTATGATTTTCTATAGGCACAATATTTAAATCAGAATACAAATTAATCACTAGAAAATGTGTCTCTAATGCTTTTATTTATTCATTAAAAATATATAAATGTTGAAGTAGTAAGAAATGCAGGAAGAAACATTTCTCATTCTTACCAAATATTTCTGAGCAAGATGGTCTGTAACTCAAAGTATCAAAATCTGCACCTAATAATCAAACCAGACAGATATATGAACAGAATGGGACACACTCAAACCCTTTCACCTGCTTTCACTTTTTACTGTTATGAGCAACCATTAAGAGGCAAATAAATTTGTTGAAACACATAGGTGAACATGACATAAGAGGACTTATTAAAAAGACTGTAGACTAGGAAAATTGTGCATCGGTAAATGTGCAGTTTGGGTCGGCAACCATTGCCTTGTGGTTAGTGCGAAGACATATAGCGCCACTGCACTCATGGTGACCTGAGTTTGAATCCTACCTCGAGGTCCTTTGCCGATCCTGCTCCCCTCTCTCCTTCCAGTGCTTTCCTGTCATCTCTCCACTGTCCTCTCACAATAAAGGTATAAAAAGCCCATAATCAAAACAATAGAAGCGCTGGTCTGTAATTGCTTGAAAATCTGAATTACAATCACAACACAATATTGGCCAGCATTGAGTCCCAAAATGGTGTGTTTGTTTTTCACTCGTTTATTTTTGGTGGTTCTCTCCCTGACTCCAGCTGGAGGGTCTCGAAATCCGATCGCAAGGTTCGCAAGTGACACATTTGAGAGTCATGATACAGAATAAAGTTAAATATATGTAATGGCCATGCAAAGAATAGGACAAACGTGTGAAAAGTTTACAATAATCATTCTTATGTGAGCATAATTTCTTAGTCCTTGGTATGCAAATGCAAATATACTCTTCGGGAGGGGTTAGTAAAGGGTACATCTGATTATCACGTGATCAGAATGACACATCCCTGGTATTCATTTGAACGCTGAGGCACAAGGGAATTTGAACCAATATGCCAAAGTAAAATGTCATACAAAAAAATGTTTGTTTTCAGTTGAAATAAAGTCGAAATATTTTTTTATTAAAGAAGAACACAGACTGTATTTAACCCAACACTTTTGAACATGAATTGACAACATGAATTGAGTGTGTCTGATAAGGGAGACATACAAAATGTGCAGGGCAGGGGTGCTTCCATGACAAGTTTGAAAACCACTGCTATATGGTATATTGAGGCAGTTGGGACAGTCGGCATGTTTCCATTACAGATTGCGCAAAACTTTGGTGTTATTTTATAAATGTTGATTAAAAAATGGCGTTTCCATTAACCAGTGTTATGCAACTAACAAGCTCGAGATAAGTTACGGCAACAGATTTTGACGTATTTTGGCTATATTTAATCGAAGGAGGCATATGCGTGTATCTTTACCGATGGAGCGCCAACATGCACGCGTTCAGCTCCGGTGGCCATGTCAGAGCCACAGACGTGTGCAGTGTAAATGGTTTAAGCATTAAGGGCAGGGAAAGCCCCTTATACTTGAGAGCGACCACGTATGAAGTGTTTTTTGGAGGTTATCGTACAATGAAGAATGATCATATGACTTTTTACATATGCCATGTGACCTGTAAATGCAAAAAAAAAAAAAAAAAAGTTTCCATTGCAGTATTTCGAAATATTCCTCTTTCGAACTGCCTGAAAAACCACCTCATGCGAATGTAAAAACTTTGTTTTGCGATCTATGGGAGTTTTTGCACAATTGACGCATTTCTATTTTCAATTCGCAATTTAAATTTGCACAGTTTGAAGGGTAATGGAAACGTATGCAGCTGCTGATAAGCATAGCAATGGATGGAACAAAACAGCTGATACAGTACATCAAAATAGGTCTAATTTGGTATTTATTATTCAATATCTAATATTTAGCATATTGCTTTTCTTAGGTCACTTATTTAAAATAAAAATAATCAATATAACAATCATGAAATGCCAGATATTCTTTCCAAAACAATTAAGTATTGAATATGATAAACTTTTCAGCCACTGTCTGATTACACTTCAGTCTCCAGCAAACTCATTAGCACATTCCTGGCATCTTCTGCTATTTCATTCAGAGCACTCTTTAGCATTGTTGACACAGCCCAATAGGACATTGCTCCTGCTACTACAGAGCCTAAAAGGGGCACAAACCTGACAACAGACTCAACAGCATCTTCTGTTATCAGAAAGGATACATCTCTTAGTATGG
Source organism: Cirrhinus mrigala (assembly GCA_036247105.1). Classification (NCBI taxonomy): domain Eukaryota; kingdom Metazoa; phylum Chordata; class Actinopteri; order Cypriniformes; family Cyprinidae; genus Cirrhinus; species Cirrhinus mrigala. Next base: position 25,334,355 of record CM070025.1, on the reverse strand, counting down.
CTATGATTGAACCTGTACATATTTCTTTATACCAAGGTGACTGAATCAGAACCTCGACAATCTCTATTTTCTTCCCAAATCTTTTACAGAGCTTCTCCAAAAACTGCTTATTAAGACCAAAGGCGTTGCAGTACTTCTCTATCTCAGTTACTATAATGCCTAAATCCACAACGATTGAAAGACCAGGAACAGGAACAGCAGCCGCACAAGCAGACAAGAAGGCAACTTTTCCAATGTTCTCCTCTAGAACTTTCTTCTTTTTCTCATTAATCTCCAGCGTGATATTCGGCAAAGCCAACATCAGCACACGTCTTTTGTGCTGTGGAAGCTCTTTCTCCATCCTCACCTGCAGAGCATTTAAATCATACTTTTCGAGCTCCCAGCCAGAGATCAGGAACACAACAGGATCCTCTATACCGATCTTCCTCAGACCTATAAAAAAAGAATTATCATGAATTCTACAATCGTGTATATTAAGTCAGTTTTAGATGGCCAATGATATATATACGCAATAAAGCAAAAAGTTAATAACAACCTCAAAAATGTAACCGTAACATTTGTCATTCCATTAACTGAATAAACCAACCATTTTCACAAACCTCGCGGATGGTGTCCAGTGTCTTTTTCAGGTCAAAGTTTTTCTTTCTCTTTTCAGCCTCAATGCTCAAGTCAATTTTGGAACGAACAAAATAAAACTTTTTCTCCATCATCATGATCTCCTTGGCCAGCTGAGTGTGGCATTCTCTGAACCGATCTGAAGCAATGATGATGAAAAAATCATAGCGTTCAAACTCAACTTGTTCAAGGTATTCATCAGCTTTGAAGTTTGGTGTTCCAATGCCAGGAAGATCCCACACTTTTACATTTTTGTATTCTGAGTGAAGGTATACCTCAGGCTCTGTAGTGGTCTCCACTACACCAGTTTTAGCAGAGCCCTGTTCTTCATCTCCTAAACCCCTGAATGTATTAACAAACGTGGACTTTCCAGAACCAGACTCTCCCGTCACACCAGTGTTTAGTTCTATGAGATCCTGCTGTTTGAGGTATTCTCTGATCGTGTTTACAGCTGATGGGAGATCCTGAGTAGATATAGAATCTTTAATATTCTCAAAATCCTCCTGGGTTATTGCACAATATTCTTCAAATGTAGCCATCTAAAAAAAAAAAAGAATGTCAACAGTGTGTGTTACAATATCTTGAGCAGAAATAATTTCTTGGAGTTTTTTCAACTTGTCTACAAAGTTATCAGCAGATGACATTAAAAAATGTGTTGGCATATACACGCATAAAAGATGTACCTAAAAGATCTGCTACTGCGGCAGAGCAAGTACTGAGACTTGCTACTGCCAGTATATCGACAGACATGCTGCTGTGTGCATTTAAGAAATACTGCTTCTGCACAAATAACATATATAAAAAAATCCCAGAGAGACACAAGAAATGAACAATACAAGCTGATAAACACATGCTGCTAAGTGTAAGAATATAAAACTGCCGCATCAGCAAATGCAAAGCGATTCTAAAGCGTAATGTGAACCCCATATATTTCTATGTGTGCCTGGGCTAACATGACGACTGGTGCACTAATATGTGTAGTTAACAAACAGATATATGTTGAAAGCTGATGAGATAAAAACCCCAGCATCCACCTGAGCAAAATATCACACTTTAAGTCATTTGAAAACTGTCATTGACACAACTGTTATAATATTATTGTACAGTAAAGCCATTAAGAGCAATAAAAGAGCGTGCCTCTGATGCTGAGTGCAGCTGAAATCAACCACACAATCAGCACAGCTAATGGAAATATCAACCTTAGAAATAAATGAACATGAACATTTAAGTTACACAGCTAAAAGCTGAAATGCATACAAATTTTGAAATTAATTAGGCAGACCACAAAATATGCACAGTGATATTGTTGATTTCAGTTGCCTACTGAAGTGCACTTAAACTGCTACAGCGAGCACTAGCCGCGGTTTTTAATTGTTGAGCAGCAAACTCATTGGCTGTTGATACAAAAAGAAACCAATCAGCTGTGCCATGTGAATAATGATGTCATGACATATAAATAGATAGACAGATAGATATATAATATATAATGTAGATATAATATATATAATGACGTATAAATATATATATATAGATAGATAGATATTTAAAACAAAATACAAATTAATCATTAGAAAATGTGTTTGCATTTTTTTTTTTTTTTACTGTTGAGGTAATAAGAAATGCAGGAAAAACATTTTTCATTCTTACCAAATATGTCTGAGCAAGTTGCAACTCGGAGTAGCAAAATCTGCGGTAGTGTATACTTAAAAATCACACCAGACAGATATATGATCAGAATGGGATACACCCAAACCTTTTCTCCTGTTTTTACTTTTACTGTTATGAACAACCATAGTACCTACACTAAGAGGCAGGTAAATTGCTCTTTTGTTATAACATATAGGTGAACATGGCATGAGAGGACATTTTTTCTTCTTTTCTCTAATTAATTAATTTTCATGGTTCTCTCCAGCTGGAGGGTCTGGAAGGTTTGCAAGTGACACATTTAAAAGCCGCAACACAGAGGAAAGTTAAATATGTAATAGCCATGCAAAGGATAGGACAAAAATGTGAAAAGTTTACAGTATGCATCTTTGAGAGCATGAAGTCAACATCCTGATTTGATCTTGGAATTATAAGGAAATAAGCACAAAATGTGTTTCCAGAGGTGGTCAATGAATGCCTTAGTATATTTTCTTTGCCTTTTCCTTAAATTCAACAATTGACCAGTCATGTAAAATCATGATACATCATAATTTGACATCTAGAATTCCTTCGAGAAGGGTTAAAGAAGGGTATCTGGGTGATCATGTGATCAAATTGACCAATGTAAAATGTTATACAAGCCTGGACTTTGACAATATGGGCTAACCATATTTCCTTGGTTAGTTTGTTGTCATGGATGTTAATAGATCACTCATTTTGTTCAGCTGTGCACTTCTCATTAGTGCCCCTACATTTAAGTTCATGCTTTGTTGTTTTTTTTTTATTGTTTGGTGTTGTTGATGTCAAGCATTAGTTGTGGATGCTACTTTCTCTTAGTTTGGATCTCTTTGTGGTTTATTAAAGCCTGTTTGGATTTATCCCTGACTTTTTTGTCATGCTTGTGTATCCCAGCAGGCACCGGACGCAACCGAAATTTAACTAAATATCAACGTCTTATGACATTGTGTGCATGCTGGGATACTAGCCACACACGTGACAGTTTTCAGTTAAAATAAAGTGAGCTGGTAATATGCAAATTAAATAAGCTAGTGAAACTGGTTCAATTCATTACTTGTACATATGAAACTAGAGGACATTCAAGGACGGGACAAAAAATTTTAGATTACGAAAATCTTGCATTTGAAAAACTTGCAGTTCAAAAATGCTTGCCATTTGCACATCCCCACAAATGAATCTTCTTTGTAACACATGGCAGATGAAAACAAATCATGAGCCAGATACATGAATATCATGATCTTATGGCTTGCTACCTGTGCTGGACATGAGAAAAAGAAAACAAAAAAATTGGACAAAAAACAAGAAGTGCACATGTAAATGCAACAACCTGCTCTGACCCTTATCTTAGATTAAAAATTTCCCCAAATGGAATATCAAAACAAAATTAAATAAAAAATTTCACCCTATGCAGCACATAAAAACAATAACTAAAAATACCACTCATCCAAAAGTAATAAATGATTTTTATAAAATGTATCACAAATAGCAGTGGCAACATAAAATGGTGGAAAGAAATGTAAACTTTGAGCATACAGTTGCAATCAAAATTATTCAACCCCCCCCCCCAGAGACTGTAGTACTTTATAGATGCTTTTCTGAAGATCCAGCACTTTGTAAATTGCATCTACAACCGTTTACTGGCATATTAAAAGTGATAATGTCAGTACATAATGTAATGCTTTTGAGTTATAGGACTTTTTTAATAACACAGCTATGTCATAATTATTCAGCCCCCTGTTTTAAGTCACTTAAACAAGAACAAGAATTGTCTTAAAACACAATTAGGCTTTAGAAACCTAGCTTGGGGTATTACACATACATACATTTAGCCCATGCATGTGCTGAAGTTGAGTAGCAAATATGGTCAATAGAGCTCTCACAAAAGAAGAAGGGAAAGAAAAGTTTTATTATTTTAGAAAGTCTAAGGCTTTTAAAGATATTAAAAGTTCATACAGACACAGCTGGCAGCCTTATTCCTTAGTTTAAAGTGCTCCTTTTATGCCATTTTAAAGGTTGCTAATATTGTTTTAATAGACTCCCAAAACAGGTTTACATGTATGCAAGGTCAAAAAACACTTTAGTTTTCTCCAAAAATAGATTTAATTTTACCCCATTTCTACATGATTCGTAAACGACTCGTGCGAAGCAGTTCGAAGAATCAGTCTCTCTAAACCCCTCCTTTCCGTGAGCCCTCACTGCTGTGATTGGTCAGATGGCGCAGTCCTTTATGATTGGTCTACCGCGTATAGCGTGTGTCGGAAAACTAAACGCTCATTGCCATAACTGATTGACAGACCTGGTATACTTGTCAATACATAGAAAAGATGGCATCAGTTTTACCATACCAATTCGAGCCAGAGTCTGACGATGAAACGGCTGAAGTGGCTGATCGACAAGTTAGCCCGGACAACCGTGGAAAGTGCTCGCAATTTGCTTATGCAAGCGAACCGGGCACACCTCTATGTTGTAAACTTCAACATTGTATAATGCATTTATGTGCGCCATCCTTTATCATTACTCCAACTAATGAGACAGACAGACAGTCAAGCTGCATCAATCACAAATGTTTAGACTACAGTGGGTCCACAGCTGAACAACAGAAGTACAGAAGCATGAGTTAGCCAGTTAGCAAGACATGTGCAGGGTTGTTACACAACATAACATACACAACTACGTATTTTAAACGATTTTGAACGCTAGAAAATACAATCTTCGTACATTCATCTTTTGGAAGTGAATATATTTTACTCACAGCGTAGGAGACAACGTCTTCTGTATAATGTACATGTAAATTTCCATGTGAGGTAAACCACATGGAAATTTTACTGTTTGTGGGCGCGGGCAAGTTGTTCGCGACCTAGAACGTGAGTGGACATTATGCAAATGTGTTACTTAGTGATGTATGGCCCTAACAGAAAAAGATTCGAATTCCTGACGACTCGTTCAGGTAAATGTGAACCGAGTCTTTTTTTTTTTTTTTTTTGATAGACAATAACTAAGAAGAACACTAGACAAGTATGGCCTTCGTGATGAGGCATCTTGCCGAATATCACTCTTGACCAAGAAGAACAAAAAGGAAGACTTGAACATGCTAAAATTCATTTGGATAGAGTTCTGGAAGAATGTTTTATGAAGTGATGTGACCAAACTGCAACTTTTTCGACCCATGGATCAGCAGTGTGTCTGGTGCAAAAGAGGCAAAACTTATGAGCAGAAGAACGCCATCTCCACCGTCAAACATGGAGGTAGATCAGTCCTGTTATGGGATTGTTTTACTGTTGCAAGAAGTGGAAAACATGACCACATGAAGGATAGCATGGATTCTTTGAAGTATCGGGCCATTTTGGCAAGAATTGTGATGTCTTTGGTGCAAAGACTGAAGCTAATGATTAAAGGACTCTCCTGCAGGACAATCATTCCAAAGTATACATCCAAATCTACCTATGTTTGGTTTAGGGATCAGTCAAAGAATGTTCTTGAGTGGCCTGTTCAGTCTCCAGATTTAATTATCATTGGAAATATTTGGTCAAATTTGAAGAAAGCACTGGCAATGAAAGCTTTTTCAGGCGAGGAATGGGTCAATATTGCAGTAGAGAGGTGACAGAAGCTTCTAAGCACTTCCAAGCAGTGTTTATTGGTGATTTTAAAGAATAAAAGTTTCTGCACCAAATTTTACTTTTGAACATGAAAGTTTAGAGCCATTTTGATTTTTTTTTCCACTATTCATCAGCTTATGGTCTCAGAATTACTCAAATGTGTATTAAAAAACTTTCTCCAATAGTATACTGATGCCTTTGTTGAATTGTTTTTTACAAAATTTTGTACTCTGCAGTAAAATGTCTTGCAGGTCAAGGGGGTTGAATAATTTCGAGTGCAACTGTATATACAACAAAAAGCATTAGTGTATTGCAGACAATAGTAACTCAAGTTATTTCTCCAAATGTTGCACTTATTATTCCATCAAATCTTAAACATTTAATAAGTTGTTTGTATTTTGTCTCAAATGTAAGTTTTTTGGATTAAAGTAATTGTTATAAAATACATGTAAACATAAATCTATATCATAAATGTCTATCAAACATGATGTTGAATATTATTGCCATTTTTTACAGTTACACTTCGGTCTCCAATGAGGCTATCAACACATTCCTAGCATCGTCAGCTATGTCATTCAGCGCTCTCTTCAGCATTCTTGAGACAGTCAGATAAGATAATCCACCTGCCACCAAAGTGCCAATAATGGGTATGAAGCTCGCAAGTAATTCGATAGCATCTTCTGATATAAGAAGGGATGCAGCACCCAGCAAGGTTAATATTGAGCTTGGGTTTATCCCTTGATGCAGAGGAGACTTCATCAGACTCTTCAATTCCTCTACAGTCTTCCCAGATCTTTCACAGAGCCTCTGCAGGGATGGATCATCCAGACCAAATGCACTGTAGTACTTTGTCAGCTCGTCTGCTATGATGGCTATATCTGCAGTGATCGAAAGACCAGGAAGAGGAATAGCTGCCACACAAGCAGACAGGAAGGCAACTTTTCCAATGTTTTCTTCTAGAGCTTTCTTCTTTTTCTCATTAATCTCTAGCGTGATATTCGGCAAAGCCAACATCAGCACTCGTCTCTTGTGCTGTGGAAGCTCTTTCTCCATCCTCTCCTGCAGAGCATTTAAATCATACTTTCCAAGTTCCCATCCAGAGATCAGGAACACGACAGGATCCTCTATACCAATCTTCCTCAGCCCTAGACAGTAACAGGACAAAAAAGGTAAATTACATATATTTTAATAATCATAATAATAATAGTTAATGTATATTAATGAATAGGCTAATATCACTATATCATAATTGTTTTTACATGAGAAAAATATATTTCTTTAATATCATAATTTTAAACACAACATTTAAATTGCATTTAAACGTTGTCATGAGCTTTGAATAACTAACCATTTTCACTGTCCTCTCGGATAATTTCCAGAGTCTTTTTCTCATCAAAGTTCTTCTTCCTCCTCTCAGCAGTAATGCAAAAGTCAATCTTGGAACGAACAAAATAAAACTTTTTCCCCATCCTCATGATCTCCTTGGCCAGATGAGTGTGGCATTCTCTGAACCGATCTGAAGCAATGATGATGAAAAAATCATAGCGCTTAAACTCAACTTGTTCAAGGTACTCATCAGCTTTAAAGTTTGGTGTTCCGATGCCAGGAAGATCCCACACTTTAACATTTTTGTATTTTGGGTGAAGGTAAACTTCAGGCTCTGCAGTGGTCTCCACAACGCCAGTTTTAGCAGAGCCGTCGTCCTCATCTCCTAAACCCCTGAATGCATTGACAAATGTGGACTTTCCAGAACCAGACTCTCCCGTCACACCAATGTTTAGTTCTACAAGATCCTGCTGTCTGAGGTATTCTTTGATCGTGTTGATCGCTGATGGAAGATCCTGAGTAGATATGGAATCTTTAATATCCTCCAAATCCTCCTGGGTTATTACACAATAATCTTCAAATGACATCTACAAAAAAAAAAAAGAAACGTGTCAGCTGTCTTATAAAAATTATTGTAATATTATAAATTGACCTTACAAATGCAAAAATGAGGTAAGAAACATTTTTTGTAATGTATGCCCTATAGTCTAAAAATCTTATTATTATCATTTCCAAGGTATATGCATCTTTCCCTACTACACTGTAAAAAAACAACTCAAAAAAGTAAGTGTTCGTGGTGCCTTAAAATTTTAAGTTTACTCAACTCAAATATCCCATTTTCATGTAGTACAACTTAACATTTCATGTTGACTAAACTTAACATTTTAAGGCAGTATGAACACTTACTTTTTTGAGTTGAAACAACTATTTTTTTTTTATAATGTACAGTACTGTGCAAAAGTCTTAGGCCACTAGTATTTTCACCAACAAAAAAATGGTTTTAAGTCAGTTATTTCTATCTTTTGCTGTAGTGTGTCAGTAGGAAATATCAGTTTACATTTCCAAACATTAATTTTGCCTTTAATTGTAATAATCAGTCTTTGATTTTTGTTTGCACAAGGAGTCTGACAACAGCCAGTGCTCCACACAGAGATCTGATCTGACCATCATCCAGTCTGTCTGGAATGACATGAAGAAACAGAATAAACTGAGACAGACTAAATCCAGAAGAACTGTGGCAACATCTCCAAGTTGCTTTAAGAAACCTACATGCAAAGCTACCTGAAAACTTATGCGCAAATGTACCTAGGGCAAAAGCTGTTTTAAATGCAAATATGGTTTACCAAATGTTGATTTAATTTAGTTAATAGAAGTTAATTGATAAATAAAATCTATTTATGGCATTATTTTTGACAGCATCCTCATTTTACAGCATTTTTGTGTGCCTAAAACATTTAACAGTACTTTGCAGGTAGGTTTCTTGAAGCATCTTGTTGCCACGGTTTCTGGATTTAGTCTCAGTTTATTCTGTTTCTTCATATCATTCCAGACAGACTGGATGATGATGAGATCAGATCTCTGTGTGGAGCACTGGCTGTTGTCAGACTTCTTGTGCAAACAAAAATCTGACTGAATTATTATTACAATTAAAGGCAAAATGAATGTTTGGAAATGTAAACTGATATTTCCTACTGACACAGTACAGCAAAGGATAGAAATAACTGACTTAAAACCATTTTTTTGTTGGTGAAAATACTAGTGGCCTAAGACTTTTGCACAGTACAGTACATGGCTGCAATTTTTAAAGTGTCTGATCATGAAGGCTAAATTATGTCACAGTTGAACTTTTTCATTATCATTTTTTATTTATTTTGTGACTATAAAACCTTACTTTAAGATGTTTTGTATGAATTAATAAATTATACATTAAGTTTTGTAAAATGATTTACCCTATCCACTTTCACAAACTTCAATCATATCAGTTTCATGTCAGTTATTACTGTGGCAATAGTTTAAAGTTTGTAGTGATTAAAGAGTTAAAGAATTTGACTTTTGACACTCTATCTGCTTGGCCTATTTATAATGTCCCACTTTATCAGATATCACCCTATTTCAAAACAAATGCTTTTGCAATCCTTAAATTATTGCATTCATTGACTAAAGCCAGAGGGCGCATTATGATAAAACAGAAAAATTTTACCTTTATTCGAGATGCAGGAAGAATTAATAGACCACAATGAGAAGCGCTGTATTTCCCTCACAGATGTGAAATTCACTGCTGTGCAAATAAAAGATTGAAGCACATTCGATACAACCGAATTACAATGTGAAACTTGGTTCGCTATGCATTTTCAAACTTAGACTTGTTTGCTAAATGAAGAAAATAAAAATCTGACAAATGCACACGTGTCAGTAATGATTTGATAAATATATTTACATTCGATAAACGTTTGTATTCTGCCGACTCACACCTATGGTTTTATTTATGTCCTTGTTGATAGTATAAAATATTGTACCAGAAATTCATATTATTGCAGTGTATAACCAGAAGAATGCTACTGTCAAAAGTACAAATGCATCGCAATGGAGACAAGTAGACTGTTTTTCTTACCAAATTCTTCTGAGCAATCCACACAACACGAATACCCCTACAGCATCTGAAATGATAATTTATGAAATGATAATGATAATCGCGCAAATCCAAACTTTTCCACTGGACGGAAAAAACAGAACGAAAAGCCGAGCGAGCGAGCTCCACTCAATAAATACTTTCACTTTCGCACACATTAATATCAAGCGGCAACCTCCCAGTCTCCCTCTTGAAGCCAACACGGAAGTAACTAAAATTGCAATTCATCGACTGGCCGCTAGAGGTTGGCTGCAAAAGGGAGTAAATCCCACAGACCTCCCATGTTAAAACGCCCAATTTTACAGCAGAAAAAAATATGTTTACAGCCTGGTACAAAAAGTGATTTTGGTATATATAGGTAATTTTACCTTAATGACAACTGTGAGGGGGTGAATTTTTTTGTTACTTATCCGTTTTATTTATATTAAGCCTTAAAGTTCTTCATAATAAAGGCGTGGTCACTTGAGTGACAGGTGGATTACCGCTTTGCCCTACAAGGCAAAAGACTCGTTGGAATGTGAAACTGAGAAAAATGGCTTTAAAGATTCTTATTTTTCCAGAAAAATTAATTATAGGTAGGACACTGGAAATCTGGCAATTAGATGTTTTAATGAAAATTATCTCAGACTTAATTTTTGCCGCTATTTTGAAGTTATTGTACTCCTTTGCATTGTCTGCAAAAAGTGAGATGTCACGCCAAGGTAAAAGGCAGTATAATTACCACATTATATACAATATTTGGGTGCTGATCACCATTTACAGAATCATTATAATAACATCTGTATACAATCTACACTGTAAAAAAAAACAATTTGTTGAGTCAACTTAAAATAATTTGTAACCTGGCTGCCTTAAAATTTTAAGTTCAGTCAACTCAAAAAAAGTTTATTCATATTGAAATGTTAAATTATACTAAGTGACAACTTAGATATTTGAGTTGAATCAATTTAAAATTTTAAGGCAGCTGGGTTACTTACCCATCTGTTAAGTTTAACAAACACAAATATCTAAGTTGTTACTTTGTACAACTTAACATTTCAAGTTGACTAAACTTATTTTAGTTGACTGAACTTAAAATTTTAAGGCAGCGGGGTAACAAATTATTTTAAGCTGACTCAACAAATTGTGTTTTTTATTTTTTACAGTGTAGTGAGCATTCGTTACCTCGGCTATAATGTGATTAAACTTTTTTCTGACCATAACAACCAGACTAAAAGTTAAACGTGAGTGAATACCGTTTTGCAGCAAATTTATTTGCAATGTTCGCTAACATCAAAGGATGCAAGACATACTTAGCCTATTGTTTTGCATCGAATTAAATGAAAATAGCCTAATCTATGAGAACGACAGTGGATTGATGAACGCCAGCAAGTAGGAATAATGCTCAGAATGATTGTGAATTAAACATCTTCGATGACGTTCATTGCCATGGATTTTATCGAGTTACAAGAAAAGGTAGAAAAGGGATTTAATTGCGAACTGTTACTGATTTTATTTGTAATACAGTGTTGGGGATAACGCTTTACAAGTAACGCAAGTTACGTAATAATATTACTTTTTTCAAGTAACTAGTAAAGTAACGCATTACTTTTGAATTTCTAAGAAAATATCTGAGTTACTTTTTCAAATAAGTAATGTTAGTTTATTGATTGATAAGTCCCCTGTCTGGAAATTGGGAGTAAATATGATGTTACTGTATTCTAGACTAAAGGTGAACATGCATTAATTCATCTCACTCACAAAAAACAGAATCAGTATTCCTCAAAATGAATAAAAACAGTGAAATGCAAACTCAGAATATGACGCAACCCTGCAATAATTAAATATGTTAAATAAAACAAATATCCTTTATGTATTTAATCCCATTTTATTAACAAGTGTCTTTGCTGCTGACCTTCGATGATGCAATTCAGCATGCTAATGAGCAAAAATTACTTTAGATAAACTAACATTTCTGCTTTATTTTTTTATAGCTGAAGAGTGATATCCTGCATAAATGTACTTTTCTTTCACCCTGAGATGAATTCATTTCACTTTTGGTGTAAAAGGGCTTTTACATTAGAATTGTTTTATATTAAAAACAAAAAAGCAAGCCCTGCCCAGATTTAAAAAGTAACGCAAAAGTAATGTAACACATTACTTTCCACAAAAAGTAACTAAGTAACGTAATACATGTAATACTGGTAATACATGCTACGCTGACACAGCAGCCCTCACACGTGTAGAAGTGGGCAGCCCCAGACTGACAGCTGCCACTGAGTGAATAATCTGCATTATAAAAAGAAAAAAAAAACTTTAAAAATTATTTTACGATTAATTATTGCTGCCAAGTTATCTAATTGTTGCTTATAGTGCTTTATGGAGCAGTTTGTTAGATCGCGATCTATCTCATTTGTTTGTCTAATGAAGTGCAGCACTGCTGTCACTACTGTCAAGTTAGGCGGGCTTGGTTTCAGCAACTAGGCACACCAGCTTCACCCACGTCCCGCCTTTTTGTCCATTTTTGATTATCCGGGAGTGACGCGTGGTGACGCGCTGCCAAGATGGCGGCGGTCAGCCCCACCCACTTTAGGCTTCAAAAATGCTCTTCAGAAACCTACGAGTGACGTCACGGACACTACGTCCATGTTTTTTACAGTCTATGATTAATATCCATAGTAATAAGAGTTAGAGACACATAAATATTTACCAGAGTTCATTTGTTGATATCTGAATTGATATCATTTAATAATCAAACACAACACATGAACACAATCAGGAACAGCAAGTATGCACTTATCTTCAAATCTAAGAATATACCTTGTATTTTTACGCCTGGACCAGCACATGACCAGCAAAGGACCACCATAAACCAGCTAAAACTAGCATCCCAGCATCAAAACCTACCTAACCAGCATATGCTGTTTTTTTCCAACAGGGGGGCATGGCTTAATTACTGTAGTACTCTGTTCGGAACATCAAATTCTTTGTTTTTCCATCAAATGTATTCTAACTAATTGGTTGAATACAAATTTTTGGACTTTATATTTAAAAACTGCCTCAAGTTAGCATCAGGTAGCTAGTTAGCTAGCCAGTTAGCATTAGCTAACAATTCAATAGCTATCATTTTGTAATTCATAATTATTGATTATATTCGTTTTAATTTTAAGCTTAAACTGCCTGTACTCTGATTTTGCTGTAAATGTATAAATCAAATTGCTTTCAGACTCGGGGGCATTTTGTGGGGCAAAACGCCCCCTTGGTACTAATTTAATTTTTGTTAAAAATCTAATTACATGAAAACTCTGGACATTTTTAATACTTTTTAACTGATGTCATTGTCACTAAAACTTTTATAATTATTCTGGACATATTCAACGTTTGTTTCACAGAAAAAAAAATTAACAACTGATGCAAACTTATTTGCCCAGGTTTAAAGTTTTGCACGGCAAGATGCTGCAAAAGTTCGTTTGAATAAAAGCAGCTGATAAAGTATATGTAAACAAAATACATGAAAAAGCGAAATCCACTCATATACTTTCGATTTCAATGCCACTGAATCAGTCAGAAAGTCTTGTTACAGGCAGCAAGTAGGCGTAGTCATTTTGTTTATATCCGCGCATAAACACTTCACCGACTCAACGCGACACAATCTGTCACAAATCAAAGCCAATCAAAACACATACCTTGTACATTCACGACTGTCGAATGCTTTTAAAGAATGTCTTATTGTCTTATTACTACAGTATTAACGTTAAGGGATTTGTCGTATAATATCAATGTTTCTCAACTTTTACTGTCAGTCTCCACGTCCATTTTACTCTTTAATATACATGAGGAGCGGTCCAATTATAATTCAGGAACCTTTCATGGTTTCACTGTTATGGGCATCTACATGATTACCTTCTAAATATAATCTGTTCGACCTTTAACTACTGCCAGAATGAACATGCGGTGTGTCTTCTTAATAATGTTTTGACGTAAAGATATTGCTGTAGAGATATTAAGGTTTCACAAAGCTAACATTTTCACCCTATTTGAGAGCAAAAAGCACAGTTTCGTATTTGTTACGAAATGTTTATAAAGATTATTTCTTTCTTAATAAATAAATAAATAAATTAGATACATATATTTTAATTTTTCCCTATACATTGGTTGAGTTTGAACTATACAAAGGGTGCATTAAATATGGCAACGCAATGCTCTAGATGTCATGAATATGTCTAAACTTTCCACCAGAGGTCATTGTCGCATTACTTATTTTCTGTGTCTTCCTATCTAAACGGTCTCAAACACTTTGGACCTCTTAAATTGCTTTTTTTAAATTGGCGTATTAGTAGGCTCAGGTGGTGTTGCATTTACAGCAAAGATGACACGATGACCTTTACTGAAAAGCTTCTGTTAAATGGAGAGTCTGACAATAAATTAGTGTGAGGGAGGAGAAATGGGGTCATAACCTGTGACTACATCACTGAAAGAAAATTGTGAAACAGATGTGACCGTTTTATTCCAAGGTAAAGACCATTGTGAGTTCTGGATCTATTCGGACAAATGCTTTCCTATGTGCTGGCCTCAGGAAATAATGTAGCCTTCAAGCTAAAGAAAACAGATTATGTAAAAGATTTCTATTGCATGGTTTTGACCAGGTGTATAGGCAATACACCTACCCTAATAGCACATATACATCACAGAGACGTCTGCATTTACATCTAGAAGACTTTTTTAAAGGATTGTGTTTGCTCATTTGCAATACGTCTATGAGACGTTTCCTATCGGATGTCAAATAGACATCTGTTAGATGTTTATGATTTAGAATGTATGTAAAACTGACATCTTACAGACGTCTGTCAGATATTTATACACAGCAGATGCTTTCCAGATCAAGTGATCTTTAACAGACATCTTGCAGATGTACATGTGCTATCTGGGTAGACTACACTAAAATATATGGTTAAAAGGACAGAATGAGCCCTAATAAAACACTGACATCCAGTTCATTTCGCTTGTAACATCCAGATAATAGTTTCCTGAAAGATATTTATGTTTGATTAACTAATACAGACAAACACATCTTTATCTCTGTCTCATTACCTTTCAGGAAGAATGTTTTTCTGACTGAATTCCAACCAACTGTCCTGCTCTTAATAGTGTGATGCATTTCAGATGATGAGAAGAACAAGGAGTGAAATGGGAAAACTATAATCAGCGTAGCTTCGTCAGCAAAGTCCTTATCTGGCGTTTCTGTTTACTGAACCTCTGTCCTGCCATTATTTTCAACCCCCCAATTGAGATTTGCTTGCGCATGTACTTGTTTTATTGTGTCGACTGTTAGGAGTTTTATTTTAAAACCCTATAGCTTTTGTTTAGGGAGTGTTAAGGGATTGTTGGAGATAGATATCTCACTAAAACAACTTTGAAAGCCTATCTCTCTCACTTAATACACAAGCACACTAACACACACACTTGTACACTGTGTTCTGAGAAAGACACGTCTAGCTCTTTAGAACATTCTGTCCTGCCTCAGCACTATTTCCCAACTACGTGTGCTGCGTGACACACGTAACATTATGACATCCTATACATCTCAGAAAGATCAGTTACATTTGCAGCAACAGTTGTAATGTACCTACCATACAAACAATGTATTTGCAAGTGGATAATAATAGTTTCAGTACAATACTAACACAGACACACACACACAATTATTATTTTTGTTATTAGCAGTAGTTGTAGCCTAGTATTATACAACCTAACCAAAAATAATTGTAAAAAATTACTAAACAATGTATAATATTATACTACTACCACTAGCCTGCTAATAATTATTACCCTGAAAGCACACGTACATCTCAGAGATGTCTATTTGACATCTGCATTCACATCTGCAAGATGTATTTTTTAGATTGTTTGCTCTTCTGCAATATGTCTATTGGACGTTTCCTATGTCATATTCAGATGTCATATATACGTCTATTAGATGTCTTTAAGATGTTTATGATTTAGAATGTATCTTACAGACGTCTGTCAGATGTTTGTACACAGCAGATGCTTTCCAGATCAAGTGATCTTTAACAGACATCTTGCAGATGTACGTGTGTTATATGAAATTATATTGTTACTGTTGTAACCCTGATAGCACACTTACATCACGGAGACATCTATTTGACATCTGCATTTATATCTGAAAGACATATTTTTTTAGAGTGTTTGCTCATTTGGAGTACGTCTGTTGGACGTTTCCACTCAGGTGTCAAATAGACGTCTATTAGATGTCTTTAAGATGTTTATGATTTAGAATGTACGTAAAACTGAGATCAGAAAGATGTCTGTCAGACGTTTACACAGCAGATGTTTTCCAGATTAGGAGATCTTTAACAAACTTGCAGACAAATGTGTGCTATCTGGGAATCCACCTTAATTTTAACGTAATAGTGGGCAGGCCATTTGTAAATTGAATAGGTCTGGCTTCCAGTGTCTTGCTTCTAGCTATTTTTAGCAGTACAAAACAGCACGTTTTGCTGCTTAATTTTGCAAATTAGTGTGTCATACCATATTATTTTAATGTATTATCTTAGTTATGAACACACTGGTGCAAACAGCTTTACCGTTTACTGCACTTTGTTATTCTTCTCGTTATTTCCTTACATTGGCTAATGAACCGGAAGTCTGCACAGTCGAAGAAAACGACTTACGTCCGCATTGAAAAATAAAGTAGATTATGATACCTTTGTCCTTTTATTAATTCTCTGCCATTGCAATATTTTAGACCAAGTACAGATGCTTGCTTTCTTTTAAGTGAATATCTCCCTCATAATATTTCAGAAATCATGTAACGTTAGTGTGTTTTCTATCAACTGTTTAGTACCAGAACTATACCGATTTGCGAATGAATCCCTAATCGGTCAAATGATTTGGAAAAAAATGTTAAGAAAGGCTAAAAGTATTTCTGCATTTGACCGTGGAGAGGCGCTATTGCCGTCTGTCTGTTGAAAAAAATCCTGATAAACCAAATCACAAGACTAAATTAACATATGTTTGAAGCATTCTTTTTTATTCAAATGCATTGTAAGTCAGATACAGGTCTTATGTAACTGTGTTGTTGATGTGTGCTCATTGAATGATGTGGTATACAGGATGTGTCAGAGTTGGTCAGCACACCAGGCCAAAGGATCAGGCACAGCAAGAGCTGGTGGTGGAGAACAAGGAAATAACAGGCGATAACCTTCTATCCTGTGCTTATGTGAATGACGTGAGAAAGTTCATGCAAAGCCACACTTATTCACTTGCCGATAACCTCTGAGTGAGCTGTGGGGAAGGAACGGGAAACCTCCTGTGTGAAATGGCCAGCTGAAGAGTTTCTGAAAAAGCATATGACGCTTGTTTGTCACAGATATGCACAAATCAGACATCTAGGTGACACAATCTATAAACACACTTTCTCAAACTAGAGTTTCACTCGATGAATGTACACAGTGTGATATTTGCTTTTCGTTTCACTTGGTTAAAATAAAAACCTATTTCATTTTTTGGTGAATTTATAGGAAGTGATTTCTGACTGTTGCTCTTTAGCAAATGCATCACATCACCTTCTTTTTTTTTTTTTTTTTTTTTACGATTTAAAAAAAAAATACAATTATTTATTATAATAATAATCTATATATTTCTTTTGGTTGCAGAAAAATCCTAAATGATCCTACTTGGATCAAAAATACTACTTGTACTCCTACTTCTACTTTTAAGAATAATATAAAAAATAATAATTCATCCATCCATTTTCAAATAACCCGACCTACATAGAATGCTGCAGTCTTTCAGTGTCTCTGGCCCAAAAAAGTAAAATAAAATAAAATTTCTATATGATTTCTACATAAAAATATTCATCATGACATTTCCAGGATCAGATCAAAGCACAACAACTTTGTGAATATTGTTGTAATATAATTTCCATATGCATAATAAAAACCATAATGTGGAGGAGTATCTTGATGATCCAAAAATGAATTATGCTTACATAGTTTATGAGAAGTTATTTATGTCCCATGATAAATATGATTACTTGGCTCGGATTAAATGTATAAAATAACAGCCAGAACTCCAACAAAGCCTGCCATAAATCCTCATTGTGAAACTTCAAAGATGGATAATATGTCACCAGCAAAAAATTAGTCTTGGAGACGGTAATACATGGAGGAATTTCCTTTCGGGTGAAAATTAAATTCCTGAACTGATTATTGCACAAGTCTCTCTCTCTTTTTTATTATGGCATCTTTTTCAGCCGTGTTGTGAAATGACTTGCAGGTGCAAGAGAAAGTGTGTTGTGTTATTTTACAGTCCTGTCAGAAAAACAGTGATGGTGTTCTTGTGTTTCTCAGTACTCTATTCTTAAAGGCCCGGTTTAGCCAGATGGCAGGCAGGGTGGTGCAGTGTCTCCCTTTCACAAGCCAAATCAAACACTGGCCTTGGCCGTTCAGCTCTCCATTTCTGCGGGCCTCGCGCCCCGAGCACGAGAACAATGTGGGTTTGAAGCCTCCTGAGTTTCCCTCTGCCAGACACCAGCAGGAATGAGAAGAATTTCAAGTTATTAGAGAGAGAAAGATCATGTTCTGAGGATTAGCGGAACGGCTAAAAATACTTTGATCTCCTAACGGACTCCAAGTAGTTTTGTATCTTGGAGGAAACGCTGTATACCGCACATTTTTAAGCCCATAAACTTTAGTGGAGGGGGAAGAATTTTGGAGAGCGATCAGTCTGGAGCTGGGTGGCCAGAAAGCAGATAGAAACCTCTTTGTGTGTCAGCACACGCTGATATGGGATTTTGAGATGCAGCACAGTTAGCGTTACTCACTAACTTGCGTCCAAGTCCTCCGGACTACTAATGTCTAATTAAAACTTGAACAAAGAGATTATATTAGGCCCTTAAAGATTATTCTCCTGATTAAAGGCAGTGGTGCGTGCTTGCATTACCTTTTGATTGTAGGCAGCACCGAATCTTTTTAGCTAATCACCTTTCTGCTTGAGTTTAGTGCCGTATAATCAAATGGTGTGTTCAAATCACAAGATGTACTTTTTCTATGGAAAAAAAACAGCAATATTTTTGAACTCTACTTCTACAAAATGATACATAAAGCTTTTGCTTTGTTTTTAGTCAGTTTCTGAAAGTGCTGTAAACCGAATCGTTATATATATTATATTTTAATTGTGCAATACTATGTGCATGCGGCTATAGTATTATCAGAGGTCGCGTTAACCGAAAATTCTCCGTCATTGACGGAATTTTTTTTATCAGTGACAGAAAAATCTGAAGTAGAGGTCTTCACGGGTCCAAAAATTTGTACCCGAACCCGAAGAGACCCGTAAATTTGTTGCACGGAACCGACCCGGACCCGTATTTAATTTGAAAGTGGGACCCGAACCCGTGCAGGCCCGAGAAATGCCTTAAATGTACTACCCGGACCCGACCGTTATTCGTAAATTAGACCCGAATAGAGGCTGACTTTTTTTCGGGAATCCCGCGGGATGGGAAACAAAATCACTAATAATCACGGGATTGGGACGGGACAGGAAAAAATGTCAGCGGGAGTGGGCGGGACCGGGAATCGTAACGCTTTGAAACCCAACTTTACAGACAAATATACCTTTTATATATATATTTTAATTTTGAACTTAATTCTAGTTGACCCGTCTCTTTATTCTCTCCTTCTGTATGCTTTGGTGTGGCTGGTTAAGCAAGTGAGTTCATGACGGACAGATCGTTAACGACTGGTAATACAGCAGGCGATCCAAATGCTCACCTATCATTCATCGACCATATGGCTTTTCATCTGAAAGATGTATGTAGTAGCAAGTTTACATGGCCGCTCAATCTAATGTTAACCTAGAAAAATGTGCGCTTTTGAAGTGTCTGTGTGAGTGTGGAAGCTGAATAGTAGCGCGGTACTGCATGACAGAGGCGCCGGTGCGCTCACTTGCTCTTAAAATACCGTCATTTTTGGTCATACAGATAAGAGTGATAGGCATCTTTCGAATTTGTAAAGACTCAACGTTTATTTGTGTGCACTCAGAAAAACAAGGAAACGTTGCGCTTTTGTAAACAAATTAAAGCAAAAAGGACGAGCTTTCTGCCGCCTGTCTCTGTGAACTTGAGCGCGTCACTTCGAAACTCCGTGTATACTTGCTTTAGAGACATGAAAAATATATCTATAGAGTGAAATGTCTACTTTCAAATGGACCAATTAAAATAGGAAACGTGTGTCTGCATGAATGATTTACGTGAAATTTAATGTGTGTGCAATGCACACTGTGCATTTGTTTAAGATGGCTTTCAGTTCAATAATAATAATAATAATAATAATAATAATAATAATAATAATAAACAAAATTTTGCATTTTTATTCAACTAATGTAAAAAAAAAGTTAGATGATTAGACCTCTAGACCCGAACCCGGCTGGGAAGACAGAGACCCGACTGCACCCGGTCGGCACATATTACACAGCAAAATGCTAACAAGTCAATAAACAAGTTGCGAAAAAACTTTTTGGCTTACCTACTGTTAGCCCTGACTGCGATCAATCCTAACATTTTTGTCCATGTTAGGCTGTTCCTCTCTCTTGCCGAGTGAATGAACCTTCTTAATTAATTTATTATTCCAGCTTGGAGCATTTTTTTTTTTTTTTTTTTCAAAAAATGCACTGAACAAGAAAGTGCGTTACACTTTACTGCGTGCGCAGTGGTGTAGTGGTGTCTGGATAAGTAGTAACTTTTAATTTATTCAAGGTATTGTTTTCGTTATAATGTACTGATTCAAATTAGTAATCAACAATTAATTATCATGTTACCACTCATGTTACCAATTATGGAGTTACATGCTCTCCCGCATGCAGGCGGCATTTCTGTCAGGAAGCAGGACGAAGCGGGCGCGGGCGCAATCATATTTCAAAGGAAGCCGGCGCCACGGTCTTGCTTTTATTGAGTATTTGCATTTATTCACGTGCAAATGGATAAGATATTATGTGGTCGACTGTCATGATTTTGGCTAATGCAAGACACTACTGAATGATGCCCATCAGAGTGGATTTAGAAGTGGGTATACACAAAGCCGACTGCAATGCACCACCCTGCGTGTTCAATAACAGGTGCGTCTCTTCTTCAGTAAAAGAAAACAATACAAAACATATGCTTAAAGCTCCACCTAGTTAATCTTATGAAGCTTAAAGGAGGAATTCACATGAGACAGCTTGATACCGTCCGCTTGCAGTACTAGCGTTAACTTCGCGTCACGCATGCTTTTTTTCCCCAACTTATTTCCCGCTCACACTTTTCTCATCCTAATTTTACAAGTTGCAATTACAAAACACAGGCAAAGTGCTTACCGACACTGATCACTGGCGGGTGCCGTGTTCTCCGATCGATTCGGGTATTACACACAAATGTTAAACAGACCCGGGACCCGAGGTAATAGATTGGGACCCGACCCGGACCCGGCTGACCATTTAAAATATAGACCCGAACCCGTACGGGTCCCGGGTCCTCGGGTTTCGGGTCCTCTGTGAAGACCTCTAATCTGAAGGCCGTCCGTCATTTTGACGAATTACACTGAGGGTGATCTATTGTAAAGTTGTAGCTGTAATTCCCACCCCTGTCCAGTTGGTGGCGAGTGCGCTCCAATGTAGCAGCGGAGAACTAGATCCAGAACAAAAACGGAACTGTCACGAATGTTTTCCTGTGTGTTTGATTACAACGATCTATCACGCCACATTAAAGAGCGCCAAAACGGTATTTATTGCTTGAATTTCCTAATGAAATGGACAGAATTTGAAATCTGAGACTTAGTTTTTATATCAAAAGTAACAAAGCCTAGCCTATTGCTATTTTTTGGAAGGAAGACGCACTATGTACTGTTTATTTATCAACTGAAAACAGCATAGACCAAAAAGATCGATTGTGATTTAAGAATCGATTTTGGTTCGTTAAAATGAGAATCTATTAAAAATCGAGAAATCTTTTTTTTTTTTTTTTTTTGTTTACCCAACCCTATCCTATTTTGTTGTTTTTTAAACACTGCGTTTTTAAAAACGAAAATGTGAACAAAAATAAAAGCAATTAAATATTTAATTCTAATTAAAATATAATGACGGGTAATAATAGATTATGATGGAATTTTTACGACCCCTAATGTTAAAGTCTAGCGCAACCTGCAAAATGCATTAATTTCAACAAATTTACCATCACATACATCCACCTCATCCACTGCGTCTGCCATATTTTTTCACTGACTTGCCCACAACTCAGGGCTAAAAGAAATGATGACATTTCTGAATGCCACACATGAATGCCACCACAAATTCCTATTATAAGCAGTAAACTAAGACCTTTCTTTAAAGGAATAGTTCATCCAAAAATCATAATTCGCTGAAAATTCACCCTCAGGACATCCAAGATGTAGGTGGGTTTTTTTTTCATTAAAACAGGTTTGTAGAAATTTCACCATTACATCATTTTCTCACCAATAGATGCTTTGCAGTGAATGGGTGCCGCCAGAATGAGAGTCCAAACAGCTAATAAAAGCATCACACTAATTCACAGGTAATCCATGTGACTCCAGTCCATCAATTCATGCCCTGGAAGTGAAAAACACGTCCATCATAAAGACATTTTAACCCTAAACCACCGCTTCTGGCCATAATACAAGTCAATAATCTATAATAACACTTCCTATAGTGAAAAAGTGCTCTAACATCAAAAACTATTTCTTCAGAGCAGTTTCGGACTGTCATGTGTGCTTGTAAACGCTGCTTGATCGGTGCATGTTTCTCTCTTGATTCCGACTTTTTCACTGGAGGAAGTAATATTATGGATATAAGACTCCTATTTTAGCTGTCTGGATGCATTTTTTTTTTATTATAAACACACAGCTTTTCACTTACAAGATGTTAAGTGATGAACTAGAGGCATGTGGATTACTTGTAAATTATTGTGATGTTTTTATCACCTGCTGGGACTCTAATTCTGACTGTAGATGATCCATTAGTGAGCAAGTGAAGAAATGCTAAATTTCTCCAAATCTGTTCTGATAAAGAAACAAACTCATCTACATCTTGAAGAAAAGTTTCAGTTTTTATGACTCTGTAGTGGCATTTATGTGCAGAAATATGATCTTTAAATCATGACTTGAATGCTTCAAGTACTGTTAGCACACTAGAACGAAGGATTGTTTGAAAACCTTAAACTGAGATGTCAACCACTAAATCCATAGAAGCACACTTCACCAGCATGCCAATATTTGGCTGAAGGCTGGCCTTTGTAACAGCTGTTGCTAGTAACACATAGCAACACTCTTGGTATGTTTCATTCCGTAACATCCATATGTGTGTGCATACCTCACTGTTTTATAGATGACACATACCCCTGTGGGTCATCGACCACCCCAAATAACTTGAATAGCTCTGGTAATGCACTGCCCTTTGTGGCTTCCCAGTCAACGTAGTTGAGAAAGTTAGAGTAGTGCAAATGTTTTCTTGTCAGACCCTTAAGCATGGCTAATATGCAATTTGTGTTTACAGGGGAGGTTAAGTGTGGCTCTCCTCTGCGGTAATACTGAAAGTCACTCGCTTTAGGTTTTCTCTGATTCCCGCGGAGGAGAAAAAGAGAACCAGGGTTCACAAAACATCAGTATCCTCCAAACATTTGTCAAATGTAACCAGTGGAATTTTTACATAATGTGGCTTCCCAGTGTAGGAAATGAGTGTGTTTATGTGGTTAAACCATTTTCATTGGAGATTTTCAGTGGGAAATTTCAATTTAGAGAACTTTCAATGACTCTTTATGTTAGGGATGAGTAAAACCACATTTTATTTTCAATCCACTACCAAGACCAGTTATTTCTTATATCGATACTTCTATTAAATTTTTCTGTGACCTCCAAAGATAAAATGGATATTGCCCTTATAGCACTTAAAGCTGTTTTTTAGACAGACCTAACCTGTAAATGAATATGCAGTGTGTTCAAAAATGGCTTTGACCTTTGACCTTGATTTATGCTTGTGTTCAGATGAGTAAAAGGAAAAAACAAAAAGATTGAGCTACTCATCATGACTCAATATCACTCAAGATGATGTCTGATATCTGATGTCACTGACCAAAAAAAAAACTCCATGAAAACATCTTTAAATAGCTTGCCTATATGAAGCTTCACCAGGCAGAAGAGACGCTGTCTCCATCTGAATTATGCAATCTCAGTGTTCAGTATCAGTCCCATAGGAGCATCTTATAACCGCTTCTCCTGGAATTCCAGAGGTGTGTCCCGCCAGCTTTGGCTAAGGGCCATGTTTCATGAGACGGCTGTGTAATCCCAGGCAAACCCTCCCGCCCTGATCCTGTCAACACCCAGTGTCCATTGCTCCTGGAACTGCTTTCCTGGTCTCCATTGTGTGATGCTTCAGCTTCTGGAAGCGATGAAATCCTCAGATGGATTCTGTACTGTATAGTAATTTCAGAGAGATAGCAAATGTTTAGAAATATGTAACCTGATTACAAGGCAATATCATAAATCATCAGATGTAACGTAGGTCTCATGTGCTGTAATACATGGACAGAAGGTACCAGTGATAGAATGTGATGGGAATTTCAGTTCAATAAGAGAATATGAAGCCATATCACTTACACACTGAATGTGTCCTGTACAGTGCTGTGGTTCACCTTACATGTTTATAGACCTTAGTCAGATTAGATGCTGAATTTAACATGGAGACTGAGAGGGATAGACTTATATTGTTATAGTTGTTTTAATGGCATGCACTGTATAAAAGTCATAGATTACAAAATTTTTGCAATCTTTTTGCACTTGCAACTTTTAAAACTGTTTTAGTGAGTTTTTGATACTGAAGGTTTCTTTAGTGTCTTCAACTGAACCTTATGAAAATTAACATGGTTAAACATGGTTTTGCTACACTAACCAAAAGCTTAACCATGGTGTTCGTAGCGCATATGTGGTTATACAAATAGTAAAGACTACACCAAAAAAAAAAAAACAACTGCACTTCTACTATAATAAAACCATGGTTAATTTTCATAAGGGGAACAATTGCTATGTTGTTAAGGAACAGTACAATCCATTGTATGCACTGTACTTCTATCCTCACAGCCATGTTTTCATTCCTGTCAAAAATTTAACATGGTGCCATTCTGTCTAAGGTCTATTAGCTGGGAGGAAGGTTGTCTCTAAATAAACAAAAAATTATGTGTATTTCATTTATTTATTTTTATAATACTGCATGTTTTCATTTAGTCATTATTTACACTCACTGTAGTTGTAAGCTTGTCTTGTTCTCTTGTTTGATTCAAGAGAACCCTGTCATTTGTTGGGAATCAGACTACACTGGTTGTGCTACACGCTAGTTTTTAAAGGGGTCATCCGATGCTAAGTTCACTTTTTCATGCTGTTTGAACATTAATGTGTGTTGGCAGTGCATGTACAAATCTACCCTATAATGATAAAAATCCATGCAGTGGTTTTTAATTAATCTGTAAAAATAATATCCCCTTTTTCAAATCGAGCCGTTCTCAGATGCCTGTTGGTGTGGCGTCACACCAACAGATGCCGCTCCCACAATAGTAGATTGGCATGAGCTCTCACCTCAGACCAGCTGTCACAGTCCAGTAACTTTCCATGTTTTGATGCCAGAGCAGGGATGTAAATTAGACAAGAATATCTCCGATTGAGCGATTGAGGTGTTGTGTTGCTGGATGTAATAATGAACATAGTGGTCATCATTTACTCCTGATATCTGAGCCGCTGAAGATGCAGTAGATGTTTGTTTGTGAATGGAATGCGCCTCCCGATCTACATATATCCGTCTATGTTCGCGCAAATCATTCATGATCCAGCTTCACTTACAGCAGAAGTGAGTATAAGCGTTTTTTTATGAATCTTTGCGATCGCCTTTCCTTATAACGTGGTAGTTAGAAAGTTTAGCGGCTAAACGCTGCTAAATGCGGCTAATGTAAACAACACCGTCTTTCCACAGAGAGAAAAGAGGGGCGGGGTGAGCAGAGCTGATTTGCATTTAAAGGAACAACCCCTTAGAATGAGATGATTTTTGTAGAGCTGATTTTGGCAAGGTAAAAAAGGTGTTGTTTTACAAAACCATTGAGAATTTTTAATCAAAGTATATTAGAGACTTTTCATTAAGACCCTAAAGAATCATATCAACTTGTGGAAAATGGGCATCGGATGACCCCTTTAATACACAAAAAAGAACCAACTAATAGAGTCATGCGTTCTAGAATCAGACTTCGCTGTATGTTTTTGATAAACAACAACAAAAAGACTAATAAAAGTGATTAATTTCTTCGACAGTTGTGTTTAAATCGTTAGAATAATCCGATTCACAAGAGTCATTCGTGTGGGAAACGGACTACACCAGTTGTGCTCCATGCTAGTTAATACACAAAAAAGAACTAACTAATAGAGTCTAGAATCTGGCTTTCCACTGTATGTTCTTGATTAACTAAAAAAAATTGACTAATAAGACTGATTCATTTCGTCGACAGTCGTGTTTAAATCGTTAAAAAGAAACGATTTACAAGAGTCATTATTTGAAAATTGGACTACAACGGTTGTGCTACATGCTAGTTTTTAATACACAAAAAATAACCATCTAATAGAGTCATGTGTTCTTGAATTGGACTTTTCGGTGTATTGATTAACTAAAAAAAATTGACTAATAAGAGTGATTCATTTTTTCCACAGTCGTGTTTGATTCGTTAGAAAGAACCGATTCACAAGAGTCATTCGCTTGGGAATCGGACTACACCAGTCGTGTTTGATTCGTTAGAAAGAACCGATTTACAAGAGTCATTTGTTTGGGAATTCGACTACAATGGTTGTGTTACATGCTAGTTTTTAATACATGAAAAATAACCATCTAATAGAATCACGCATTCAAGAAACAGTCTTTTAAGAGTGACTCATTTCTTCGACAGTCATGTTTGATTTGTTAGAAAGAACCGATTCACAAGAGTCATTCGTTTGGGAATCGGACTACACCGGTTGCGCTACACGCTAGTTTTTAATACATGAAAAAGATTCAACTAAAAGAGTCACACGTTCTAGAATCAGACTTTTCACTATGTTTTTGATTAACTCAAAAAAATTACTAATAAAAGTGATTCATTTATTTATCAGTCATGTTTGATTCATTTGTTCAGGAACCGGACTATACTGGTTGGGCTACATGCTAGTTTTTAATACACAAAAAAGAACTGATTTAAGAGTCTTTCATTCTAGAATCTGACTTTTCGCTGCATGTTTTTGATTTACTAAAAAAAATTAAACTAATTAGAGTGATGCATTTCTTCAACAGTTGTGTTTGATTCTTTAGAAAGAACCGATTCACAAGATTCATTCATTCGGGAATCAGACTACACTGGTTGTGCTACATGCTACTACGAGAAAAATAACCATCTAAGAGTCATCCATTCTAGAATCTGACTTTTCACTGTATAATTGTGATTAACTAACAAAAATTGACTCATAAGAGTGAATAATTTTTTTGACAGTTGTGTTTGATTAGTTAGAAACTGACTCAGAGTCTTTCGTTCGGGAATCGGACTACACCAGTTGTGCTACATGCAGTTTTTTGATGCAGAAAAAATAACCATCTAACCATAGGCGGAGGGTGAACCAACTCCAGGGTACGGCTAAAAGCAGCCAAATCTATTAACTACAAACATAAAGAACCATACATGGATGTCATACAGGCTTATAAAATATTTTTAATGGGACTGAATTTGTATTTAACGTGATTACAATTTAATAAAAATAATAATTAGAAATTTATAATTATAATATTTATAACATTGAATAAATTCTATACAGAAAGGACATTATCACTAACTTTGATCTATCGCAAGTTTACGCACTCTGAAACAAAACAAATTTATCGTTATAATCACTGAAGCTGTTTACACTGTGAAACAAATCTCTTACTTACATTGTAAGTACATCTGCGCTTTGTTGTTTATGATGAGAGAATTCAAGAGTGGCGGGCACTCAACAAAACTGACCAGTTTCAGCGATGACTCATCTGAACGCCTCTGATTGGCCATTGCATTCCTAAACGCAACAGAATGGTGTGTGATTGGTTATAATGCGCAACACTGTAAAAACGCCTAAAAAGAATTACGATGCAACATGAGCAGATCTTAATTTTATGCCACAATCGACACTTTCTATTTTCACTTTGTTAGCAACAGATTTAATATATTTAATTTGTTTGTGCAGGGGCATTTTTGTCCAATTTAGTGGCATTTTTTTGCCCCAAGTCCCTGTGGCCGGAAGGCTAAGCCTTCCTCAGCCTTACACAGGCTCCGCTTATGCATCTAACAGAGTATTCGTTCTAGACTCAGGCTTTTTGTTGTATGTTTTTTATTAACTAAAAAAATAACTAATAAGAGAGATTGATTTATTCTACAGTCGTGTTTGATTCGTTAAAAAGAACCGATTCACAAGAGTCATTCGTTCGGGAATCGGACTATACTGGTTGTGCTACATGCAAGTTTTTAATTAGAGTGATGCATTTCTTCAACAGTTGTGTTTGATTCTTTAGAAAGAACCGATTCACAAGAGTCATTCATTCGGGAATCAGACTACACTGGTTGTGCTACATGCTACTACGAGAGAAAAAAAAAACATCTAATGCATTCCCTGTATATTTTTGATTAACTAAAAATAGACTAATAAGAGTGATTTTTTCTTCGACTGTCGTGTTTGATTCGTTGGAAAGAACCGATTTATAAGAGTCAGTCGTTCGGGTATCGGACTTTATTGGTCGCACGGTAAATTTAGTAGGTGGACGTGCACGACGTCCACTCTGCACGCTGAAGAATGCACGTGCAAAAACTAAGAATAACCGTTCTAATTTTATTTGAGAATTTAGGGGAGCCCACACACCAGGAACGATATCCTTGGAATCACTTTTAGAACGATTTTCCAGTTGATTAAAAAGTGCTACCTATGTTTTACCTATGTTATAGCTCCTTTCTATGTTCTAATCATAATGTGAAGTTCATAGAACAGATAAAACAGCCAGTCATAGGTCATCCTGAAGGTGTACGCCTGAATTTTAGAACAATGGGTTAAAATAGGCGGGTTGTAAATAAGGAGGTGTGTTTTGTGCGTAAAGAGGGCGGGACTGGAAGAGTTCCTCACCCTCGTGTGTTTGAAGCAGTCAGCTGAGCTCAACTTGTGCGGACGCGGCTCCAACCTCGTACAACATGCAGGATCACAAGCAACACGTTTAACCCTGTGCACTGTTTGTCATTCCAACGTTTACAGAAAACAATTAAACACCCTCTCCTTTATTCCACTTCGCCGTTCTTTCCCCGTGAAGAATACCGATTTGGAGGTGAGTATTCCACACTGTTTGGATGGATGGGGGGCTGTGTGAAAACATATGGTTTCGTGCTCATGCTAGATATGCGGATATAATTTAGGAGCATGCATTCATTAAGTGTTTTGTAATGTAATTTACTGCCAAAACATATCCGAGTAGCTCGCATATTTCACAATAGACTGGATTTAAGGTAAGATAGCAATTTATGAATGAAATGCATGCATGCATACAAGTTTTATGAGTGAAACTACTCTCGATCATAGAGTCAGCTTTGCAGCCAATATACCGGTAACTTTGCGCACGCGTGTTTACAAACAACTTCAAGAGTGGATGTATGTTTAGATCGTATTTATAGATTCACTTCTAGGCCGTGCTTACTGTGAAGACGTCTTTTCTGTAGGGATGGCAATCGAGAGCCGGTTCTTTTAGAACAAGAAAATTGGAACCGAAAGATTTATAAGAGGTGATTTTCATGATCTTTTACGATGCGGACCGTACTGAACTATTGACAGTTTTTAACGCGCTACTACTGATTAAAACACCGCTAAGTTACTGGGTAAACAGCGCGAACACACCAAGTCCTTAACTTACAGTGAATTAAAGACACACACCCGACCATGTAGTCCGGTTAGATAAATGAATGACTCTTGCGAGCCGGTTCTTTTTAGTGAGTCAGAAACATTCAGTGTAGCCGTATTTTTGAACGAATGATTCTCAAGACTCGGTTCTTTGTAGCGAGTCATGATCATAGAGCGCCACTGTGTTGTCCGATTGTAGAGCGAATGACTCTTATGAGTCGGTTCTTTGTAATGATTCTGAATCAACCAGAGCGGTTATTGATTTATTTATTGACTTACTGAACACTGTTACTTTCGTTGTGTCTGAAGAGACGCAAGGGAAGTTACTGTGTTAGTTGTTTATATGACAGTAGTTAAAAATGTACATTGAGTTTTATTGCAGGCTAGTTGGTAGTTTGATAAATGAAATGTTACCACATTTGTTTAGTATTTTTATTGGTTTACACTTACGCCACCTCTAAAAAGTCTATGTAAACAAACCTTTTGATAGAATTTTATTACATTTGTTTCTGATTTGAGTTATGCTGAAATCTGACATGATTACTGGAAAAGTCCTATGTTTTCCATTACTCATTTTAAGGCAGATATAAGGCAGACATGTTTACATGTGTTTTGGACCTTAATAATCTAATTTGAGGGTGTAATGCTTGATATTGATGTTCTACAGTGTGATACTAGACTATAAACTGCAACATAATCTTACATTATGAGATTGTGCAAATGTTTGATTTGCATGTGTCATAAATGCAAATGAGCTGTTTTTCATTTCAAACAGTTGTCCAAAGAAATTGTCCAGAAAAGTTATGTAATATTCTTGTGCGAGAACTCTCTCTTTCTCACTCTCACACAGGAACACTAACACAAAGGAGGTGTATCTGTTTTCTTTTGTCAAGGAAGGAAGGGAAGTTGTTCGGTGGTTCTCTAACAATAGACTGGCCAAGTGCAGGGGTTGGATTTTTAAAGGCATGTTCAGGCACACATATGTGAGTTTGTCATTCTCCCTCTCTCACACACGCATCTCAACTAGAAATGTGTGGGTTTTATTTGGCAGAGATTCTGCAAAGAGCAATGAAGCAAAACGACAACTCCAAATTGCTGCCTTCAGGGCTAGAGAGTTCAATTTAATGCCATTTCATATATCTAGTGTAAGAATAAGGAGAAGCTTGATAACATCATAGACGTCAACATATTCTGGTTCAGATGGCACAGATTGTACCTTATTTCACTCATCCCTATATTTCTGGGCACTGGTTTTATCTTTAAGCTAAGATGACATGTTAGATTAGTTATATGTATAGTTGTATAATTAGTTGTATAGTTTGGTGTTTGAGATGTGTCTTGATGTGACGTTAAGGAATTTGCGGCAACAAAACAGCCAAACGTTTTCATTTTTATTGCATATTTTGGAAGATAAAGCGATACCAGTTACCTTCTTTCCCCTTCTTTCTCTGATGCTGCAAGTTGTCTCCCACCATCCTACTTTATCTGGCTATGTTCCCTCAATCTGTAGCACCAAATGTAAGCGTTCATCCTAAAAATAAACAAATCAGCATGCACTCTACAGTCCTGTGAAACAGCAGTTAGCTTGCTAAAAAAAAAAGAAAAGCGAGAGCTAGAGAGAGAAAGAAATGATGTGAGAGAGTTGAGTAGTACTAATAATGCACTATTATTAGCGTTGGCCACATGGAGTTTTTTTGGGGAGGGGGTACAGAATAAGCAAAAGTGCAAAGATTTTGACTGAGAGAGTAGTGTTACATGTGCTCTCAATTTAACCGTTGGTGACTGATCCAAGACCCATTGTGTTTGTTTTGGTCAGACTTGCTGAAGTCTATACAAAAGTGGTTTCGGTCAATCCAAAGCTGGTTTATTTAAAGCAGGAGTTCACTAAAACTACACATGAACTGTCATAACCCATCAAACTCTGTTGGCTTGCAGAGACAGTTAGTGGGAACTTGTGTCAGTTTGTGTTGTGCTTCAGACTCTGTCTTCAGTCCGATTTTTCTTTTTCTCGCTTGCTCTTTTGTTTGTGTGTGGTCACACGGGTGGTCCATGTTTGATAGATTCTGACCTGATTTTGGAGTCTTGGAACACACACATGCCCAGCTGCCTCCGATGGACCGTCAGTCCGTCACAGGGCAGTAGTTCTTTTGATCTCCCCACCGTACCACTGCTGGCTTCCAAAGCTTAAAGACCTTCCATGCAATCCAATACTGCACAATGCACTACTCGTCTCTTTTGTCCACTATATTCTTCTGTGGCTCAGTGTGATGAACAGATCAGTTCTGATGGTTGCTAGTCTAACATTCTAACCTTTTTCGTTCACAGCAAAAGCTTAACTTTTTGTATAACTTCTATCCTTTGAATCAGTTCATGTTGACCTTTGACCTGATTCATCCTGTTAGCCAGGATTACTGTTTAAATGTAGAAAACAATTAAAAATCCAGTATCCAATGATAAATGTGCAATATTGGTCAATTTAAAAAAAAAAAAAAAATCGACCAATAACCAACATAGCTTGATGTGTAAAAATTGGACCTTGTCTTCAGGCAACATTCCTTTGATGTTTTGGGTGGAGTGGAAGACTTTGGAAGTCTTGGAAGGTTCTGGGAATTTCTGCCTGTCAGACTGTACTAAGTTGTATTGGAATTTTTACTTGGGTATGTAGGGGTATAAGAAATTTATCCATGTCTTGGGGTTCGTCCACACTGAGATGCGTTTAGCTGTATACGTGAACATTTTGTAACATATCGGCGTTTCGTCCAGAAGGATCCAGCTACTTTTCGAAACCGGGTCTCTGAGTGGATAAACCATGATTATTTGAGGTAAAACGATAAATTATGTAAAATTATTATTATTATTGTTTTTTTGTTTTTTTTGCTTTTTTGTGCTGAATATTTTTGGTTGTCAAAATGCAGTGCATCCCTATCGGAAATGTGAATAAAGGTCTCCTGTAGCGAATTGATGCGTTTTTGTAATATGGTCGTACGATTATTACAGGCGGATGACGTAATACGCAGAACTAACGAATGCAAGTGCGTGATGGGAGAGATCAAAACAAAACAACGGTCACGAAGTAGAAGTTCTACATGTAACGCTACGTGTAAATGATATTCTTTGCTGTGTTTTCCTGTCAAAATAACGGAGTTCCTTTGAAAATCTTCAGCTTTTTATTTATTTATTTTTTATTCTTCAGCTTTTAAGAACTGCTGGTTTCTCCGGTAGTAGGCGAAACTAATGTACAAACGGCAATCTCAATGGCTGGCGCTCACCAATTATCATCACAGTTTTAATTTCAGCAAATCAGTTCAAGCAAACGCAGACAACGTGATTAATATTCATGAACCCAGCAGCTCATTAATCCTTGGTGTGTTTTATATTGTCATTAGTAGTAGAATTCGTAGTATTTTTGTTATCTTATCAGTATTAGTTTTTAGTTTTTCCCCTTTTATAGAAACACTAGATTACAAACAATATCTTCACCACCACCACCAGTCCTAAATTCAGTCAGCATTACAAATATGCATTCATACATGGTTATTCTAATTACTAAAGTTTAATGCTAAATTATCATCAATTGTAAATTGTCATATTATAATGCTTGACTGACTGATGCATCAAGTGTCAGATATTTATAAAACTGAGCCATTAAAGGAGAAGTCCACTTCCAGAACAAAGATTTACAGATAATGTACTCACCCCCTTGTAATCCAAGATGTTCATGTCTTTCTTTCTTTAGTCGTAAAGAAATTGGTTTTTGAGGAAAACATTTCAGCATTTTTCTCCAAATAGTGGACTTCTATGGTGCCCTGAGTTTGAACTTCCAAAATGCAGTTTAAATGTGACTTCAAATGATCCCAAATGCAGTTGTAAACAATCCCAGCTGAGGAAGAAGGGTTTTATCTACCGAAACGATAAATTAATTTTTATAAAATTAATACAACATACAAAATGTCGACATATTCTAACTGTCATGAACTGGAAAAAAACAGAGCTCACGGACATGTGTGTGTGTGTGTATAATATGTATAATAGTATAGATATTTAATATTAGTCTTGTGAGTAAACAAGAAAATTCATTAATTTCATTTAAATATCATTAATTCAACATATTCAGTACTGGGGACATCCAAGTTATTTATTTATTTATTTATTTTAAAGTGACACAATAGTTACTTTCCCTGGTAGTTATTTTATAATGATGTAACGCAGTTACTATTTATGAAAAGTAACTAGTAATTGTAACTAATTACTT
This sequence comes from Cirrhinus mrigala, assembly GCA_036247105.1. Classification (NCBI taxonomy): domain Eukaryota; kingdom Metazoa; phylum Chordata; class Actinopteri; order Cypriniformes; family Cyprinidae; genus Cirrhinus; species Cirrhinus mrigala. Next base: position 25,300,326 of record CM070025.1, on the reverse strand, counting down.
TTTAAAAGTAACATGCCCATCACTGGTGAAATGTACCTGTAGCATTTAAAATAGGGGTCTCCAGCCTTGCTCCTGGAGAGCTACCATCCTGTAGAGCTCAGCTCTAATCTCAGTCAAACACACCTGAACCAGCTAATCAAGGTGTTCAGGGTTGCTTAAATTACAAGCAGGTGTGTTAGAGCACGGTTGGAACTGAAGTCTGTAGGAATGTAGCTCTGCAAGAGCAGGGTTGAAGACCTCAGAACAATTAATTTTAGACTTTAATGTTTTATTTTTAATTTATTCAGACAAAAAAAAATCTGTCGGTTATTGGTTAATAGGTGTCGGCCAGAATTTTAGTCCATGTGTTGGGCATTACATAACAGACAGTTACACTACAAATACAGCTAAAAAGACTTCCATGTTTCCTCCTGAGGCATTATCGTCCACATGGATATTGAAGTCACCGAATTCTACACATGTGTACCACTTTTCACGCCAACATATTGATTGGCCCAGCTGTAACCCCAGGGCTCAACAATAAGGATTTTTTTCTACTGGCCCGGTCGGGCCAGTGGTTGAAATTTGTACTTGCCCGGTCAAAAAATTTACTGGCTCTGGCACAAAAAAATAAAATAGTTGCTGTTATTATTGTTTTTGACCCATGTTATCTTTTATTTTGATAAATAAGCTTACCAATTAAATTCCAATTCTTGATTCCAATTTTGATATTACAGCAAAACCTTCTAGCTTAACAGATATAAAGTGAAAACATTATTTGTTCATTCAAAAATATTACAAATGAAAAGATGCTTTACGGAAAACCAGCAGACGGACTGAATGAACGCAAATTCAGTCTCTGCCAGCAGGTGGCGCTTATGGAATAGTGAAACAGCGTTTTCCTGGTTACCGCTGTAAACAAAGCAGCGCCGTGCTTATGAATGCAACTTTAAATGTATTATAAAGAGGATAATAAAAAAAACGCCATGTAAACATTTCTTAAAACAGGCAGTTCCCCTTTAGAAATACATTTATATAAACCGTTTCAATCTTTAGGATAATATTTCCAATATTTTGCGCATTGTGAACCGTGATCTTGCTCTGCATGCTACAGTATATTTTTCCTCATTGCGTTCATCTTCAGCGTCTCTGGCCTCCGTTAACGGATGTGTAAAGAGTTCGTAATATTGCCACACACATGACATTTTTAAAAAATGATTGCATGTAGTCTGTGTGCAAGCCCGAAAAAGAGATCGGTTGGCATATGTCCAGTCGATCAGTGCATCTGTACTCCATAAATTAAATATAGATTAATCATTCTTAAAGTTACAAAGTTACTCGTTAAGACTGGTATTTGTACATACTTTTGTAGGCTATCTGTCCGTCAGAGACGCGCCTCTTTGTGATCGCTAGAAAGTTTAAATGATCAAGGCTTAAAAACACGTGCAAATGATAAACTTTCGTGACAACGCAGCAGTGGCCCGATCGGGCCAGTGACAGATTCGTCAGCTTTCCCGAGCGACTTTCATGCTGGCCCCGGGCCATTGGGCACTCATTATTGTCGAGCCCTGAACCCTGTACAATATGATGTAAAGAGGAGCTGGATGAGGCATTCTGGTATTCCCCAGCATACAATACAGTGCTTGTTTGCATTTAAAATAGCAAAGGTTGTAGTAGACATGAAGCTCAAGGTACATTTATCTTGTTGTTTTTGGATCCATTTGACCTGGCTGTCCTTGCAAAGGCAAGAAAATTCAGGCATAATGCCTGTTCTTTCTCTTGAGGATACTTTCTTCCATTCATTGATGGTGCTGGGTAACTCCTGATGTAAATAAAAGATTTCAGACTGTGAGAGTGGTTGTCTGGTTAACCTAATTGAGCATTCCAGAAAGAATGGTATGACTCTATTATGAAGGAAAGTGGGCCACTTGACCTGTGTTTATGTACGTACTAAAGGGAGGACACTCTTGGAATGATCATCTAGGCCTTGAAATTCCTAAGAAGACATAAGAGGCAGTGGTGGGATCCATTCACCCTTTTAATTTGCCTCCCCGATAAGACCGTGGTACATCAAGCATTTCACCCATCTCTAAACAATGAGTTTCCCCTCATAACAGCTTTGCGAATATTTCTCATCATCAAGTCTAGTTGTGCTTTGCTCTATACACAGCTGTTCTTGTCGGTTCTTGTGTGGAGCGCTACCCAAAACACTGGTGGACCATATCGGTATGTGGCAGCTTTATGTAGTGTCTGATATCTTAACAATAACAGGTTGGATTACGTAACTGACAACAATAGAGCCTCTGTCAATCAGCACTCAAAACTATGGGAGGTGAAGATAAATGAACTGGAACCACTTGAACTTGGAAAGACTTTCTCCTTTTTTTTTTTTTTTTTTTTGCAATGGATTTCAACATCAAGTTAGGGCCTCTGTCTCTTTATTCTTCGAATCACCAGATGATGCTGAGAATGAACCCTGGTGAACTTAAAAAAACAGAGGCAGTTACGGAAAGTCAATTCGTCATGCATCTGGACTTCACGCAGGCTTTAAAACCTCAACCATAACGATTTCACAAGTTTCATCAGTATTTTCTGTTAAAAATGACTTCATTGTTGTCAACCATGCACATGTGGTTTTCAGATTATGACATGAGTTTAGAGTGTGGTGTTTAGTATATACAGAAGTTTTAGACAATACTGTGCTCTTTGAACCCATGCAGGGCTTCTTTTCAAGTAGAGATGGTTGATGATGTGTTGCCCTCTGACAGCGTGCATTGGAAATGGAAATTCATCTCTTTTAAGCCTCACTACAGCCAAACACATTCAGATGGATGTATTTGGTCTATGAGCTGTGTCTTACGCCATTTATTATGTTATATTAATAGATTTTGGGAGGAGCATGCTCGTATAATCAACTCAATTAGCATGATAGTAAATACATATACAGTCAACTTACCTTTGTCCCATGACAGTTTTCTGGAATCCCCCCTAAACCATAACTCTTAACTCCTAACTACTGCTATCCCAGCTGATATGGAGGAGTTCTCTGGATTCAGGCTAAATTCCAGGCTCAGCGTCCTTCCCTTAGAAAGCACTCCAAATGTGGATAATATTTGCTCAATCTGATTATATGTAAGTGCGAACTTGTGAAATTCATGATAAAATGCATCTACCAACAATTTTATGTTTCATAGTCTGTTTTTGAAGAACCTGTCTTATTTGGCTACTAAACCTAATTTTACAGACTTTCTTAAAGGGGTAGTTCACCCAAAAAAGAAAATTCTGTCATTAATTACTCACCCGTAAGAAGTTTGTTCATGTTCGGAACACCAATTAAGATATTTTTGGTGAAATCTAAGAGCTTTCTGACTAGGGCTGTCACTAACGATTATTTTGGTAATGGAGTAACCTGTCGATTATTCTGACGATTAATCGAGTAATTGAATAATTATAGTTATTTTTTGTAGTAATAAATATAGACCTAAGTGAACAACAGCCTTTAAAACAACACAAATTTTGACTAAATATCGTTGTCAACGAACCTTTATCACGTGACGAGACGAGACGCAAAGTAAATGCTGGTCGTGTGACGAGGTCTATAATTAAATGTATAATGCAATATTGTGGACGAATAAAAACGAGACTAAATGTGGTTTACAAAATAAAAACTATGCTAAAATGTCTCTTCATTTTCGTTTACCAAAATGAGACGAAACGAAATGTTACAACGTTATTTCGTTTTGTTTAGTCGCGTTATTATTATTATTTTGCAGTATTTCTGAAGTGAGCTTTATCAGGTCGCACTGCGCAGACGCTCGCGACGTCACTTCCTCAAGCCCCACTTGCGGACCGGGGGGATTATAGACCTGAAATTACAATTATTAAGACTATTAGACAGTTTATTATTAGACTATTAGACAGACTATTAACACTATTATATACCGTTATCAGCACATGTTGAAGTAGATTCATGTCCGAGAGAATATGCGCCGTATTGCAGCGTTAGAAAACTGTCAGGTATTTTTTACTTTCATTTTCAACATAGTGAATTGTAAAGTTAAAACTGAAGTTAAGACGTTCACCGGCATAACTATCGCACAAAGTTTGATATCCATTGGCTCGCCTTCATGGTTTAAAACAGAAATACTTCCAAAATTGCGACGTAACCGCAAACCCCCATGCGTATGCATCTTAAACGCAGGGAGAGGTGAAGGAGGAATCAACTCGGTATGCCGCTCTGTCTGAAACACGTCTTTGTGTTTGTGCGCGCTTCGGGTGTATGCCAGAACAGCGCGCAAGTAACGTATCGAGTTCTGTTTCGTTTCTTCTTCCTGTGGTTTTAAATAGCTTGAACGTGTAAATTGGCAAATTAACCTGCGAAATCACATGCCGAAGGGTGGGGTGTTGACCTGGTCCGTACGTATCACGGATCGACTGCGATCTGTTTAAGCCCTAATAGGCTATATGACAGATCAGAGCCAATGCTTCAGGGAAATTGCTTTGGGAAAGTTTTGTGTTCACCGTTTCACACACACCAATCACGTAAGCATATTTGTATCTTGTCTATACTACTAGGTACTTGTACTATATTGACTGGGTTAAATAGAATTGCATTACTAAAAAGAGACTTAAAATAAAATTTTTATTGACTAAAACTAGACTAAATGTCATCAGTTTTTGTCGACTAAAATGTCTTCAGTTTTCGTCAACTAAAACTAGACGAAAATAGTCATGGATAATTGTGACTAAAATAAGACTAAAATGCTCAGACTTTTAGTTGACTAGAACATGACTAGACTAAAAAGAGCATGAACGTGACTAAAACTAATAAAAACTAAAATGACAGCTTCATACAAAAACTAGACTAAAACTAAAATTAAAACAGGCTGCCAAAAACAACACTAGTTCCAACCCTGATCAAACGCACCAAATGCTACTTCAGATCCTAATTAGTTGGTTCAGGTGTGTTTGATCAGGGTTGGAGCTGAACTCTGCAGGAAGGTAGTTCTCCAGGAACAGGGCTGAGCACCCCTCCCTTAAAATATATAATAGCAATGAGGCAATAATAATACGTTTAAATAAAGTATCAAAAGCAAGTAATCATATGGTTTTATTGAACAGTTGTTAAAATACATAATGTATCATAAACAATAGAGCTAATGTACGTTATGTACATTATTTCATATGCCTGCAGAGGGTGCCAACGGCCTGGCGATTGTTTACACTTTACTGTGCGATCTAATCCGTGTTTAATTTTGGTTTAAAAACATTCCTGTATTTTGCAGATTACTCAACATGGGCAAAATGCAACAGAGAATTTTAAAAAAATCGAATACTCGAAAAGAATCGAGGAATTGTTGTAGCCCTATTTCTGATCCTGCATAAACAGCAATGCAACCACCACGTTCAAAGTCCAGAAAGGTAGTAAGGACATTGTTAAAATAGTCCATGTGACGTCAATTGTTCAGCCTTAATTTTATGAAGAATACTATGAGAATACTTTTTGTGTGCGAAGAAACCAAAAATAAAGACTTTTATTCAACAATTCACAAGCATTCACATGAGTACCACAACATTTTATGTTATTTTTGTTTTCTTTGCGCACAAAGTTTTCAAGTAGCTTCATAAAATTACGGTTGAACCACTGATGTCACATGGACTATTTTAACAATTTTCTTTACTACCTTTCTAGGCCTTGAAAGTGTCAGTTGCATTGCTGTCTATGCAGGGCCAGAAAGCTGTCAGATTTTATCAAAAATATCTTAATTGTGTTCCGAAGATGAACAAATGTCTTACAGGTTTGGAACGCCACAAGGGTGAGTAATTAGGGCAGAATTTTTATTTTTGGGTAAACTGTCCCTTTAAGGGTCATCTACTAGTATCTACCCTCTGACTAGTGGTTTTTAAGCTTAATGCACCTGATTGAACCATCTTTGCTGGCCTAACAGACATAACCTGTAAGTGCGGTCTCAATCATCAGCAAGAATCTCTGTGTATGTGCGTGACTGTGTGTCGCTTTTCTTCTCTGTCAGTATAATGAGCTTGGCCATTGATGCGTAGCGGGCCTGAACGGTCTTTCAATGCTTGATGTTAATTTGAAGTTTTGGGGCTGTGCTCATGCTGTTCAGCTGCTCCAGGGTTGAGCACCACACGTTTGGGCTTACTGATCCTCAGTTTGGACTTTCATGCGGTGCTAAAGTACCCTGTCAAAAAGTGCTTTGGTGCTTCCAAGCACGTTGGGTCAAAATGTTCTGGGATGGAAATCAAAATTCTATTTCAGTTTACTCTTTTTGTCTGTCTTCAGCTTGTTCTTTCATTCTTTCCCAATCAGTTTTGTTCCTGCTCATTTTTAAAGCCCTACCGCAGCACAGCCCCCATCTCCCAGCTCTCTCGAGATAAGTTTGAAATGGTGAAGTGCTATTTTAAGTAGTGGATTCTGTCATGTAGCATGCTGTGTCAAACAAGCTGGCTGTCAAAGTGCTACAGCGGACAAAGTATTACAGTCACAAACTGCCCATACCAGTATCAGTGCTTGAATGTTTTACCACATGCACTGATTAGTATATCTGTAGCAGTATACTATAAGTTGCCTTGCGCAAACATAGGAATGAGTTAAAAAGCAACTTTGGAAGAAAAAAAAAAAAATAGTTTCATTGCTTTTGCTGGAGCACAAAAAGCTCTTTGGATCATGCTGGAGTACATGATCATCTGGTTTTAAACAAATTTGTGGAGTTCATACAGCTTGAGTGCTGCTTTTATTACAGGGGTCATGAACTGAGAAATCAAATTTCCCTTAATCTTTTGACATATAACAGGTCAGTGTACTATAAACATCCTGTAAGTTTCAAAACTCAAAACTTTCTTGTTAGTTTAAAAACAGCTATTATTGAAACCAAACTCAGAAAACGACTCGTTTTGGAATGTGCCACTTTATGATGTAATAGTGAGGCGAAAGCCCGCCTCTGTAGGAGAAGATCAACGCCTGCTTCTATATCCAAAGAAAGCGAGACCAAAAATATGACTTTGAATCATTCCCTTAAAGGAGAACTCCTCTTCTAGAACAACAATTTACAAATAATTTACTCACCCCCTTGTCATCCAAGATGTTCATGTCTTTCTGTCTTCAGTCATAAAGAAATTATGGTTTTTGAGGAAAGCATTTCAGGATTTTTCTGCATATAATGGACTTCTTTGGTGCCCTTAATATGAACTTCCAAAATGTAGTTTAAATGCAGCTTCAAAGGGCTCTAAACCTAATCCTAGCCGAGGAAGAAAGGTCTTATCTACCGAAACGATCGGTAATATTTTCTTTTTTTTCTTTTTTTTTGGGAAAATAAAATTTTGTATACTTTTTAAGCACAAAAGCTCGTGTAGCACAGGCTCTGGGATTCGCGTCCACGGGTCGTTGTTGAACGATTTGTTCATTTTGAACGAATCTTTAATGTGACTCGGGAAGAACGAGTCGTCTCGGGAAGTGATTCGTTCAGTCGCGCATGCGCAACATCCTATTAGGTTCTGTACTGGAATTAATTCACCTGTTTCGAGTCTTCGGGTTTTTTGAATCGTTCGTTCATCTTATGGGGCTGTCGCGTGATGCTGATTTTGCTAAAATGAATGAAATGACTTGAAAAGTAATTTCAAGATTCGTTCATTTTGCTGAACGAGACTCAAAGGTCCGAGTCGGTAAGATGATCTGAACTTCGCATCACTACTACGAATCACGTATTCGAATCACCTGTGTACTCCGGCTCAAAAAGGTAGAGCATGTCGAAAAACAGGATGTTATTTTCTCTTACAACTTCCAGAATCGTCCGACATCGTTGTACCTTTTTGTTTGTAAACAGCGTTTCACTTACTTGTACTTTCTTAGTCTTTGCGCCTACGTTCTAGAAAAAAACTACTGATCGTTTCGGTAGATAAGACCCTTCTTCCTCGGCTAGGATTAGGTTTAGAGCCCTTTGAAGCTGCATTTAAACTACATTTTGGAAGTTCAATTTTGAACGAATCTTTAATGTGAATTGTTATTCTAGAAGTGGAGTTCTCCTTTAAATGATTCATTTAAAAAAACATGGATTTGCTCACAAACAAAATACCACTTTCTAAACATAAATGTTGCAAAGTGGTCATCATAGTTTATTTTTGTTATTAAAATATTAAAGTCTCTCTCTGTTTTTCTCTCAGGCTGTTGCGCAGGACGTTGGAGGTGCATGTGACAGCTCATACCAATTGCGGGGACTCCGAGTATGGCCTTAGCTGGATGCCCAGACTACTTCCTCCACCATCCAAACTACCAGGTAAACCCTAGTATAGCAGAATCTACATTGCTCCCTCTGAAGCAATGGAGTCTGCAGAGCTTTCAAGTTCAGCAGGGCACTGTGTCAGTGTTTCCTGACCGTGCCGTAATGACTCCTCAAGCGGAATATGCACGGAAAACCTGAACGCTCACATGCTCAAATCCTCCTGAACCAGCATGAGGAGACTCATCGCTTCAGCACAGCAGTTCCCAAGGGTTCTGTGGCATGTCCGCATGCCTTTCGTCGCCATGGCGTTGCCATGGTGCCACACAGCTGACATGCTGACATGCAAAGTGGCGGCTGTTGCTATTTATACCCAGGCTACGCAGTCAGCCCTCTCTCTATATTTGACTCTCCTTGTCTTCTCGCTCTAATATGATTCCTTTGGTTTAACTTTTATAAACTATCTAACACTTTTGGAGACTGTTTCTTTCTCAGACCCTCCCCCATCTTCCCTACCCCCACCCGGGTTGTCTATACAAGTGGTTGGTGCTTGTGAACGTGGCAAAGCTTGAGTGTATACAGTGAAGGCAGGGGTGTGGGCCGCCCTCTGTCTGTGGCCGTATATAACTCTGCAGGGGGTTTTTCAGAGCCACAGGCACCTGGCCTGGATCTTCCCAAGCAGGGGGGCAACACAGCCCAAATATTCACTTTAGGCATACACGACTCGAGCTCCCTGGCTTGCACTGTGGTTCTGCTCTTTTTCTCTCTGAAGCATTAACGGGGCCATATTCTACTTGAGCATTTATTTATTTATTGCAGATCATGCATCATCTCTCTATGAAGGGCCAACTTAATTAAAAATTTAAATCAAATTGTAAAATAAATAATTCTAAGTCTTTGGATTGAAATTAATACAAAGATAATGATAAAAAAAGACGAAATGCAACAGATTTATTCATGTGTTTGATACTTCAATAATTCATTTATTGTTTTATTAACAATTTAGTCATGTATTTTACAATGTATTTACAAATTTGTGCAAAGATTTCATTTTGAGAAATTGAAAATTTGAGATAAATTAGAGATTTTTGTATAATGTTTTGTATTTTATAATAACATTAATCAATTAATATATAATATTTTATATAATGGTGGATAAATTTAAATATTTACTTTTTAAGGTTATTTGTATATTTGGATGATTATAAATGTAGTGTTTAATATTTATGTGTTTATTATTGATTATTTCAGAGATTTCTCAGTAAAGTTATATATTTAAGCATGCACAATTTCAACAATACTGATAAATTGAAAAGTAATGAATGAATAATAAACTTATTAATAATTATATAAATAATAAATGATCAGTATTATAATCATATTAAATAATAATTTAAATATTCTTTTTATGTTTCGGACTTAATGTAAAAAAAAATATATATGTGTGTGTATGAAATCATATTGCATATTATGATATCATATATAGCATATGATAGCATATATAGCTACTTAAATTAAAATGAATTTACTTTTTAGGTTAATTTATTTAGATGGTTGTAAATTTAGTGTTTATTATTATTTATTTTATTGCTATATATTCAAGCATGCACAATTTCAACTATACTTATACATTGAAAAAATAATAAATAAACAGTTAAATAAATTATAAACTAATTTTATAATCATCTAAATATAAAAATATTATTAAGTCAATCTTTAAAAACACTGTTAAATGCGATCTCAATTTGTAAATGCATTTTTCATATTGTGCATATGTATATTATAAAATATCAATCATACTGTACGTTTATAATCATGCTCCAATTCAAATGAATTTACTTTTTAGGTTCATTTTTTCATATATAGATGATAAAATAGAACTTTTAATGTTGGCCAGAATTGTAATACTGGTTTATATGTTTTCCTGTTAGTTATTTTCACTCTTCTTTTGGTCTACGCTCCTTTTTTCATTTCTTCATTCAAAGTATTTCTATATATGTATTCTTATTCAGTACTACTTTGTTTAATCTTCCTTAGTAACTCCTCTGCAAATTTAGTTCAGTCAGTCCATCATCTGTTATTTCTCTTCCTCTTTAGTTATGGTTAGGGATAGGTTACGTGGAGAGTTGCAAGTCTTAAGTTGCTTGTTGTTAATAAGGATGAAGATTAGGGTCAGAGGTCATAGGTCAAAAGGAGACTTGGAATTGTGTTTCAGGTTTATAGCCGGGTGTCTGGTCGCCAAGAGCCCAATGGGAAAGTTGAGTAATTGTGTTTATGTTTGTCAATGTGTTTGTGTATCACAGCAGTGCCTCGAACGGCCAAGTTATAGCTTTCGAGGTCAGAGGTCAACTCTAAAATACTTTGGCTTTCTAACCGCTCTTTAGCCTAGTCAATAGCCTAGGCTCTGCATGGGTCATGTGACCTGCCTTTCTAGGAAATTCGCCGTCTTTGTTGCCCTGTGGAATCAGCTGGGGGGTTAAGGTTTACATAACGGACACAAGGCCTGGAGCCCATCCAAGTAACACACACACACACATACACACATACACACACACACCCTCTTGCATTCTTCTGTCATCCCCTGCTACAGATCCTGGTGTGTTCCACTTTTGTGTTTTCTTGAGGAGAGTAAAAAATGTGTAAAAAGCCTTTACAGTTTGAATTTGAAGTATTATGGCCAAAATTAAACTGTGTTTAAATGAGCGAATAAAAACTAAACACTTTCTGTTGGTGTTGGTGCGCAGCATTTGTTGACTTTTTTTGGTCTTTTAACGCTGTGCAAGATTAACAGTACACTGGCTGAAGCATTAGAGAGGCTTTCTCAGAGCTGTAAATTTCCCTTCTCGTTTTTATAGATGTTTTTCTCTTTTCTGAGAGACGACTGGCTTGGTGCAGCGTGAAGAGAGAGCAGAAGAGAGAAATAGAAAGAAGGCAGGCAGAAAAGAGAGCATGGGGACCTCTGGCAGAGGCTAGTTCCTGGAAACTCGGCTTCCATGTTCTTAGGTTTCCTAGAAAACTGGAAATTGAAAATGTGGCTTTATTTTTATTATTTTTTCTTCTTGGACTTCTTCTTCCAGCTTTGTGCATTCTGCTTTGAATTATATGGTGTGAGATTGTGTGTGCGGTTTGAGAGCGCTAGAGCCGTTGCTGTGCGCATAGTTTGCCTTTTTTGTTCGTCGTTCTATGTTGATGCATTGGTAATGATGGATGGGACTTTCATATATACATATATGCATGTAATTGCTACTACCAAAGATATGCATTATATTTTTTGTTTGCATTGATTCTGTTTTTGCATTTAGTCGACATACAGTATATACTGTATATTTGGCATCAATTTTTTTTAGGTTATGCACATATAAATTAAAATGTTCTTTTACAGAGATCAGGGATGCACGTAAGTGGTCCGCATGCACGACCAAAATACGAAAATGAAAGTTCAGAGCATGCATTTGCATACCGACATAGTTGACAGTTGTTAATGCACAATTACCATTTTAGATCGAAGCATTGTAATACTGTATAAGATTTCTGTTCGAACTGAAAGCATAATTCTAGGCTATTCACAGCTGTTTTCAAAGCTCAATGCAAAAATGTGACATTTCATCAGGGTTGCCAGGTTTTCACAACAAAACCTGCCTAATTGCTTCTCAAAACTAGCCCAACCCCCCTTAAAAATGGTGTTCTAGGGTGGGTAAGTGATGACAAAATGCTCAGTTTTCCAATAAAGATTAGAAGTATCCACATTAGAAGCACACTAGAGTATGAAGTTTTCATTTTATGAAGTATTGGGGTATATACATGCTTCTCTTCATGTATATTTGTAACCCTGGACCACAAAACCAGTCTTAGGTTGCTGGGGTATATTTGTAGCAATAGCCAAAAATACATTGTATGGGTCAAAATGATTGATTTTTTTTCTTTTATGACAAAAATCATTAGGAAATTAAGTAAAGATCATGTTCCATGAAGATATTTAGTAAAATTCCTACTGTAAATATATCAGAGCTTAATTTTTTATTAGTAATATGCATTTTTAAGAACTTCATTTAGAAAACTTTTGATTTTCTAAGTATTTTCATTTTTTTTGCACCCTCAGATTCCATATATTGAAATGGCTGTATCTCAGCCAAATATTGTTCTAACAAACCATACATCAATGGAAAGCTTATTTATTCAGCTTTCAGATGCTGTATAAATCTCAATTTTGAAAAATTGACCCTTATGACTGGTTTTGTGGTCCAGGGTCACATTTATGTTCCTCGTCGAACTGTCTGACCTTTTCCATTTTTCTCTCCAGGACAATGTTGACCGCACCCCCTCTCACAGGCCATCAAATCTCATCGGTTCAAGCTTCCAGCAGTCGTCCAATCGGAATTCTCCTAATCACCCAGGTGGGTTATTAAAGGGTCGTTTCCTCGGTTTATTCCTGTACATTCAATTACTTTAGTTCCGCCGATTTTGAATGGCAACATCTAATTTGATTGCACAGGCAGCGTTTGTCCTCGGTAGCAACGTGGAGGTCACTGGGTTCTGCAAGGTCACGGAGGTTCCTGGCGACCCCTTCTATAGCTGCGGTGGTTGTGTGCACTTAGGGTTGTATATCCTCTACGAGCTGTGCAAGCCAGGGCCTTCCCCGAATCGCTAACCGTTTTATAGCCGTGAGCAAGGCTGTTGGCCGCGGATCTTTTTTGTGTGCATGAGTGTGTGTGTATGTGTGGATCTGTCCCGCTCTGCTCTCCAGATGCTGCCTTGCTTTAACGTGTCATTACCCTGAAGCATATAGATTTTTCAGAAAGCCAGAGCAGGCTATTGTGTGTAGACATATATACATTGTGGGCTGGTTACATTGGTCAGGGTTATAAGAAATACTGACATTGATACATGCATATATGTTCTCGGGTGTCTATTGTTTTTATATAAAGATAATTATAAATAAAAATGTATAGTAACTAACTTTACCTCTTAAAGCAGAGATTTGGGAACTGGGTCCGTTGACCAAATATATTTAAGAAAGTGTGTCCCTCAAAAAAAGCGTCCTTGGTGTAAAATAGTTTTAAAAGCCCTGCCTCCAGGAAAGCTTTTACATTTTACAGTAATACAAATGATTTATGATTCATTTTTCCAAGTGAGAGTATCATCAAACTGAGATCAAAGGGATAGTTTGTCATATTTAGTTAACTTCTCGGGACAAATATGTATGCTAAGTAAACACCGTCTTGATGGCGACTTTTCATTAACTTCTACTGTTTATATGCGGAGGTAATGATGTTTTCTTTCCTCTGCTCTGAATCCTCACACAAACTTTTCTGCATTTTTAGATGTTCAGTAAGACATTATTTAGTCTGCGTATTAAGCCAATTTCCTCCTGAGGAGCATTGACCGCTTTCTACTGGGCTGGGCGAGAGGGCAGTATTTTTGTATCTCATACATACACAGACACACACTTGAGGATACGCACAGTGTGAAAGCCTATAAATCTTTTTTGTTGTGTTCTAGTCATATGTGGCCAGCCGTTGGGTGAGCGGGTGCATACTTGCACTTTTATGCCTGTTTGCGCTCTATAAGTCGAGGCTGGAGTTATATGAGGTGACCTATATTCAGTACACACACAAAGAGAGAGAGAAAGAGAGAGAGCTGGGCACATGAGGTTGGATCGTCTTCTGAAACACAGTTCCACAGTGAGGAAAGGGAGCTGAAAGAAAAACAACAGGAAAGAGACAGTCAGTCTGTATTAGCCTCTGAAGAGATCTGTGTATCCTCTTTAAAAAAAAAAATATATAAAATAAAAAAAATCACTGCTAGCTAGGAATCTTCTTTATAGATTGCTGATGTTAGAATTAGTTCTTTAACCAACTGCCCACTTATTTGAACTGTATTTTTAACAGTTTGACAAAGTTTGAAGTTAATAATAAACATATTGTATCCATCATACAATAAAGAAGAGTGAACTTATGGTTGTAAACCATTCTGGAACGCTTGTCAGACTTAGGCACTGAAATAGACACACCCCCTTTTCTTAAAACCCCGCCCTGCAAACAATCTAGTGTGCAGTCGAGAATTTAAAGTCGGCATGAAACGGAAGTTGCGATAGTCTTTTCTTATTTTGACGTATATCCAAGCGAAATGGCTTCTGGAATGTAGGACGGGATTTCACCCAAGAGATGATCGGTTCACGTGCCGCTTGAACTGAGGTGATTGCTTTCAAAGACTTTATATATAGGAAGACTGTGCACTTTTATTACTTATGAATGGAAGAAAGTGCAACACCCCATAAATGGCAAATAAGCCCCACCTTCTAAATGAAAGAGCCAATCGTTGTTTAGTAAAGTCATTGGCTAACCACGTCTCTTTAGTGGCTCAGTAGAACCTGTTGTTTGTTTTTTCCATCCCTTTTCGAATACTTCCTATAATAACAAAAGATCAATAATTAATATAATATTTTTCCAAACACTTGCCCTCACTGAAAATGGGGCAGGATGTATTTGTTTTTCCTCCTCCATTGCTGTTGCTGTTTTGTTCCAACAACATCATGCTATTATTATTATTATTATATTAACTAGAAAATTGATTTTTGAAATTTGTGAATTGATGCAAATCGCTAGAAGACTGAATCACGATTCATATGCAAATCGTATTTTTTTTCCCCCACCCCTAAAAAATGTTTATTTTTGAAGCTCTTTAATGTGACAGATCGCGGTAGCACCTCAGTTCTAGCAGTTCAAACTTGAATCAATCTCTTTCTACTAGTTATAGCATGAAATACACATGAATGAACATCAGATGGTATGTTGTCTCAACCGTGGAAAGACATCAATACACCATTTTCACGCTCGAGTCTACTGACAGTAATCTACCTTTCATGTCTGGTTTGTTTGGCGAACAAAATGGCGGATTCAGTGTTATGACTGGTCAGATCGCCCGTCAATCAAAGTCCCGGCGTAGGGTGCTAAAACCCTGTTCATTGGACAGTCAGCATAGTCCAGCCCCTTTTTCGAGTCTTATGTCATGAAGAAAAGAGTTTGAGAGGGGAGGGGACATTAATGTTTTTGATTAAAGATTACAAGTGCAGATGAATTATTATTATTTTTTTTTTAACATTTTTTCATAAAACACAGTATTGCCATGCTAATTTTTTTTTTTTTTTTAAGGTTACCATGGTAATAGCCTGTTCTTTTATCCACTTTACTTTTCCTGTAAGAGCTGGTGCGGCCATTTTTAAATTGTATGGGTCTGGCTTCTGGTCTCATCCGCGTCCAGCTATTTTTAGCTGTACAAAACAGCTCGTTTTGCTGCTTGATATTGCAAATTGGTGTGTTTTACCATATTAGTTTAATGTATTATCTTAATTATGAACACACTGGTTTGTAGTGCAAACAGTTTTGGTATTTACTGCATGTTATTATTCTTCTCGTTATTTTCCTATAGCAGACTCAAGTCTCACCCATAGGCTTACGTCCACGTTGAAGAATAAAGTGGATATATAGCATGATAATACCATTGTTTTTGAAGTAAAAGTAACCTTACATGGTAATACCGTAGTATATTCTGGTAATGCTTGTGTTTGTTAGTAGTGTGACTATGTAGTTTAAGGAATGTAAAATGAAGAAAAGTGGAGTGTTTAGAAAGGCGAGGAAAACTTTTAACAGCTCTTAGAGCATATTTGGACCACTTAGCGCTAAGAGCGGTAAACGGGAAGATGCTCTTTGACACTCACTTGTACTCGTTGTACCTCTTCAAAATCTTGTACTCTTAGTACCCTATTGTTTTACAGTCCTGCTCATCCCATTTTTTATGTGCATGTTTGCATTTGAGGAGACTTTTGTGCACAGAACACGTGCCGAGCTCTCTCCTTACATAAACAAACACTTCGATTAGGACACACGCGGAAGTGTGTGGGGTCCGGGGTATGTATGGAATGCACAGTTCGGACGCTGCTGGTATTCTAGAGGAAGCCAGAAGCAGAGCTTTGTTTTAGACCTGGTTTCGAATCAGCCTCTCTGATTGGTCACTTGTCAGTTGCTGAGGTAATTCAGGTGTTCCTAGGAAGCTAGCTAAGTTGATATTAGCTAGCTAGCTAATTTAAGGTTGGCATGAACGGTATGCTTCCACTTTTAAGTGCAGCGGCCATCTCAAAATCCAATCATGGGCCCAAGTTGAGAAATACAGCCAAGTTCCTAATTGTTAAACTCTGATATGTGTAAAAATACAGAATAAAAGATCTGCCGCCACTTTGATTTCATCGCGACTATATATTAGCTATCTAAGCATGATTCCAACGCTGTTCCTGTGTCATTTTTGTTAAAATTGTAGTTTGCCTGTTATCATAAAATTAGATTGATTATTAAAACTTTATATCTATATAGTTATCGTTCTTAGTGTGAACAGTTTTAAACCAGTACAGTGGCATGTGAAACTTTGGGAACCCCTTGTAGAATCTGTGAAAATGTGAATAATTTTAACAAAGTAAGAGATCATACAAAATGCATGTTATTTTTTATTTAGTACTGTCCTGAGTAAGATATTTTACATAAAAGATGTTAACATATAGTCCATAAGACAATAAAAAAAATAGCTCAAATTATTAAAATAACCCACTTCAAAAGCTTGGGAACCCTTGGTTCTTAATAGTGTGTGTGTTACCTAGATGATCTATGATGATCTATTTGAACCTTTTACAGCAGTGACGATGATTTTGAGATCCATCTTCACATTTGAGGGAGTTAAACACAACTATTAAAAAGGTTCAAACATTCACCGATGCTTCAGAAGAAAACATGATACATTAAGAGCCAGGGGTGAAAACTTTTTGAAGATCAAGATAGATTGTACTTAATTTGTCTTCCGGGAAACATGCAAGTATCATCTGTTGAAGGGCAGTACTAAATGGAAAAAAATTATATTTCAACAAAATAAGAAAAATTTGGACATCTTCATCCTGTTCAAAAGTTTTCACCCCCCGGCTCTTGATGTATCGTGTTTTCGTTCTGGAGAGTCAGTGGATGTTTGAACCTTTTTTAATAGTTGTGTTTGAGTCCCTCAGTTGTCCTCCATGTGAAAAGATGGATCTCTAAATCATACAGTCACTGCTGCAAAGGGTTCAAATATGCAAAAGATGCTGGAAAACTGAAGAATCTGCAGGACCTGGAGGATTTTTCTGAAGAACAGTGCTCAGTTTAACTGTTCAGAACAAACAAGGGACTCATGAACAACCATCACAAACCAAAAAAACAGTCATAGATCATCTAGGTAACCACATACAGTATTAAGAACCAAGGGTTCACAAACTTGTGGACTATATGTAAACATCTTTTATGTAAAATATCTTACTCAGGACAGTACTAAATAAAAAATAACATGAATTTTGTATGATTTCTCTTATTTTGTTTAAATTATTCACATTTTCACAGATTCTGCAAGGGGTTCCCAAAGTTTCACATGCCACTGTAAATGAGCTAGAGTAGTGATTCTGTTACTTAGTGAGCTAGCTTAGCCAATTGTCTTTTTAGCTAGTCTGTAAACTTTTACTTTTCTGTGTATTTATGTCTGAGCAACAAATACACCACCTCATTTCTGGATCGATACGGGGCGCCACGTGTTTCAGCAATGGTAACTGTTCGTACCGATGAAGGAAAAGCACTTTGATGGCCCACGCTGCACTAGCATTACATTTAGCGTGATTTGCTAACCTTTTAAATGTACCAGTTGTTTGAGGGAATCACTCTAGGGCCTTAAAAGCTTGGTTTTTATGGGTCTTGATTGCACAAAGTGCTTCTCAACTAATGGGTCGTAACCCAAAAATGTGTCTCAGGGCTGTTTTGATAAAGTTGTGGACGGCAGGGGGAGAACAACGCTAAATTATAATGATAAAATGCTGTTTTGGTACTGTGAAGGTTACCGCTTGAGGTCCTGAGGCAAAACCAGTTGGGAATCACTAGGTTAAAGCATTATAGTCATCAGCAAAGTAAGTGAAAATACGCATGGCAACTAGTGAACCTGTAAGGCTTGCTTCATTTAACAGGCATGTACCGTTATTACAGAGCAATTCCACAAACCACCTGCTGTTCCTCCCACAGAACAGAATGTATTGTGATTACGTGTTTTGAGAGAGGAAGATTGGTGGACTTTTGGTTTTGGAGATGTCATTGTGTAACGTTGTGGGATGATTGACTCAAGAGGAATTGCTCTGAGTCAGATTTGAGGGGTTTGATCACATCAGGGAACACTGGGAAATGTGGCCAAAGTGCTGACCGCTTTAGTGTTTACTCATTTAATTTGATACTGCCATCTTGTGGCTATTTATTGTTAGTGGCATTGTACATTTAGTGTATAGTTTTCAGTGTTTTTGCAAATACTTTTCTTGATTATCATCCCAGATCCTTAATTACTATGCTACACCATCTCAAGATGCATGTTTTCAACTAAACAAACCATACTCAAAAGGAAATTACTTGAAACATAAGGATAAACTTGAAACTACAGTTTTTGCCTCAAAAAAGTGATATCAATTTCTTAAATTCTGGGGCACCACCGAACCATAATGCATATAGAGAACAAGTTGACATGGTGGTGAATGTTCTGTGGCCAATCTGTCAAAGTGTGTCCAAAAGCTCGGATTAAAATCATCCAGGAAGCCGCAGTGGATCCTAAAAAACTCTCGCAAAGAAATGTGGGCTGGGAGAGGAGCAATGTGGAAACCACTGCTAACCAAGAACATAAACGCTCATCTCTCATCTGCCAAAGAGCACCTGGCTGATCCCCAAGACTTTTGGAAGAATGTTCTGAGTCAAAAATGGAACATTTTGGATGACATGCATCCCATTATATCTGGCATGAAGCTAAAACGGCATTCCACAATCTAAGAGCATCTTACCAACAGTCAAACGTGGTGCTGCCAGTGTGAGAAGGCCTTGCTTCTTCAGAACATGCCGTGATTGATTTAATGGTTAAGTGAAATTGTGAAATCAAAGTGAATAAATAAATAACTGAAATATTGATGTGGTATTACCATGATTCAGTGCAATGTGACTTTTTGAAATTTTTTTTTTTTTTTTTTCATTCAATTCATTTTAATGTGGTGTATATGCATAATTCACATTACCATTCAGGAGTTTAGGGGGTTTCAGGAGTTGAATTTTTTGTTTATTAAAATGGTTCTTCAGCTTGACAAATGAAAGTACAAATGTTATACACAGTCTCGTATGTAATATGCATAATAATAAGTGATTATTTGCAGTATCCTATTGTTTTCATCCTAGTGTATTTCTAAGGCTGCTGTCAGTATAATGGCTTTTGATACACTTTTGTGGCTTGTGAATGATCTAGGACTCTCTTTCTCTTTTGTTTTGTTTTGTTTTGTTGCAGAGGATGATGTAGATCTGGAGGCCTTGGTGAATGACATGGCCTCTCTTTCATCCTATGAGAGCATCTATGCAACCTGTGGGACCCAGCATTCAGACTCCGCCCCCCTCTTGCACAGCACTGATGGCAGTGGACTCCATGGCAACAGATTGGCCCCACTGCCACGGGCCCCTAGTAATAAAGTGACTGCCCCCCACTCTCCTGCTCAAAAGCTCCGGCGATCACAGCCAATGCACATACAGGCTGTCAGGTAATGTATATGCACACACAAAAAAGTGTGAGCGTGTGTGTGTGTGTGTGTGTGTGTGTGTGTGTGTTTTTAACTGGTAACGGAAATCTGAGAACATCAGTGAACTTATGATTTCCAGGCTTGGAAAATCATGCAAATTTTGAAAGTAAATTACTTTTTCCTACACTACTACATATACTACAGCATCAAAAATACAGTAAAGCAGTATTATTGTGAAATAATATTGCAATTTGAATAAATATACTTACAATGAGCTGACTTTTTTAGCAGCCATCAGTCTTCAGTGTCACATGATCATTCAGAAATCATTCTAATATGCTGATTTGCTGCTCAGGAAATATTTCTTAATATTATCAATGTTCAAAACAGTTGTGCCAGTTGATATTTCAAGATTCTTTGTTATAGAAATTTTAGAAAAACAGCATTTAATTTAAATATATTTTATTTGTGTATGTAAACGTTTTTGCTGCCACTTTTGATCAATTTAATACAGTTAAACCAAAAGCATTCATTTATTTAAAAAATATTACTGACCTTAAACTTTAAAACAGTAGTGAATTTGTCCTGACATATGCTCTGATATTTTATAATTTCATCAATTTTCAGTGAATATATTCATTGAAAATGAATTGGTCAAAAGGTGTTGGAACCATGCTTGTATCACTTGCTGTAATTATCAAGATTAATATGAAAATCCACTGTCCAGTCACTGATTATAACTAATGATGATGTAAATTTAATTTAGTGCAGTTTAATACAACAAAAGTGCTGGTAAGTGCCATGTAATGGCAGTTATTATTATTATTTTTTTTAATAATAAAAGTAATTTAAATGTAGGGCTGCCCTCGACTTAAGATCTTTCTGGTCGACTAGTAGTCATTTGTTTTAAGCATTAGTTGACTAATCGCATGTTTATTAAAAAAACATTTAAATCATAATAATGAGCCTTCAATTGCCTGCATAGCCTAATACGCACTCAAGCACACTCATGAAGCTTGCCACAGCACACCGGCAGAAGTAATGATTATGGATGTGTCAGGGAAAAACAGTACGGAGGCTGCATTAACATAATAATAATTTATTGATAAACTAGTGCTTTCTTTGTTTTTGGCTTAAGAGATGAAATCGGCGACACTGACTCGTCATCCCCGCAGTAGTGATGTGACTGTATACATGTTTCATACAGGTTACTGAGAATATTTGTTTTCCATTTGCATGGTTCATTTGAAAGTTGACATTTCACTCTCTATAGATATATTTTTCATGTCTGTGCACATAGTTTCAGTTATTTTTTTGTCTTGATGCGCTCAAGTTCACAGAGACCGAGATGGCAGAAAAGCACATCCTGTTTGCTTTCATTATTTTCCAAAAGTGCAATGTTATGTTGTTATTGTAAGTGCACAAAATACCTGTCCATCCTGTGGATTTTTTTTTTTCTGCGACTAAGAGACTAATAAAATTTTGGTCAACCAAGCCTTTTTTCTTCAACAAACGGTTAGTCGACTATTAGGGGCCACCCTATTTAAATGATTTAAAGGAGACCTATTATGCCCCTTTTTGCAATATGTAAAATAAGTCTCAGGTGTCCCTAGATTGTGTCTGTGAAGTTTTATCTCAAAATACCCCACAGATCATTCATTATATCATTTTGAAAATGCCTATTTTGAGTGTAACCCGAAACACGCTGTTTTCATCTCATTTCTCTTTAAATGCAAAAGAGCTGCTGCTCCCTGCCCCCTTTTCCAGAATAGAGCTGTGCCTTTACAGCTCGTACCTCAGATACTCTGCTAAAAACATCTGTTTGGTTTTGATTATCGTGTCTATTGCATGATATCGTGCGTTTTAAAGCCATATCAGTTTAAACTTCTGATATAGGGTTTTCTGAGCGCACAGATCTGAGGCGCACACACAGAAAGTGGCTGTCACATGGCATGTGAGTGCTAAACTAAATTCTCTTTCATGTCTTACTGCACTTAACCTTGTGTGTATTCGACCGTTTATGTTAAAAACACACAGGAGTTACAAAAACAGTCAGTTATGTCTGTAAATGTTAACAGCTGGGAAAAAAATCACATGTTTATATTAGATGTGTGTAGCAGCAGTGTATTATACAGTAAATAAATCAATAAATCCACTGCTCTTGTCTCCTCTGAGGCTGGGACTCTAAATAGTGGTTTGTGCTTGCCAAAAACAGAACAGTTAGCATACTTTGCTTGATCTTTTGCCACGGCGTTAGAAGTGGTATACCATTGTTGTTTGCAAAAACACAATGGCGGCACCGTGGGTGCAAACTTGCAGATTAAGGGGCAGTAATATTATAATAAGATCCCTTTTTACCTCAGAGGGGGAGCGAAATCTGAGCCTCTCGTTTTTTTCATAAGCCTGCTGAGAAACGCTAACCAAAAAAAATTTACTGAGTTGTTCTTTTTCACATTTTCTGGGTTGCCAGATGCACCGGGACTCGATTAGAACACTTAAACATGGAAAAAGTCCGATTTCCATATGTCATCTTTAAAATATAGTACATTTTTGCAAATAACATTAAATAATATATATGAAGAATTCAGATGCAAAAGCCTCTAAGTAAATCTGATGTTTTTCTTTAAAATAAGCATTTTTATCAGGCTGCTGTGTATAAGTTTCTACCCAAGTACCGGTACTTCTGCTGGGATTTAGTGAGTTTGATGTCAAAGTATTTGATGGACATATACTGTGTCTCGAGAGCATTAACTCAGTATCATTATCTCATTTTTGACCGAGGTGGCTTTTAAAGGGTTTTGCATCTGAACTCCTCATATTATTTTTAGTAAGTTTTTTTTGTTTTAAATATTTATCAGGGGGTTGATTTGGATCTAAGAAGCAGTATTCATACTCTCCCCTGAGGCAGTATTGATTATGTTATGTATGTGTGCTCCTTTCTGAAGCCGTCTTTCGCTTCGTAGTCATAATCTTTTCTCTCCCCAGAATCCTCTCAGACTGCTTGTTCTAATCAGCTCTTTTACACCTCACCTTTCTGCAGGGCTTCTGTATCGTTCGCTGTCTTTCATCCGCTCTTCTCTGATCTCCATGACAGCAGGGTGTAGTTTCACACGCATACACACACCGAGATGGGTTCACTCAGAGGTTCCCGTCTCTACACACTCACACAGACACACAGTCTTCTTTCGTTCTGACTCGGCCATGAACCCTGAACGGCCCACCCCCTGCTACGGTTCGGATTTTAAAAATTCCCTCAGTTATTCCCTCAGTTATTATGGTCGCTCCAACTGCGCTGAGGCAGTCATGTATTATTCCCAGTCTTATTGATGTAGATCAAAGACCCGAAGACGAGTTTAGCATCTGCAGTCTATGTGTCTGTCTGCTGAACTCTGCCGAACACTACGAGAGTTCATGAACCGGTTCTCGGTTGGCTAAGTGGGTTTCAGATCGCTCGGTTTCATTCATATATTCTGTAGTAGAATCCGTAATGCTGCGGTGAGAATTTCATGCGGATCCTTCTGATTTATTTTTCATTAGCCTATTGCTTTACAGCACTGAAGTTTTCAGGGAACTTTAGGGTTTTAATTCCCTGCTCAGTTTCATATTGATTAGAACACGGATGATTTCGGGAATACTGCATGGTTAATGAACCGAGATGCTAAAGGGTTAGTTCACCCAAAAATTAAAATTGTCATTAATTTACTCACCCTCGAGTCATTCCAAACCCGTAAGACCTTCGTTTGTCTTCAGAACACAAATTAAGGTATTTTTGATTAAATCCGAGAGCTTTTTGACTCTACATTTTATGAAGCTGGAGTAACCTGAGCGCAACTAATTAATGACAGAATTTTCTTTTTCGGGTAAAATATCCCTTTAATAAAATGAGAAGAAACTAACTAGGAATTTTAGTGTTAGGAAGGTATATATTTTTGAAAAATTTCAATACAAGTACAGTCTTTTTTTTTCTTGTCTCTCTGTGTCACACCTGTAGGCGACTTCAAGAAGAAGAGTTGCAAGTTCGTCCGGCGTCTCTGCCAGCTATTCCGAACCCGTTCCCTGAGCTCTGCAGCCCCTCGGGATCTCCTGTGCTGAGCCCTGGATCTCTGCCACAGCCGTCGGAGTCACATGTAAGAGTTGAAAACAGACATTGCACTCTGAGCCCTGTAGCTACTATCCATCAGACACGCATGCGATGTATGTATGAGTGATTTATTGCAGGTAGGAGAATTGAACCTCACTCCCCTGTTTCAGTATGTCTGGCATCCTTGTATGTTCTCATATAAGAGAAATCTGAAGGTGTACAGTAAGGTTAACCGAAACGAACGATGATTAGAGATTCTTCGGCATTTAATGACATTTCTATGGTATTTGTCTGTCTCTGCAACTACAAAAAGTCTCGCTCTACTTTGCATTATGGACACCTGTGGCACACTGGTTGTTTCAAAACCGAGTGTGCTGCCTTTGCAAGACGTCTTGTATTTTCAAGTCGAAGATGAAAGAAATTTAAGTTTTAAGAACTTTTGCAACAGTATGTGGTTTTTCCACATAAAGAGATGGTTAACCCCAAAATTAAAAATCTGTCATTAATTACTCACCCTCATGTCGTTCCAAGCCCGTAAGACCGTCGTATTTCGTACTTTTGATGATATACAAGAGCTTTTTGACCTTGCGTAAACAGCAACACTACTAAAACGTTCCTAGGCCCGGAAAGGTAGTAAGGACATTGTTAAAATAGTCCATGTGACATCAGTGGTTCAGCCGTAATGTTATGAAGCTACAAGAATACTTATTGTGTGTAAACAAAAACAAAAATAATGACTTTATTGAACAATTTGACAATTGATGTCACATGGACTATTTTAACAATGTCCTTACTACCTTTCTGGGCCTTGAACGTGTTACGTTGCTGTGTATGTGGGGTCAGAAAGCTAATATTTCATCAAAAATATCTGAATTTGTGTTCCGATAAAAGGATGAAGATCTTACGGGTTTGGAACAACATGATGGTAAATACTGACAGAATTTTAATTTTTGGGTGAACTATGCTTTTAAAGTGTCCTGTGAAGTCATTAGCTTTTTTTTTTTGCTGCCTGACTCTATTTCTGTCTTTTCATGTGAATATGATCATTTTGTTGTCGTCAACACCCTGAGGACGGTCTATCCATCACTCCTTTGTCCAGTTTTTATTTCTCTCTGTTCTGTCTTTCCAATCACCTAAGGCCCCATCAGCTGCTATAGACTACTATATTTCTTTAGTTCGTTCTTTTTTTTTTTTTTTTTTATTCATTCATTCATTCTTTTGTTTGTTCAAAGAAGGCGGGCTTTATGAACTTGGCTTTACCAAATCAAAGTGCTGATGGACCCTTTTCACATTTCCAGTAGTCATTGTTGGATAAACTTTTAAAGTGATGAATGGAAACTGCCACTTTTTGTGGTCTCGTTTGCCCCAGCAGCAAAAGAAAAAAAAACTATGATAGCATATAGATTACATTGGTGTGATTACAAATGAGAGAAATAAGTCTGTTTGTAATTTGGCAATCACTCCTTTAACTTTTGTATAAGAAAAACTCAAAACCGTGAATGTGCGTATTTTAAAATAAAATAAAAATGTAATTTGCATATGGTTCAGATGCATTACTTTAGCTTTCATTTTTATTTATTTCGTTTAAATAAATGTGACCCTGGACCGTAATATAATTATAATTAAAAATCATAAGGGTCAACTTTTTGAAATTGAGATTTATACATCATCGGAAAGCTGAATAAAATGAGATTTCCATTGTTAGGATAGGACAGTATTTGGCTGAGATACAACTATTTGAAAATCTGGAATCTGAGGGTGCCAAAAAATCAAAATATTGAGAAAATCACCATTAAAGTTGTCTAAATTAAGTTTTTAGCAATGCATATTACTAATCAAAAATTAAGTTTTGATACATTTACGGGAGTAAATTTACGCAGTATCTTCATTGAACGTGATCTTTACTTAATATCCTAATGATTTTGGGCATAAAAAGAAACATTGATAATTTTCAACCATATGATGTATTTTTGGCTATTGCTACAAATATACCAGTGCTACTTAAGACTGGTTCTGTGGTCTAGGGTCATAAATTAATTCATTTAGTTCCTTTAAATAATAGAATAATTTTTGTGATTGCATCCCCGTTAAAAAAAATCTAGCAAAATTTGTCTGTCCCCTCAGAAATGTTCAAGACCCAGCCTTGCTAAGATGTTCTGAAATGCAACCAGGGTTAAATTGAGTTAGAATGATTCAAAAATCTATGTTGCGTAACTAAAATTGTTTCACGTTGTTGCGCAGTGTGTGTTTCAGGCCTTAGTGTGTGCTTATTGAAAAGCACTCTTTTTCCCATAAGGATTGTTTCAAATCAGTCACTACGGAGGTTACATTTCAACTTGGATGCTGCCTTAGAAGGTAACAGCCAATGTAGACAGTGGAGCAGCTCGCTAAGTTTTAGTCCAGAACTAATGACTCTCACAAAGCTTATCAGGTTGCAGTCGTACAGAGCGTTTCCTCTTTAATCTCCTGTACGCCCCACGCACACTCTTTGGACTTGACGGGGTCAGCCAGAGGGGTTGTTTGTAAAGCCCGTACTTTTCAAGTGTGTACTATTGTTATATAACGAGTGCCCTACGAGATAATATGTGCATTTGTCAAGCATTGTCACAAGTGCGAAATCCTGAACGGAAAAGTGTCAGTCTCTTTTTTTGGCCCTCGACCCCCATCATATCTTTCCTTAGCATCCTCTGAGCGGAGACTCTTTTCTTGGAGATGAGAGTTGCTTTCCTTTCACACGCCGCTTGCGTTTCCACTTGCGAGTGTGTGTGGATGTGTATATTTGTCCAGGTCTGTGCCAGCAGTCAAAGCCCTTCCTTCCTCCTTCCTATCCTCTCTGTCCTTTCCCACAATTCCTTGCCTTAAGCTCTGTTTCCAAAGGAAAAAAACTAACTTTATTTATGCTCGTTGGCATGCACAAGCACATTAGAGAGATCATGTTTTGTACGTCCTCTCCCTGAAGCGTTCCTGGAGCTTTGAGAAGTGAAGTGTCATTGTGGGACGGCCCTGTGTTTCCAGTTGCTCACTGGGAGTGACCTCACCTCGGGTGGGGTGACATCTTGTGATGTCCTGTATGTGCTGCCTGACTCTATTTCTGTCTTTCCATGTGAATATGATCATTTTGTTGTCGTCAACACCCTGAGGACGGTCTATCCATCACTCCTTTGTCCAGTTTTTATTTCCCTCTGTTCTGTCTTTCCAATCACCTAAGGCCCCATCAGCTGCTATAGACTACTATATTTCTTTAGTTCGTTCTTTTTTTTTTTATTCATTCATTCATTTTTTCTTTCTTTTGCTCTTTCTTTCTTTTGTTTGTTACTCCTTTTATTGTTTTTTCTTTCGTTCTCTTTTCATTCTTTTGTTTGTTCCTTCTTTCTTCAAACTTTTGTTTGTTCATTCTTTTTTAATTTGTTTGTTCTCTTGTTTGTTTGTTTTTTCATTTTCTTTTGTTGTTTTGTTTGTTCCTTCTGTCATTCTATTTCATTGTTTCGTTTGTTTGTTAGCTTGTTCATTCTTTTTTTCTTTGTTCTTGCTTATTCATTTTTCTTTATTCGTTCTTTAGTTTGTACTGTCAGTTTCATTCTTTCAATCATATTTTTCTTACTTTCATTTATTTTGTCATTCCTTATTGTCTTTCGTATTTTCTCTTTCATTCTTTTGTTTCGTTATTTCTTAATTCACTTTCTATTGTTCATTCTTTTGTTCTTTCATTCTTTTGTTTGTTTGTTTGTTCTTTCATTGCTTCATTTTTGTTCACTCTTAATTAGTTCTTTCATTGTTTCATTTGTGTTCTTTTGTTCTTGTTTCATTTGTTAGTTCCTTCTTTCATTTTTATTGTTTGTTTGTTAGTTTGTTTGTTCTTTTTCTTTTCTTTGTTCTTACTTACTTACTTTTCTTTTCATTCTTCATTTTGTACTGTCACTCTTTCATGCTTTCTTTCAATCATGTGTTTTTCATTTTGCCGTTCTTTTATTTTCTTTTGTTTCTCTAATTTTTGTTTGTTCTTCATTCGCTTTGTTGTTCATTTTTTTTTTGTTCTTTTGTTCTTTCATTGTTTCGTTTGCTTGTTGCCTTTCATTGTTTTTGTTCATTCTTCTGTTTAATTTGTTTGTTTGTTTGTTCTTTTTGTTTACTTTCTGTTGTTCATTATTTTCTTTAATTTTTGTCTGTTTGTTCTTTTGTTTTCATTGTTTCGTTTGCTCATTGTCTTTCATTGTTTTTGTTGATTCTTTTGTTTATTTGTTTCTTTCACTGTTTTATTTGTGTTAGTCTGTTCTCTTGTTTCGTTTGTTTGTTCCTCCTTTCATTTCTTTCATTGTTTTTTTGACTTTTTCATCCTTTTTCTTTTCTTTATTTCTTATTATTTTTTCTTTATTCATTCCTCAGTTTGTACTGTCAACTCTTTCATTTTTTTCTTTTGATCGTGTTTTTCTTTTTCATCTTGTCATTATTATTCGTTTTTCTTTATTCATTCTTCAGTTTGTACTGTCACTCTCATTATGTCTTTCAATCATGTGTTTCTTTTTTGTTCATTTTGTCGCTCTTATTTTTTCTTTTGTTCTTTCATTCTTTTCATTTTTTGTTTATTCTTTCTTCATTCACCATTAGTTGTTCATTCTTTTTGTTCCCTTTCATAGTTTCATTTGTTTGTTCTTTTGTTCTCTTTTATTGTTACATTTGCTAGTTGTCTTTCATGGTTTTGTTTGTTGATTCTTTTGTTGTCTCATTTGTTTGTGCTTTTGTGGGGTCATTTGTGCATTCTTTTATTCTCTTGTTGTTTTGTTTATTTGTTCCATCTTTGCTTTCTCTTTTGTTTGTTTGGTCCTTCATTTGTTAGATTATTCTTTTTTTTGTGTTCTTGCTTTTTTCTCAATTGATTCTTTAGTTAGTACTGTCACTCTCTTTTGTTCTTTCTTTCAGTCATTTGTTTTTTCGTTTCGTTCAGTTGTTGTTCTTTATTTCTTTTATTTTTTCCTTCTTTTGTTTTCTTTTTTCATTCTTGCATTCTATCTTTCCCTCCCAAGTTGATCCCGAATACACTGCAACAAGCTCAACTGGAAATCTTCATTCAAATCGGCAGATAAAGCTGAATGTTGTCATTTGATAATATTTTCTTCAGTATTGATGTGTATTAGAAAATAGAGTAATTTAAAATGCATCAATATATTATCACTCAGCGCTATTTATTTTGTTTTGCTTAATTTTGAGATTCAGCTTAACAAAATTCCCATCAGTTTCGATATGCTTTGCAAACATGTACCTGCACTCTCAGACACCTGCACTTCCGTAAGTGACGTCACTTGCAGTCGATTTTATTTTTACTTTATTTTATTTATTTATTGTTTATTTATTTATTTATTTATTTATTTATTTAATTGAATCTCTCAACATTTTACAACAGTAGCCAGGTGGTGAAGACAAGAAAAAATAAACTAAATTACAATGCCACTTGCACTCCCTGCTACCTGCGACGTCACTCGCAATCCACACAAATGGTGCGTGCTGCCAATAGAGACAAGACGCTGTGGTCATTAAACGATTAAAACTAATTTAATAGAATAGCATACAGGGTCCTGCAAGTCATCTGTAGGAGATAAAAACAAGACCCGCAAATCCGTGGCCACAGAACAGCAAAATATGAACGCAATGCACAAAGTCTCTCATTAAGCTTTTTCCTCCCATAGAAAACCATTAACACTTGATATGGCTTAATGTATTAAGATGCATTAAGTGCCATTAAATGATCAAATTTGTAATATAGTTTATTAATTTAATGTACTTCAAGGCAAGCATATGGCCATGAACACAATGCGCAAACTTTCACTTTTATACTTGCAAACCTTAATGTGGCAAAACGGACTATGATAAAGACCAAATTCAATATAAATCTTACTGTTGTCAAACGATATACCAGCAGATATGAACGCGCAATAAGAAAGGCATTAGGTGATATTAAAAGGACCAACTCAGTATAGGCAAGCAGACGTGCCCAGAACGCAAATAGACGTTTTCCTCCCATAGAAAATCAATATAAACAAAAGACAATGATATAAAAGAGCTGTAGAGATTATTCTTTGTGGGAAAACGTGAATGTATGCGGTGTTGCGTTTATTCTGGGCTCACCTGCTTGTGTGTAGTTGTTTTAATAATGAATAGGAGCATATTGAGTTTAGTCTTTATCATCTTAATCCGTTATGCCATATTACGATACGTTTTGCGAAGGAAAAAACTATATAGCCTACATATACATTATAAATTGTATTTCGAATTTGATCTTTTAATTGCATCTTAATACATTAAGCCATATTAAGTGTTAATGGTCGTCTATGGGAGGAAAGCGCTTAACGAGAGACTTTATATTCTCTCGTTCATATTCTGCTTCATATTATTCGTTCATATTCTGCTGTTCTTTGGCCACTACAAATCTACCCTATAATGATAAAAATCCATGCAGTGGTTTTTAATTAATCGAGCCATTCTCAGATGCCTGTCGGTGTGCCGTCACACCGACAGAGGCCGCTCCCACAATAGTTGATTAACATGAGTTCTTACCTTAGACCAGCCGTCACAGTCCAGTAACTTTCCATGTTTTGATGCCGAAGCAAGGATGTGAGTTAGACGAGAATATCTCAGTTTGAGCGATTGAGGTGTTGTGTTGCTGGATGTAATAATGAACATAGTGGTCGTCATTTACTCCCGACATCTGAGCCGCTGAAGATGCAGTGAATTACATTTGTTTGTGAAGGGAATGCGCCTCCCGATCTACATATATCCGTCTATGTTCGCGCAAATCATTCATGATCCAGCTTCACTTACAGCAAAAGTGAGTATAAGCGTTTTTTTTATTAATCTTTGCGATCACCTTTCCTTATAACGTGGTAGTTAGGAAGTTTAGCGGCTAATGTAAACAAGATCTCTCGTCTTTCCACAGAGAGAAGAGAGGGGCGAGGCGAGCAGAGCTCATTTGCATTTAAAGGAACAACCCCTTAGAATGAGATGATTTTTGCAGAGCTGATTTTGGCAAGGTAAAAAGGGTGTTGTTTTACAAAACCATTGAGAATTTTTAATCAAAGTATATTAGAGACTTTTCATTAAGACCCTAAAGAATCATATCAACTTGTGGAAAATGGGCATCCGATGACCCCTTTAACCACCAAAGCTTCTTGTCCCCACTGGCCACACGCACAATTTGTGTGGATTGCCAGTGACATCGCAGGTAGCTGAGAGTGCAGGTGGCGATTGCGAGTGACGTTGTAATTTAGTTTATTTTTTCTTGTCTTCACCACCTGGCTACTGTTGTAAAATGTTGAGAGATTCGATTAAAAAAAATAAATAAATATATAAAATAAAGTGAAAAATAAAATAGACTGCAAATGACGTCACTTGCGGAAGTGCAGGCGTCTGAGAGTGCAGGTGCATGTCCGCAGCCAGACCCTATTGCAAACATGCACCATAAAGACAATTTATGCTAGTATCTGCTATAGCGCCTATTGTTGAGGTACTGAGAACACACTACATACTTTACGCTGTAGTGTGAGTGCCAATCGAGACTATTCATCTCTCTTTGATTTGATCGTTGAGTCATTTCAGGTACGCTCACTACAGTACCCTGGCACAAAGCCTGGCAAGGTTTAATTCTTCTGAACATACAGCTGGAAGACATTCTTTGTCTAGACTAGGGGTCAGGAGATTGTTTGGAACGACTTGGAATTGTTTGCAAACATGGTCTTCCTCCCTTTTTATGCTTTTGCCCTTGAGTGAGTCTAGAACAACCAAAAAAAAAAATCTGAAAACAGGATGCGGCTTTAGCTTTGAGGTTGAACCCAAGGCAGTCGTTGAGGTGTGATTTTTCCGTTATCAGACGTATAGGACATCCTGAGCCATGTTGATTTTGGTACCACAATTACGTTTTTCATTCCCTGACTGTGTATTTAATATATTTTAAAATACAATTTATTCCTGTGAAGACAAACCTGAATTTTGCAGCCATTACTCCAGTCTACAATGATTCTTCAGAGATTATTCTGATACGCTGGTTCGGTGATTAAGAAACGTTTCTACTGTCAATTCTAAAAAACAGTTGTGGTGCTTTGTTTTTGCAGAAGCCATTGTGTGTTGAATATAAAGTTCAGAAGAACAGCATGCATTTCTGAACCCAAACTTTTGAATGGTAGTGCATATGGGTGTATATAATTAAAATAAGAGGCAGATGTCTGTCATTAGTATAGCTTTTATTTCCCTCTCAGCATGATTCATAAATTCCTAGTAATAAAACATATATCATGGAAACATGTATATTGCATTATAGTTATTATTCCTGGAAATTAAATTAAAAAATGCTTTATATATACAACAGCCATGTGGTGCTGTCATCATGTAGATAATCCAGTCAATTCTATGTGATTTATCATTTTTTTATTCGGAACTTCATGGACACAGACCAAAAGATAAGACCATTCATAACAAACGAATATGTCTGGCATCAGTGCACAAACATTCACATTATGTATCGGTTGAGTGAGTAAAAACATTAAAACTGATATTATAAACAGACTCCAGACCCTGATTGTGAGCCATATTCCAAGTCAGATAGCTAATGTATATCAGATTAAGTCTATATAAACGTGATAAGTTGCAATTACATCTGAATACCGTACAGCAAAATCTCTACTTGCTGGTATTTCTACAGTCGCATGGTATATACCGTTACACCACCCAGCCCTAATGTTTCTGACCTTCGTTCATACTTTGTTCCCAGAAGCTGATGTCAGTTATGATGTTTTTTAGAGAGTTTGAAGGGTCACACTTCCAGTAAGCATGGTTGATTATGCTTGGCAATACTTATGGGTATTATTTTGGACATGATATTACTACTGAAGAATGCTGTAGATGGGTTAGGCATACAAGTTGTTTCTTAATGATCTCACGAGGATTGTCTGACCCTTAGTGACCGGCGGGCATCAGACAGAACTGCCCAGGCATTGGCGGGCATGGTGTGGGCACAACGCGCATTGCTCAATACAGTTATTAGTCTCTTGCTGAGCGTGGGAATGGAGTCAGTGCTGCTTCTGTGTTTGCGATACTGACAGTGCGTTAGTGTGATTATAATCAGGTGCTTGAGATCTCTGTCAATATGCGTCACAAAGATGGAATCTTTTGTAATTTCTTGTGCATGCTCCATAGAGGTCTTTCTGTATGTGTGTTTATCTGAGCGTCTTTGTATTTATACTGGCACTGCCTTCAGACTAGACAAGATTACATTCTGCATGCATCCTCAACTGAAATCATACTTTCTCTTGTGCAAATACTCAGCAGTTTTAATCTGTATGTTTTTTTTGACAGGTAAATTTGTATTGTTTGATGTAATTTTTGTGTGCACGATTTGTGTGCGATAACTAGCAAAGTATCAAACCAACATATTAAAGTTTTTAATTTTTAAGACAGACAACATTACAAAAATACGAAAGTCAAAAGTTTTTTTTTAAATAAGTCTCTTCTGCTCACCAAGCCTGTATTTATTTGATCCAAAGTACAGCAAATTTTTATTATTTAAAACAACTGTTTTCTATTTGAATATGTTTTAAAAAGTTATTTACTCCTGTGATCAAAGCAAAATTTTAGCCTTTTTTTTCTGGATTCTTTGAGGAATAGAAAAATCTAAAGATCAGCATTTATCTGAAATAAAAAGCTTTTGTAACCTTATACACTATACCATTCAATAGCTTGGAGTCGGTATGAATTTGAATTTGAATTTTAAATTTATTTTATTTTATTCTGGGAAAGAAATTATATAAATTAATACTTTTATTTAGCAAGGATGCTTTAAAGTGATCAAAAATGATGGTAAAGAAGATTTCTATTTCAGATAAATTGCTGTTCTTCTGAACTTTCTATTCATCAAAGTAACCTGAATAAATTCTGCTTAGCCGTTTTCAACCTAATAATGATTATAGACGGGTTTTTTTTAGCAGAAAATCAGAATATTAAAATGATTTCTGAAGGATCATGTGACTGGAGTAATGATGCTAAAATTCAGCTTTGAAATCACTGGAATAAATTACGTTTCAAAATGTATTTAAATAGAAAACAGTTATTTTAAATAGTAAAAATATTTCAAAATTGTACTGTTTTGCTGTACTTTGGATCAAATAAATGCAGGCCTGGTGAGCAGAAGAAATTTCTTAAAAACATTAAAAATATTATCGTTCAAAAACTTTTGATTAGTTGTGCATGTTTAGCAAAATTGAGTTAGATTTCAAATTATTAAAAAAAAAAGTTTAGTTTACCCAAAAAAAAAAAAAAAAGTATAGTTTACCCAAAAATGTAAAGCTCAGAAAAGCTCTCAGATTTTATCAAGTGTTCTGAAGATGAACGAAAGTCTTATTGTTTTGGAACGACATGTGGGTGAATAATTAATGACAGAATTTTAATTTTTGGATGAACTACCCTGTTAAAAATAAATTATGAAATTAGATGTTTTTGAGATATTGAGATAGAAGCATGTAAATCAATCGTTCAGAACAATTAAATATTTAAGTTATTAGTACATTTATTACATTTGTGGCTAAACTAGTAGAGCATATCACTAATGTTGTAGGTTTGATTCCCATGGAATGCTTGGATAAATAAAAATGCGTACTTTGAATGCCCTGTAGGTTGCTTTGGATAGAAGCATCTCCTGAATGCATAAATGTAAATGTTTTTCAAATTGACATGCATTAATGAATTGCCACAATAAGACCCAAAGCATGCATTAAGAAAATTAATGGGGTCAGTTTTGATTGCGTGTCAACTTTAAGCTTGTGTGTAACTTCTCTGAATGGTGTGTGTGTGTGTGTGTGTGTGTGTGTGTGTGTTTGTGTGTGTTTAAAACTGCAAGAGCACACAGGTCCGCCGCAGTGGGATTAATTAGGATTCGCTAGATTTTCGTATTTACTCTTTTCTTTATTTATGCGTGTCAGCTTTCCCCTCGTGCGCATACAAATACTAATACGGCATTCTGTGCATGAGTGATCCATCTCTGATGTAGTAACTCGAGTTTCAAGCACTGAACCTGGCGTGACCTCCGCTGGATTCTGCGAGCGAGTGATTAATGGCGGTGAGCCAGAGCGCGGAGCCGCAGGGGGTGCGTGTCTGTGAGTTTGTGTACAGCACGAAACGACACCAGGCCCTGAAGACTCTCGTAAAAGTCAAACCATAAAGTGACAAGTGATTGAATGCTAGCAACATACACAAAACCAACACAGACACATCTGTGGATTAAGTGTGTGAGTGACAGTGACACCTAATGTTTTTGTTGAGCTAGTTGTCTTTGTTTTCATTCCGTCTGGAATTTTGGAACATACACGTAGCAACAAATCAAAATAATACGGCTGCATTTCGTGGCGTGTATCAGGTCTTATATTTACAGGTAGGTGTACATTCGCATGCCAACGGAGAACAGAATATTCAGGTTGTTGGATTAGGTTTTTTTTTTTTTTTTTTTTTTTTTTTTGATAATATCACATGACCTACATGTACTGTCACACACCTGTTTATCATCAGAGATGAACACCATCATCGATATTGGCTTTAAACATGGCCTGAGTAGTTGGCATGCTTTGGGAGATGTTTATGAGGTTAATGTTGATGGTTTAGTCTGTTTTATTGTTGTTGGTATTATTACTTGGCACTGGAAACAGTCATATGATGCTGTATATCATTGTTCTTCAGCTCCACTGTCTTGCAGTGTTCAGCTTCAATCATGATCAAACTCACGAGCCTGTAATTTTTTTTTTTTTTTAGTAATCCTGAGGACCTTGATTAGCTTGCTCAGGTGTTTTTGATCATTGGAGCGGAAATTTCAAAAGTCTTTACTGAGGAACCTGACTAGATCAATGCTAAATGCTGACAAGAAAACTGCAGATATTCGCTGGGGTATAAACTTTTGAAAAGTTGTAGAGATGCTGTCATAGCTTTTACAAATATTTTAAATTAGTTTGTTTTTATATATTTTATTTTTCAATAGTTTATTTTTTTTTAAGTAAACAAGTTTTAGTCGATTTAATGGGATAGTTCACCCCAAAATGAAAATTACCCCATGATTTACTCGCCCTCAAGCTTACAGAAGTTTACATACACCTTGCAGAATCTGTAAAATGTTAATTATTTTACCAAAATAAGAGGGATCATACAAAATGCTTGTTATTTTTAATTTAGTACTGACCTGAATAAGATATTTCACAAAAAAAGACATTTACATGTAGTCCACAAGAGAAAATTGTATTTTTTTTTTTTGTTTTTGTTTTTTTTGGTTTAGTGATAGTTGTTCATGAGTCCCTTGTTTGGCCTGAACAGTCAAACTGCCTGCTGTTCTTCAGAAAAATCCTTCAGGTTCCACAAATTCTTTTTGTGTATTTAAACCCATTCCAACAATGGCTGTATGATTTTGAGATCCATCTTTTCACACTGAGGACAACTGAGGGACTCATATGCAAATATTACAGAAGGTTCAAACGCTCACTGATGCTCCAGAAGGAAACATGATGCAATAAGAGCCAGGGGTACTTTTTTCCTCATTTTGCCTAAATGTCTTATTTATTTAGTTTTGGTGCTACTACAAAACATACTTACAAGACAAAATAAATTAAATTTACCCTGATCTTTAAATTCAAAAAGTTTTCACCCCCAGCTCTTCATGCATTGTTTTTCCTTCTAAAGCATCAGTGAGCGTTTGAACCTTCTGTAAGGTAGGATGAAAAACTCCATCTCATTTTGTCCTCCAACTTCAAAATCGTCCTACATCGCTGCAGAAGTACCGACCCAGTGTTTACAAAGTGAACGTGCAAAGTTCAAACTCCCTTCATAAAATAAAGATAAAACTGCAATGTAGGACAGTTTTGAAATTGGAGAAGAAAATGAGATGGGAGTTTTTCAACCTACTCTAAGTGTATTGACCCAGAATACACAGAGCTGTCGCAGAGCTAGACAAGACAATTCTCTTTTTTTTTTTTTTTTTTTTTTTTTTTTTTTTAGAAAATAACTGATCGTTTCGCTAGATAAGACCCTTCTTCGTTGGGATCATTTAGAGCCCTTTGAAGCTGTATTTAAGCTGCATTTTGGAAGTTCAAACTTGCAGGCACCACTGAAGTCCACTATATTGGAGGGGAATCCTGAAATGTTTTCCTCAAAAAAACATCCTTTCTTTACGACTGAGGAAAGGAAGACCTGAGCATCTTGATGACAAGGGGGTGAGTAAATTGTGTACATTTTTGTTCTGGAAGTGGACTTCTCCTTTCAAAAACAGAAGATTGAAAAAAAAAAAAAAAAAAAAAAAAAAAAAAAGGCCCTTTGCTTTTCTTCTGTTTCTCAAACTGAATTTTTGAGCAGTCAGATCTTCCACAGAATATTACAGGTTACCCAGCAAAACTTGACATCCTTTGACAAATGTCATGGCTATTTTGACTCCCTCAGAGCAAATAGATTCTTTCATTATTATTAAAATATTAAAATCAGATACTCCATTGAATTTCATTGTTTGTCTTCTAGCTTCTAAAGAGGACCACATCTAAGTTGTAAAAGAAACCTTTGTATACTGTGTCCTCACTTACTCTGCAGTTCGGACAAGCTTAGACGCCCTCAAACTAGCTTTGCTTTGATGATGGGCTGACATTTGTTAACTTAGAACTGAACTCAACTGCTCCAAGCAGCATGGGACTACACTTTATTTAGTCTGTCTTGTCCTCGGGATGCTGCGGTCAGCTGACGAGACTTTCCGTGACTGCTCTGCCTGATTGGAAAAAATCAAATTTCTCTGTGTCATCTTTTTTTATTCTCTTCAAATGCTGTGCGTGTGAAGACAGAGTGTATGATACTGTACTGTACAATGCTTAATTTACCTCTGCCAAATTAGCTAACATTCACTGTACATATACAATGACTGATTGTTTGGGTTGCATGTTGCGTGGTGTCTGGTTTCCTTGCGTGTTTGCACAAACCGTTTGTCTTGTGTTTGGCTTGTTTGCGCTGTCTCATTTCGCATCCATCCAAAACTCATCTAAGACGAGAAGGATTTCTAAGAAGTTTGTTCCGCAGAATTTACCATGTGGCTTTTCACATGAATACATAGGTGTGTGTTATAGTTTCTACATGAGCACTGCTTAAGCATTTGTTCAGTTAACAACACAAAGACACGCACAGTTGTTTAGCATTTGAGGCACGGTCAGTCAGGCTTATGTGTTCAAGGTAAGACTGTTTAAGGTAAGATTGTAAGTAGCAAAGGTCACAGTTTAATTTGCATGTATTTATGTAGCATTTATAACAATGGTAAATGTCACAAAGGAGCTTTACAGGGTGTGATGCCTAAAATCCCAGTGAGTCAGCACAAAGTAACTGGCACAGAAATCCGTTAAATTGAGGGTTTGTGAACGTGGCATTGCCATGAGAAATTTAATTTATTTCGTTAGACATCCTGATCGCTGAGTTAGCAAGGTTCCTTTGTTACATCTGGCTGACCTATTATCTAAAGCATATTAATGAGTTTGATTTGTAAAGAGAAAGAGACTGACTTCCTCTTGTTGAGCAGGGTGATGCGCATTTGAACACTATTTAGACCCATCACACCACTGACAATCCACATATTTGTTTACCTGTCTCCTGAGTCACGCTCTGTGTGAGAACTGCTTTGTATTCTTAGTTCACACAGTCAAACAAACTGAAATGCCCCATTTAGTAGAACCTCTGCCAAAAACCTCCTCCCATGTGACCCATTAAAGGTTTGTGCTGTGAAATGAGACACTGTCGCAGCGGAGTTGAATATGTCTGTGTGTGTGGATCCTGTCTCCACCCTAGTGTACACTCAACACCAGTTTTCTTCGGTTTGTGCCAGGACACACTACAAAACATACACACACTCTCACACACTGGCCAGTCAGCTGACTGCAACACAAACCCCTGAGAGATGACATGAGCCAACATTACTGAAAACATCAGCATTAGAAAATTATCCTCTCCTCAGACTACCCTTGTCCCTCTTGATTCTTAATTCTTCTCGAGTGGTATCTTTATCTCTGGTCTTTTGATGTCAGTTAATTGGAAAATCACATTTCAAACTGACTCATAATGATTGCTGGAGCTTGATATTGTTTGTGGAGTGAGATGGACACTGAAGATGGGATAAAAAATATCAGAGCAGTTTCCGCCCTAGTGCTACACTATAGCTTTATATGCTATTTTTTTTTTTTTGTGTATTTCAACACTTTCCAACAATGACTGTATGTTTTTGAGATCCATCTTTTCACACTGAGGACAACTGAGGGACTCATATGCAACTTTTACAGAAGTTGCATATTCAAACACTCACTGATGCTCCAGAAGGAAAAACCATGCATTAAACCCAGAACGAAAATTTACAGATAATGTACTCAGCCCCTTGTCATCCAAGATGTTCATGTCTTTCTTTCTTCAGTCGTAAAGAAATTATTTTTTGAGGAAAACAATTCAGGATATTTCTCCATATAATGGACTTCCAAAATGCAGTTTAAATACGGCTTCATACGATCCCAGATGCGGCTAAAAACGATCCCAGCCGAGAAAGAAGGGTCTTATCAAGCAAAACGATCGGTTGTTTTCATTTAAAAAATACAATTTAAATATTTTTGTAAATCTCAAATGCTCGTCTTGTCTTGCTCTGCCTGAACTCTGTGTATTCTGGTTCAAGACAGTTAGGGTATGTTGAAAAACTTGTATTCGTAAAATCGTATTTTCTTCCTCAACTTCAAAAATCATTTCAAAATCATCCTACATCGCTGCAGAAGTTCCGACCCAGTCTTTGCAAAGTGAACATGCACAGAAGATCAAACGCCCTTAACAAAAAAGGTAAAACAGCGATATAGGACGATTTTGAAGTTGAGGGAGAACATGAGATGGGTTTTTCGACATACCCTAACTGTCATGAACCGGAAAAAAACAGAGTTCAGGCAAAGCAAGACAAGACGAGCGATGACATTAAAAAGTATATAAATTGTCGTCCTTTCCCCTCTCTCCTCCTAGCTCTTACCTGTCATCTCTCTACTGTTCTATCGGAATAAAAAGGCATTAAAAAAAAAAAGTATATAAATTGTATTATATTTATGAAAACAACAGATTGTTTCGCTAGATAAGACCCTTCTTCCTCAGCTAGGATCGTTTACAACTGTATTTGGGATCGTTTGAAGCCGCATTTAAACTAAATTTTGTGAGTTCAAACTCGGGGCACCATCCTGAAATGTTTTCCTCAAAAAACATAATTTATTTACGAGTGAAGAAAGACAGACATGAACATCTTGGATGACAAGGGGGTGAGTACATTATCTGTAAATTGTTATTCTGGAAGTGGACTCCTCCTTTAGAAAAAAGAAGATTGAAAAAAAAAAAAAAGGCCCTTTGCTTTTCTTCTGTTTCTCAAACTGAATTTTTGAGCAGTCAGATCAGTTTAATTGTTCAGGACAAACAAAGGATTCATGAACAACTATCACCAAACCAAAACTAACTAACTAACAAACAAACAAAATAAACAGCTGTGGATCATTCAGGTAACAACACGGTATACAGTATTCAAAATCAAGTGTATCTAAACTTTTGAATGGGCTCAT
Source organism: Cirrhinus mrigala (assembly GCA_036247105.1). Lineage (NCBI taxonomy): Eukaryota > Metazoa > Chordata > Actinopteri > Cypriniformes > Cyprinidae > Cirrhinus > Cirrhinus mrigala. Next base: position 25,259,832 of record CM070025.1, on the reverse strand, counting down.
TTTTTTTAAATTCTATTATTATATTCTCTTGTGGACTATATGTAGATGTCTTTTATGTGAAAAATCTTTTTCAGGTCGGTACTAAATAAAAAAAAAAAACATGCATTTTGTATGATCCCTCTTATTTTGGTTAAAAAAAAAAAAAAAATTTTTGCAGATTCTCCAAGGTTTATGTAAACTTTTTACCCCAACTATATTTATTATTATTAATGTGCAGGTTCAGAATTAATCTGTAATTAATAATTAAGTGAAATTCAAATTTAGGTTTTGGGATTTTAATAATCTATTTTAATAATTTTTAATACAAGTCTTACAAATAGTGTGTGTGTGTGTGTATCTATCATTCTATATCTATCTATATATAGAGTCACCTCTCCCATTAAAGAGATATGCATATTGTTCATCTGTTTTTATCCTTTATTAATCTGGGTTTGTTTCCACTTGCTGATAAACTGTCAAACACGTTGGGTTGCACAAACATGTCTCTCTCTGTATCTCACACAGACTGGCTCTTCTCCATGAAACCTGAAACTTCCAAAGCTGTCACTGACTTTTATCCCCTGAGATCTCTAAACAAAGGCATGTGTGTGTATGTATGTCAGGGCAGGTTATATTTTTTGCCTGTGTATGTGTGAATGTGGATTTTTACAGTATGTTTGTGATGTCATTGAAAGGCAGGGTCAGTTAGAGTTCAGTAAACTGCGGGTGGTAATAATTCCTACGTTTCAGAGTACATGCGTGTGCGTCAGGCCTGCGTGGGGTTAAAATCGAATTTGCTCTGTCTAGTTAAGTAATAAGAGTGAGGTGAGTGATAACAGCACACAGGACTGTTTACAAATGAACTTACGGGGCTGTATTTCTAGACAGCCACAGGTTTCTCACAGTCTTATGCACTTTTGTAATTTACTTATATGTTAGACAAGGTTTTATCATGCTGAATTCTACATTATTTCTTTTTTTTGGGGCATTTTCCCATTTTTCTTAGACAGGACAGTGGAGATGAGACAGGAAGTAAGTGGGAGAGAGGGGGGCTGGGATCAGGAAAGGTCCATTCGGTCTCGGGACACCCGAGGCGCAACTGTCGTCACACTCCCCACAAGGCCACTGGTGCAGGCAGAATTCTACATTATTTCTATTTGAATGGATATCTGTTCAAGTTGGATGGACCATTTCCAGTTATTCAGTCTGATAGCTGCTTGTTTCCAATGTCTTTGATCTTCCACAGTGGAGGTCAGTCTTGCTGAAGTGAGTTTGTGCGCTGCGGCCAGTCAGTTTAATTGGTTTCTCACCCACATATGCTCATGAATGCATACATGCATCTGTGTGCTTGTGAGTGTGGTCTGTGCTTACGCACACACACACGCACACACACACACACACACACACACACACACAAATAATCATGGTCAAACCCAGGGCAGTTTTTAGATGCACATGAGTTTGATTATGACACAGCATCGCATTGTACTCGCTCACACTCTCCCTCACAGAAATGCTGAGTAAAGCCAGAGCTCACAACTCTTCAAAAGACTATATAAACCCGATCACCTCTGTCTGTCTGTTTGTCTGTCTGTCTGTCTATCTATCTTACTATTTCTATCTGTCTATATACTGTTCTAAGTATCATACAGTATATTCATATAACTATATATATATAACTGTATACCTGTCTAACTATATACCTGTTTAAGTGTCTAACTATACACCTTTCTAACTGTATAGGGGAGAGCAGGGTGAGTTGAGCCGGTTTTTATTTATGATGTGTTTAAAGTGAGCACATGACAGTAATGGCTCCAACTTAAATATGTACATAAATTTCAGGATGTGGAACATGCATGGGAATAATCACTTTGAATGTTAAATAAACTGCTTTTAAAATATGGCTTTTCCAAAAAAAAGTGGTCTCTTGGCTCAACTTGCCCCCAGTGAGGGGTAAGTTGAGCCACATGGAGTTAAACTGTGCCATTGATTATACTAAATTAAAACTGAATAGTTTCACTTCATGCTATATAAAAGGAAGATAAATTTGATAAAAATGACTTTTTAAAATTTGTGTATGAGCCTTGAGATGGACTGACCATCCATGCAGGGGCTTTAGACACTGGGTTAGGATCCAGCTCCCCGCGAAAGAGGTTTGGATAATAGGATGTATCAATGTCTTCTTAAAAGTTTTATTTAAGGATTAAGTTCACAACTTTGAAGGCATTTCTTAAAATTATTTTAAAAATTTCAGAACAAAATAAAGTTCAAATTGAAGAATTTAAGGGAACCCTGGACATTAAGACTTGTATGGCTTAATATAATGTAAATGATGGAAAATATTTATAATTATTGGAAAACGTGGTAGAAAACCCATGAAAGATTTACGTTATTTAAAAAATCCATTTAGTTTTATACATATTTTGGATTCTGGGGGCGCCATTGTTTTGATGATGTAAAATGGTTGTACTCGGTGAGCCATTAGCACTACCTGTTGCTATTTTTACCTTAACACCTTTTGTTTAGAGCCCTTTGAAGCTGCATTTAAACTGCATTTTGGAAGCTCAAATTTGGGGGCACCATAGACATCCACTACATGGAGAGAAATCCTGAAATGTTTTCCTCAAAAAACATAATTTCTTTTCAGCTGAAGAAAGAAAGACATGAACATCTTGGATGATAAGGGGGTGAGTAAATTATCTGTACATTTTTGTTCTGGAAGTGAACTAATCCTTTAAGGTTAAAGCTTAAATGCATAATAAAACTGGGGGGAAAAAAAACATTCTAAAGCACAAATGTGATATTTTTCAAATTTCTCTGTAATTGTTTAGGCACAAAAAGCAGTCTGTGAACTGTTTCTTGAGCTTAAATGTAGTTACAAATTATTCAATGGGCCTCTCTAACAGTAACATGGATAAGTCTTCAAATATTTGTTGTCACATCACCAGTTTTGTTTACAGTTGCCTAGAAACAAGAGGTGGCTCAACTTCCCCACAGGCTCAGATCACCTTGCCCTCCCCCACATGCCTAACTAACCATATTCTTGGCGGCCTAACTGTTTTTAACTGTCTAACTATATCGAACTGTGTAACTGTCTGTTTAACCATACCAACTGTGTTCCTGTCTATATAACTCTTTATAATCTCTATATCTGTGCATATATAATCACAGAACCTAATGTATCAGAAATACAGCCTGTATACTCTGACCTCTGTTCTATTTTTGGATTACCTCTCCCCTTGTTATACAAACTGTGAACAATGCCCGAACAACCCTCTATTAACTCCAAACAAACACTTTGTTGCCATGTGACCCTTAGAATGTTTGCGAAACCTTTATTTAACATTTAAAGATCCTCCCACGTGACCCGCAGAGGCGGGACAGAGGAGTGGAGAGCAAACGTTTGCTCGTAGCCACATGATTGTGAGGATGCGTTTGAACAACATTGGGTAAACGCTCTTACGTCGTAAAGCTTGTAGAAAATGGCATTTGCAGCAGTAGAATGAGCAATGAAACAATGAAACAATGCTCTGCAAACCGTTTCCACTGCCATAATGCTCTTGCCAATAACTCAACCCCCAACATCCTTTTCTTCATGGTGTCGAGTCGGATTACATGATACTGTTTTCTTCTGTCTGAGAGGACAGAACGTTTTGTGTTTTTGAATTAGTTTTTTTTTATTCTTTACCACACTCAAAATGAACACGTACATGCTTCTTCAAATAGTGAGAAATGGTGAGGTATTGAGAATGTGGAGTATGAGAAAGAAAATCACTAGTTTTGCTGGGGAAGTGTTGTGGGAGGAGGGATTTTGCTGGGATTTGGCCTCTGTTGTGTGTGTTTAAGAAACACTCTCCAGTTGTGATATGCTGAGTTTTGAGAAAAAGAGAGGGAACGGTTTTCTTTGGCTGTGGAGTTCAAAGCCAAACTTCAGGGGGGAAATGGGAGTGAAAAAAAAGAATGAGAACAAAATCTCACTCTGTGTGTGTGTCGTGAGAGCTGGATGTGGGGCTCTGTCTCAAGGCTTTCTGAGAACCAGAGAGAATTTGAAACTTTGACAGAAGCCAAGGCAAAGTTTGATGTGGGGGAGAAACCGAGAGCAAGGTTGTGGAAAAGAGAGAGGGAGAGACAAAGGGAGGGATGATGGAAGGTAAGGGAAGATGGAGAGGAAGAGATGGAAAGGGGTATGTAGAGGAAGAACTGTTGTTATTGGTATGTGCGTTTTCCAAAGCCAGATATAAAATAAAGAATATAAAATGTGCACAAACATAATGAAATCAACATGAAACAACATGAAACATCCTTTACAGTTTGCATTTAATTTAGTATTCCATTAAACTATTTATTATTAAGTAAAATATTTGCATACATTTAAATGTTTGATTATTGGCTAATGTTGATTTGTTTGTTTTAAGAAATACTAATGGTCTTAAGTTTAACACCAGTATTTTTTTTTTATTATTATTACAAAATTTTCTGTTTTATTGTTACTTTATTGTACAGTATTATATTATATTATATATAAAATAGTCTTTTTTACACTACAATTTTAATTTAGTATTCCAGTAAATTATATTTATTACAGTTTTAAAACTAAAATAAATGTAAAAAAGTAATAAAATTAAAACGATTTTACTTTATTTATTTTAGTTTTAAGTCTAAAAACTATGTGTGTGTTTTTATTTTATATATATATATATATATGTATATATGTGTGTGTGTATCATTATATTCATTATATTTATATAAACTGCAGTTGGGTTATTTTGATCAAGTAAAAATAACTACATAAAAAACAGCTAACTAACACTAAAACAATAAAAAAATAACATAAAAACATGATTTTTGAAAATCATATAATCTAATCCTAATTTTGTTGGCTAATGTTGAAGGTCTTAAGTTAAACAACAGTAATATATATATATTTTTTTTACTTATTACTGAATTTTCTGTTTTATTTTTATTACTAAATTATATATAAAATTATATATAAAATGTCATACAGGCAAATGTGTTTATTACACTTTTAAAACTAAAATAAAGTAAATTAATTTTAATTTTATTACTAAATTATTAATAGTGTTTTTTTTTACATTGTATTTTGTTTATTGCAAGCAGTTTGTAGAAAACGTTTATCTGCAAATGACAGTAAAGTAAATATATCATCTCAGTCACATTATCTATGATGTTTGCCATCATTGACGTCAGCTATATTTGAACTATTTGATGTAGATTCAACAGTCGCCATTCATTTTCTTTGTTGAGGCTGTCCCTTCCCATGTAATCTCTTTTGTTCCAAGGAAGAATAAAAGTTATGTTTGGAATGACTAAATAAAGTGAAACCCATTATAAGAATTTTATTGACAAATTAAAGCCCTAGTCATCTCTCTCTCTCACTTCAGTTTCCTCGCAGCTTAATCCACCAGAGCATTGTAAGACACAAGCAGCTTGTCAGATGTCTCTCTCCCTCTCTTGTTTCAGCAACTCTCTCGGTCTCATCTCAACCCTCTGCCCATTCTCAACTCCTCTCATCCTCTCGCTTTCTTTCCTCCTCCCCTTCTCTCCTCCCTCTTTCTCTCTCTCTCTCTCTCTCTCTCTCTGTAACTCACTCTCTCACTCACTCTCTCTCGCCGTGTGAGTGAGCAGAGGTTGTCTCAGAGTGAAAATGCCATCGTGTTCGCCGGACTGTTGCTTGTATCAGGCAGTAGAGGTAAGACTGACAGTAACTACTTTTTCCAAGAAAACTACACATCTTGTAGATGCCAGTGTGAAACATTTAAAATGTAGTCATGCAGGTCATCTTTGTGCATCAGTTGCACTCAACTGTTAGCTTCTTCTGTGTTTTTACTTTGTAAAAAAAAGTGTTAATAATAATTACAGTTGCAAATGTTTGCTTTTGTGCATAGCTGCATATGTCTAGTTGTGCACTTGCACATGCATTTAAATAATTTCTTTTGTGTGCACGCTCACTGGAAGAAATTCTCACTTTTCTCATCCTTTCTCTTTTTATCTGGGCCGTTTGGCGTTCACGTGAATTCTCCCTCTTAATGGAGTATATCCTCTTGTGCGTGCGTGTTCAAGTCAGTCATGCTTATGAGCGCCGGGCTCCATCTAAACACGATAAGAGTCCATGTGGTTTGAGCTGAGGAGCACATAAACACAGATATGCATGGTTTGCAACAACAAAAACTAACTTTTTTCCCCCCTCCATCTTTGATAACTGAAAAGTTTGTATTTAAATCCCATGCGTCCATTTGAGATGGTGAAGTTGCTAAGTTGTCGAAACACGAACTGTGTAATTATCCCGTCTGGAGGATTGTGCGAAAGTGTGTCTGTAATTGTTGGACAAATTAGTCTTATCGAGAACATCGCCTTGAGGTCATATTAAGCAACGTACGCATCTGTAATTGTCATTCTGTGTGTGTGTGTGTGTGTGTGTGTCTTGAACAGATCATCAAGGTTTTCAGCGAGGATGGTGTGGGAAAAGTTGTGGAAGTCCCCGCCGACATGACGGCGAGAGATGTGTGTCAGTTCCTGGTCTACAAGAACCACTGCCTGGATGACAACTGCTGGTCGCTAGTGGAGCATCACTCCCTGCTTGGTCTGGGTAAGCTAACATATGTGTACATTTATTTTCTGCGTCCGTATGACTTGTGCGTGCAGCACACACCCAGTCTAAGAGGACATGCTGTTCTGTCCGGGGACACTGGGTTCCCAGTGCACTGCACTTTGTGTAACAGGAAATCACCTTTCAGCAAGCCCAGACTCAGAGTCTTATATACACACACATATTTGTTCTCCTATTAACACTTAAGCTTTCAATAACGACTTTATGCGTCAATTTGTATGCGCAGCGGCTTGCAGAACGTCTAACCTGAAGCAAAGGAAAAAGCATTCACGGTGCAGATGCTTTTGAGGAGATGAGCATGGAAAAGACAAGAACTAACGCTTAATCTCGCAGGCAATCAATGAGGACACGTGTGGCTGCCGATTTCTCAGGCAGATTACAGATTAACCCTTGCCTAAATCATACTAAACAGATTTAACTCTGCCTGACCTTTAGAGATGCAGTCATTGCTCTCGTAGAGTGTTGAAAAGCCCTTTGACACAATCGGCTCTTTATTTTAATTCGTCCACTTTTAAAGCCAAAAAGGAAAGTCGTGACTTTTGCATAGGCGCTGATTGTGCAGATCACATGGTATGATGTCATAACATTGACAGGGTGTGGTCTGTTTTGGTCAGCTGACATCTCTGGAGAGGCCGTGCATTTTGTGGTGTAGTTGGATGTGTTCCCCTCATCGCTTCTGGAGACATTAGAGCGTCAACGTTACGGAAACCTTTTTGAAACGTTGCTCTTACGTAAGCCATTAGCAGAGAGACTCTGCTGACTTTGCTGCCATCAGCCCTCGGTGCAATCAAGCTAAATACATGACCTCATCCCTCTGCAATGCCTCTCGCTTTCCCTCGCTTTCTCTTTCGTACACAGAGTCATGCTCTCTCTCTCCATCTCTCGGAGGAGTGAATTAGAGGATGAAGGATCAGATACACAACAGATACATTAGATGGGGTTTGAGCCAGTGCTTTATTGTCTTTGACATACGAGTGCTGCTATACTTAAGACGCATAGACATTACAGCATACGGTTAATTTGGCTCGTTTTCTCATTATAGGGCATCATGTAGTGATGGGTATTGAAAGATTTCATTTGACAGTTTTCAACTTGTCTGATCCTGCTGTTTAACTGGTAGATCGTGCAAGGTCATGGGTTTGATTCCCAGGGATCATGCATAATGAACAAAAATGTATAGCTTCAATTCAGTGTAAGACACTTTGGATAAAAACTTTAAATTAAAACATTTAGAGATTACGGCGTATTTCTGACATATGTGGATCACTAAAAACAAGTATTAGAGCATCGTATGTGAGGTGATTGCACATAGAACAATTCATAGGATGATTGCATATATAACAAATTATAAGAAGTGAACGCAGTATTAAATCAAGGAGTTAAAATAAACGACAAGATGTCGAATAGGTCACATAAGACTCGCTCATTCATATTTTTTGAAAGGAAAAGAAGAGAAATCATTTTTTGATGTAAGAATATATGTATAAATAGAAGTATTTTTATAGATACGCTGCCAGTCAGAAGTTTTTAAACAGTAAGATTTTTAATGTTTTTAAAGAAGTCTCTTCTGCTCACCAAGCCTGCATTTATTTGATCCAAAATACAGCAAAAGCAGTAATATTGTGAAATAATTGTACTGTTTAGAGTAACTATTTGTGTGTGTGTGTGTGTATATGTGTGTATGTGTGTATATATATATATATATATATATATATATATATATATATATATATATATATTATATATATATATATATATATATAATATATATATATATATATATATATATATATAAAGCTGAATTTTTAGCATCATTACTCCAGTCACATCCTTTAGAAATCATTCTAATATTCTGATTTGCTGCTCAGAAACATTTATTATCAGTATTATTATTATTATTATTATTATTATTATTATTATTATTATTATTATTATTATTATGTTGAAAACAGCTGAGTACCTTTTTTCAGGATTCTTTGATGAATAGAACGATCCAAAGATTTTATCTGAAATAAAAGCTTTAAGCTTAATTTAGCAAGGATGCTTGAAACTGATCAAAAGTGATGAGAAAAGATTTCTATTTCAGATAAATGCTGCTCTTCTGAACTTTCTATTCATCAAAGAAACCTGAAAAAATTCTACTCGGCTGTTTTCAATATAATAATAATAATAATAATAATAATAATAATAATAATAATAATAATAATAAAATGTTTTTGAGCAGCAAATCAGAATTTTAGAATAATTTCTGAAGGGTCATGTGGCTGGAGTAATGATGCTAAAAAATCAGCTTTGAAATCACAGGAATAAATTTGAGTTTAAAATATATTCTCATAGAAATCAGTTTTTTAAAATAGTAAAAAGTATTTCAAAATGTTACGGTTTTTGCTGTACTTTTATCAAATAAATGCAGGCTTAGCGAGCAGAAGAGACTTCTTTAAAAAACATTAAAAATCTTACCGTTCAAAAACTTTTGACTGGTGGTGTACAGAGATTGATTATATTATTTGCATTCTATATAACACTTAAATATTCTTGTTTTAATGTTTTTATATGTATATATGCGCACATTTTTTGGAAGAAATTATGCATGTATTAAATGCATTGTTTAAATGTGCTTTTTTTTTTTTTTTTTTTTTTTTTTTTTACATGCTTTAACTACTGTGGCTTAGCGGTTAGCAAAAAATGAAATAAAAATGTCCGCTTGACAGACTTTTTAATATACCTCAGCTTCAGCAGTCACAACACATCCCATATGCTTTGATGCAAGTGTTTTGCAATCTTCAAGCGATCCTATGAAAATCCATTACAGCAATAACGGCCACCTTGCCAGTAACTAACACCAGTTTGATCTGTGTTTGAATACAGAGAGGTGCCTGGAAGATCATGAACTGGTTGTTCCTGTACAGGCCTGCATGTCTCCAGAGAGCAAGTTTCTCTTCAGGAAGAACTACGCCAAGTACGAGTTCTTCAGAAACCCACTGGTGAGTTGTCACGGAGAACAACCGATCCCCTTCAGCCCACCCATGTGTTTCCTTGCCTCTCAAGACCACCACTTCAAGCTTAAATCCTTTGAAATTAAAGTCTGATTATCCTCAAAAATCTTGCTAAGAACACTTGATTCATGACCTGCAAGCTATAAATCCCTTAAATATGTAAATATCTCAAAAAACCGTCAAGTGGGAACATTCCTGTTTTCTATACGCAAGAAAAACCTCCATGATAATCCATTTCCAGCCATTCAAGCACGTCTTGTACGTGTTCCACCTCACTAAGCAAGTAACCTGCTTTTTTCTTATAAGCCAGTACTCAACACCCTTTAACTGATGGCATTTTGACAAGTACATTTGAACCTGCGTCGTATAAGCATCTTACGGTGTGAACACTGTGAAACATTTTATCCTGCTCTGTAAGCCACGGACTTTTTGTACGCTTGGAAAAAATGTTCATGCAAAAGCTTAATCTTATTTGAGCCTGTGCTTTAGTACGGTATGTACAGTGTGTGTCAGCGCTTGAGGCATCTTTGGGCCGGTTAGTCCGAGTCTGTTTGACAGAGCACTTAACCTGCTCTTGGTAATCCGTGGCTTTTCAAATACTTAGTGCAACTCACCTAAATTAGCTTTAGATGAGTTGAAGCTCATGTGTTTGCATGAATTTATACAGGTTTTTTACTATGATCTTATAACTCAACTGGTAGGAGTCACGCTTCGATTTACTGGTTCTTCAAAAATGTTGTTGTTTATTAGTGTGATCAGCTAATCTATTTATTATTCATCTAAATGAATAATTATAATTAAGTGTGTGTGTGTATAATCTCATCAAGTTTTTTTAGGAATTTTACATTTATTACAAAATAATAACTCAAGACAGTAACAATTTAAGTAATATATTTTATTTGTGAAATTATGTTCAGCTATTCTTTTAATAATTACTTTTAACATTGTCAGCGGGGTCGTAAAAATTCTGTCATAATCAATTATTACCCGTCATTTTAATTTTCATATTTTAATTAGAATAACACATTTAATTGCTTTTATTTTTGTTCACATTTTTGTTTTTAATCATGAACCTACAAGGTGACAGTGCAGTGTTTAAAAAAAAATACGCTAGGGCTGGGTAAAAAAAAAAAAAGAAAAAAAAAAAAAAAAATAGATTCTTATTTTAATGAACCAATATTGATTCTTTAAATCACAATCGTTCTCTTGAATGGACACTACAAAGTGCGTCTTCCTTCTAATAAATAGCAATAGGCTAGGCTTTGTGTTACTTTTGAGATAAAACAAAGTCTCAGATTTCAAATTCTGTCAATTTTCTTAGGAAATTCCAGCAATAAATACCGTTTTGGCGCTCTTTAATGTGGCATGATATATCGTTGTAGCTTCTGTTTACTCACCTGTGCATAATCAAACGCATAGGAATACATTCGTGACAGTTCCGTTTTTTGTTCTCTATCCAGCGCTCTGCTGCTACATTGGAGCGCACTTGCCACCGACTGGACAGGGGTGGGAATTACAGCTACAATTTTACAATAGATCACCCTCAGTGTAATCCGTCAAAATTAAGGACGGCCCTCAGATTTTTCTGTCACTGATTAAAAAATAAATAAATAGATTCCATCAATAATGGACAATTTTTGGTTAACGCGACCTCTGTTTTAACTTTTTTTTTTTTTTTTTTTTTAGCGATGCACAATACCGATATTGGAATCAGACAACAATGGCTTTAAATGTAAATATCGCCATTGGCCCGATATGAAAAATTATGCCGACGTGTCTTGTCGATAAATGGAATAACTCAGATGTGCTTAGGGTGAGCTAGTGATTAGATCACGTCAGCAGTGTGGCTCATTCTTAAAGAAAAGTTTTGCCTAAATGATGATTTGTTTCTCTTTTGGAATGCTGAATTTAATCTGAGAATGCAAGTACAGAATGATGCATTCGGTGTGTAACAGAGTAAACAGTAATAGCACCTGCAGTAGCAGCAGCGGCAGCCTCCTCCAGGTCCTAATGCCTGTTCAGTAAGAAGTTTTAATTCTGTAGGGGGTGCTGCTGGCCTACTTCCAATAAAATGAAAGTAATATACAAATAACATTTAAACTGTTTCTGATTAAATAAAGTGGTAATTGATGTCATAAAATCATGAGTATGGAAAAAAAAAAATCACAAACATGACACTTGTAAATTAAAGCTGCAGTCCGTAAGTTTTGGCCTCTTTGTCGCCACCTCTGTTTAAAAACCTGCAATGCACTGGTGTGGATCCTGTACTTAGGAATCACAGATTCTAGCCTAGTACGTCTTGGAATGTATCACCCAAATAAGAATTTTCACCTGATGTTGTCATCTGAACATGTAAGTAACAAGTCTGACACTATTGTTCTGACCAACTGAAGAAAAAAGCATTACAATAAATCATGCTACCAGTGGTGATTAAACCTAACTATTGCTGAGCTCATATCACATCAAACCCTGCAAACTATTATTATTGTTACACTTTGTTCTCAAATTGTTAATGTTAATCACTGTGTGACTAAGTGTATATAGTGTGTATTAGCATGTAGTCTAGATTTCAGTTTCTATACAGTCTAATCTCTAATTGTCAAACCATTCAAGTTTCATATTAAAAAATTCTTTTAACCCAAAAGCAATTTATTCTTCCTTAGAACTGTTTCTCTTTCAAATACAAATCTTGTGTAATCCCACGTAGGCTATCTGTAATCAGATGCACATTTAAAACTGGAATGTAATTTCATTTCAGTCACATGTGTTTCATAAACACATAATCTTTTCTAGATTACAGTCCGCCATTAAATTGCTAAATTTAATTATTCCAGCTGCTGTGAGAAAAGGCTATAAACGATCCAGCACCTGCAGCATCCTCATATGCAATATAATGTAGCAATATAGCCTACTAGCCAGGATGCCTTCTTTGTTTACAGACGTGACGTAATGATGTTGCGGCATGCTTGAATTTCCTGTAAAAACCACTCAAATTAGAAAACAATATTATAAGCTAACCGTTGTAAGTCGAGCTAAAGTAATGTGATAGTTTTGAACACTGTCTGGTTATGTACCTATTCAAATATTGATTTCGGATAACCAGAAAAACTTACGGACTGCAGCAAATCGTTTTATATATACTGATTTATTCATTAAGGTGTAATATGTTCTTTTTTTTTAAACAAATTATAAGCTCTAAAAGATTTTCAGAATTTTTACAACCATTTTGCTTTAGACCATCTACAAATGTTAAATCTTACAATAAAATGTTAAGGTTACCACTGCATTTTTCTAAAGAAAAAAAATGCATTGATTGATTTTATATAATATAGTTATTTTCAAATCTTCAATGTGCTGTCATTATAAAATAACTTTTATTATTGTTTATTTAAGTCTAACAAATAACTTACTAAAACTAACCAAAATAAAAAATAGTTTGCTTATAATTTCTGCACAGTAGAGACTTGGTGTTGTTTCCAAACAAAAGGAAATATATCAGCATCGGCTGTGAGCCAAAATGAGTTGAAAAATATTGGCATATCGGATATCGGCAAAAATCCAATATTGTGAATACCTACTATTTTTTTTTTTTTTTGGCTCATTAGTCAATTAAGCTCGGTAATTACTGGTCACAGACATGGAAGTTTACTTTAAATTTCACCAAGCTGAAACTCACTAAAAACTCCCACAGATCATGTTTTTAGGCCATTTTAAGTCTTATTTTTATGTAACAAAGTAGTTATATCTAAGTGTGTGAGTTATTTACATATTTACTAATTTTTTTTTAATTCGTCTTCCCATTAATGCCATTATATTGTTCATTCAGACTGATTCACAAATACAGAGCCAATCACAGCTGATCATAACCAGTCATGTCCAATCATATTGCGATGGAGGCATTGCCTCCTCTCACATGAATTTCCCCCATTCATTCTCAATTACCCCCCACCAAACTCACCGCACGTCTTGTTAAAACTCAATGGACTCAGGGGAGGCAAGAGAGACGCGGACTCCTACTGTAACTTTACCTGCTGAAGTCACTGATGGACAGTATTTCTTGAGAAATTTTTTTTTTTTAAATATAACTTTTGTGTTATATAAAGTGATTTTATATAACATTTATTGCTATATTTTGTAATATTTGCATAGTTTTATTTTTATATGAATTTTTTCTCATTACATTTTTTGAGATAATAATAAATAAATAATAATATGAGAAAAAATTAATTAATATACATTTAATTATATTTAATTTAATTAAAAATTAATTAAAAATTAATTAATAATAATAATAATATATATATATATGTATGTATGTATATATATTATTATTATTATTATTATTATTATTATTATGTATTATTATTAAAATTAATTAGTAATATTATATATATATATATCAGGTGTATGCACTAGTTCCTGTTGGCATATATTTAGTGCAGACTGTCTTTTTTTACCTCTCATCCTTTATCTTCCTCTCACAGAACTTCTTTCCGGAGCAGATGGTAGCGTGGTGTCAGGAAACGAATGGCTCTATCCCACAGTCACAGCTCTTACAGGTGAGGAAGACACGCAAATGGATCTGTGACACAGCAAAATCTGGATTAGCCCACATTATGAACCTGTGCGTCACACTTGCATGACTGTTTGAAGCTGAATGAGCATTTTAGTTGATTCAAACAGCTTTTGAAATGCATCCTCGTGTCTTGCGATAGCACAGAGACCGCGCTATTGAAGCATGAAAGGCATCCAGGTTTGAAGAACTCATTTTCCAGATGGTCCTCTGCTTTTTTTTCCCTCCTGCACAGAATTTCTTGAATTCCAGCAGCTGTCCAGAGATCCAGGGCTTCCTTTATATGAAAGAAACGGGCCGCAAGTCCTGGAAGAAGCTCTACATGTTCTTGCGTCGTTCTGGATTGTACTACTCTACTAAAGGAATGTCTAAGGCAAGCTTCTCTTTACTATTATTATATTAATTCAAGTCTTTGAATTTCACATGTATTTGTGAGCATTTCTATTTTTATTTTTTTATTTTAGAATTTCAAATAAATATTTAAGTATTGGTTATTGTAATGTTATAAGGAGCTTAAATGTTGTTGTTGTTGTTGTTGTTGTTGTTATTATTGTTATTATTATTATTATTATTATTATTATTATTTAATATTAATAGATATACCATAAACAAACTTATTTATGTTAATTTGTCAATTTTGCAAACATATTTGTTACTTTTAACATTTAATTTGTAATAATAGTTGTATTGTGATGAATTTTGAATTGGGTTGTTTAGGAGCCAAGGCACCTGCAGTTACTGTCGGACTTGGAAGAAAGCAATATTTTCACTGTGACGACAGGCAGAAAGATGCACAACGCGCCCACAGACTACCAATTCTGCATTAAGGTGAGCAGGATGGCGGTCAGTAAATTCAAAATCTTTGACATTGAGAAGGCATGGCTGGCACAATTTCAAAATCAATGATTTTCCCCTTTAAACAACTACCCATGCCTCACCTGGTACAATGCATGCTAGTCCTTATTAACTTGAGTGCCTTGATTTGACAGTTGATATCTTGCTTGATTGACAGCCCAGTAAGGGCAGGACAGAACTGAAGGAGTTGAAGATGCTGTGTGCCGAGGACGAGCAGAGCCGAACGTGCTGGATGACGGCTTTCAGACTGCTCAAGGTATACAGTAAAAACAGAAAAAAATATGATATATTATTACTATTAAAAAGAACTGGTTTATATTTGAATATATTTTAAAATGTAATTTATTCCTGTGCTGGTAACACTGAATTTTCAGCAGTCATTACTCCAGTCTTCAGTCACACAATCCTTCGGAAAACATTCTGATGTGCTAATTTGGTGCTCATTTCTCATTATCATCATTTAAAATAGTTGTGCTGCTTAATATTTTTATGGAAATTAAGAGTAATTAAGAGTTTTAGGATTCTCAGATTAATAAAAAAGTTCATTTGTTTATGTGAATTTTTTTTTTTTGTTACATTATAAATGTCTTGACGGTCAATTTTGGACAATTTAATGTGTCCTGGCTGAATAAATGTATTATTCCTCACAAGCTTATTCAGCATGCACCATATTTATTTATGTATGTATGTATGTATGTTAGGAATCTTATTATAAAGGTATGTAAAATTAATATAAAATACTAAAAATATTAATATAATATTTTATTTTTATTATTATTATGCTTAATATTTTTATAGAAATCAAGATACAGGTTTTTTAAGACTCTTAAGTTAGATTATTCAAAATCGATTTTTTGTAACATTCTAAATGTTTTCACTGTCAATTTTGGACAATAAATAAATGTATTGGTTTTTTTTGTTTGTTTTTTGTTTAATTATTTTTTGTTGTTTGCTAGGAATCTTATTATAAAAATATTATTATATTATATTATTATTATCATTATCATCATTATCATCATTATTATGCTGCTTAATATTTTTATGAAAGTCAAAATATAGTTTTTTATAGTTTTTTTTTTTCTTTAATTTTATTCTTATTTTTAATTCTCTAATTA